>CM075769.1:72085189-73287689 GCA_037974665.1 Ehretia macrophylla
GGTGTCGTGGGATTTGGTAATAGAAATGTGGTGGATAATGTATCTTGGCAACCCTAACTGTGGAAAAAAAAAAGAAAAATGGAGGTGCAAGACGAGGACTTCCCACGGCGTCACCCATCCTAGTACTACTCTCGCCCAAGCACGCTTAACTTTGGAGTTCTAATGGGAACCGGTGTATTAGTGCTAGTATGATCGCACCCGTCATGTTGTGGGCACGAATCCTTTATGTGTTGACGGTTCACATCCTAGGCCAGAGAGATGACCCATTCAAAAGGCCCAATGGGCTTAACGACAATCCATCCGCTTCAACAATGCAACATCCTCGTAAGACGTGATATCGATGCATTGTAGGGCCCTATAATGTCCCGTGAGTTAGGATGTCATCCTTTTAACAGCTCACGGCGTACAATCCGGGACGAAAAAACAGAGCAAAAGAAGAAAAGTGGCACTAAACTGATGAAAACGTTCAATTTTGGGCCACAAAAATAGGCGCAGCCGAGCAGGCTTGCTGCCCCCGCCGTAGAGCTCTCGGAGAGCTTTCCAACGGTATACTGTACGTAGCGTCACTCGTTACGGATTAAAAGTTGTGGGCACCAGAGCGACGGAGACATGGTCACAAACCCCACACCCTCAATTTGCGGGCCCAGCCTCTAAGTGAAGCGAAGTTGTCTTGCCCAAGGTGCCGTGGGATTCGATAATAGAAATGTGGTGGATAATGTATCTTGGCAACCCTAACTGGGGCAAAAAAAATTGAAAAGCGGCGGTGCAACACGAGGACTTCTCAAGGGGTCACCCGTACTAGTACTACTCTAGCCCTAGCACGCTTAACTTCAGAGTTCTAGTGGGATACGGTGCATTAGTGCTGGTATGATCGCACCAGTAATGTTGAGGGCATAAATCCTTTATGTGTTGACGGTTCACAGTCTCAGCCCAGAGAGATAGCCCATTCTAAAGGCCCAATGGGCTTAACGACAACCCATCCGCTTCAACAACGCAACATCCTCGTAAGACGTGATATCGACAAGTTGTAGGGCCCAATAAAATCCCACGAGTGAGGTTGTCGTCCTTTTAACAGCTCACGACGTACGATCCGGGACAAAAAAATAGAGCAAATGAAAAAAAGTAGCTCAAAACTGATGAAAACGTAAAATTTTAGGCTCCGAAAATAGGCACAGCCGAGCAAGCTTACTACCCCCGTCGTAGAGCTCTTGGAGAGCTTTCCAACGGTATTCTGTGCGCCGTGTAACTCCTTACGGATTAAAAGTTTTGGTTACCAAAGCGGCGAAGACATGTTCACAAACTCCACGCCCTCGGTTTGTGGGCCCAGCCTCTACGTGAAGTGAAGTTGCCTTGCCCAAGGTGCCGTGGGATTCGGTAATAAAAATGTGGTGGATAATGTATCTTGGCAACCCTAACCGGGGCAAAAAAAATTGTAAAGCGGCGGTGCAACACGAGTACTTCCCAAGGGTCACCCATCCTAGTACTACTCTCGCCCAAACACGCTTAACTTCGGAGTTCTGATGGTATCCGGTGCATTAGTGCTGGTATGATCGCACCCATCATGTTGTGGTCACAAATCCTTTATATGTTGCCGGTTCACAGTCCCAGCGCAGAGAGATGGCCCATTCAAAAGGCCCAATGTGCTTAACGACAACCCATTCGCTTCAACAACGCAGCATCCTCGTAAGACGTTATATCGACTAATTGTAGGGCCCTATAAAATCCTGTGAGTTAGGTTGTCGTCCTTTTAATAGCTCACGACGTACGATTCGAGATGAAAAAATAGAGCAAATGAAAAAAAGTGGTCTGAAACTGATGAAAACGTATAATTTTGGGCTGCGTAAATAGGCGCAGCCGAGTAACCTTACTGACCCCGCCGTAGAGCTCTCGGAGAGCTTTCCAACGGTATGCTGTGCCTCGTGTAACACCTTACGGATTAAAAGTTATGGGCATCGGAGTGACGGAGACCTGACACAAGCCCCACGCCCTCGGGTTGCGGGCCCAGCCTCTACGTGAAATGAAGTTGTCTTGCCCAAGGTGTCGTGGGATTTGGTAATAGAAATGTGGTGGATAATGTATCTTGGCAACCCTAACTGTGGAAAAAAAAAAGAAAAATGGAGGTGCAAGACGAGGACTTCCCACGGCGTCACCCATCCTAGTACTACTCTCGCCCAAGCACGCTTAACTTTGGAGTTCTAATGGGAACCGGTGTATTAGTGCTAGTATGATCGCACCCGTCATGTTGTGGGCACGAATCCTTTATGTGTTGACGGTTCACATCCTAGGCCAGAGAGATGACCCATTCAAAAGGCCCAATGGGCTTAACGACAATCCATCCGCTTCAACAATGCAACATCCTCGTAAGACGTGATATCGATGCATTGTAGGGCCCTATAATGTCCCATGAGTTAGGATGTCATCCTTTTGACAGCTCACGGCATACGATCCAGGACGAAAAAACAGAGCAAAAGAAGAAAAGTAGTACTAAACTGATGAAAACGTTCAATTTTGGGCTCCAAAAATAGGCGCAGCCAAGTAGGCTTGCTGCCCCCATCATAGAGCTCTCGGAGAGCTTTCCAATGGTATGCTATACGTTGCGTCACTCCTTACGGATTAAAAGTTGTGGGCACCAGAGCGACGAAGACATGGTCATAAACCCCACACCCTCGGTTTGCGGGCCCAGCCTCTACGTGAAGCGAACTTGTCTTGTCCAAGGTGCTGTGGGATTCGGTAATAGAAATGTGGTCGATAATGTATCTTGGCAACTGTAACCAGGGCAAAAAAAATTGAAAAGCGGCGGTGCAACACGAGGAATTCCCAAGGGTCACCCATCCTAGTACTACTCTTGCCCAACCACGCTTAACTTCGGAGTTCTGATGGGATCCGATGCATTAGTGCTGGTATGATCGCACCCATCATGTTGTGGCCAAAAATCCTTTATGTGTTGCCGGTTCACAGTCCCAGCCCAGAGAGATGGCCTATTCAAAAGGCCCAATGGGCTTAACGACAATCCATCCGCTTCAACAATGTAGCATCCTCGTAAGACATGATATCGATGAGTTGTAGGGCCCTATAAAATCCCGCGAGTTAGGTTGTCGTCCTTTTAACAGCTCACGACGTACGATCCGGGATGAAAAAACAGAGTAAATGATAAATAGTGGCCTAAAATTAATGAAAACGTACAATTTTGGGCTCCGAAAATAGGCGCAGCCACGCAAACTTGCTGCCCTCGTCGTAGAGCTCTCAGAGAGCTTTCCAACGGTATGCTGTGCGTCGCGTAACTCCTTACGGATTAAAAGTTATGGGCATCGGAACGACGGAGACCGGGCCACAAGCCCCTCGCCCTAGGGTTGCTGGCCCAACCTCAACGTGAAGCGAAGTTGTGTTGCCCAAGGTGCCGTGGGATTTGGTAATAGAAATGTGGTGGATAATGTATCTTGGCAACCCTAACCGAGGCAAAAATAAATAAAAAATGGGGGTGCAACACGAGGACTTCCCAAGGGGTCACCCATCCTAGTACTACTCTCGCCCAAGCACGCTTAACTTCGGAGTTCTAATGGGAACTGGTGTATTAGTGCTAGTATGATCACACCCCTCATGTTGTGGGCACAAATCCTTTATGTGTTGACGGTTCACATCCCAGGCCAAAGAGATGACCCATTCAAAAGGCCCAATGGGCTTAACGACAATCTATCCGCTTTAACAACGCAACATCCTTGCAAGACGTGATATCGATGCATTGTAGGGCCCTCTAATGTCCCGCGAGTTAGGTTGTCAACCTTTTAACAGCTCACGATGTACGATCCGGGACAAAAAAATAGAGCAAAAGAAGAAAAGTGGCACAAAACTGATGAAACGTTCAATTTTGGGCTCCAAAAATATACGCAGCCAAGCAAGCTTGCTGCCCCCGTCATAGAGCTCTCAGAGAGCTTTCCAACAGTATGATGTACGTCGCGTCACTCCTTACGGATTAAAAGTTGTATGCACCAGAGCGACGAAGACATGGTCACAAACCCCACACCCTCGGTTTGCAGGCCCAGCCTTTACGTGAAGCGAAGTTGTCTAGCACAAGGTGCCGTGGGATTCGGTAATAGAAATGTGGTGGATAAGGTATCTTGGCAATCCTAACCGGGGCAAAAAAAATTGTAAAGCGGCGGTGCAACACGAGGACTTCCCAGGGGTCACCCATCCTAGTACTAATCTCGACCAAGCACGCTTAACTTCGGAGTTCTGATGTGATCTGGTGTATTAGTACTGGTATGATCGCACCAGTCATGTTGAGGGCACAAATCCTTTATGTGTTGGCGGTTCACAGTCCCAGCCTAGAGAGATGGCCCATTCAAAAGGCCTAATGGGCTTACAGACAACCCATCCGCTTCAACAACGCAACATCCTCTTAAGACGTGATATCGACGAGTTGTAGGGCCCTATAAAATCCCACGAGTTAGGTTGTCGTCCTTTTAACCGCACAAGACGTACGATATGGGACGAAAAAACAGAGCAAATGAAAAAAGGTGGGTCGAAATTGATGAAAACGTACAATTTTGGGCTCCGAAAATAGGCGCAGCCGAGCAAGCTTGCTACCCCCCTTGTAGAGCACTCGGAGAGATTTCCAACGGTATGCTGTGCGTCGTGTAACTCTTTATGGATTAAAAGTTGTGGGCACCAAAGCGACAAAGACATGGTCAGAAACCCCATGCCCTCGGTTTGCGGGACCAGCCTCTACGTGAAGCGAAGTTGTCTTGCCCAAGGTGCCCTGGGATTCGGTAATAGAAATGTGGTGGATAATGTATCTTGGCAACCCTAACCAGGGCAAAAAAAATTGTAAAGTGGCGGTACAACACGAGGACTTCCCAGGGGTTACCCATCCTAGTACTACTCTCGCCCAAGCACGCTTAACTTCGGAGTTCTTATGGGATCCAGTGCATTAGTGCTGGTATGATCGCACCCATCATGTTGTGGCTATAAATCCTTTATATGTTGTCGGTTCACAGTCCCAGCGCAGAGAGATGGCCCATGCAAAAGGCCCAATGGGCTTAACGACAACCCATCCGCTTCAACAACGCAGTATCCTAGTAAGACGTGATATCGATGAGTTGTAGGGCCTATAAAATCCCGCGAGTTAGGTTGTCATCCTTTTAACAGCTCACGACGTACGATTCGAGATGAAAAAACAGAGCAAATGAAAAAAAGTGGCCCGAAACTGATGAAAACGTATAATTTTGGGCTCCGAAAATAGGCGCAGCCGAGTAAGCTTGCTGCACCGGTCGTAGAGCTCTTGGAGAGCTTTCCGACAGTATGTTGTACGTCGTGTAACTCCTTACAGATTAAAAGTTATGGGCATCGGAGCGACGGAGACTTGGCCACAAGCCCCACGCCCTCGGGTTGCGGGCCCAACCTCTACGTGAAGTGAAGTTGTCTTGCCGAAGGTGTCGTGGGATTTGGTAATAAAAATGTGGTGGATAATGTATCTTGGCAACCCTAACCGGGGCAAAAAAAAAAAAGAAAAATGCGGGTACAACACGAGGACTTCCCAAAGGGTGTCCCATCCTAGTACTACTCTCGCCCAAGCACGCTTAACTTCGGAGTTCTGATGGGAACCAGTGCATTAGTGCTAGTATGATCGCACCCGTCATGTTGTGGGCACAAATCCTTTATGTGTTGAGAGTTCACATCCCAGGCCAGAGTGATGACCCATTCAAAAGGCCCAAGGGGCTTTACGACAATCCCTCCGCTTCAACAACGCAACATCCTCGCAAGACGTGATATCGATGCATTGTAGGGCCCTCTAATGTCCCTCGAGTTAGGTTGTCCTCCTTTTAATAGCTCACGACGTACGATCCGGGACAGAAAACAGAGCAAAAGAAGAAAAGTGGCACAAAAATGATGAAAACGTTTAATTTTTGGCTCCAAAAATAGGCTCAGCTGAACAGGCTTGCTGCCCCCGTCGTAGAGTTCTCGAATAGCTTTCCAACGGTATGCTATACGACACGTCACTCCTTACGGATTAAAAGTTGTGGGCACCAGAGCGACGAAGACAGGGTCACAAACCCCACGCCCTCGGTTTGCAGGCCCAACCTCTACTTGAAGCGAAGTTGTCTTGCCCAAGGTGCCGTGGGATTCGGTAATAGAAATGTTGTGGATAATGTATCTTGGCAACCCTAACTAGGGCAAAAAAAATTGAAAAGCGGCGGTGCAACACGAGGACTTCCCAGGGGTCACCCATCCTAGTACTACTTTCGCCCAAGCACGCTTAACTTCGGAGTTCTGATGGGATCCGGTGCATTAGTGCTGGTATGATCGCACCCTATCATGTTGTGGCCACAAATCCTTTTTGTGTTGCCGGTTCACAGTCCCAGCCCAGAGAGATGGCCCATTCAAAAAGCCCAATGGGCTTAACGATAACCCATCCGCTTCAACAACGCAACATCCTCGTAAGACGTGATATCGATGAGTTGTAGGGCCCTATAAAATCCCGCGAGTTAGGTTGTCGTCCTTTTAACAGCTCACGCAATCGGGGACGAAAAAACAGAGCAAATGAAAAAAAGTGGCCTGAAATTGATGAAAACGTACAATTTCAGGCTCCAAAAATAGGCGCAACCGAGCAAGCTTGCTGCCCTCATCGTAGAGCTCTCAGAGAGCTTTCCAACGGTATGTTGTGCGTCCTGTAACTCATTACGGATTAAAAGTTATGGGTATCGGAGCGACGGAGACTAGGCCACAAGCCCCTCACCCTCGGGTTGCGGGCCCAACCTCTACGTGAAGGGAAATTGTCTTGCCCAAGGTGTTGTTGGATTTGGAAATAGAAATGTGGTGGATAATGTATCTTGGCAACCCTAACCGGGAAAAAAAAATGAAAAACGGGGGTGCATGTCACGCCCCAACCCGGCCTATAAAGGTTAGACTAGGGTGTGATCTAAACAATCAAGTCCTCATCACATTCTTAATCATTCTAGGAGGTTTAACACTTAACGTTTTATTCTAGACTCCAAAACTTTCCCGAAATCCGCCAGCATGACGGCTGTAAGTGAACTCTTTGTTTTGACCTAAATTTTCTAACAGCCTCAAAATTTACCATTTCAAATTCAATTCCAGCTAAGATTACTATTATTCCATCAATTGAATTGCCTATTGGTTAATTCGACGTCCCGTTTGATTTATAACCTAACATGATACTATGTCTCGTTTGTTCATTTATCCTCATTTCAAAATATACCTGTTGATCTTAGCTTATTAGCGAGTACCTGTTGAGATTGGATAAGTTCATTTGCCTATTCCTTAACTAAGCATCATAACCTATGATAGATACTAGTGATAATAAAAGCAAAAACGATCATAGTATGTCTAGTATCAGTATACTTAATATAAGTACAAACCAAAATTAGACCCCAAATTACAACGGGGGTCTTTTACATTAGCAACAACAAGCAACATGAGATAAATAGTCTTCAAGCAGCACAAAATACACAAGTAGTCACGTTCATGCAAAACAACAATAACAGGCAATCACTCCAGGGGTTCATCATTAGGTACATTATCCTCATGTTCCTGTACCTGTTCTTCTTCACCTGAAATGATAAAAGAGGGTGAGTCCTTATGAACTCAGCGAGGGGGAACGAGAATTAAGTTTGAAACTCATTTTCCGGTTAAACTTATGAAAATCCCTTTTTCAAACATGAATACAACAGAAGTACAAGTACAGAAATACAAATACAGAAACAGGAATACCAGTCTTTCCTCCCCGAGGTTCTCTAGGATCCAAGCGGGAGTACTTAGACATATAATTAAAGGATACAGTGAGCTTTTGCTCTCAGATCAGATCCAGGATCAATTGTTGCGGTCGACTTCAAATCATCCCCCAAACACACCAGGTGGGGGTACTCCGGATGTACCCCAAAATCCTACGACCCAACTCTCCGAGGAAGTCTAGCCCCCAAGCGAGAGAGGGAATGGGACCATGGTGGTCACGGTATCACCGGCAAGCCCGATGCCGCCCGGCGTACGTGATCACTACCATGCCAACAGGAAAGGTTGCAACCTTGTATGCAATGCACATTTATGACAGGTAATATATATCACAGAAGGAGGACAACAAAGTAGGTCGCCTCCGGAGAGTCATAAGATTGCACATTGACAGATAAACAAGCAGGGCACGATAAGACAGGAATTTTCACTTGAAAGGCATATAGAGTTATATGGAAATTAACCGGGCAGCCTTGTAACACATGTAAACCAGGCCATATAACTCATTAAGAAGCTCACGGGATCAAGTGATAAGTTTATGCAACAGGCGAGGATATCAAAGGGGTTTGGGTGCAAGAAAAGCTTATTTGTCAACATGCAATGGCCTACTCACATTTGGAACTATAAAACATTTTACGGGCAGCCCACGCAACGTACATTTTCCACACAATAACCCCCGGTTAACAATTAACAAGAGTACCTAGTCATTAGGGTTCGCTTTTCATGCAAAATCGTGCGATCAAAACCCTAAATCAACTCAATCATCATTCCAAAGTCATGCATCGTCTCATTCAACATCCTCAACATTCAATACAGTCCACACAATATTCCAATACTACCATTCCAAGTAATTAGTACCACAAAAGAGGTTCAACAAGTTTTTCCCAAGCACATAGTCAATTGAAACCCTAACTGCAATAAGCTGTTTTCTCACAATCAACTGGGCAGGCAAATGAACTCCAAATTCAGTGAATAATATATCAAATTAAATATTAAGAAGTTAACTAAAATCAGAAACAAACCTTGCATCAATTGGAGTTCTGGATCGTTAGTTATAGCCAAAATGGTGGAACTGCTCAAAACTGTCCAGATTTGCCTATCCTTCGATATTGCATGATTTTGAGGTCCTTAGGTTCATTTTTAGCCTAAGCCTATTTCTGGCAAAAATGTCCACAACTCAAAAATCTAGCAGTACACAAATTTTCACGCATTTGGGATGTCGTTTGCTATGTCAAAATCATCTCGTTCCACACGGGCAGTAAATCTGCCAAACTGCTTCCTTTTTCTCGAAACTTTCCAGATTTAGCTATATTACGTGATTTTGCCATTTTGAGGGCCTTAGAGCCAAAATTTGACTTTGCGTATTTGTGCGAAAAATGTTCAAAATTGGCCAAACTAGTTACCTAGGGATTTTCACGCAATTTCAACATCATTTGCTTAACCAAAAATTGCCTCGAACAGACGGGTCAGAAGCAGTCTCAAATTTCGACTTTGTCTAGTATCATTTTCAAGCCAAGTTATTGCCATGCATGGTTGTTTAAACTCATGAACGACCACATATCTCAAGCACAGAAGCAAATACACACATTCATGGTCATGCATGTGAAGTTTTAAAGAGTTTTCCAAAGTTTTGAACCCTCACCTTATCAAAACAACCAGGTAGATGCAGAATGTTCTTGAAAATGCACCAACGAAGCTTCTTTCTTGCTTTCCTTTGCTTTGGAAGATGCTTGTGTGTTATGGGGAGAAATTTTTCAGACTTGGGAGCCTATGAAAAGACTAAGGTCAAGAGAGAGAGGAGATGGAAGCTTGATAGAAGGTTTGCAAGCAAAGATAAAGTTAAAGATGCTTTGGTGATGTTTTTAATTGCATGTGTCGGCCAAGAGCTCTACAATTTCTGAAAATTCCTTAGTCATTGTGCATTATTGGAATGTGAAGATGCTTGGAGTGTTTTGACCGAGAAAGTGGAGCATGGTAGGTATGTTTTGATTCATTTTTTTATTCATTTTGTCATAGGCTTGTCTAGGAATATTTTAAACTATGCAAGCTTGTTAATTTGCATCACCTGGTCGGCCAAAGCAATGTTACAATCTGAATTTTGTTTGTTTTGAGCATTATTATATTCTATGTGCTTGGAATATACAAAGGCTGGTCGGTTATGGTGAGAAATTGAGGGGAATTGAGCAATTATTTTAATGGCTTATGCTAAGTGTTTGACTAAGATTATGAATAAAATATACAATTGCTAAAACAATGCTCCTAGTGGTCGGTCAAAGCTATTGAATTGGCTGAAATTGTGTCATCTTAAGCATTATTCTAATTGTATTTTGAAGTGCAAAAAGAATAAAGCAAA
The DNA here is from genome assembly GCA_037974665.1 of Ehretia macrophylla. Lineage (NCBI taxonomy): Eukaryota > Viridiplantae > Streptophyta > Magnoliopsida > Boraginales > Ehretiaceae > Ehretia > Ehretia macrophylla. The sequence continues at coordinate 72,095,286 of CM075769.1, forward strand.
AAGAATAAAGAATGTTTTGTTTTTGGTGCATTTTTGTCTTCTAGTGAAATGAATTTGGATTATTATATTGTTAGTGGATTTTGTAGGATTGTTTAATAGTCTAGTGCTTCGTGTAAGATGATTTCTTGATTAGCGTGATGACACGCTTTCCTAGGTTTAGGGCACGCACTTCGAGGTAGGACACGAACTACGAGACGAACGCACGTTTTTCAAGTAAACGCACGTAACCCTATATGAATGCACGTAAACCAATGCAAGGCACGTAATTCAATGTAATGCACACAAATCAAGGTACGACTCTTAAACCTAGGTTAAGGTACGCAGTTCAAGGTTAGGGCACACAAAACGAGATAACACACGTATATCGAGGTCAGGGCACGTATTTCTAGGTACCGCACGTGAGTCGGGGATTAGGGCACACTATTCTAGGTCAAGGCACGTACGACGAGGTATGCACGAAAACCAAGATAGGACACGTAATCCAAGGTCGGTCATATAATTAAGGGTCTGTGGCACGCAAATCGAGGTAAGGCACATTATTCGGGGTCGGGCATGACATCCTCCCCTCCTTAAAAGAATTTCGTCCCGAAATTCATTCTTGCCTATTGAGGTGATTCTTTCTACTCCGGTTCATCCCGTGTTTGGCGATCTCTTACCACCACCAATTCACTTCCTATGTTTCTCCAATCTTTTAGTTCGGTGTGACCTCTACATTTATAGTTCTTTTCTTTGAATGACTCTATTTTCCATTTGTTATTAAGGTCAAGTTCATTAACTAAGGTTAGAGTCTTCAAACATAGTCATCAAAGTTGCATCGGTATTCTAACAATAGAACTGTAACTCCAAAATCATGACTCATGTTGTGTCAATCTCGCATTCATACCTCAAAAGGAATATCACTATAATTCCATGATCCTAGGGTGACATACGCTAATTTCAAGATGATAGATCTATATCAGATTTACATATTCTGTCAACTAGCTTCAAAATTGTTAACACCTAGGACATACACGTGTTATGGATCGTTTCCACAATACGACTCTATTTTCAGGAAAAACTCTCCAAACAAACTGATCCATCTCAAATCGTCATCTATCGATGGTATTATAGCCCTTTTTATCTCGCAGGTACATTAGATTAGCAAATTTTCTAATGACTAGTCTCCCGATCATAGGCTCTTATTCACTAACATCCTTTCCCAGCTTCGTTAACCTTCATGCCCGAAATCAAGGAGAAAGACTGTTGAGGTTCATGAAACTCAAACTCTAAGGTTTATTAAGTACCACCAACAAATTGCCATTGAAATTGCATGAGTAACTAATCATGTAGCACTAGTTCAACTCTTACAAGTAAAATTCATCAGCTTGTGATCCACAATTTATTTCCTTATTCGAATCTCTATCTTCAAGTCACGAAACTTCAGAATTTTCTTTTAATCTTATCCAAAACTCCTAAGGCGATTAGTTTCAACCTCAAATAAATTCCACTCACCTCAATCCAAGGTTACGTCATACTTAAGAAGACAATGGTCCTACCCATTTAGCGACCTAGTCATTCCTTCGAATACTTAATGCCCGCCAATATATCTTCGACATTAATGTTACTAAGCTGGGTTCATCGCCATGTAAGTGATATCAATGCTCTACCAGGTTACCGGTCGTACAACAACAATCCTAGGACTATAAATGGGTACCGAAATGATCTAGCTCATAAGACACTTACCATACTAATCCAAGTAGCTTGTTACACAAAATAACTTCAAGGCCGTGTCAACATAAGAATTATGACCACTAGGCATTCTTCAACATAACCTAATAGAACTTCAAAAGTAATCAATTACTTATTTTACTATCACTACAAAATTCACCCCTCTTATTCGATGACCACAATTCGAAGTCTCCAATAACTAGTTTCTAGAAGTAAAATGGTGCACATAGATACGGTGGTCTAACAATAGTCCCTTGGGTCATCATGACTCTGATTCATCTTTATCTTACTTTCTTCGTTTACATGTTCAACTAGCTAAGATCATCAAGACTCATCGACCTTAGGTCCTAGGGTTCACCATGAATCATCATGCATACTCACTATTAGCTATTTAGGATTTCAAATCATACCCTAACAACTCCACTTGGCAACCAGATGTTTAATATCATTTCCATGGTTTATATAATAGGTCCATCGGTGTTACTTAGGGATATATGCTTCCTAATATCCTCTAGGATATCCAAATAACGAGAGCTTAGAATGACTTACTTGCGTATTTACAGCTAAGTTCGAGGGACACCAAACTAATACCGTGTTTCTTAATATCATAAATATCCAACTTAGGACCTTTAGTAACGTTAGTCATTTAATGCATAATTCAATTCCTTAAACTTCTATCCGACCTAACATTTTAGGTGTAATTTTCCGAACACGAGTTCTAGCTACGTAAATTCCTCGATTCCAACATCTTTATATCTTGTTATACTAAAGATTCATCAACCTGGTTAAACTTAGTCTCCAGAGTTGCCTACATGTCTTGAGGTTATCCATTGCTAAGTCACTCAAATACACTATCCATGTCTCAATAATCTAACCCCTAAAAGTAACTATCGTCAACTTCCACGAATTCATCTTTTAATTTCTAGGTTATGATCTCAACATTTAGTGAACTTGAAACTTGCTAGTATACACCATATCAAATTCATCAATGCTTAATTCCCATCAAGTAAGGATTCGATCGTACGAGCATTTTGCCAACTTCTTAGATATCCTATCAAGCCAATTTTAAGATGTGAGAAATGGATTCAAAGAAACCTCCAAGTCAACTTCCACTATCAACACATGACAATATATACTACTCTACATATTTAATAGTATACCCTTATATCTAAGGAAGTAGTGTGTCTTCAAACTTTATACTTGAACCACAATAAGAAGAACGGTTTAACGGAAACAATACCTTCATAGCTATAAAATTGACAACTTAATCACAGCTATAGGTATTCCAAAAAAAAAAAAAAATAATAATAAGAAGAAACTTTACCTTAACAATTATACTCGTGCTACGCATTTTATACATATGCATATCCAATAATACCTACTATCCATCGAGTACCTGTGAAGATGCCAGAAATCTCTAATCGAGACTTTTCGTTCTTCCTGCATGAATTCACTTCCCTGAAAGTTCTAATCCTAACTATCTATGCATATAAACAGTCATTCATGGTTATATAACATGCACATGTATCAAGAAAGGAGTATAAAAGCATGCATGCATTATTGAGGGCACTAACGTGTCGGTGTGCATGACACATAATACATATAGTCCACAAAGGCACATAGTATTCAATTCTCAAAGCAATTAAAGCACATTAGCACACATTAACACATATAAACAAGACATCATAATTACCTTAGGGCTTCTACCCATGGTCCGAGAGTTGAACCCGACTAACGCCTAGTTAGTAAACTAAGCTCTGATACCATTCTTCTAAGGTGTCACGCCCCAACCCGGCCTATAAAGGTTAGACTAGGGTGTGATCTAAACAATCAAGTCCTCATCACATTCTTAATCATTCTAGGAGGTTTAACACTTAACGTTTTATTCTAGACTCCAAAACTTTCAGAAAATCCGGCAGTATGACGGCTGTAATTGAGCTCTTTGTTTTGACCTAAATTTTCTAACAGCCTCAAAATTTACCATTTCAAATTCAATTCCAGCTAAGATTACTATTATTCCATCAATTGAATTGCCTATTGGTTAATTCGACGTCCCGTTTGATTTATAACCTAACATGATACTATGTCTCGTTTGTTCATTTATCCTCATTTCAAAATATACCTGTTGATCTTAGCTTATTAGCGAGTACCTGTTGAGATTGGATAAGTTCATTTGCCTATTCCTTAACTAAGCATCATAACCTATGATAGATACTAGTGATAATAAAAGCAAAAACGATCATAGTATGTCTAGTATCAGTATACTTAATATAAGTACAAACCAAAATTAGACCCCAAATTACAACGGGGGTCTTTTACATTAGCAACAACAAGCAACATAAGATAAATAGTCTTCAAGCAGCACAAAATACACAAGTAGTCACGTTCATGCAAAACAACAATAACAGGCAATCACTCCAGGGGTTCATCATTAGGTACATTATCCTCATGTTCCTGTACCTGTTCTTCTTCACCTGAAATGATAAAAGAGGGTGAGTCCTTATGAACTCAGCGAGGGGGAACGGGAATTAAGTTTGAAACTCATTTTCTGGTTAAACTTATGAAAATCCCTTTTTCAAACATGAATACAACAGAAGTACAAGTACAGAAATACAAATACAGAAACAGGAATACCAGTCTTTCCTCCCCGAGGTTCTCTAGGATCCAAGCGGGAGTACTTATACATATAATGAAAGGATACGGTGAGCTTTTGCTCTCAGATCAGATCCAGGATCAATTGTTGCGGCCGACTTCAAATCATCCCCCAAACACACCAGGTGGGGGTACTCCGGATGTACCCCAAAATCCTACGACCCAACTCTCCGAGGAAGTCTAGCCCCCAAGCGAGAGAGGGAATGGGACCATGGTGGTCACGGTATCACCGGCAAGCCCGATGCCGCCCGGCGTACGTGATCACTACCATGCCAACAGGAAAGGTTGCAACCTTGTATGCAATGCACATTTATGACAGGTAATATATATCACAGAAGGAGGACAACAAAGTAGGTCGCCTCCGGAGAGTCATAAGATTGCACATTGACAGATAAACAAGCAGGGCACGATAAGACAGGAATTTTCACTTGAAAGGCATATAGAGTTATATGGAAATTAAACGGGCAGCCATGTAACACATGTAAAACAGGCCATATAACTCATTAAGAAGCTCACGGGATCAAGTGATAAGTTTATGCAACAGGCGAGGATATCAAAGGGGTTTGGGTGCAAGAAAAGCTTATTTGTCAACATGCAATGGCCTACTCACATTTGGAACTATAAAACATTTTACGGGCAGCCCACGCAACGTACATTTTCCACACAATAACCCCCGGTTAACAATTAACAAGAGTACCTAGTCATTAGGGTTCGCTTTTCATGCAAAATCGTGCGATCAAAACCCTAAATCAACTCAATCATCATTCCAAAGTCATGCATCGTCTCATTCAACATCCTCAACATTCAATACAGTCCACACAATATTCCAATACTACCATTCCAAGTAATTAGTACCACAAAAGAGGTTCAACAAGTTTTTCCCAAGCACATAGTCAATTGAAACCCTAACTGCAATAAGCTGTTTTCTCACAATCAACTGGGCAGGCAAATGAACTCCAAATTCAGTGAATAATATATCAAATTAAATATTAAGAAGTTAACTAAAATCAGAAACAAACCTTGCATCAATTGGAGTTCTGGATCGTTAGTTATAGCCAAAATGGTGGAACTGCTCAAAACTGTCCAGATTTGCCTATCCTTCGATATTGCATGATTTTGAGGTCCTTAGGTTCATTTTTAGCCTAAGCCTATTTCTGGAAAAAATGTCCACAACTCAAAAATCTAGCAGTACACAAATTTTCACGCATTTTGGATGTCGTTTGCTATGTCAAAATCATCTCGTTCCACACGGGCAGTAAATCTGCCAAACTGCTTCCTTTTTCTCGAAACTTTCCAGATTTAGCTATATTACGTGATTTTGCCATTTTGAGGGCCTTAGAGCCAAAATTTGACTTTGCGTATTTGTGCGAAAAATGTTCAAAATTGGCCAAACTAGTTACCTGGGGATTTTCACGCACCTTCACCATCACTTGCTTCACCAAAAATTGCCTCGAACAGACGGGTCAGAAGCAGTCTCAAATTTCGACTTTGTCTAGTATCATTTTCAAGCCAAGTTATTGCCATGCATGGTTGTTTAAACTCATGAACGACCACATATCTCAAGCACAGAAGCAAATACACACATTCATGGTCATGCATGTGAAGTTTTAAAGAGTTTTCCAAAGTTTTGAACCCTCACCTTATCAAAACAACCAGGTAGATGCAGAATGTTCTTGAAAATGCACCAACGAAGCTTCTTTCTTGCTTTCCTTTGCTTTGGAAGATGCTTGTGTGTTATGGGGAGAAATTTTTCAGACTTGGGAGCCTATGAAAATACTAACGTCAAGACAGAGAGGAGATGGAAGCTTGATAGAAGGTTTGCAAGCAAAGATAAAGTTAAAGATGCTTTGGTGATGTTTTTAATTGCATGTGTCGGCCAAGAGCTCTACAATTTCTGAAAATTCCTTAGTCATTGTGCATTATTGGAATGTGAAGATGCTTGGAGTGTTTTGACCGAGAAAGTGGAGCATGGTAGGTATGTTTTGATTCATTTTTTTATTCATTTTGTCATAGGCTTGTCTAGGAATATTTTAAACTATGCAAGCTTGTTAATTTGCATCACCTGGTCGGCCAAAGCAATGTTACAATCTGAATTTTGTTTGTTTTGAGCATTATTATATTCTATGTGCTTGGAATATACAAAGGCTGGTCGGTTATGGTGAGAAATTGAGGGGAATTGAGCAATTATTTTAATGGCTTATGCTAAGTGTTTGACTAAGATTATGAATAAAATATACAATTGCTAAAACAATGCTCCTAGTGGTCGGTCAAAGCTATTGAATTGGCTGAAATTGTGTCATCTTAAGCATTATTCTAATTGTATTTTGAAGTGCAAAAAGAATAAAGCAAAAAGAATAAAGAATGTTTTGTTTTTGGTGCATTTTTGTCTTCTAGTGAAATGAATTTGGATTATTATATTGTTAGTGCATTTTGTAGGATTGTTTAATAGTCTAGTGCTTCGTGTAAGATGATTTCTTGATTAGCGTGATGACACGCTTTCCTAGGTTTAGGGCACACACTTCGAGGTAGGACACGAACTACGAGACGAACGCACGTTTTTTCAAGTAAACGCACGTAACCCTATATGAATGCACGTAAACCAATGCAAGGCACGTAATTCAATATAATGCACACAAATCAAGGTACGACTCTTAAACCTAGGTTAAGGTACGCAGTTCAAGGTTAGGGCACACAAAACGAGATAACACACGTATATCGAGGTCAGGGCACGTATTTCTAGGTACCGCACGTGAGTCGGGGATTAGGGCACACTATTCTAGGTCAAGGCACGTACGATGAGGTATGCACGAAAACCAAGATAGGACACGTAATCCAAGGTCGGTCATATAATTAAGGGTCTGTGGCACGCAAATCGAGGTAAGGCACATTATTCGGGGTCGGGCCTCACAGTGCAACACGAGGACTTCCCAAGGGGTTACCCATCTTATTACTACTCTCGCCCAAGCACGCTTAACTTCGGAGTTCTGATGGGAACTGGTGTATTAGTGCTAGTACGATCACACCCGTCTTGTTGTGGGCACAAATCCTTTATGTGTTGACGGTTCACATCCCAGGCCAGAGAGATGACCCATTCAAAAGGCCCAATGGGCTTAACGACAATCCATCCCCTTCAACAACGTAACATCCCCACAAGATGTGATATCGATGCGTTGTAGGGCCCTCTAATGTCCCGCGAGTTAGGTTGTCGCCCTTTTAACAGCTCACAACGTACGATCCGGGACGGAAAAATAGGGCAAAAGAAGAAAAGTGGCATGAAACTGATGAAAACGTTCAATTTTGGGCTCTAAAAATAGGTGCAGCCGAGCAGGCTTGCTAGCCCCGTCGTAGATCTCTCGGAGAGCTTTCCAACGGTATGTTGTACGTCGCATCACTCCTTACGGATTAAAAGTTGTGGGCACCAGATCGACGAAGACATGGTTACAAACCCCACACCCTCGGTTTGCGGGCCCAGCCTCTACGTGAAGCGAAGTTGTCTTGCCCAAGGTGCCGTGGGATTCGGTAATAGAAATGTGGTGGATAATGTATCTTGGCAACCCCAACCGGGGCAAAAAAATTTGAAAAGCGGCAGTGCAATACGAGGACTTCCCAAGGGTCACCCATCCTAGTACTACTCTCGACCAAGCACGCTTAACTTCGGAGTTCTGATGGGATCCAGTGCATTAGTACTGGTATGATCGCACCCATCATGTTGTGGCCACAAATCCTTTATGTGTTGCCAGTTCACAGTCCCAGCCCAGTGAGATGGCACATTCAAAACTCCCAATGGGCTTAACGACAACCCATCGGCTTCAACAACGCAGCATCCTCGCAAGACGTGATATTGACTGGTTGTAGAGCCCTCTAATGTCCCGTGAGTTTGGTTGTCGTCCTTTTAACAATTCACGACGTATGATTCGGGTTGGAAAAACATAGCAAAAGAAGAAAAGTGGCACAAAACTGATGAAAACGTTCAATTTTGGGCTCCAAAAATAGGCACAGCAGAGCAAGCTGCCCCCGTCGTAGAGCTCTCGGAGAGATTTCCAACGGTATGCTGTACGTTGCGTCACTCCTTAGGGATTAAAAGTTGTGGGCACCAGAGTGACGAAGACATGGTCGCAAACCCCACACCCTCGGTTTGCGGGCCTAGCCTCTACGTGAAGCGAAGTTGTCTTGCCCAAGGTGCCGTGGGATTCGGTAATAGAAATGTGATGGATAATGTATCTTGGCAACCCTAACTGGGGCAAAAAAAATTGAAAAGCGGCGGTGCAACACGAGGACTTACTAAGGGTCACCCATCCTAGTACTACTCTCGCCCAAGCACGCTTAACTTCGTAGTTCTGATGGGATCCGGTGCATTAGTGCTGGTATGATCGCACCCAGCATGTTGTGGCCACAAATTCTTTATGTGTTGCCGGTTCACAATCCCAGCCCAAAGAGATGGCCCATTCAAAAGGCCCAATGGGCTTAACGACAACCCATCCGCTTCAACAATGCAGCATCCTCGCAGGACGTGATATTGACAGGTTGTAGAGCCCTCTAATGTCCCGTGAGTTTGGTTGTCATCCTTTTAACAGCTCACGACGTATGATCCTGGATGGAAAAACAGAGCAAAAGAAGAAAAGTGGCCCGAAACTTGTGAAAACGTTCGATTTTGAGCTCCAAAAAGTAGCACAGTTGTGAGGCCCGACCTCGATTTGCGTGTGATACCTCGTTTCGTGTGTCTTAACCTAGATTTGCATGCCTTGACCTAGGTTTAAGAATTGTGTTCATTTTATGTGCCATGCATTGAATTACGTGCATTCATTTAGGGTTGCGTGCATTTACTTGAAAAACGTGCGTTCATCTCGTAGTTCGTGTCCTACCTCGTAGTGCGTGCCCTAGACCTAGGAAATCGTGCCTTCACGCTAATCAAGAAAGCATCTTACACAGAGCACTAGACTATTAAACAATCCTACAAAATCCACTATCAATATTATAATCCTAATTCAACTCACTAGAAGACAAAATAACACAAAAAGCTAGACATTCTTTATTCCTTATTCTTTATTCTTTTTGCACTTTCAATATACAATTAAATAACATCCAAAACATGACAAAAATTCAGATTTGGCACATGCTTTGGCCGACCACTAGAAGTTGTTTGCATGCATGTTTAATTCAAAATGAATCTAGACAAGTTATGACACAAAAACACTTATCAATGCAAAAAAAAAAAAGATCAAAACGACCTCAAAATTCTCTCTTGCTCGACCAACTCTTCCATGCCCATGCTAGCATTTTTAAATTCCATCTTGAAGACACAAAAATCAGGTTTTAATAGCCCAAGGCTGACCACTTGCTTTGATGAAGGCAAAAGGCTTTATTCTTGTCATATTTTTGTCATTTCTTCATTTCTTCCTCAACTTTCTTTCTCTCTCTCTCATTTTCTCTCTCATTCTCGGCCTTGCCTGAGTTCTCTACCTCCATAGCTTATCTTCTTCACACCATAGCTAAACAAAGCAAGCCACAAGCAAAGGACCTCAACTGAGCTAGCTAGGAAGTGAAAATCACACATGCATGTACATTGAAGACTTCTATTCGGCCTAGGTAAGCTTCTTGGCATCCATTTCTTTTCTTCAAGTCCTAACTACATGCATGTACTAAGAGCTTGCTCACTAAGCTAGGAAAAATAGAGAAAAGCTAGTTGGGATTTCGGCTAGGCAAAGGAGAGGAAGAAAATTGTGCTTCAACAAGCTTTTGTGCATCTTTGTGGTTGATTGCTAAGGTGAGGGCTAAAACCTTTTGAAAACTCTTCAAAAATCCACATGCATGCTCATAAATGTGTGTATTTGCTTCTGTACTTGAGTTATATGGTCGTTCATAAGCTCAAATAACCATGCATGGCAAGATCTTGGCTTGAAAGTGATGCTAGGTGAAGTCGAATTGTTGACAGCTCTCTGACCAGTCTGTTTCGAGGTAAGTTTAGCTAGGAAAATGATGTTGAAAATGCATGAAAATTGGTAGGTGAGTATTTTGGACAGTTTTGAACATTTTTCCCAGAAATAGGACGAAACTAATTTTGATTCTAAGGTCCTCAAAATATCAAATCTTTAAAATGTGTCCAAATCTGGAAATCTGGAAAAAATGAAGCAGGTTTTGACAGATGCACTGACTTTGTGGAACGAACCATATTTGACTCAGTAAATGTTGTCAAAAATGCATGAAATTTGGTGTTCTGCTAGATTTTTCTGTTCTGGACAATTTTTTCAGAAATGGACTAAGGCTAAAACTGAACCTAAGGACCTCAAAAACGTCAATTTCTTAAAAGTGTGCAAATCTTGACAGTTTTGTGCTATCTCACTGTTTCGGATATAACTAATGATTTCGAACTCCAATTGATGCAAGGTTTGTTTCTGATTTTAGTTAAATTCTTAAGCTTTTATTTGAAATCTTATTCACTGGATTTGGAGATTGTTTGGATATCCTATTGATTGTGAGAAAACAGCCTATTGCAGTAAAGGCTTCATTTAGTTATATGCTTGGAAAATTGTTGTAACCTCTCTTGTGGTACTAATTGCTAGGAATTGTGGTGTTGGGATGTTGTGTGGACTGTTTTGAGTACTTGAGGATGTCTGAATTGAATGATGCATGACTTGAGAATGATCTTGAGTTGACTTAGGGTTTAATCACACGGTTAAGCATGAAACGGAAACCCTAATGACTAGTTAGTCTTGCTAAGTGTTGATCATTTGGATATTGCATGGAAATTATATGCTTAGTGGGCTGCCCGTAAATGTCTTATAACTTCAAATGTGATTTTGGCCATTGCATGTTGATAAATAAGCTTTTCTTGCACCCGAACCCATGTTGATGTCATTGCATGTTGAATAATCTTATCACTTGATCACGTGGGCTTCGTAATGAGTTATATGGCCTGTTTTACATGTGTTACATGGCTGTCCGTTTAATTTTCATATAACTTTATATGCCTTTCAAGTGAAATTTCCTGTCTTATCGTGCCCTGCTTTTTTACCTGTCAATGTGCAATCTTATGACCGTCCGGAGGCAACCTACTTTGTTGTCCTCCTCCTGTGATATATTACCTATCATGAATGTGCATTGCATACAAGGTTGTAACCTTTCCTGTCGGCATAGTAGCGATCACGCATACCGGGCAGCATCGGGCTTGCCGGTGCACCCGTGACTACCATGTTCCCATTCCCTCTCTCGCTTAAGGGCTAGACTTCCTCGGAGAGTTGGGTCATAGGATTTTGGGGTACATCCGGAGTACACCCACCTGGCGTGTTTGGGGGATGATTTGAAGTCGGCCGCAACAACTGATTTTGGAACTGATCTGACAGTAAAAGCTCACTGTATCCTTTTTACTATGTGTATAAGTACTCTCACTTAGTTCCTAGAGAACCTCGGGGAGGAAAGACTGGTATTTCTGTTCCTGTATTTGTATTATTGTTATATTCATGTTTGCAAAAGGATTTCATAAGTTGAACCGAAAAATGAGTTTCAAAACCTATTTCTCGTTCCCCCTCACTGAGTTCATAAGGACTCACCCTTTTTTTATCATCTTAGGTGGAGAAGACCCAGAACAGGTACCCGAGGACGGTGTGCCTAACGATGAGCCCTTGCAGTGATTGCCTGTCATTGTTTGCTTTGCTTGAATGTGGCTACTTGTGAACTTTATGTTACTTGAAGACTATTTCCTTTATGTTGCTCAATGTTGTGATGTAAAAGACCCCCATTGTAATTTGGGGTCTAATTTTGGTTTGTACTGATATTAAGTAGATTGATGCTAGACACTACTGTGATCGTTTTGCTTTTATTATAGCTAGTATTTATCATAGGATATGACACATTAGTTAAGGACTATGTAAATGAACTTATCCAATCTTGAACAGGTACTCGCATTAAGCTAAGATCAACAGGTATATTTTGTAACGAGGACAAACAAACAAACGAGACATAGTATCATGCTAGGTTATAAATCAAACGAGACATCAAGATAACCAATAGGCATTTCAATTGACGATAAATAGCAATCTTAGTTGGAAATGAACTTGAGATAGTAAATTTTGAGGCGTATAGAGAATTAGGTTAAAACAAAGAGCCCAGTTACAGCCGTTATGCTGCCGGTTTTTCGAAAAAACTTTGGAGTTTAGACTAAATCATTAGGTGTTAAATCTTCATAAACAGCTAAGCACGTGATATTACTTGAATGTTTAGTTCACACCCTAGTCTAACCTTATAGGCTAGATTGGGGAGTGACACCTTAGAAACAGAATGGTATCAGAGCTTAGATTGCTTAAGCCAGGTTTAGCTCTCGAACCGTGGGTAGAGCCCTAAGATAATTATGATGACTTTTTTATGTGTTATTGTGTGATAATGTTAAATGTGTCTTCTATGTTCTATGTGCTTATGTGATTAACATTCTTTAAATGTTTCTAGAATTGTACCTATATTATGTTGCATATCTTATGCATTAAATTCTTAATTATCATATTTCAATAAATTGTGCCTATAGATGGCTGGCCCTAGTACCCGTACTACTAATAGGAGCGGTGAACCCCAAGAGACCGGAGATGCTATCAAACTAATCCCGGTATAGCTATGTTTAATATGATGGCAAATGCCATGGATCGTGTATCACGTGTGATGGAGCGTCAGGATGCACGTGAAGTCAACAACAACAACAGGAATGATGGCAACCTTGGGAGACATAGCAGAATGAGGGAGTTCCTTGACTCTCGCTCGTCTAAATTTTATGGGGAAAATAATGATGAGAAAGCAGAGGCTTGACTGTCCGAGATCGAGAAGATTTTCAGGCCTCTTGATTATACTGATGAAGAGAAGGTTGAGTTTGCTGTATTTCTGTTGCACGGGGATACTGAACATTGGTGGCACACTGTGGAGGCACTGTGGGAAACTAATCAGACACCTTCCTTGTGGGGTAATTTCGTTAAGGCGTTCAAGGAGAAATATGTACCTGCAGTTTCCAGCCAGAGGCGGATCGAGGAGTTCATGCACTTGACCCAGGGTAATATGACGGTGGCCCAGTACGAGGCTCGTTTTGACTGACTATCCCGTTATGCTCAATATATGGTTTGTACCCTGGAGGTGAAGATGTGGAAATTTACTACGGGATTGAGGCCAGAGATTTAGGACCAGTTGGCCTCTCATGACTTCGATACCTATTCTGCTCTCTTTGCTACTGCCTCTCGAGTTGAGAAGATGAAACTAGATGGAGCCGGTTCGAGTCAGCCGAACAAGAAACCATACCAGCCTCCAGGTCAGCAGAGGAAATTCCAGAGTCAGGGTCGTAACCAGGGCCAGAGCCAGATCAGACCAGTGAATAACCGTGGCCCGACGAAAGCGCCATCAGCCTCTTCTACCCGCGGATCCACAGGTAGTTCACCTACTACTCAGTCCGCCAGCTGTTCTTATTGTGACAGGAAGGGGCATACCGAGGCCCAGTGCTAGAGGAAGTCAGGATGATGTATGAGATGTGGCAGTGATCAACATCAGATCAAGGATTGCCCTAAACGACAGACAGGGCAGAATCAAGGTAAACCAGCAGGTAGAGGCAAGACTCTAGTTCCTAGAGTTCAGGCTCGAGCCTATACTATTGAGTACGAGGAGATTCCAGATGAGACCGCTGTTGTTGAAGGTACATTCTTCATACTGAACCAACCTGTTTAAGGTGTTAATTGATCCGGGTGCTACTCATTCATTTATTACTCCTTTATGTGTGGAACATGTGAAACTGAAAGTTGTATGTTTGCCATATGAAGTAGAAGTTGGTACTCCAATGGGTTCTAAACTTGTAACTAGCTCAGCTTGTAAAACATGTAAAATCCAAATTAAGGATAGGGAATTCTCAGCTAATCTTATTGTATTACCTTTTCGAGATTATGAAGTCATTTTAGGGATGGACTGGCTGGCAAAACATCATTTCCAGCTAGATTGCCGGGCGAAGATTATAACGTTCCGGGTACCTGATCAACCAATACTGGAAGTTATGGGTCGAAGAGATTTCACCGGGAGTTCTATCATTTCATCTACGAAAGCAATGAAGTCCTTGAGAAAAGGTTGCAACGGATACTTGGCTTACCTTATCAACAAGCCGTCGGATAAAGCTAAGTTGGAAGAGATGCCTGTGATCAAAGACTATGCAGATGTGTTTCCAGAAGAATTACTAGATTTACCCCCAAATCGGGAAATCGAGTTTGTTATAGAATTGCTGCCTGGCACCCAGCCGATATCCAAAGCTCTCTATCGTATGGCACCGGCCGAGCTACAAGAATTGAAGGACCAGTTGCAAGGATTGTTGAAGATGGGGTTTGTTCAACCGAGTTCTTCACCGTGGGGTGTACCAGTTCTATTTGCAAAGAAGAAAGACGGAACGTTGAGGCCATGCATCGATTGCCGAGGATTGAACCAAGTGACTGTCAAGAGTAAATACCCACTTCCACTGATCGATGAGTCATTTGATCAACTGCAAGGAGCCAAAGTGTATTGGAAACTCGACTTGAGGCAAGGGTATTATCAGTTGTGGATCAAAAAGGAATACGTGCCTAAAACGGCTTTCAGGACGAGATATGGGCATTATGAATATGTGGTGATGCCTTTGGGACTAACTAATGCCCCTGTAGCTTTTATGGATTTGATGCACAGGGTGTTTCAACCCTACTTGGACCAATTTGTGGTGATCTTCATTGATGATATTTTGGTATACTCGAAATCCGAGGCGGAGCATGAACAACATCTGCGGTTGATACTGTAGAAACTTCGAGAGCATCAATTGTATGCAAAGTTTAGCAAGTGTGAATTTTGGTTGCAGCAGATTGCATTTTTGGGGCATATCATATCCTAAGAGGGAATAGCGGTGGATCCAGCAAAGATAGATGCAGTGATGTCTTGGAAGAAGTCGGAGAATATTACAGAGGTTCGGAGTTTCCTTGGTCTAGCCGACTATTATCGGAGATTCATGAAGGATTTCTCTAAGATTGCAGGACCACTTACAAAGCTCACTCAAAAGAAAACAAAGTTCATGTAGGATGATAAGTATGAGAACAGCTTCCAAGAGTTGAAGAAAAGATTGATTACCGCACCAGTTCTTGCATTGCCTGAAGGGAGTCAAGGTTTTGTAATCTATAGCGATGCTTCGAAGGAAGGTTTAGGTTGTGTGTTGATGCAAAATGGAAGAGTGATTGCATATGCTTCTAGGAAACCAAAGCCGTATGAAGTGAATTACCCGACGCATGATTTGGAGTTAGCGGCTATTGTGTTTGCACTTAAGAAATGGAGGCATTACCTGTGGGGTAACAAGTTTGAAGTATTTAATGATCATAAGAGCTTGAAATACTTGTTCTCTCAAAAGGAGTTGAATATGAGGCAAAGGCGGTGGATGGAGCTTTTGGATGATTATAACTGCATAATTAATTATGTGCCCGGTAAAGCAAATGTAGTTGCAGATGCCTTAAGCAGAAAAGCAAGCATGGCAAAACTGGAAGTCAAGGTACAAGAGTTGTTGCAGGAAGCATTTTTGTGGAAACCACAATTGACTCGGAAAGGGTTACTCTTTGCCACTACTCAAGTCCAATCAACCTTGTTGCCTGAGTTACGGGAGGCTCAACAGAAGGACCAACAGTTTCAGAAGATTAAAGAAAGCAACGCAGATTTCAAGCTTCATGATGATGGTATTTGGAGGTTTAGGAACCGGATTTGTGTTCCCAATGAGCTAGAGCTGAAAAAGAAGATTCTTGAGGAAGCCCATAATTCAAGATATACTATTCACCCCGGCGGAACAAAAGATGTACCGGGATTTGAAGTAATACTATTGGTGGAATAACATGAAAAGAGAAATTGCGAAGTTTGTAACACGGTGTTTGACTTGCTAGAGAGTCAAAGCGGAACATCAACGACCCGCAGGTTTACTTCAGCCGTTAGAGATTCCTCAATGGAAATGGGAACATATAACTATGGATTTTGTTATGGACCTGCCTAGATCGCAAAAGGGTCATGACACCGTTTGGGTCATAGTGGATAGATTGACTAAGTCGGCACACTTTTTACCGATGAACAAGGAAGATAGTCCCGAGAAATTGAGAGATATGTATGTAGCAGAGATTGTAAGATTGTACGGGATGCCCGTGAGTATTGTATCGGATAAGGATCCTCGTTTTACTTCCCGATTTTGGAAGAGATTGCAAGAAGCCTTGGGAACGAAGTTGAGTTTTAGCACGGCTTATCACCCTCAGACGGACAGTCAATCGGAGAGAACTATTCAGATTCTAGAGGATATGCTGAGGGTGTGTGTTTTGGACTTCGGGAAAGGTTGGGAGAAATATCTATCTCTAGCGGAGTTTGCCTACAACAATAGTTATCAAGCCACTATCGGGATGGCCCCATTTGAGGCGCTGTATGGACGTAAGTGTCGATCTCCAATTTACTGGGATGAAGTAGGTGAGATGAAGACTTTTGACCCGACCCTTTTACCTGAGCTGATGAAGACTGTTGATAATATCCACCTCATTCGGAAACGGATGCTTACTGCCCAGAGCGGGCAGAAGAGTTATGCAGACCAACGGAGACGGAGTCTCGAGTTCGAGGTTGGCGACAAGGTGTTCTTGAAGATATCACCCCGGAGGGGACTGATTAAACATGGCAAGGGGGGAAAGTTGAGCCCGAGATTTGTAGGACCATTCGAGATAGTTGAGAAGGTTGGCAAATTGGCGTATCGCCTAGTACTACCCCAGAACCTCTCCAATATTCACGATGTCTTTCATGTTTCGATGCTACAGAAGTATCATCCTGATCCGTCGCATATCTTGGAGCTAGAGCCGTTGCAGCTTCGAGAGAACTTGTCTTACGAGGAGAAGCCGATTCGGACCCTAGACCAGCAGGATCGGGAGTTGCGCAACAGAATTATACCAATGGCGAAAGTGTTGTGGGATCATCATGGAGTTGAAGAAGCAACGTGGGAAAGGTGAGACCAGATGGAGCAGCAATATCCAGCTTTATTTCAAGGTAATATTGAATTTCGGGACGAAATTCTTTTAAGGAGGGGAGGATGGAAGGCTCGAGCCTGATTTGCGTGAGATACTTCGTTTCGTGTGTCCTAACCTAGATTTGCGTGCCTTGACCTAGGTTTAAGAATTGTGTTCATTTTATGTGCCATGCATTGAATTACGTGCATTTATTTAGGGTTGCGTGCATTTACTTAAAAAATGTGCGTTCGTCTCGTAGTTCGTGTCCTACCTCGTAGTGCGTGCCATAGACCTAGGAAAGCGTGCTTTCACGCTAATTAAGAAAGCATCTTATACGGAGCACTAGACTATTAAACAATCCTACAAATCCACTATCAATATTATAATCCTAATTCAACTCACTAGAAGACAAAATAACACAAAAAGCTAGACATTCTTTATTCTTTATTCTTTATTCTTTTTGCACTTTCAATATACAATTAAATAACATCCAAAACATGACAAAAATTCAGATTTGGCACATGCTTTGGCCGACCACTAGGAGTTGTTTGCATGCATGTTTAATTCAAAATGAATCTAGACAAGTTATGACACAAAAACACTTATCAATGCAAAAAAAAAAAAAAAGATCAAAACCACCTCAAAATTCTTTCTTGCTCGACCAACTTTTCCATGCCCATGCTAGCATTTTTAAATTCCATCTTGAAGACACAAAAATCAGGTTTTAATAGCCCAAGGCTGACCACTTGCTTTGATGAATGCAAAAGGCTTTATTCTTGTCATATTTTTGTCATTTCTTCATTTCTTCCTCAACTTTCTTTCTCTCCCTCTCATTTTCTCTCTCATTCTCGGCCTTGGCTGAGTTCTCTACCTCCATAGCTTATCTTCTTCACACCATAGCTAAACAAAGCAAGCCACAAGCAAAGGACCTCAACCGAGCTAGCTAGGAAGTGAAAATCACACATGCATGTACATTGAAGACTTCTATTTGACCTAGTTAAGCTTCTTGGCATCCATTTCTTTTCTTCAAGTCCTAACTACATGCATGTACTAAGAGCTTTCTCACTAAGCTAGGAAAAATAGAGAAAAGCTAGTTGGGATTTCGGCTAGGCAAAGGAGAGGAAGAAAATTGTGCTTCAACAAGCTTTTGTGCATCTTTGTGGTTGATTGCTAAGGTGAGGGCTAAAACCTTTTGAAAACTCTTCAAAAATCCACATGAATGCTCATAAATGTGTGTATTTGCTTCTGTACTTGAGTTATATGGTCGTTCATAAGCTCAAACAACCATGCATGGCAAGATCTTGGCTTGAAAGTGATGCTAGGTGAAGTCGAATTGTTGACAGCTCTCTGACCAGTCTGTTTTGAGGTAAGTTTACCTAGGAAAATGATGTTGAAAATGCATAAAAATTGGTATGTGAGTAGTTTGGACAGTTTTTAACATTTTTCCCAGAAATAGGCCGAAACAAATTTTAACTCTAAGGTCCTCAAAATAGCAAATCTTTAAAATGTGTCCAAATCTGGAAATCTTGAAAAAATGAAGCAGGTTTTGACAGATGCACTGACTTTGTGGAACGAAACATATTTGACTTAGTAAATGCTGTCCAAAATGCATGAAATTTTGTGTGCTGCTATATTTTTCAGTTCTGGACAATTTTGTCAGAAATGGACTAAGGCTAAAACTGACCCTAAGGACCTCAAAAACGTCAATTTCTGAAAAGTGTGCAAATCTGGACAGTTTTGTGCTATCTCACTGTTTCGGCTATAACTAATGATTTCGAACTCCAATTGATGCAAGGTTTGTTTCTGATTTTAGTTAACTTCTTAAGATTTAATTTGACATCTTATTCATTGGATTTGGAGATTGTTTGAGTATCCTATTGATTGTGAGAAAACAGCCTATTGCAGTAAAGGCTTCATTTAGTTATATGCTTGGAAAATTGTTGTAACCTCTCTTGTGGTACTAATTTCTAGGAATTGTGGTGTTGGGATGTTGTGTGGACTGTTTTGAGTACTTGAGGATGCTTGAATTGAATGATCTTGAGTTGACTTAGGGTTTAATCACACCGTTAAGCATGGAACGGAAACCCTAATGACTAGGTAGACTTACTAAGTGTTGATCATTTGGATATTGCGTGGAAATTATAAGCTTAGTGGGCTGCACATAAATGTCTTATAACTTCAAACTTGATTTTGACCATTGCATGTTGATAAATAAGCTTTTCTTGCACCCGAACCCATGTTGATGTCATTGCATGTTGAATAATCTTATCACTTGATCACGTGGGCTTCGTATTGAGTTATATGGCCTATTTTACATGTGTTACATGGCTGCCCGTTTAATTTTCATATAACTCTATATGCCTTTCAAGTGAAATTTCTTGTCTTATCGTGCCCTGCTTGTTTACCTGTCAATGTGCAATCTTATGACCGTCCGGAGGCAACCTACTTTGTTGTCCTCCTCCTGTGATATATTACCTATCATGAATGTGCATTGCATACAAGGTTGCAACCTTTCCTGTCGGCATGGTAGCGATCATGCACACCGGGCGACATCAGGCTTGCAGGTGTACCCGTGACTACCATGGTCCCATTCCCTCTCTCGCTTGAGGGCTAGACTTCCTCGGAGAGTTGGGTCGTAGGATTTCCGGGTACATCCGGAGTACACCCACCTGGTGTGTTTGGGGGATGATTTGAAGTCGGCCGCAACAATTGATTTTGGAACTGATCTGAGAGCAAAAGCTCACTGTATCCTTTTTACTATGTGTATAAGAACTCTCGCTTGGTTCCTAGAGAACCTCGGGGAGGAAAGACTAGTATTTATGTTCCTGTATTTGTATTATTGTTATATTCATGTTTGCAAAAGGATTTCATAAGTTGAACCGGAAAATGAGTTTCAAAACCTATTTCTCGTTCCCCCTAGCTGAGTTCATAAGGACTCACCCTTTTTTATCATCTCAGGTGAAGAATACCCAGAACAAGTACCCGAGGATGGTGTGCCTAACGATGAGCCCTTGGAGTAATTGCCTGTCAGTGTTTGCTTTGCTTGAATGTGGCTACTTGTGAACTTTATGTTACTTGAAGACTATTTCCTTTATGTTGCTCAATGTTGTGATGTAAAAGACCCCCATTGTAATTTGAGGTCTAATTTTGGTTTGTACTGATATTGAGTAGACTGATGCTAGACATTACTATGATCATTTTTTCTTTTATTACCGCTAGTATTTATCATAGGTTATGACGCATTAGTTAAGGACTAAGTAAATGAACTTATCCAATCTTGAACAGGTACTCGCTATTAAGCTAAGATCAACAGGTATATTTTGTAACGAGGACAAACAAACAAACGAGACATAGTATCATGCTAGGTTATAAATCAAACGAGACATCAAGATAACCAATAGGCATTTCAATTGACGATAAATAGCAATCTTAGTTGGAAATGAACTTGAGATAGTAAATTTTGAGGCGTATAGGGAATTAGGTTAAACCAAAGAGGCCAGTTACAGTCGTTATACTGCCGGTTTTCCGGAAAAACTTTGGAGTTTAGACTAAATCATTAGGTGTTAAATCTTCATAAACAGCTAAGCACGTGATATTACTTGAATGTTTAATTCACACCCTATTCTAACCTTATAGGCCGGGTTGGGGCATGACAGCAGCAGAGGAAGCTTGCTGCCCCCGTCGTAGAGCTCTCAGAGTGCTTTCCAATGGTATGTTATGCGCCGCGTAACTCCTTACGGATCAAAAGTTATGGGCACCGGGGCGACAGAGACCTGGTCACAAGCCCTACGCCCTCGGTTTGCAGGCTTAGCCTCTACGTGAAGCGAAGTTGTCTTGCCCAAGGTGCCGTGGGATTCGGTAATAGAAATGTAGTGGATAAGGTATCTTGGCAACCCTAACCGGGGCAAAAAAAATTGAAAACGGGGGTGCAACACGAGGACTTCCTATGGTGTCACCTATCCTAGTACTACTCTCGTACAAGCACGCTTAACTTCGGAGATCTGATGGGATCCGGTGCATTAGTGCTAGTATGATCGCACCCATGATGTTGAGGGCACAAATCCTTTATGTGTTGATGGTTCATAGTCCCATCCTAGAGAGATGGCCCATTCAAAAGGCCCAATGGGCTTAACGACAACCCATCCGCTTCAACAATGCAACATCCTCGCTAGACGTGATATTGATGCGTTGTTGCACCCTCTAATGTCCCACGAGTTAGGTTGTCGTCCTTTTAACAGCTCACGACGTACGATCCGGGACGAAAAAACAGAGCAAAAGAAGAAAAGTGGCACGAAACTGATGAAAATGTTCAATTTTGTGCTCTAAAAATAGGCGCAGCTAAGAAGGCTTGCTGCCCCCGTCGTAGAGCTCTAGGAGAGCTTTCCAACGGTATGTTGTACGTCATGTCACTCCTTACGGATAAAAAGTTATGGGCACCAGAGCGACGAAGACATGGTCACAAACCTCACGCCCTCGGTTTGCGGGCCCAGTGTCACGCCCCAACCCAACCTATGAAGGTTAGACTAGGGTGTGATCTAAACATTCAAGTCGTGTCACGTACCTAATCGTTCAAGAGGGTTTAACACTTAACGTTTTAGCCTAAACTCCACAAATTCTCCGGAAAATCGGCAGTATAACAGCTGTAATTGGGCTCTTTAGTTTGACCTAATTCTCTAAACGCCTCAAAATTTCCAATCTCAATTTCATTTCTAACTAAGATTACTATTTATAACCAATCGAAACGCCTACCTGTTATCTCGAAGTCCCATTTGATTAATAACCTAGCATGATACTATGTCTCGTTTGTTTGTTAATCCTCGTTACAAAAGTACATGTTGATCTTAGCTTATCAATGAGTACCTGCTTAAAATTGGATAGATTCATTTTACTTAATCCTTACCTGATACTTCATAATCCTATGATAGGTACTTAGCCAATAACGATAGCAAAATGACCATAGTAGTGTCTATCTAGTTAGGATCAGTACAAGCCAAAATTAGACCCAAATTACAACGGGATCATTTACATCAATAAAATGAACGGTTTGAAATCAAACACAACATCCATATAGCAAGCATTTTCAGGCAAAGCACAAAAGCACATAGTCATTCCAAGGAATCATCAACGAGCACATTTACTTCGGGTACTTGTTCCAAATCTGCTTCACCTGTGACAAAAAAGAGGGTGAGTCCTTATGAACTCAGCGAGGGGGAACGAAAGATAACGTTTTGAAATCCTTTTCTGGTTAAACTTATGAAAAACCCTTTTTGCAAGCATGACATTTATCACAAGTAAGTACATAATGTAATATAAAAGTAAAAGAACACAATCACCCGTCTTTCCTCCCCGAGGTCCTCTAGAAACCAAGCGAGAGTACTTATACACGTAGTGAAAAGGATACGGTGAGCTTTTGCTCTCAGTTTATTTCTAGTATCAGTTGTTGTGGCCGACTTCAAATCATCCCCTTATCACGCCAAATGGGTGTACTCCAGATGTACCCCGAAATTCTACGACCCAACTCTCCGAGGAAGTCTAGCCCCCAAGCGAGAGAGGAAATTGGGCAACGGTAGTCACGGTTGCATCGGCAAGCCCAATGCCGCTCGGTGTGCGTGAATTCTACCACGCCAGAATGAAAGGTTGCAACCTTGTATGCAATGCACATTTATGATATTTAATATAATACATTTGGAGGACAACAAAGTAGGTTGCCTCCGAGCAGTCATAAGATTGCACATTGACAAGTAAACACGCGAGGCACGATATGACAAGGAATTTCACTTGAAAAGCACATGGAGTTATATGAATATTAAACGGGCAGCAATGCAATGCAAGTAAATCAAGTCATATAACTCATTTCCAAGTTCACGTAATCAAATAACAAGATTATTCAACATGCAACGACATCTACGTGAGACCGGGTGCAAGAAAGGCCTACTTGTCAACATGTAATCATCAAAATCACATTTAGGGCTACAAGGGCAATTACGGGCAGCCTACTAATCACATAATTAAACACGATATCCATAGGATCAACACTTAGCAAGTTTACCTAGTCACTAGGGTTTCAATTCGTACTTACCATGCGATTAAGCCCCAACTCATCTCGTAATTAAATTCAAGCCATGCATTGATTAATTCAACACCCTCAAGCATTCAAAACAGTCTACACAACATCCAAATGCCACAATCCAAAGCATTTAATACAACAAGAGAAGTTACAATAATTTTCAAGGCAAATCACTAGATGAAAACCTCACTGTAATGGTCTGTTTTCTCACAATCATTGAGACACGAAAACAAACTCCAATTCTAGTGAACAAGATGTCAAATTAAATCTTAAGGAGTGAACTAAATCCAGAAACAAACCTCGCATCATTCGGAGCTCGGGTTCAAGAGTTATAGCCAAAACCGTGAGACTACACAATACTGTCCAGATTTACACACATTTCAATAGTTGTCGTTTTTGAGGGCCTTAGGGTCAGATTTAGCCTTAGTCCATTTCTAACAAAAATGTCCATAACTGAAAAATATAGTAGCACAATAATCTTTATGTATTTTGGATATAATTTACTAAGTCAAAACTGGTTCGTTCTACAAGGTCAGTGAATCTGCCAAAACCTGCTTCATTTTCCCAGACTTTCCAGATTTGGATACATTTTGATATTTTGCCATTTTTAGGACCTTAGAGTCAAAATTTGCTTTGGCCTATTTCTTAGAAAAGTGTTCATAATTGATAAAACTAGTTACCTACCAATTTTCACGTATTTTAAACATCATTTACCTGGTCAAAATCACCTCGCACCAACAAGGCAGAAGGCTGTCACATACCCAATTTCATCTATCATCACATTCTAGCCAAATATCTTGCCATGCATGTTTACAAAAGCTCATGAACACACATATATCACACGTACAGAAGTAAATATTGACATTTAAAGGCTTGCATGTGGTTTTTGAAAACTTTTAAAAGAGTTTAACCCTCACCTTAGCAACTTGATGGATGAAAATGCACAAATGCTCTTGAAATTGCACAAATGGACCTTTTTCCTTGCTTTGGCCGAGAGGTATCTTGATTTCCTTTAAATCCTAGCTTAGTTAGCTTGTGGAAGTGTGCATGTGTTTAGAACAAAAAGAAATGGAAGAAAACCATCAAAACTTTACCTAGGCCGAAAATGATGAGTTATGAGCTTGTATGAGACTTTCTTGCGTGTTTGCTTGCTATGGCCGAGCTTGGGAGAGTCTTAGAGAGTCCTTGAGAGCTTCTGAGGAGTCTTGGATGCTCAAGAGAGAGCTAGGTCGAAAATGATGAGAGAGGGAGAGAGAGTTGAGAGAAAAATGAGGTTTTGAGTATTTTTGAGCTATGTGTTCTTGGGTGAAGTGTCAATTTCGTGTATGGCATGATGATTTCAGCCAAAGGCATTCAAATTATGCTAATTATTCTGCCCAGGGAGTGCAAGGTGTAAGGGATAAGTGTAGGCATGCTTGGGAGTTAGAAAAAAGAGCATAGGGTTTAGGAAAAGTGTGTAAGAGTATGTTTTGTTGTCTTGAGCATTTGAATTTTGATTATGTGTTGGGTGGGTGTGTATTTTCAGATTTGAGAGGATGAGAAAGAGTGCAGAGATTTAGTGTGTGTGTGTGTGTGTATTTTCATGATTCTTGAGTTTAGTGTTTGTGTAAGAAAATGTTGGCTTAGGTGTTTGTGTAACTTTGAAGTTAGAATAGAATATAGGGTATGTTTAGAGGTTTGTGAGATTTTGTCTTGTAGTGGGTTTAAAATATAATATTTAGGTGTTAGTAAATTTTGTAGGAAAAGGTAATTAGGTATATTATATTGGGGATGGTTTGGATGATGATAGAGTTTTGTCTTGTAGTGAATTTGAATTAGGAATAAAATAATGTATGTGGAATTTTTAGGAATAATTTAATGTTATTTTATAGTTAGTGGAATTTGTAGGACTTGAATTAGGTATTTAATAGTAGTTAGTGGATTGTGTGGGATTATTTTATTGTCTTGTGCTTTGTGATGGAATCTTTATTGATTAGCGTGTAGGCACGTATTCCTAGGTCTAGGGCACACACTACGAGGTAAACACGAACTATGAGGTAAGGCACATAATTCAAGACTAATACACGGATTCCAAAGTAAATGCACACAATCCTAAATGAATGCACGCAAACCAATGCAAAGCATAAAATTCGATACCATGCACGTAAATCAAGGTATGACACTTAAACCTAGGTTAAGACATGCAATTCAAGGTTAGGGTACACGAAACGAGGTAACGCACCTAAATCGAGGTTAGGACACGTATATCTAGATATTGCACATAAGTCGAGGATTAGGGCTCACAATTCTAGGTCAAGGCACGCATGATGAGGTAGACACAAAAACCAAGACAAGGCACGTAATCCAAGGTTAATCATATAATTCTGGGTCTAAGGCACGCAAATCGAGGTAAGGCACGTAATTCGGGGTCGGGCCTCACATCCTTCCCTCCTTAAAAGAATTTCGTCTTGAAATTCATTCTTACTTGTTGGGGTCATTTAGATGGGTTTTGGCTTTTGATATTTTTCCTACTCTGGTTCATCCCGTGTTTTGTGATCTCTCTTACACCAACGAATTCGCTTCATACGTTTCTCCAATCCTTTATTTCGGTGTGGCCCCTACATTTACAGTTCGTTTCTTTGAACGACTCTATTCTCCATTTGATCTTAAGGTCAAGTTCATTAACTAAGGTTAGAATCTCCAAACATAGTAATCAAAGCTGCATCGGTATTCTAACAATATAACTATGACTCCAAAATCATGACTTATGTTGTATCAATCTTGCATTCATACCTCAAAAGGAATATCACAATAATTCCACGATCCTATGGTGACATACACTAATTTCAGGATGATAGGTCTATATCCAATTTACATATCCTATCTACTAGCTTCAAAATTGTTAGCACATAAGACATACACATGTTATGGATTATTTCCACGATACAACCCTATTTTCAGGAAGAACTCACCAAACAAACTAATCTATCTCAAATCTTCATCTATCGATAGTATCATAGTCCTTATCTCGTAGGTACATTAGATTAACAAATCTTCTAATGACTAGTCTCCCGGTTACAGGCTTCTATTCACTAACATTCTTCCCTAGTTTCGTTAACCTTTACGCTCGTAATCAAGGAGAAAGACCGTTGAGATTCATGAAACTCAAACTCTAAGGTTTATTAAGTACCACCAACAAATTGCCATCGAAATTGCATAGGTAAACTAATCATGTTACACTAGTTCAACTCTTACAAGTAAATTTTATTAGCTTGTGATCTACAATTGATTTCCTTATTCAAATCTCTATTTTCAAGTCACAAGGCTTCAAAATTTTCTTTTAATCTTATCCAAAACTCCTAAGCCGAATAGTTTCAACCTCAAATAAATTCCACTAATCTCAATCCAAGGTTACGTCATACTTAAGAAGACAATGGTCCTACTTACTTAGCGACCTAGTCATTCCTTCGAACACTTAATGCATCCAATATATCTCCAACATTAATGTTATTAAGCTGGGTTCATAGCCATGTAAGTGATATCAATGTTCCACTAGGTTACTGGCCGTACAACATCAATCCTAGGACTATAAATGGGTACCAAAATGATCTAGGTCATAAGATACTTACCATACTAATCCAAGTAGCTTGTTACACAAAATAACTTCAAGGCTGTGTCAACATAAGAATTATAACCACAAGGCATCCTTCAATATAATCTAATAGAACTTCAAAAGTAGTCAACGACTCATTTAACTATCACTACAAGATCCGCCCTCCATTTAACGACCACGATTCGAAGTCTACCAACGGCTAGTTTCTAGACGTGAAACGGTGCACATAATACGATTGTCTAACAGTAGTCTCTTGGGTCATCATGACTCTAATTCATCTTTATCTTAACTATATGGAATCTTACTCTCTTCATTTATATGTTCAACTAGCTAAGAGCATCAAGTCTCATTGACCTTAGGTCCTAGGGTTCACCATGAATCATCATGCATACTCACTATTAGCTATTTAGGATTACTAATCATACCCTAACGACTCCACTTTGCAACCAGATGCTTAATATCATTTCCATGGTTTATATACCGGGTCCATCAGTATTAGTTAGGGATATATGCTTTCTAACATCCTCTAGGGTATCCAAACAACGAGTGCATAGATTGACTTACTTGCATAACTACAACTAAATCCGAGAGGCACCAAATTAATACCATGATTCTAAATATCACCCATATCCAACTTAGGACCTTTAGCAACGTTAGTCATCTAATGCATAATTCAATTCCTTACACTTCTACTCGACCTAATATTTTAGGTGTAGTTTTCCAAACACGAGTTCTAGCTACATGAATCCCTCGATTTCAACATCTCTATATCTTGTTATACTAAAGAATCATCAACCTTGTTAAACTTAGTCTCCATAGTTGCCTACATGTCATGAGATTATCCATTGTTAACTCACTTAAATACGCTATCCATGACTTAATAATCTAACCCTTAAAAGTAACTATCGTCAATTTCCACGAATTCATCTTTTAATTTCTAGGTCACGATCTTACCATTTAGTGAACTTGAAACTCACTAGTATACACCATATCAGATTCATCAATGCTTAATTCCAATCAAGTAAAGATTCGATCGTATGAGTATATTGCTAACTTCTTAGATAGTCTATCAAGCCAATTTTAAGATGTGAGAAATGGATTCAAAGAAACCTCCAAGTCAACTTCCACTATCAGCACATGGGAATATACACTACTCTACATATTTAATAGTATGCTCTTATATCTTAAGCGAAGTTGTATGTCCTTAACATTTATTCTTGAACCACAATTAGAAGAATGGTTTAACAGAATCGAGAACTTTATGGCTATAAAATTGATAACTTAATCACAGGCATGTGTATTCCAAAGATAAGGAGATAATTTTACCTCAACAATTATACATGTGCTATGCATTTTATATATATGCATATTCAGTAATATATATGATCCATCGGGTACCTGTGAAGATGCGAGAAATCTCTAACTGAGCCATTTTCGTTCTTCCTACATGAATTCAATTCCCTGAAAGTCCTAATCCTAGCTATCTATGTATATAAACAGTCAATCATGGACATATAACATGCATATGTATCAAGGAAGGAGTATAAAAGCATGCATGTATTATTAAAGACGTGTCGGTGTGCATGATACAGAATACATATTGTCCACAAAGGCACATAATATTCAATACTTAAAGCAATTAAAGCACATTAGCACATATTAACACATATAAACAAGACATCATAATTACCTTAGGGCTTCTACCTACGATCCGAGAGTTGAACCTGACAAATGCCTAGTTAGCAAACTAAGCTTTGATACCATTCTAAAATAAGGTGTCACGCCCCAACCCGTCCTATGAAGGTCAGACTAGGGTGTGATCTAAATATTCAAGTCGTGTCACGTACCTAATCGTTCAAGAGGGTTTAACACTTAACGTTTGAGCCTAAACTCCACAAATTCTCTGAAAAACCGGCAGCATAACGACTATAATTGGGCTCTTTAGTTTGACCTAATTCTCTAAACACCTCAAAATTTCCAATCTCAATTTCATTTCTATCTAAGATTACTATTTATAACCAATCGAAACACCTACTAGTTATCTCGAAGTCCCATTTGATTAATAACCTAACATGATACTATGTCTCGTTTGTTTGTTAATCCTCGTTACAAAAGTACCTGTTGATCTTAGCTTATCAATGAGTACCTGCTTAAAATTGGATAGATTCATTTTACTTAATCCTTACCTAATACTTCATAATCCTATGATAGGTACTTAGCCAATAACGATAGCAAAATGACCATAGTAATGTCTATCTAGTTAGGATCAGTACAAGCCAAAATTAGACCCAAATTACAACGGGGTCATTTACATCAATAAAATGAATAGTTTGCAATCAAACACAACATCCATATAGCAACCATTTTTAGACAAATCACAAAAGCACGTAGTCACTACAAGGAATCATCAACGAGCACATTTACTTCGGGTACTTGTTCCAAATCTACTGCACCTGTGACAAAAAAGAGGGTAAGTCCTTATGAACTTAGCAAGGGGGAACGAGAGATAACGTTTTGAAATCCTTTTCCGGTTAAACTTATGAAAAACCCTTTTTGCAAGCCTGACATTTATCACAAGTAAGTACATAATGTAATATAAAAGTAAAAGGACACAATTACCCGTCTTTCCTCCCCGAGGTCCTCTAGGAACCAAGCGAGAGTACTTATACACATAGTGAAAAGGATACGGTGAGCTTTTGCTCTCAGTTCATTTCTAGTATCAGTTGTTGCGGCCGACTTCATATCGTCCCCTTATCACGCCAAATGAGTGTACTCCGGATGTACGCCAAAATCCTACGACCCAACTCTCCGAGGAAGTCTAGCCCCCAAGCGAGAGAGGGAATTGGACAATGGTAGTCACGGTTGCACCGGCAAGCCCGATACCGCCTGGTGTACGTGAACGCTACCACGCCAGAATGAAAGGTTGCAACCTTGTATGCAATGCACATTTATGACATTTAATATAACACATTAGGAGGACAACAAAGTAGGTTGCCTCCGAGCAGTCATAAGATTGCACATTGACAAGTAAACACGCGAGGCACGATATGACAAGTAATTTCACTTGAAAAGCACATGGAGTTATATGAATATTAAACGGGCAGCCATGTAACGCATGTAAATCAAGTCATATAACTCATTTCGAAGTTTACGTAATCAAATAATAAGATTATTCAACATGCAACGACATCTACGTGAGACCGGGTGCAAGAAAGGCCTACTTGTCAACATGTAATCATTGAATCACATTTAGGGCTACAAGGGAAACTACGGGCAGCCTACTAATCACATAATTAAACGCGATATCCATAGGATCAACACTTAGCGAGTTTACCTAGTCACTAGGGTTTCAATTCGTGCTTACCCGTGCGATTAAGCCCCAACTCATCTCGTAATTAAATTCAAGCCATGCATTGATTCATTCCACACCCTCAAGCATTCAAAACAGTCTACAAAACATACAAATGCCACAATCCCAAGCATTTAATATAACAAGAGAAGTTACAATAATTTTCAAGGCAAATCACTAGATGAAAACCTCACTGCAATGGTTTGTTTTCTCATAATCATTGAGGCAAGAAAAAAAACTCCATTTCTAGTGAACAAGATGTCAAATTAAAGCTTAAGGAGTGAGCTAAATGTAGAAACAAACCTCGTATTATTCGGAGCTCGGGTTCAAGAGTTATAGCCAAACTCGTGAGACTACACAAAACTGTCTAGATTTGCACACATTTCAATACTTGTCAGATTTAGCCTTAGTTCATTTCTGACAAAAATGTCCATAACTGAAAAATCTAGTAGCACACCAATTTTCATGTATTCTACATATCATTTACTAAGTCAAAACTGGTTCGTTCTACAAGGTCAGTGAATCTGCCAAAACATGCTTAATTTTTCGTGACTTTCCAAATTTGGACACATTTTAATATTTTACAATTTTTAGGACCTTAGAATCAAAATTAGCTTTGGCCTATTTCTGCAAAAAGTGTTCATAACTGGAAAAACTAGTTACCTACCAATTTTTAGGCATTTTCAGCATCATTTACCTGGTCCAAATCACCTCGCACCAACAAGACAGAAGGCTGTCACATACCCGATTTCATCTATCATCACATTCTAGCCAAATATCTTGCCATGCATGTTTACAAAAGCTCATGAACACACATATATCACAAGTACATAAGTAAAGATTGACATTTAAAGGCATGCATGTGGTTTTTGAAAACATTTAAAAGAGTTTAACCCTCACCTTAGCAACTTGATGGATGAAAATGCACAAATGCTCTTGAAATCGCACAAATGGACCTTTTTCCTTGCTTTGGCCGAGAGGTATCTTGATTTCCTTTAAATCCTAGCTTATTTAGCTTGTGTTGGAAGTGTGCATGTGTTTAGAACAAAAAGAAATGGAATAAAACCATCAAAACTTTACCTAGGCCGAAAATGATGAGTTATGAGCTTGTATGAGACTTTCTTGCGTGTTTGCTTGCTTTGGCTTGCTATGGCCGAGCTTGGGAGAGTCTTAGAGAGTCCTTGAGAGCTTGTGAGGAGTCTTGGATGCTCAAGAGAGAGCTAGGGTCGAAAATGATGAGAGAGGGAGAGAGAGTTGAGAGAAAAATGAGGTTTTGAGTATTTTTGAGCTATGTGTGCTTGGGTGAAGTGTCAATTTCGTGTATGGCATGATGATTTCAGCCAAAGGCATTCAAATTATGCTAATTATTCTGCCTAGGGAGTGCAAGGTGTAAGGGATAAGTGTGGGCATACTTGGGAGTTAGAAAAAGAGCATAGGGTATAGGAAAAGTGTGTAAGAGTATGTTTTGTTGTCTTGTGCATTTGAATTTTGATTATGTGTTGGATGGGTGTGTATTTTCAGATTTGAGAGGATGAGAAAGAGTGTAAAGATTTAGTGTATGTGTGTGTGTGTGTATTTTCATGAGTCTTGTGTTTAGTGTTTGTGTAAGAAAATGTTGGCTTAGGTGTTTGTGTAACTTTGAAGTTAGAATAGAATATAGGGTATGTTTAGAGGTTTGTGAGATTTTGTCTTGTAGTGGGTTTAAAATATAATATTTAGGTGTTAGTGGATTTTGTAGGAAAATGTAATTAGGTATATTATATTGGGGATGGTTTGGTTGATTATAGAGTTTTTTCTTGTAGTGAATTTGAATTAGGAATAAAATAATGTTAGTGGAATGTTTAGAAATAATTTAATGTTATTTTATAGTTAGTGGAATTTGTAGGATTTGAATTAGGAATATAATAATAGTTAGTGGATTGTGTAGGATTATTTTATTGTCTTGTGCTTTGTAATGGAATCTTTATTGATTAGCGTGTAAGCACGTATTCCTAGGTCTAGGGCATGCACTACGAGGTAAACACGAACTATGAGGTAAGGCACATAATTCAAGACTAATACACGGATTCTAAAGTAAATGCACGCAATCCTAAATGAATGCACACAAACCAATGCAAAGCATAAAATTCAATACAATGCACGTAAATCAAGGTATGACACTTAAACCGAGGTTAAGACATGCAATTCAAGGTTAGGGTGCACGAAACGAGGTAACGCACCTAAATCGAGATTAGGACACGTATATCTAGGTATCGTACGTAAGTCGAGGATTAGGGCACACAATTCTAGGTCAAGGCACGCATGACGAGGTAGACACAAAAACCAAGACAAGGCACGTAATCCAAGGTCAGTCACATAATTCTGGGTCTAACGCACGCAAATTGAGGTAAAACAAGCTATTTGGGGTCGGGCCTCACATCCAGCCTCTACGTGAAGCGAACTTGTCTTGCCCAATGTGCCGTGGGATTCGGTAATAGAAATGTGGTGGATAAAGTATCTTGGCAACCCTAACCTGGGCAAAAAATATTGAAAAGGGGGGGTGCAACACGAGGACTTCCCAGGGGTCACCCATCATAGTACTACTCTCACCCAAGCACGCTTAACTTCGTAGTTCTGTTGGGATCTGGTGCATTAGTGCTGGTATGATCGCACCCGTCATGTTGTGGGCACAAATCCTTTATGTGTTGACGGTTCACAGTCCCAGCCCAGAGAAATGGCCCATTCAAAAGGCCCAATGGGCTTAACGACAACCCATCCGCTTTAACAACACAGTATCCTCGCAAGACATGATATCGACGCGTTGTAAGGCCCTCCAATGTCCCGCTAGTTAGGTTGTCGTCCTTTTAACAGCTCACGACGTAGGATCCGGGACGGAAAAATAGCGCAAAAGAAGAAAAGTGGCCCGAAACTGATGAAAATGTTCGATTTTGGGCTCCAAAAATAGGCGCAACTGAGCAGGCTTGCTGCCCCTGTCGTAGAGCTTTCCAACGATATGTTGTGCGTCACGTACCTCCTTACGGATTAAAAGTTATGGGTACCGGAGCGACGGAGACCTGGTCACAAGCCCTACGCCCTCGGTTTACGGGCCCAGTCTCTACGTGAAGCGAAGTTGTCTTGCCCAAGGTGCCGTGTGATTCGGTAATAGAAATATGGTGGATAAAGTATCTTGGCAACCCTAACCGGGGAAAAAAAAATTGAAAATGGGGGGTACAACACGAGGACTTCTCAGGGGGTCACCTATCCTAGTACTACTCTCGGCCAAGCATGCTTAACTTCAGAGTTCTGATGGGATCCAGTGCATTAGTGCTGGTATGATCGCATCCGTCATGTTGTGGGTACAAATCCTTTATGTGTTGACGGTTCACTATCCCAGCCCAAAGAGATGGCCCATTCAAAAGACCCAATGGGCCTAATGACAACCCATCCACTTCAACAACGCAGCATCCTCGTAAGACGTGATATCGACACATTGTAGGACCCTATAATATCCAGCGAGTTAGGTTGTCATCCTTTTAACAGCTAATATCGTACGATCTGAGACGGAAAAACCAAGCAGAAGAAGAAAAGTGGCCCGAAACTGATGAAAACTTTTGATTTTGGGCTCCAAAAATAGGCGCAGCTGGGCAGGCTTGTTGTCCCCATCGTCGAGCTCTCGAAAAGTTTTCCAACGGTATGCTATGCGCCGCGTAACTCCTTACGGATTAAAAGTTATGGGCACTGGAGCGACGGAGACCTGGTCACAAGCCCCACGCCCTCAGTTTGCGGGCCCAGCCTCTACGTGAAATGAAGTTTTCTTGTCCGAGTTGCCGTGGGATTTAGTAATAGAAATGTGGTGGATAAAGTATCTTGACAACCCAAACCGGGGCAAAAAAAATTAAAAATGGGGGGTGCAACACGAGGACTTCCCAAGAGGTCACCCATCCTAGTACTACTTTCGCCCAAGCACGTTTAACTTCAGAGTTCTGACGGGATCTGGTACATTAGTGCTGGTACGATCGCACCCGTCATTTTGTGGGCACAAATCCTTTATGTGTTGACGGTTCATAGTCCCTGCCCAGAGAAATGACCTATAAAGAAGGCCCAATGGGCTTAACGACAACCCATCCGCTTCAACAACGCGACATCCTTGCAAGACGTGATATTGACGCGTTGTAGGGCGCTCTAATGTCCCGCGAGTTAGGTTGTCGTCCTTTTAACATCTCACGACATACGATCCGAGACGAAAAAACATAGCAAAAGAAGAAAAGTGGCCAAAAACTGATGAAAACGTTCGATTTTGGGCTCTAATAATAGGCACAGCTGAGTAGCGAGGTGCAACAAGAGAACTTGGCAAGGGGTCACCCATCCTTGCACTACTCTCACCCAAGCACGCTTAACTTCAGAGTTTTGATGGGATCCGATGCATTAGTGCTGGTATGATCGCACTCGTCATGTTGTGGGCACAAATCCTTTATGTGTTGACGGTTCACTGTCCAAGCCTAGAGAGATGGCCCAATCAAAAGGCCTAATGGGCTTAACGACAACCCATCTGCTTCAACAACGCAACATCCTCGTAAGACGTGATATGGATAGGTTGTAGGACCCTATAATATCCTGTGAGTTAGGTTGTCGTCCTTTTTATAGCTAACGACGTACGATTCGAGATGGAAAACCGAGCAAAAGAAGAAAAGTTTAACGAAACTGATGAAAACGTTCGATTTTGGGCTCCAAAAATAGGCACAACAGAGCAGGATTGCTACCCACGTCGTAGAACTCTCTGAGAGCTTTCCAACGGTCTGCTGTGAGCCGTGTAACTCTATACGGATGAAAAGTTATGGGCACCAGAGCGACGGAGACTTGGTCACAAGCCCCACGCCCTCGGTTTGCGGTCCCAGCCACAACGTGAAGCGAAGTTGTGTTGCCCAATGTGCCGTGGGATTCGGTAATAGAAATGTGATGGATAATGTATCTTGGCAACCCTAACTGGGGTAAAAAAAATTTGAAAAGCGGGGGTGCAACATGAGGACTACCCAGGGGGTCACCTATCCTAGTACTACTCTCGCCCAAGCACGCTTAACTTAAGAGTTTTGATGGGATCCGGTGCATTAGTGCTGGTATGATTTCACCTGTCTTGTTGTGGGCACAAATCCTTTATGTGTTGATAGTCCACAGTCCCAACCCAGAGAGATGGCCCATTCGAAAGGCCCGATGAGCTTAACGACAACCCATCCACTTCAACAACGTAGCATCCTTGCAAGACGTGATATCGACGGATTGTAGGGTACTCTAATGTCTCGCGAGTTAGGTTGTTGTCCTTTTAACAGCTCACGACGTACGATCCGGATGGAAAAACATAGCAAACGAAGAAAATGGCCCAAAACTGATGAAAAGGTTCGATTTTGAGCTCCAAAAACTGGCGAAGCTGACCAAGCTTGCTACCCTTGTCGTAGGGTCTCGGAGAGCTTTCCATTGGTATGTTGTGCACCGCGTAACTCCTTACGAATTAAAAGTTATGGGCACCTGAGCGACGGGGACCTGGTCACAAGCTCCACGCCCTCGGTTTGCGGGCCCAACCTCTACGTGAAGCGAAGTTGTCTTGCCCAAGGTGCCTTGGGATTCAGTAATAGAAATGTGGTAGATAAAGTATCTTGGCAACCCTAACCGGGCCAAAAAAAATGAAAAAGCGAGGTGCAACACAAGGACTTTCCAGGGGGTCACCCATCCTAGCACTACTCTCGCCCCAGTACGCTTAACTTCGGAGTTCTGATGGGATCCGATGCATTAGTGCTAGTATGATCGCACCCATCAGGTTGTGAGCATAAATCCTTTATGTGTTGAAGGTTCACAGTCCCAGCCCAGAGAGATGGCCCATTCAAAAGGCCCAATGGGCTTAACAACAACCCATCCGCTTCAACAACACAGTATCCTCGCAAGACGTGATATCGACACGTTGTTGGGCCCTCTAATGTCCAGCGAGTTAGGTTGTCATCCTTTTAACAGCTCACGATATACGAACGGGGACGGAAAAATAGTGCAAAAGAAGAAAACTGGCCCAAAACTGATGAAAACGTTCGATTTTGGGCTCCAAAAATAGGCGCAGCCGAGCAGACATGCTTCCCCCATCGTAGAGCTCTAGGAGAGCTTCCCAACTGTATGATGTGCGCCACGTCACTCCTTACGAATTAAAAGTTATGGGCACCGGAGCGACAGAGCCCCACGCCCTCAGTTTGCAGGCCCAGCCTCTACGTGAAGCGAAGTTGTCTTGCCCAAGGTGCCGTGGGATTCGGTGATAGAAATGTGGTGTATAAAGTATCTTGGAAACTCTAACCGGGACAAAAAAAATTGAAAAAGGGGGGGTACAACACGAGGATTTCCCAAGGGGTCACCCATCCTAGTACTACTCTCGCCCAAGCACGCTTAACTTGGGAGTTCTGGTGGGATCCGGTGCATTAGTACATGTATGATCTCACCCGTCATGTTGTAGGCACAGCAGAGCAGGATTGCTACCCACGTCGTAGAACTCTCTGAGAGCTTTCCAACGGTCTGCTGTGAGCCGTGTAACTCTATACGGATGAAAAGTTATGGGCACCAGAGCGACGGAGACTTGGTCACAAGCCCCACGCCCTCGGTTTGCGGTCCCAGCCACAACGTGAAGCGAAGTTGTGTTGCCCAATGTGCCGTGGGATTCGGTAATAGAAATATGATGGATAATGTATCTTGGCAACCCTAACTAGGGTAAAAAAAAAATTGAAAAGCGGGGGTGCAACATGAGGACTACCCAGGGGGTCACCTATCCTAGTACTACTCTCGCCCAAGCACGCTTAACTTAAGAGTTTTGATGGGATCCGGTGCATTAGTGCTGGTATGATTTCACCTGTCTTGTTGTGGGCACAAATCCTTTATGTGTTGATAGTCCACAGTCCCAACCCAGAGAGATGGCCCATTCGAAAGGCCCGATGGGCTTAACGACAACCCATCCACTTCAACAACGTAGCATCCTTGCAAGACGTGATATCGACGCATTGTAGGGTACTCTAATGTCTCGCGAGTTAGGTTGGTGTCCTTTTAACAGCTCACGACGTACGATCCGGATGGAAAAACATAGCAAACGAAGAAAATGGCCCAAAACTGATGAAAAGGTTCGATTTTGAGCTCCAAAAACTGGCGAAGCTGACCAAGCTTGCTACCCTTGTCGTAGGGTCTCGGAGAGCTTTCCATTGGTATGTTGTGCACCGCGTAACTCCTTACGAATTAAAAGTTATGGGCACCTGAGCGACGGGGACCTGGTCACAAGCTCCACGCCCTCGGTTTGCGGGCCCAACCTCTACGTGAAGCGAAGTTGTCTTGCCCAAGGTGCCTTGGGATTCAGTAATAGAAATGTGGTAGATAAAGTATCTTGGCAACCCTAACCGGGCCAAAAAAAATGAAAAAGCGAGGTGCAACACAAGGACTTTCCAGGGGGTCACCCATCCTAGCACTACTCTCGCCCCAGTACGCTTAACTTCGGAGTTCTGATGGGATCCGATGCATTAGTGCTAGTATGATCGCACCCATCAGGTTGTGAGCATAAATCCTTTATGTGTTGAAGGTTCACAGTCCCAGCCCAGAGAGATGGCCCATTCAAAAGGCCCAATGGGCTTAACAACAACCCATCCGCTTCAACAACACAGTATCCTCGCAAGACGTGATATCGACACGTTGTTGGGCCCTCTAATGTCCAGCGAGTTAGGTTGTCATCCTTTTAACAGCTCACGATATACGAACGGGGACGGAAAAATAGTGCAAAAGAAGAAAACTGGCCCAAAACTGATGAAAACGTTCGATTTTGGGCTCCAAAAATAGGCGCAGCCGAGCAGACATGCTTCCCCCATCGTAGAGCTCTAGGAGAGCTTCCCAACTGTATGATGTGCGCCACGTCACTCCTTACGAATTAAAAGTTATGGGCACCGGAGCGACAGAGCCCCACGCCCTCAGTTTGCAGGCCCAGCCTCTACGTGAAGCGAAGTTGTCTTGCCCAAGGTGCCGTGGGATTCGGTGATAGAAATGTGGTGTATAAAGTATCTTGGAAACTCTAACCGGGACAAAAAAAATTGAAAAAGGGGGGGTACAACACGAGGATTTCCCAAGGGGTCACCCATCCTAGTACTACTCTCGCCCAAGCACGCTTAACTTGGGAGTTCTGGTGGGATCCGGTGCATTAGTACATGTATGATCTCACCCGTCATGTTGTGGGCTCAAATCCTTTATGTGTTGACGGTTCACAGTCCCAGTCTAGAGAGATGGCCCATTCAAAAGTCCCAATGGGCTTAACGGCAACCCATCCGCTTGAACAACGCAGCATCCTCGTAAGATGTGATATCGACCCCTTGTAGGGACCTCCAATGTCCCCTGAGTTAGGTTGTTGTCCTTTTAACAGCTCACGATGTATGATCCGAGAAGGAAAAGCTGAGCAAAAGAAGAAAAGTGGCCCGAAACTGATGAAAACGTTCAATTTTGGGCTCCAAAAATAGGCGCAGCAGAGCAGGCTTGCTGCCCACGTCGTGGAGCTCTTAGAGAGCTTTCCACTGGTATGTTGTGCATCGCGTTACTCTTTACGGATTAAAAGTTATGGGCACCGAAGCGACGGAGACCTGGTCATAAGTCCCACGCCCTCAGTTTGTGGACCCAGCCTCTACTAAAGTGAAGTTGTCTTGCCCAAGGTGCCATGGGATTTGGTAAAAGAAATGTGGTGGATAAAGTATCTTGGCAATCCTAACGGGGGATAAAAAAATTGAAAAGGGGGGTATAACACGAGGACTTCCTAGGGGGTCACGTATCCCAGTACTACTCTCGCCCAAGCACGCTTAACTTCGGAGTTTTGATGGGATCCGGTGCATTAGTGATGGTATGATCGCACCCATCATGTTGTGGGCATAAATCCTTTATGTGTTGACGGTTCACAGTCCCAGCCCAGAGAGATGGCCCATTCAAAAGGCCTAATGGGGTTAATGACAACCCATCCGCTTCAACAACGCAGCATCCTCAAAAGAATTGATATCGATGCGTTGTAGGCCCCTGTAATATCCCGTGAGTTAGGTTGTCATCCTTTTAACACCTCACTGCGTACGATCCGTGACGGAAATATAGAGCAAAAAAACAAAACCGCCCAAAAACTGATGAAAGCATTCTACTTTAGCTCGAAAATAGGAGCAGCAAACTAGCATGCTGCCCCCGTCATAGAGCTCTCGGAGAGCTTTCCAACGGTATGCTATGCATCGCGTAACTCCTTACGGATTAAAAGTTATGGGCAACAGAGCGACGGAGACCTAGTCAAAAGCCCCAGGCCCTCGGTTTGCGGGCCCAGCCTCTACGTAAAGCGAAGTTATCTTGCCCAAGGTGCCGTGGGATTCGGTAATAGAAATGTTGTGGATAATGTATCTTGGTAACCCTAAACGGGGCAAAAAAATTTGAAAAGCGGTGGTGCAACACGAGGACTTCCCAGGGGGTCACTCATCCTAGTACTACTCTCACCCAAGCACGCTTAACTTCATAGTTCTGATGGATCTAGTGCATTAGTGCTGTTATGATCGCACCCATCATGTTGTGGGCACAAATCCTTTATGTGTTGACGGTTCACAGTCCCAGCCCAGAGAGATGGCCCATTCAGAAGGGCCAATGGGCATAACGACAACCCATTCGCTTCAACAACGCAGCATCCTCGAAAGAATTAATATCGACGCATTGTAGGGCCCTGTAATATCTCGCGAGTTAGGTTGTCATCCTCTTAACAGCTCACGACGTATAATTCGGAACAAAAAAATAGAGCAAAAGATGAAAAGTCACCCAAAACTGATGAAAACATCCTATTTTGGGCTCAGAAATAGGCGCAGCAAACTAGCATGATGCCCCCATTGTAGAGCTCTTGGAGACCTTTCCACTGGTATGATGTGCGTCATGTAATTCCTTACGGATTAAAAGTTGTGGGCAGCGGAGCGACGGAGACCTGGTCATAAGCCCTACGCCCTCGGTTTGCGGGCCCAGCCTCTACATAAAGCGAAGTTGTCTTGCCCAAGGTGTCGTGGGATTCGGTAATAGAAATATGGTGGATAATGTATCTTGGCAACCCTAAACAGGACTAAAAAAATTGAAAAGCAGGGGTGCAACACGAGGACTTCCCAGGGGGTCACCCATCCTAATACTACTCTCACCCAAGCATGCTTAACTTCAGAGTTCTGATGGGATCCGGTGCATTAGTGCTGTTATGATTGCACCCATCATGTTGTAGGCACAAATCCTTTATGTGTTGACGGTTCACAGTCCCAGCCCAGAGAGATGGCCCATTTAGAAGGCCTAATGGGCTTAACGCCAACCCATCTGCTTGAACAACGCAGCATCCTCAAAAGAATTGATATCGATGCGTTGTACGGCCCTGTAATATCCCGTGAGTTAGGTTGTCGTCCTTTAAACAGCTCACGACGTACGATCCGGGACGGAAAAATAGAGCAAAAGAAGAAAAGTGGCCCGAAACTGATGAAAATGTTCTATTTTGGGCTCGAAAATAGGCGCAGCAAACTAGCATGCTGCCCCCGTCGTAGAGCTCTCGAAGAGATTTCTAACGGTATACTGTGCGTCGCGTAACTCCTTACGGATTAAAAGTTGTGGGCAGCGGAGCGACGGAGACCTAGTCACAAGCCTCACGCCCTCGGTTTGCAGGCCCAGCCTCTACGTAAAGCGAAGTTATGTTGCCCAAGGTGCCGTAGGATTCGTTAATAGAAATGTGGTGGATAAAGTATCTTGGCAACCCTAACCGGGGCAAAAAAAATTGAAAATGGGGGGTGCAACACGAGGACTTCCTAAGGGGTCACCCATCCCAGTACTACTCTCGGCCAAGCATACTTAACTTCGGAGTTCTGATGGGATCCGGTGCATTAGTGATGGTATGATCGCACCCGCTATGTTGTGGGCACAAATCCTTTATGTGTTGACGGTTCACATTCCCAGCCGAGAGATATGGCCCATTCAAAAGGCCCAATGGGCTTAATGGCAACCCATCCACTTCAACAATGCAGCATCCTTGCAAGATGTGATATCGATGCGTTGTAGGGCCCTCTAATGTCCCGCGAGTTAGGTTGTCATCCTTTTAACAGCTCATAATGTAATATCCGGGACTGAAAAGCAGAGCAAAAGAAGAAATATATCCTGAAACTTATGAAAACGTTCAATTTTGTTCTCCAAAAATGGGCACAGCCGAGCAGGCTTGTAGCCTTTGTCGTAGAGCTCTCGAAGAGCTTTCCAACGGTATGCTGTGGACCGCGTAACTCCTTACAAATCAAAAGTTATGGGCACCGGAGCGACGGAGACCTGGTCACCAGCCCCACGCCCTCGGTTTGTGGGCCCAAACTCTATGTGAAACGAAGTTGTCTTGCCCAAGGTGCCGTGGGATTCGGTAATAGAAATTTGGTGGATAAAGTCTCTTGGCAACCCTAACGGGGCAAAAAAAATTGAAAGGGGGGGTGCAACACGAGGACTTCCCAGGGGGTCACCCATCATAGTACTACTCTCGCCCAAGCACGCTTAACTTCGGACTTCTGATGGGATCCAGTGCATTAGTGCTGGTATGAACGCACCCGCCATGTTGAGGGCACAAATCCTTAATGTGTTGAAGGTTCACAGTCGCAGCCCAGAGAGATTGTCCATTCAAAAGGCCCAATGTACTTAACGACAACCCATCCGCTTTAACAACGCAGCATCCTCGTAAGACATGATATCGATGCATTTTAGTGCTCGCCAATATCCCGCGAGTTAGGTTGTCAACCTTTTAACAGCTCACGATGTACGATCCAAGACAGAAAAATAGAGCCAAAGAAGAAAAGTGGCCCAAAACTGATGAATACATTCAATTTTGGAGGGCTTTTCAACGATATGATGTGCGTCGCGTAACTCCTTACGAATTAAAAGTTATGGGCACCGGAGCGACGGTGACTAGGTCACAAGCCCCACGCCCTCGATTTACGAGCCTAGCCTCTACGTGAAGCGAAGTTGTCTTGCCCAAGGTGCCATGGGATTCGGTAATAGAAATGTTGTGGATAATGTATCTTGGCAACCCTAAACGGGGCAAAAAAATTTGAAAAGCGGGGGTGCAACACGAGGACTTCCCAGGGGGTCACCCATCCTAGTACTACTCTCACCCAAGCATGCTTAACTTCAGAGTTCTGATGGGATCCGGTGCATTAGTGCTGTTATGATCGCACCCATCATGTTGTGGCACATATCCTTTATGTGTTGATAGTTCACAGTTCCAGCCCAGAGAGATGGCCCATTCAGATGGCCCAAAGGGCTTAACGAGAACCCATCCGCTTCAACAACACAGCGTCCTCGAAAGAATTGATATCGACGCATTGTAGGGCCCTGTAATATCTCGCGAGTTAGGTTGTCGTTCTTTTAGCAGCTCACGACGTACGATCCGGGACAGAAAAATAGAGCAAAAGACGAAAAGCGTCCCGAAATTGATGAAAACGTTCTATTTTGGGCTCGAAAATAGGCGCAGCAAACAAGCATGCTGCCCCCGTCGTAGAGTTCTCGGAGAGCTTTCCAACGGTATGCTGTGCGTCACGTAACTCCTTACAGATTAAAAGTTGTGGGCAGCGAAGCGGCGGAGACCTGGTCACAAGCCCCACGCCCTCGGTTTGCGGGCCTAGCCTCTGCGTAAAGCGAAGTTGTCTTGCCCAAGGTGCCGTGGGATTCGGTAATAGAAATGTGGTGGATAATGTATCTTGGCAACCCTAAACGGGGCAAAAAAGTTTGAAAAGCGGGGGTGCAGCACGAGGACATCCTAGGGGGTCACCCATCCTAGTATTACTCTCACCCAAGCACCCATAACTTCAGAGTTCTGATGGGATCCGGTGCATTAGTGCTGTTATGATCGCATCCATCATGTTATGGGCAGAAATCCTTTATGTGTTGACGGTTCACAGTCCTAGCCCAGAGAGATGTCCCGTTCAGAAGGCCCAATGGGCTTAAAGACGACCCATCTGCTTCAACAACGCAGCATCCTCAAACGAATTGATATCGATGCGTTGTAGGGCCCTGTAATATCCCGCGAGTTAGGTTGTCTTCCTTTTAACAGCTCATGACGTACGATCCGGGACGGAAAAATAGAGCAAAAGAAGAAAAGTGGCCAGAAACTTATGAAAACGTTCAATTTTGTTCTCCAAAAATAGGCGCAGCCGAGCAGGCTTCTAGCCTTCGTCGTAGAGCTCTCGAAGAGCTTTCCAACGGTATGCTGTGGACCGCGTAACTCCTTACAAATCAAAAGTTATGGGCACCGGAGCGACGGAGACCTGGTCACCAGTCCCACGCCCTCGGTTTGTGGGCCCAAACTCTACGTGAAATGAAGTTGTCTTGCCCAAGGTGCCGTGGGATTCGGTAATAGAAACGCGGGGGTGCAACACGAGGACTTCCCAGGGGGTCACCCATCCTAGTACTACTCTCACCCAAGCATGCTTAACTTCAGAGTTCTGATGGGATCTGGTGCATTAGTGCTGTTATGATCGCACCCATCATGTTGTGGGCACAAATCCTTTATGTGTTGATAGTTCACAGTTCCAGCCCAGAGATATGGCCCATTCAGAAGGCCCAAAGGGCTTAACAACAACCCATCCGCTTCAACAACACAGCATCCTCGAAAGAATTGATATCGATGCATTGTAGGGCCCTGTAATATCTCGCGAGTTAGGTTGTCGTTCTTTTAGCAGCTCACGACGTACGATCCGGGACAGAAAAATAGAGCAAAAGACGAAAAGCGGGCCAAAATTGATGAAAACGTTCTATTTTGGGCTCGAAAATAGGCGCAGGAAACAAGCATGCTGCCCCCGTCGTAGAGTTCTCGGAGAGCTTTCCAACGGTATGCTGTGCATCGCGTAACTCCTTACGGATTAAAAGTTGTGGGCAGCGGAGCGACGGAGACCTGGTCACAAGCCCCACTCCCTCGGTTTGCGGGCCCAGCCTCTACGTAAAGCGAAGTTGTCTTGCCCAAGGTGTCGTAGGATTCGGTAATAGAAATGTGGTGGATAAAATATCTTGGCAACCCTAACTGGGGCAAAAAAAATTGAAAAGGGGGGGTGCAACACGAGAACTTCCCAGGGGTTCACCCATCCTAGTACTACTCTCGCCCAAGAACGCTTAATTTCGGAGTTCTGATGGGATCCGGTACATTAGTGCTGGTATGATCGTACCCGTCATGTTGTGGGCACAAATCCTATATGTGTTGACGGTTCACAGTCGTAGCCTAGAGAGATGGCCCATTCAAAAGGCCCAATGGGCTTAATTACAACCCATCCGCTTCAACAACGCAGCATCATCGCAAGACGTGATATCGATGCGTTGTAGGGCCCTCTAATGTCCCGCGAGTTAGGTTGTCGTCCATTTAACAGCTCACGACGTATTATCCAGGATGGAAAAAAAGAGCAAACGAAGAAAAATGAAACAAAACTAATGAAAACATTCAATTTTGGGCTCCAAAAATGGGTGCAGCCGAGCAGGCATGATGCTCTTGTCGTAGAGCTCTCGGAGAGCTTTCCAACGGTATCCTGTGCACTGCGTAACTCCTTACGGATAAAAAGTTATAGGCACCAGAGC
Source organism: Ehretia macrophylla (assembly GCA_037974665.1). Lineage (NCBI taxonomy): Eukaryota > Viridiplantae > Streptophyta > Magnoliopsida > Boraginales > Ehretiaceae > Ehretia > Ehretia macrophylla. The sequence goes on from CM075769.1 coordinate 72,140,228, forward strand.
GAAGGAGACCTGGTCACAAGCCCTATGCCCTCGGTTTGCGGGCCCAACATCTACGTGAATCAAAGTTTTCTTGCCCAAGGTGCCGTAGGTTTCGGTAATAGAAATACGGTGGATAAAGAATTTTGGCAACCCTAACTGGGGCTAAAAAAATTGAAAAGGGGGGTGCAACACGAGGACTTCACAGGGGGTCACCCATCCTAGTACTACATTCGCCGAAGCACGCTTAACTTCGGAGTTCTGATGGGATCCGGTGCATTAGTGCTGGTATGATCGCACCCGTCATGTTGAGAGCACAAATCCTTTATGTGTTGAAGGTTCATAGTCCCAGCCTAGAGAGATGGCCTATTCAAAAGGCCCAATGGGCTTAATGACAACCCATTCGCTTCAACAACGTAGCATTCTCGTAAGACGTGATATCGAAGCATTATAGGGCCCTTTAATATCCCGTGAGTTAGGTTGTCATCCCCTTAACAGCTCACGACCAATGATCTGGGACGGAAAAATAGTGCAAAAGAAGAAAAGTGGCCCGAAACTGATGAATACGTTCTATTTGGGGCATCGAAAACAGGCGCAGCCGAGCAGGAATGCTGCCCCCATCGTAGTGCTCTCGAAGAGCTTTTCAACAATATGTTGTGCATCGCGTAACTCCTTATGAATTAAAAGTTAAGGGCATCGGAGCGATGGAGACCTGGTCACAAGCACCTCACCCTCGGTTTGCGAGCCCATCCTCTACGTGAGGCGAAGTTGTCTTGCCCAATGTGCCGTGGGACTCGGTAATAGAAATGTGGTGGATAAAGTATCTTGGCAACCATAACCGGGGCAAAAAAAATTGAAATGGAGGGGGCAACACGAGGACTTCCCAGGGGCTCACCCATCCTAGTACTACTCTCGCCTAAGCACGCTTAACTTCGGAGTTCTGATGGGATCCAGTGCATTATTGCTGGTATGATCGCACCCGTCATGTTGTGGGCACAAATCATTTATGTGTTGACGGTTCACAGTCGTAGCTCAGAGAGATGGCCCATTTAAAAGGCCCAATGGGATTAACGACAACCCATCCACTTCAACAACGCAGCATCCTCGCAAGACGTGATATCGATGCATTGTAGGTCCCTGTAATGTCCTGCAAGTTAGGTTGTCGTCATTTTAATAGCTCACGACGTATGATTCGGGACGAAAAAACAGATCAAGAGAAGAAATGTGGCCCGAAACTGATGAAAACGTTCGATTTTGGGATCCAAAAATAGGAGAAGCCGAGCAGGCTTGCTGCCCCCGTCATAGAGTTCTTGGAGAGCTTTTCAACGGTATACTGTTCGTCCTGTCACTCCTTGCGGATTAAAAGTTACGGGCACCGGAGTGATAGAGACTTGGCCACAAGCCCTACATCCTCGGTTTACGGGCCCAGCCTCTACATGAAGTGAAGTTGTCTTGCCCAAGGTACCGTGGGATTCGGTAATAGAAATGTGGTGGATAAAGTATCTTGGCAACCCTAACCGGGGCAAAAAAAATTGAAATGGGGGGTACAACACAAGGACTTCCCAACGGCTCACCCATCCTAGTACTACTCTTGCCCAAGCACGCTTAACTTCGGAGTTCTGATGGGATCCGGAGCATTAGTGCTGGTATGATCTCACCCGTCATGTTGTGGGCATAAATCCTTTATGTGCTGACGGTTTATAGTCCAAGCCCAGAGAGATGGCCCATTCAAAAGGCCCAATGGGCTTAACGACAACCCATCCGCTTCAACAATGTAGCATCCTATCAAGATGTGATATTGACGAGTTTTAGGGCCCTCTAATGTCCCACGAGTTAGGTTGGCATCCTTTTAACAGCTCATGATGTACGATCCGGGATGGAAAAGCAATGCAAATAAAGAAAAGTAGCCCGAAACTGATGAAAATGTTCTATTTTGGGCTCAAAAAATAGGCACAGCCGAGCAGGCTTGCTGCCCATGTCGTGGAGCTCTCAGAGAGCTTTCCACCGGTATGTTGTTCATCGCGTTACTCTTTACGGATTAAAAGTTATGGGCACCGGAGCGACGGAGACTTGGTCACACGTCCCACGCCCTCGGTTTGCGGGCCCAGCCTCTACGTGAAGTGAAGTGCACTTGCCCAAGGTGCCGTGGGATTTGGTAAAAGAAATGTGGTGGATAAAGTATCTTGGCAACCCTAACCGGGGCTAAAAAAAATTGAAAAGGGGGGTGCAACACGAGGACTTCCCAGGGGGTCACCTATCCCAGTACTACTCTCGCCCAAGCACGCTTAACTTCGGAGTTCTGATGGGATCCGGTGCATTAGTGCTGTTACGATCGCACCCATCATGTTGTGGGCACAAATCCTTTATGTGTTGATAGTTCACAGTCCCAGCCTAGAGAGATGCCCCATTCAGAAGGCCCAATGGGCTTAACGAAAACCCATCTACTTCAACAATGCAGCATCCTCGAAAGAATTGATGTCGACGCGTTGTAGGGCCCTGTAATATCCAGAGAGTTAGTTTGTCATCCTTTTAACAGCTCACGACGTACGATCCGGGAGAGAAAAATAGAGCAAAAGAAGAAAAGCAGCACGAAACTAATGAAAACGTTCTATTTTGGGCTCGAAAATAGGCGCAGCAAACTAGCATGCTGCCCCCGTCGTAGAGCTCTCGGAAACCTTTCCAACGGTATGCTGTGCGTCGCGTAACCCCTTACGGATTAAAAGGTATGGGCAGTGGAGCGACGGAGACCTAGTCACAAGTCCCACGACCTCGGTTTGCGGGCCCAGCCTCTACGTAAAGCGAAGTTGTCTTGCCCAAGGTGCCGTGGGATTCGGTAATAGAAATATGGTGGATAATGTATCTTGGCAACCCTAACCGGGGCAAAAAAATTTGAAAAGCGGGGGTGCAACACGAGGACTTCCTAAGGGGTCACCCATCCTAGTACTACTCTCACCCAAGCACGCTTAACTTCAGAGTTCTGATGGGATCCGGTGTATTAGTGCTATTATGATCGCACCCATCATGTTGTGGGCACAAATCCTTTATGTGTTGATGGTTCACAGTCCCAGCCCAGAGAGATGGCCCATTCAGAAGGCCCAATGGGCTTAACGACAACCCATCCGCTTCAACAACGGAACATCCTCAGAAGAATTGATATCGACGCGTTGTAGGGCCCAATAATATCCCGCGAGTTCTGTTGTCGTCCTTTTAACAGCTCACGACGTAAGATCCAGGACGGAAAAATAGAGCAAAAGAAGAAAAGCTGCCCAAAACTGATGAAAATGTTCTATTTTGGGCTCGAAAATAGGCGCAGCAAACTAGCATGCTACCCCCGTTGTAGAGATCTCGGAAAGCTTTCCAACGGTATGCTGTGTCTCTCGTAACTCCTTACGGATTAAAAGTTTTGGGCAGTAGAGCGACGGAGACCTGGTCACAAGCCCCACTCCCTCGGTTTGCGGGCCCAGCCTCTACGTAAAGCGAAGTTGTCTTGCCCAAGGTGGCGTGGGATTCGGTAATAGAAATGTGGTGGATAAAGTATCTTGGCAACCCTAAACGGGGCAAAAAAATTTGAAGAGCGAGGGTGCAGCACGAGGACTTCCCTGGGGGTCACCCATCCTAGTACTACTCTCTCCCAAGCACGCTTAACTTCATAGTTCTGATGGGATCCGGTGTATTAGTGCTGGTATGATCGCACCCATCATGTTGTGGGCACAAATCCTTTATTTGTTGACGGTTCACAGTCCTAGCCCAGAGAGATGGCCCATTCAAAAGGTCCAATGGGCTTAACGACAACCCATCCTCTTCAACAACGCTGCATCCCGGCAAGACGTGATATTGACGCGTGGTAGGGCCCTCTAATGTCCCTTGAGTTAGGTTGTCATCCTTTTAACATCTCACGACGTACGATCCGGGATGGAAAAATGGAGCAAAAGAAGAAAAGTGGCCCAAAACTGATGAATACGTTCGATTTTGGGCTTTGAAAACAAGCGCAACCATTTAGGCTTGCTACCCCCATCGTAGAGCTCTCGGAGAGCTTTCCAACGGTATGCTGTGCGTCGCATTACTCCATACAAATTAAAAGTTATGGGCACCAGAGCGGCGGAGATCTTGTCACAAGCCCCACGCTGTCGGTTTGCGGGCCCAGCCTCTACTTGAAGCGAAGTTGTCTTGCCAAGGTGCCGTGGGATTCGGTTGTAGAAATGTGGTGGATAAAGTATCTTGGCAACCCTAACTGTGGCAAAAAAAATTGAAAAGCGGGGGTGCAACACGAGGACTTCCCAAGAGGTCACCCATCCTAGTACTAATCTAGCCCAAGCATGCTTCACTTCGGGGTTCTGATAGGATCCGGTGCATTAATGCTGGTATGATCGCACTCGTCATGTTGTGGGCCCAAATCATTTATGTGTTGACGGTTCACAGTCCCAGCCCAGAGATATGGCTTATTCAAAAGGCCCAATGGGCTTAACGACAACCCATCCGCTTCAACAACACAACATCCTCGCATGACATGATATCGACGCGGTGGTGGGCTCTCTAATGTCCCGCGAGTTAAATGTCGTCCTTTTAACAGCTTACGACGTATGATCCAGAATGAAAAAATAGAGCAAAAGCATAAAAGGTGACCGAAACTGAGCAAAATGTTAGATTTTGGGCTCCAAAAATAGGAGCAGCCAAGCAGGCTTGTAGCCTCCGTCGTAGAGCTCTGGAGAGCGTTCCAACGATATGTTGTGCGTCGCGTCACTCCGTTCGGATTAAAAGTTATGGGCACCGGAGCGACGTAGACCTGGTCACAAGCCTCACGCCCTCGGTTTGCGGGCCCAGCTTCTAGGTGAAGCGAAGTTGTCTTGCCCAAGGTGCCGTGGGATTCGGTAATAGAATATGGTGGATAAAGTATCTTGGCAACCCTAACCGGGGCAAAAAATATTGAAAATGGGGGGTGCAACACGAGGACTTTCCATTGGCTCACCCATCCTAGTACTACTCTCGCCCAAGCACGCTTAACTTCGGAGTTCTGATGGGAACCGGTGCATTAGTGCTAGTATGATCGCACCCATCATGTTGTGGGCACAAATCCTTTATGTGTTGATGGTTCACAGTCCCAGCCTAGAGAGATGGCCCATTCAAAACGCCCAATGAGCTTAACGACAACCCATCCGCTTCAACAACGCAGCATCCTCGCAAGACTTGATATCGACACGTTGTAGGGCCCTCTAATGCCAAACGAGTTAGGTTGTCTTCCTTTTGACAGTTCACGACGTACGATCCGGGACGGAAAACAGAGCAAAAGAAGAAAAGTGGCCCGAAACTGATGAAAATGTTCTATTTTGGGCTCCAAAAATAGGCACAGCCGAGCAGGCTTGCTGCCCCCGTCGTAGAGCTCTCGGAGATCTTTTCAACTGTATGTTGTGCGTCGCGTCACTCCATGCTGTGCCCTACGCCCTCGGTTTGTGGGCCCAGCCACCACGTGAAGTGAAGTTGTCTTGCCCAAGGTGCCGTGGGTTTCGGTTAAAGAAATGTGGTGGATAAAGTAACTTGGAAACCCTAACCGGGGCTAAAAAAATTGAAAAGATGGGTGCAACAGGAGGACTTCCCAGGGGGTCACCCATCCTAGTACTATTGTTGCCCAAGCACGCTTAACTTCGGATTTCTGATGGGATCCGGTGCATTAGTGCTAGTATGATCGCACTCGTCATGTTGAGGGCACATATCCTTTATGTGTTTAAGGTTTACAGTCCCAGCCCAGAGAGATGGTCGATTCAAAAGGCCCAATGGGCTTAACGACAACCCATCTGCTTCAACAAGGCAGCATCCTCATAAGAAGTGATATCGACGCGTTGTAGGGCCCTGTAATATCCCGCAAGTTAGGTTATCATCATTTTAACAGCTCACGACGTACGATCCGGGATGGAAAAACAGAGCAAAAGAAGAAAAGTAGCCCAAAATAGATGAAAACATTCAATTTTGGGCTCCGAAAATAGGTGCAGCCGAGCAAACTTGCTGCCCCGATCGTAGAGCTCTCGGAGAGCTTTCCAACGGCAAGTTGTGCATCGCGTAACTCCTTACGGATTAAAAGTTATAGGCACCGAAGCGACGGAGACCTGGCCACAAGCCCCACGCCATCGGTTTGCGGGCCCAGCCTCTACGTGAAGCGAAGTTGTCTTGTGCAAAGTGCCGTGGGATTTGGCAATAGAAATATGGTAGATAATATATCTTGGCAACCCCAACCGGGGTAAAGAAAATTAAAAAGGGGGGGTGCAACACGAGGACTTCCCAAGGGGTCACCCATCCTAGTACTACTCTCTCCCAAGCACGCTTAACTTCGGAATTCTGATGGGATCCAGTGCATTAGTGCTGGTATGATTGCACCCATCATGTTGTGGGCACAAATCCTTTATGTGTTGACGGTTCACAGTCCCAGCCCAAAGAGATGGCCCATTCAAAAGGCCCAATGGGCTTAACGACAACCCATCCGCTTCAACAACGCAGCATCCTCACAAGACATGATGTCAACGAATTGTAGGGCCCTCTAACATCCCGCAAGTTAAGTTGTCATCCTTTTGACAGCTCACGACGTAAGATCCGAGATAGAAAAACAGAACAAAAGTAGAAAAGTGGCACGAAACTGATGAAAATGATCAATTTTGGGCTCCAAAAATAGTCGCAGCCGAGCAGGCTTGCTGTCCCCGTCGTAGAGCTCTCGGAGAGCTTTCCAACGGTATGCTGTACGTCACGTTACTCTTTATGGATTAAAACTTCTGGGCACTGGAGCAACGGAGGCTTGGTCACAAGCCCCACGCCCTCGGTTTGTGGGCCCAGCCTCAACGTCAAGGGTAGTTGTCTTGCCCAAGGTGCTGTGTGATTCGGTAATAGAAATGTGGTGGATAAAGTATCTTGGCAACCCGAACCGAGGCAAAAAAAATTGAAAAGGCGGGGTGCAACACGAGGACTTCCCAGCGTATCACCCATCCAAGTACTATTCTCGCCCAAGCATGCTTACCTTCAGAGTTTTGATGGGATCCGGTGCAATAGTGCTGGTATGATCACACCCGTCATGTTGAGGGCACAAACCCTTTATGTGTTGACAGTTCATAGTCCAAGCCCGGAGAGATGGCCCATTCAAAAGGCCCAAAAGGCTTAACAACAACCCATCCGCTTCAACAACGCGGCATCCTCGCAAGATGTGATATCGACGCATTGTAGGGCCCTCTAATGTCTCGTGAGTTAAGTTTTCATCCTTTTAACAACTCACGACTTACGATCCGTGCCAAAAAACAGAGGAAAAGAAGAAAAGTGGCCCGAAACTAATGAAAACATACAATTTTGGGCTCCAAAAATAGGTGCAGCCGAGCAGACTTGCTACCCTTGTCGTAGAGCTCTCGAAGAGCTTTCGAACGGTATGTTATGTATCGCGTAACTCCTTACGGATTAAAAGTTATGGGCATCGGAGCGACGGAGACCTGGTCACAAGCCCCACGTCCTCGGTTTGTAGGCCCAGCCTCTACGTGAAACGAAGTTATCTTGCCCAAGGTGCCGTAGGATTCGGTAATAGAAATGTGGTGGATAAAGCATCTTGGCAACCCTAACCAGGGCAAAAAAACTTGAAAAGGGGGGTGCAAAACGAGGACTTCCCAATGGGTCACCCATCCCAGTAATACTCTCGGCCAAGCACGCTTAACTTCAGAGTTCTGATGGGATCCGGTGCATTAGTGCTGGTATGATCGCACCTGTCATGTTGAGGGCATAAATCCTTTATGTGTTGAAGGTTCATAGTCGCAGCCCAGAGAGATGGCCCATTCAAAAGGCCCAATGTGCTTAACGACAACCCATCCTCTTTAACAACACAACATCCTCATAAGACGTGATATCGATGCATTGTAGTGCCCGGTATATCCTACGAGTTAGGTTGTCATCCTTTTAACAGCTCACGAAGTACAATCCAGGACGAAAAAACAGAGCCAAAGAAGAAAAGTGGCCCAAAACTGATGAATACGATCAATTTTGGAGGACTTTTCAATGATATGATGTGCGTCGCGTAACTCCTTACGAATTAAAAGTTATGGGCACCGGAGCGACAATGACCTGGTGATAAGCCCCACGCCCTTGGTTTGCGGGCCCAGCCTCTACGTGAAGCGAAGTTTTCTTGCCCAAGGTGCCGTGGGATTCGGTAATAGAAACGTGGTGGATAAAGTATCTTGGCAACCTTAACCAGGGAAAATAAAATTGAAAAGGAGGGGTGCAACACGAGAACTTCTGAGGGGGTCACCCATCCTAGTACTACTCTCGCCCAAGAACGCTTAACTTCGGAGTTCTGATGGGATCCGGTGCATTAGTGCTGGTATGATCATACCCGTCATGTTGTGGGCACAAATCCTTTATGTGTTGACGGTTCACAGTTGTATCCTAGAGAGATGGCCCATTCAAAAGGCCCAATGGGCTTAATTACAACCCATCCGCTTCAACAACGCAGCATCCTCGCAAGACGTGATATCGACGCGATATAGGGCCCTCTAATGTCTCGCGAGTTAGGTTGTCGTCCTTTTAACAGCTCATGAAGTATTATCCGGGATGGAAAAAAAGAGCAAAAGAAGAAAAATGAAACGAAACAGATGAAAACGTTCGATTTTGGGCTAAAAAAACAGGCGCAGCCAAGCAGGCATGATGCCCTCGTCGTAAAGCTCTCGTAGAGCTTTCCAACGGTATCCTGTGCGCTGCGTAACTCCTTGCGGATAAAAAGTTATAGGCACCGGAGCGAAAGAGACCTGGTCACAAGCCCTACGCCCTCGTTTTGCGGGCCCAGCATCTATGTGAAGCGAAGTTGTCTTGCCCAAGGTGCCGTAGGTTTCAGTAATAGAAATGCGATGGATAAAGAATTTTGGCAACCCTAACTGGGGCAAAAAAAATTGAAAAGGGGGGTGCAACACGAGGACTTCCCGGGGGGTCACCCATCCTAGTACTACTTTCGCCCAAGCACACTTAACTTCGGAGTTCTGATGGGATCTGGTGCATTAGTACAGGTATGATCGCACCCGTCATGTTGAGAGCACAAATCCTTTATGTGTTGAAGGTTCACAGTCCCAACCTAGAGAGATGGCCAATAGGCTTAACGATAAACCATTTGCTTCAACAACGCAGCATCCTCGTAAGACGTGATATCGACGCCTTGTAGGGCCCTTTAATATCCCGCGAGTTAGGTTGTCATCCTTTTAGTAGCTCACGACATACGATCCGGGATAGGAAAATAGAGCAAAAGAAGAAAAGTGGCCTGAAACTGATGAATACGTTTGATTTGGGGCACTGAAGACAAGCGCAGCCGAGCAGGAATGCTGCCCCCATCGTAGTGCCCTCAGAGAGCTTTTCAACAATATGCTTTGTGTCACGTAACTCCTTATGAATTAAAAGTTATGTGCACTGGAGCAACGGAGACCTGGTGACAAGTACCACGCCCTCGGTTTGCGGGTCCAGCCTTTACGTGAGGCGAAGTTGTCTTGCCCAATGTGCCATGGGATACGGTAATAGAAATGTGGTGGATAATGTATCTTGGCAACCATAACCGGGGCAAAAAAATTGAAATGGGGGGGAAAAGACGAGGACTTCCTAGGGGGTCACCCATCCTAGTACTACTCTCGCCTAAGCTCGCTTAACTTCGGAGTTTTGATGGGACCCAGTGCATTATTGCTGGTATGACAGCACCCGCCATGTTATGGGCACAAATCATTTATGTGTTGACGGTTCACAGTCCCAACTAAAAGAGATAGCCCATTCAAAAGGCCCAATGGGCTTAATGACAACCCATCCACTTCAACAACGCAGCATCCTTGCAATACGTGATATCAACGCATTATAGGGCCCACTAATGTTTCGCGAGATAGGTTGTCGTCCTTTTAATAGCTCACGACGTACGATTCGGGACAGAAAAATAGAGCAAAAGAATAAAAGTGGCCCAAAACTGATGAAAACATTTGATTTTGGGCTCGAAAAATAGGCGCAGCCGAGCAAGCTAGCTACCCCCATCTTAGAGCTCTCGGAAAGCTTTCCAACGGTATGATGTGCGCCGCGTAACTCCTTGCGGATCAAAATTTATGGGCTCCGTAGCGACGGAGACTTGGTCACAAGCCCTATGCTCTCAGTTTGCGGGCCCAGCCTCTATCTGAAGCGAAGTTGTCTTGCCCATGGTGCCGTGGGATTCGGTAAAAGAAATGTGGTTGATAAAGAATCTTGGCAACCCTAACCGGGGCAAAAAAAATTGAAAAGGGGGGGTGCAACATGAGGACTTCCCAGGGGCTCACCCATCCTAGTACTACTCTCGCCCAAGCATGCTTAACTTCGGAGTTCTGATGGGATCCTGTGTATTAGTGCTGGTATGATCGCACCTGTCATGTTGTGGGCACAAATCCTTTATGTGTTGATGGTTCACAGTCCCAACCCAGAGAGATGGCCCATTCAAAAGGCCCAATGGGCTTAACGGCAACCGATCCACTTCAATAACACAACATCCTCGCAAGACGTGATATCGACGTGTTGTAAGGCCCTCTAATGTCCCGCAAGTTAGGTTGTCATCCTTTTAACAGCTCACGACATACGATCCGGGATGGAAAAACATAGCAAAAGGAAGAGAAGTGGCCCAAAATTGATGAAAACGTTTGATTTTGGGCTCCAAAAATAGGCGTAGCCGAGCAGGCTTGTTGCCCCCATCGTAGAGCAATAGGAGAGCTTTCCAACAGTATGTTGTGCGTCGCGTCACTCCTTACAAATTAAATGTTATGGGCACCGGAGCGACGGAGACCTGGTCACAAGCCCCACGCCTTCTGTTTGTGGGCCCAGCCTCTATGTAAAACAAAGTTGTCTTGCCCAAGGTGCCGTGGGATTCGGTAATAGAAATGTGGTGGATAAAGTATCTTGGCAACCCTAACCGGGGCAAAAGAAATTGAAAAGGGGGGGTGCAACACGAGGACTTCTCAGGGGGTCCTGTAATATCCCGTGAGTTAGGTTGTCGTCCTTTTAACAGCTCACGGCGTACGATCCGGGATCGAAAAACAGAGAAAAAGTAGAAAAGTAGCTCGAAACTAATGAAAATGTTCAATTTTGGGCTCCAAAAACTGGCGCAGCCAAGCAGGCTTGTTGCCATCATCGTAGAGCTCTCAGAGAGCTTTCCAATGGTATGTTGTGCACCGCATAATTTCTTACGGATCAAAAGTTATGGGCAGTGGAGCGACGGAGACCTATTCACAAGCCCTACTTCCTCGGTTTACGGGCCCAGCCTCTACGTGAAGCGAAGTTGTCTTGCCCAAGGTGCTGTGGGATTCGGTAAAAGAAATGTGGTGGATAAAGTATCCTGGCAACCCAAACCGGGGCAAAAAAATTGGAAAGCGGGGTGCAACATGAGGACTTCCTAGGGGGTCATCCATCCTAGTACTACTCTCACCCAAGCACGCTTAACTTCAGAGTTCTGATGGGATCTGGTGCATTAGTGGTGGTATGATCACACCCATCATGTTGAGGGCACAAAAATCCTTTATTTGTTGAAGGTTCACAGTCCCAGCTGAGAGAGATGGCCCATTCAAAAGGCCTAATGGGCTTAATGACAATCCATTCGCTTCAACAACGCAGCATCCTCGTAAGACGTGATATCGACGCATTGTAGGGCCCGATAATATCCCTCTAGTTAGGTTGTCATCCTTTTAACAACTCACGACGTACGATCTAGGATGAAAAAACAAAGCAAAAGAAGAAAAGTGGCCCGAAACTGATGAATACATTCGATTTTGTGCTCTGAAAAGAGGCATAGCCGAGCAGGCTTGCTGCCCCCATTGTAGAGCTCTCTGAGAACTTTTGAACAATATGCTGTGCGTCGCGTAACTTCTTACGAATTAAAAGTTATGGGCACCGGAGCGACGATGACCTGGTCAAAAGCCCCACGCCCTCGGTTTGCGGGCCCAGCCTCTACGTGAATCAAAGTTGTGTTACCCAAGGTGCCGTGGGATTCAGTAATAGAAATGTGGTGGATAAAGTATCTTGGCAACCCTAACCGGGGCAAAAAAAATTAAAAAGGGGGGTGCAACATGAGGACATCCCAGGGGATCACCCATTCTATTACTACTCTCGCCCAAGCACGCTTAACTTCGAGGTTCTGATGGGATCCGGTGCATTAGTTCTGATATGATCGCACCCGTCATGTTGTAGGCACAAATCATTTATGTGTTGACGGTTCACAGTCCCAGCTCAGAGAGATGGCCCTTTCCAAAGGCCTAATGGGCTTAACGACAAACCCATCCACCTCAGCAATGCTGTATCCTCGCAAGACGTGATATCGTCGCGTTGTAGGGCCCTCTAATGGCCCGCGAGTTAGGTTGTCGTCCTTTTAACAGCTCACGATGTATGATCCAAGAAAAACATAGAAAAAGAAGAAAAGTTGCCCGAAACTGATGAAAATATTCGATTTTGGACTCCAAAAATAGGCGCAGTTGAGCAAGCTTGCAGCCCTCGTCGTAGAGCTCTTGGACAACTTTCCAACGGTATGTTGTACGTCGCGTGACACCTTACGGATTAAAATTTATGGGCACCGGAGCATCGGGGACCTGGTCATAAGCCCTACACCCTCGATTTGCAAGCCCATCCTCTACGTAAAGCGAAGTTGTCTTGCCCAAGGTGCCGTGGGATTCGATAATAGAAATGTGGTGGATAAAGTATCTTGGCAACGCTACCGGGGGCAAAAAAAATTGAAAAGAGGGGGTCGAACACGAGGACTACCCAGGGGGTCACCTATCCTAGTACTACTCTCGCCCAAGCACGCTTAACCTTGGAGTTCTGATGGGATCCGGTGCATTAGTACTGGTATGATCGCACCCGTCATGTTGTGGGCATAAATCATTTATGTGTTGACCGTTCATAGTCCCAGCCTAGAAAGATGGCCCATTCAAAAGGCCCATTGGGGTTAACGACAACCCATCTGCTTCAACAACGCAACATCCTCGCAAGACGTGATATCGACGCATTGTAGTGCCCTTTAATGTCCCGCGAGTTAGGTTGTCGTCCTTTTAACAGCTCATGACGTACGATCCGTGATGGAAAAACAGAGCAAAAGAAGAAAAGGGGCCCGAAACTGATAAAAACGTTCAATTTTGGGCTCCAAAAATGGGCTCAACCGAGTAGGCTTGCTGCCCCCGTCGTAGAGCTCTCGGAATGCTTTCCAATTGTATGTTGTGCGTCGCGTCACTCTTTACGGAGTAAAATTTATAGGCACCTGAGCGATAAAGATTTGGTCACAAGCCCCACACCCTCGGTTTACGGGCCCAGCCTCTACGTGAAGCGAAGTTGTCTTGTCCAAGGTGCCATGGAATTTGGTAATAGAAATATGGTGGATAAAGTATCTTGGCAACCTTAACCGGGGCAAAAAAAATTGAAAAGAGGGGTGGAACACAAGGACTTCCCAAGGGGTTACCCATCCTAGTACTACTCTCGCCCAAACACGCTTAACTTCGGAGTTCTGATGTGATCCGGTGCATTAGTGCTGGTATGATCGCACCCGTCATGTTGTGGGCACAAATCCTTTATGTGTTGACAGTTCATAGTCCCAGTGTAGAGAGATGGCCCATTCAAAAGGCCCATTGGGCTTAACGACAACCCATCTGCTTCAACAACGCAACATCCACGCAAGACGTGATATCAATGCGTTGTAGTGCCCTCTAATGTCCCGCGAGTTAGGTTGTCGTCCTTTAAACAGCTCACGACGTACAATCTGTGACGAAAAACCAGAGCAAAAGAAGAAAAGTGGCCCAAAACTGATGCAAACGTTCGATTTTGGGCTCCAAAAATGAGCGCAACCGAGCAGGCTTGCTGCCCCCGTTGTAGAGCTCCTAGAGAGCTTTCCAATGGTATGTTTGTGCATCGCGTCACTCCTTACGGATTAAAAGTTATGGCTAGCAGAGCGATAAAGATTTGGTCACAAGCCCCACGCCTTCGGTTTACGGGCCCAGCCTCTACGTGAAGCGAAGTTGTCTTGTCCAAGGTGCCGTGAAATTTCGTAATAGAAATGTGGTGGTTAAAGTATCTTGGCAACCCTAACCAGGGCAAAAAAAATTGAAAATGGGGGGTGCAACACGAGGACTTCCCAGGGGGTCACCCATCCTAGTACTACACTCGCCCTAGGACGCTTAACTTCGGAGTTCTGATGGGATCCGGAGCATTAGTGCTAGTATGATCGCACTCGTTATGTTGTGGGCGCAAATCCTTTATGTGTTGACGGTTCACAGTCCTAGCCCAGAGCGGTAGCCCATTCAAAAGGCCCAATGGGCTTAACAACAACTTATCTACTTCAACAACGCAGCATCCTCGTAAGACGTGATATCGACGCATTGTAGGGCCCTGTAATATAACGCGAGTTAGGTTGTCGTCCTTTTAACAGTTCACGACGTACGATCCGGGACCGAAAAACAGAGCAAAAGAAGAAAAGTAGCTCAAAATTGATGAAAACGTTCAATTTTGGGCTCAAAAAACTGGCACAGCTGAGTAGGCTTGTTGCTCGTAGAGCTCTCGGAGAGCTTTCCAGCAGTATGCTGTCCACCGCATAATTTCTTACGGATCAAATGTTATGGGCAGCAGAGCGACGGAGGCCTGGTCACAAGCCCTACTTCCTCGGTTTGCGGGCCAAGCCTCTACGTGAAGCGAAGTTGTCTTGCCCAAGGTGCCGTGGGATTCGGTAAAAGAAATGTGGTGGATAAAGTATCTTGGCAACCCTAACCGGGGCAAAAAAAATTGAAAAGCGGGGTGCAACACGAGGATTTCCCAGGGGGTCGCCCATCCTATTACTACTCTCGCCAAAGCACGCTTAACTTCGGAGTTCTGATGGGATCCGGTGTATTAGTGCTGGTATGATCGCATCCATCATGTTTTGGGCACAAATCCTTTATGTGTTGACGGTTCACAGTCCCAGCCTAGAGAGATGACCCATTCAAAAGGCCCAATGGGCTTAACGACAACCCATCCACTTCAACAACGCAGTATCCTCGCTAGACGAAATCTCTTTGCATTTTAGGGCCCTCTAATGTCCCGTGAATTAGGTTGTCGTCCTTTTTACATCTCATGACGTACTATCCGAGACCGAAAAACAGAGAAAATTTAGAAAAGTGGCCCGAAATTGATAAATACATTCAATTTTGGGCACTGAAAACAGGCACAGTCGAGCAGGTTTACTGCCCCCGTCGTAGAGCTCTCGGAGAGGTTTGCAACGGCATGCTATGCGTCGTGTAACTCCTTACGGAATAAAAGTTATGGGCACCAGAGCGACGGAAACCTAGTGACAAGCTCCACGCCCTCGGTTTGCGGGCCCAACCTCTACGTGAAGCGAAGTAGCCTTGCCGAAGCTGCCGTGGGATTTGGTAATAGAAATGTGGTGGATAAAGTATCTTGGCAACCCTAACCGGGGCAAAAAATAATTGAAAATGGGGGGTACAACACGAGGACTTCCCAAGGGGTCACCAATCCTAGTACTACTCTCGCCTAAGCACGCTTAACTTCGGAGTTCTGATGGGATCCAGTGCAGTAGTGTTGGTATGATTGCACCCATCATGTTGTGGGCAAAAATCATTTATGTGTTGACGGTTCACAGTCCCAGCCCAGAGATATGGCTTATTCAAAAGGCCCAATGGGCTTAACGACAACCCATCCGCTTCAACAACGCAGCATCCTCGCAAGACATGATATTGACGCATTGTAGGGCCCTCTAATGTCCCGCAAGTTAGGTTGTTATCCTTTTAACAGCTGACGATGTACGATCCGGGTCGAAAAAATAAAGCAAAAGAAGAAAAGTAGCCCAAAACTGATGATACCGTTCGATTTTGGGCTCCAAAAATGGTCACAGCCGAGTAGGCTTGCTGGCCTCGTCGTAGAGCTCTAGAAGAGCTTTTGAACAGTATGTTGTGCGCCACGTAACTCCTTACGGATCAAAAGTTATGGTCTCCGGAGCGACGGAGACTTGGTCACAAGCCCTACACACTCGGTTTGCGGGCCCAGCCTCTATGTAAAGTGAAGTTGTCTTGCTCAAGGTGCCGTGGGATTCGGTAAAAGAAATGTGGCGAATAAAGTATCTTGGCAACCCTATCGGGGGCAAAAAAAATTGAAAAGGGGTGTGCAACACGAGGAATTCCCAGGGGGTCACCCACCCTAGTACTACTCTCGGCCAAGCACGCTTAACTTCGGAGTTATGATGGGATCCGGTGTATTAGTGCTGGTATAATCGCACCCGTCATGTTGAGGGCACAAATCCTTTATGTGTTGAAGGTTCATTGTCCCAGCCTAGAGAGGTGGCCCATTCAAAAGGCCCAATGGGCTTAACGACTACCCATCCACTTCAAAAATGTAGCGTCCTCATAAGATGTGATATCAACGCATTGTAGGGCCCTGTAATATCCCACGAGTTATGTTGTCGTCCTTTTAACGGCTCACAACGTACAATCCGGGACAGAAAAACAGAGCAAAAGAAGAAAAGTGGCTCGAAACTGATGAATACGTTCCATTTTGGGCTCTGAAAACAGGCACAACCGAGCAAGTTTTTTGCCCCCGTCGTAGAGCTCTCAGAGAGCTTTCCAACGGTATGCAATGTGTCACGTAATCCCTTACGGATTAAAACTTATAGGCACCGGAGCGACGGAGACCTGGTCACAAGCCCCACACCCTCGGTTTACAGGGCCAGCCTTTACGTGAAGCGAAGTTGTCTTTCCCAAGCTGCTGTGGGATTTAGTAATAGAAATGTGGTGGATAAAGTATCTTGGAAACCCTAACCGGGGCAAAAAAAATTGAAATAGGGGGATGTAACACGAGGACTTCCCAAGGGGTCACCCATCCTAGTACTACTCTTGCCCAAGCACGCTTAACTTCTGAGTTCTGATGGGATCCGGTGCATTAGTGCTGGTATGATCGCACCCATCAGGTTGTGGGCACAAATCCTTTATGTGTTGACAGTTCACAGTCCCAGCCCAGAGAGATGGCCCATTCAAAAGGCCCAATGGGCTTAACGACAACCCATCCACTTCAACAACGCTGCATCCTTACAAAATGTGATATCGACGCGTTGTAGGGCCCTCTAATGTCCCGCGAGTTAGGTTGTCGTCCTTTTAACAACGCACAATGTACGATCCGAGATAGAAAAACAGAGCAAAAGAAGAAAAGTAGCCCGAAACTGATGAAAACGTTCGGTTTTGGGCTACAAAAACTGGCGCAGCCGAGCAGGCTTATTGCCTTCGTCGTAGAGCTCTCAGAGAGCTTTCCAACGGTATGCTGTGCGCCGCATAACTCCTTACGGATCAAAAGTTTTGGGCAACGGAGCAACGGAGACCTGGTCACAAGCCCTACTTCCTCGGTTTGTGGGCCCAGCCTCTACGTGAAGCGAAGTTGTCTGCCCATGGTGCCGTGGGATTCAGTAATAGAAATGTGGTGGATAAAGTATCTTGGCAACGCTAACCGGGGCAAAAAAATTTGAAAAGCGGGGTGCAACATGAGGACTTCCCAGGGGGTCACCCATCGTAGTACTACTTTTACCCAAGCACACTTAATTTCAGAGTTCTGATGGGATCCGGTGTATTAGTGCTGGTAATATCGCTCCTGTCATGTTGAGGGCACAAATCCTTTATGTGTTGAAGGTTGACAGTCCCAGCCCAAAGAGAAGGCCAGTTCAAAAGGCCCAATGGGCTTAACGACAACCCATCCGCTTCAACAACGTAGCATCCTTGCTAGACATGATATCAACGCGTTGTAGGGCCAAGTAATATCACGCGAGTTAGGTTGTTGTCCTTTTAACAGCTCACGACGTATGATCCGGGACCCAAAAACAAAGCAAAAGTAGAAAAGTAGACCGAAACTGAAGAAAGCGTTTGATTTTGGGCTCCGAAAATAGGCGTAGACAAACAGGCTTGCTGCCCTCGTAGTAGACCTCTCAGAGAGCTTTCCAACGGTATGCTGTGCGTCGCGTAACTCCTTACGGATTAAAAGGTATGGGCACCGAAGCGACAGAGACCTGGTCACAAGCCCCACGCCCTCGGTTTGCGGGCCCAACCTCTATGTGAAGCGAAGTTGTCTTGCCCAAGGTGCCATGGGATTCGGTAATAGAAATGTGGTGGATAAAGTATCTTGGCAACCCTAAGAGAGGCAAAAAAAATTGAAAAGTGGGGGTGCAACACAAGAACTTCCCAGGGGTCACCCATCCTAGTACTACTCTCGCCCAAGCACGCTTAACTTCAGAGTTCTGATGGGATCCGGTTCATTAGTGCTGGTATGATTGCACCCGTCATGTTGGGGGCACAAATCCTTTATATGTAGATGGTTCACATTCCCTGCGCAGAGAGATGGCCCATTCAAAAGGCCCAATGGGCTTAACTACAACCCATCCTCTTCAACAACGCAGCATCCTCGCAAGATGTGATATTGACGCATTGTAGCGCTTTATATTGTCCCGCGAGTTAGGTTGTCATCCTTTTAACAGCTCACGACGTACGATACGGGACGAAAAAACAGAGCAAAAGAAGAAAATTGGCCCAAAATTGATGAAAACGTTCAATTTTGGGTGTGAAAAACAGGCGCAGCCGAGTAGGCTTGCTGCCCTCGTCGTAGAGCTCTTGAAGAGCTTTCCAACGGTATGCTGTGCACCGTGTAACTCCTTACGGATCAAAAGTTATGGGCACCGGAGCGAAGGAGACCTGGTCAAAAGCCCTATGCCCTCGGTTTGCAGACCCAGCCTCTACGTGAACCGATGTTGTCTTGCCCAAGGTGCCGGGGATTCGGTAATAGAAATGTGGTGGATAAAGAATCTTAGCAACCCTAACCTGGGCAAAAAAAATTGAAAAGCGGGGTGCAACAAGAGAACTTCCCAAGGGGTCACCCATCCTTGCACTACTCTCACCCAAGCACGTTTAACTTCAGAGTTCTGATAGGATCCGGTGCATTAGTGCTAGTATGATCGCACTCATCATGTTGAGGGCACAAATCCTTTATGTGTTGACGGTTCACAATCCAAGTCTAAAGAGATGGCCCAATCAAAAGGCCCAATGGGCCTAACGATAACCCATCTGCTTCAACAACGCAGCATCCTTGTAAAACGTGATATTGAGGTATCGTAAGGCCCTGTAATATCCTGGGATGAAAAAAGAGAGCAAAAGAGGAGAAATGGCCCGAAACTGATGGAAATGTTCGATTTTGGGTGCCAAAAATGGGTGCAGCCAAGCAAGCTTGCTGCCCCTGTCGTAGAGCTCTCGGAGAGCTTTCCAACGGTATGTTGTACGCCGCGTAACTCCTTACGAATCAAAAGTTATTGGAACCTGAGCGAAGGAGACCTGGTCACAAGCCCTACGCCCTCGGTTTGCGGACTGAGCCTCTACGTGAAGCGAAGTTGTCTTGCCCAAGGTGCCGTGGGATTCGGTAATAGAAATGCAGTGGATAAAGAATCTTGGCAACCCTAACCTGGGCAAAAAAAATTGAAAAGCGGGGTGCAACTAGACAACTTCCCAGGGGGTCACCCATCCTTGCACTACTCTCGCCCAAGCATGCTTAACTTCGGAGTTCTGATGGGATCCGGTGAATTGGTGCTGGTATAATCGCACTCATCATGTTGAGGGTACAAATCTTTTATTTGTTGACGGTTCACAGTCCCAGCCTAGAGAGATGGCCCATTCAAAAGGCCCAATGGGCTTAATGACAACCCATCCGCTTCGACAACGCAGCATCCTCATAAGACGTGATATCGACGCATTGTGAGGCCCTGTAATATCCCACGAGTTAGGTTGTCGTCCTTTTAACAGCTCACGATGTACCTTCCGGGATAGAAAAACAGAGCAAAAGAAGAAAAGTGGCCCGGAACTAATGAATACGTTCGAATTTGGGCTCTAAAAACAAGCACTACTGAGCAGGCTTGCAGCCCCCGTCGTAGAGCTCTCGGAGATCTTTCCAATGGTATGCTATGCATCGTGTAACTTCTTATGGATTAAAAGTTATGGGCACCGGAACAACGGAGACCTGGTCATAAGCCCCATTCCATCGGTTTGCGGGCCCAGCCTCTACGTGAAGCGAAGTTGTCTTACCAAATGTGCCGTGGGATTCGGTAATAGAAATGTGGTGGATAAAGTATCTTGGCAACCCTAACCGGGGCAAAAAAAATTGGAAAAGGGGGTGCAACACGAGGACTTCCCAAGGGGTCACCCATTCTAGTATTACTCTCGCCCATGCACTCTTAACTTCGGAGTTCTGATGGGATCCGGTGCATTAGTGCTGGTATGATCGCACCCGTCATGTTGTGGGCACAAATCCTTTATGTGTTGACAGTTCACAGTCGCAGCCCAGAGAGATGGCCCATTCAAAAGGCCCAATGGACTTAACGACAACCCATCCAGGTCAACAACGCAGCATCCTCGTAAGACGTGATACCGATGCGTTGTAGGGCCATCTAATGCCCCACGAATTAGGTTGTCGTCCTTTTAACAGCGCATGATGTATTATCCAAGTTGGAAAAACAGAGCAAAAGAAGAAATGTGGCCAAAAACTGATGAAAACGTTTGATTTTGGGCTCCGAAAATAGCCACAATTAAGTAGGCTTGCTGCCCTCATCGTAGAGCTCTCGAAGAGCTTTCCAACGGTATGCTGTACACCGCGTAACTCGTTGCAGATTAAAAGTTATAAGCACCGGAGCGACGAAGACCTGGTCACAAGCCCTACGCCCTCATTTTGCAAGCCCAGCCTCTAAGTGAAGCGAAGTTGTCTTGCCCAAGGTGTCATGGGATTCGGTAATAGAAATGTGGTGGATAAAGTATCTTGGCAACCCTAACCCGGGCAAAAAAAATTGAAAAGCGGGGGTGCAACACAAGGACTTCCCAGGGGGTCACTCATCCTAGTACTACTTTTGCCCAAGCACACTTAACTTCGGAGTTCTGATGGGATCACGTGCATTAGTGCTGGTATGATCGCACCCGTCATGTTGTGGGCACAAATCCTTTATGTGTTGACGGTTCACAGTCCTAGTCCAGAGAGATGGCCCATTCAAAAGGCCTAATAGGCTTAACGACAACCCATCTACTTCAACAACGCAGCATTGTCTTACCCCATCCCGACCTATAAAGGTTAGACTAGGGTGTGATCTAAACATTCAAGTCATATCACGTACTTAATCGTTCATGAAAGTTTAACACTTAACGTTTTAGCCTAAACTTCACAAATTCTCCGGAAAACCGGCAGCATAACGGTTGTAATTGGGCTCCTTAGTTTGACCTAATTTTCTAAAGGCCTCAAAACTTTCAATCTCAAATTCATTTCCAACTAAGATTACTATTTATCATCAATTGAAACGCCTACTAGTTATCTCGAAGTCTCGTTTGATTAATAACCTAACATGATACTATGTCTCGTTTGTTTGTTAATCCTCGTTACAAAAGTACCTGTTGATCTTAGATTAACAATGAGTACCTGCTTAAGATTGGATAGATTCATTTTACTTAATCTTTTATCTGATACTTCATAAGCCTGTGATAGATACTAGCCAATAGCGATAGCAAAAATGACCATAGTAGTGTCTATCTAGTTATGATCAGTACAAGCCAAAATTAGACCCCAAATTACAATGGGGGTCATTTACAATACAATAACAAGCAACATAAGAAATAGTCTTCAAACAACATATCGTTCACAAAATGGCCATAGTCAAGTAAGGCACATAGGGCAAGCAATCATTCCAAGGAATCATCATTAGGCACATTGTCCTCGAGTATCTGTTCCTGGTCTTCTTCACTTGAGATGATAATAGAGGGTGAGTCCTTATGAACTCAGTGAGGGGGAATGAGAAATAAGTTTTGAAACTCATTTTCCGGTTCAAGTTATGAAAACTCTATGCAAGAATGACATGTATCACAAGTACATAATGTAATATAACAGTAAAAGAACTAAATTACCCGTCTTTCCTCCCTGCGGACCTCTAGGAACAAATCGAGAGTACTTATACACATAGTGAAAAGGATACGGTGAGCTTTTGCTCTCAGTTCATTTCCAGTATCAGTTGTTGCGGCCGACTTCAAATCATCCCCTTATCACGCCAAATGGGTATACTCCGGATGTACCCCGAAATCCTACGACCTAACTCTCCGAGGAAGTCTAGCCCCCAAGCAAGAGAGGGAATTGGACAATGGTAGTCATGATTGCACCGGCAAGCCCGATGCTACCCGGTGTGCGTGAACGCTACCACGCCAGAATGAAAGGATGCAACCTTGTATGCAATGCACATTTATGAGATTTAATATATCACATTAGGAGGACAACAAAGTAGGTTGCCTCCGAGCAGTCATAAGATTGCACATTGACAAGTAAATACGCGAGGTACGATATGAAAAGTAATTTTACTTGAAAAGCACATGGAGTTATATGAATATTAAATGGGCAGCCATGTAATGCATGTAAATCAAGTCATATAACTCATTTCGAAGTTCACGTAATCAAATAATAAGATTATTCAACATGCAATGACATCTACGTGGGACCGGGTGCAAGAAAGGCCTACTTGTCAACATGGAATCATCGAAATCATGTTTAGGGCTATGAGGGAAACTACGGGCAGCCTACTAATTACATAATTAAACACGATATTCATGGGATCAACACTTAGCGAGTTTTCCTAGTCATTGGGGTTCCAATTCATGCTTACCCGTGCGATTAAGCCCTAGTTGTCACGTAATTAAACTCAAACCATGCATTGATTAATTCAAACACCATCAAGCATTCAAAACAGTCTACACAACATCCAAGTGTCATAATCCCAAGCATTTAATACAACAAGAGAAGTTACAATAATTTTCGAAGCAAATCCCTAATTGAAATCTCACTGCAATGGTCTGTTTCTCACAATCATTGAGACAAGAAAACAAACTCCAATTCCAGTAAACAAATTTTCAAATTAAAGCTTAAGGAGTGAACTAAATCCAGAAACAAATCTCGCATCATTTGGAGTTCGGGTTCAAGAGTTATAGCCAAAACCGTGAGACTACGCAAAACTGTCCAGATTTGCGCACATTTCAATACTTGTCGTTTTTGAGGACCTTAGGGTCAGATTTAGCCTTAGTCCATTTCTGACAAAAATGTCAAGAACTTAAAAAATCTAGCAGCACACCAAATATTATGCATTTTGGATATCATTTACTAAGTCAAAACTGGTTGGTTCTACAAGGACAGTAAATCTGCCAAAACCTGCTTCGTTTTCCCAGATTTTCCAGATTTGGACACATTTTGATATTTTGCCATTTTGGGGACCTTAGATTCAAAATTAGCTCTGTCTTATTTCTACGAAAAATTCTCAGAACTGGCAAAAATAGTCACTTACCAATTTTCATGCATTTTCAACATCATTTACCTGGTCAAAATCACTTCGTTCCAACAGAACAGAAAGCTGTCAAATACGCAATTTCACCTATATTCACATTCTAGCCAAATATCTTGCCATGCATGTTTACAAAAGCTCATGTACACACATATATCACAAGTACAGAGGTTAAAATAGACATTCAAAGGCATGCATGTGGTTTTTAAAAGCTTTTCAAAGAAGTTTTAGCCCTCACCTTAGCAAGACAACAAAGAAGATGCACAAACTCTTGATGAAGCACAATGTCAACCCTTTTCCTTGCTTAGCCGAGAGACAATTTGAGATTTCTCTAATTCCTAGCTTAGTAACCATGTTCTTAGTATGTGCAAATGGCTAGAACAAAAGAAAATGAAATGGAAGCTAACAAACTCACCTAAGCCGAAATGAAGGTTCAATGAGCTTGCATGTGTGTCTTTTGCATTTTATCTTTGCTTGGTCGAGTTTCTAGTAGCTTGCATGTCTTGAAGAACCTTTGGACGAAGAACTTAAGCTATGGAGTCTATAATTTCAGCTAGGGCCGAGAGAGAGAGAAGAAATGAGAGAGTGAGAGAAGAATGAGGGAAAGAAAGAAAGAATGAAAGAAAAATAAAAAACATTGAGGAAATTGATGCATATGTCGGCCTCGGGCTTGCAAAATTCAGAATTGTGTCTTCAAGAAGCATAATTTTTTATCACCTATCATGGGCACTGCATATGTTGAGATTGGTGGAGCTTTGGGTAGAGTTTTGAGTCATTTTTTTAAGGCTTTGTGTCATAACTTGTCATAGAATGTCTAGGAATAGATTTTGAAATTGAAATGCATGCACAAATGCAAGAGGTGGTCGGCCAAGGCATTGCAAAATTCTGAATTTTTTTTTTGGTTGAGCATTATTTAATTGAGTGCTTGGAATATGCAAAAGAATAAAGAATAAAGAATAAGAATGTCTAGCTTTTGGTGCAATTTCGTATCTAGTGCATAGACTTAGCATTTTAATATTAGGTAGTGGAGTTTGTAGGATTAATTAATGATCTAGTGCTTCATGTAAGATGCTTTCATGATTAGCGTGAGGGCACACTTTCCTAGGTTTAGGGCACACACTACGACGTAAGGCACGAACTACGAGATGAATGCACGTTTCCCAAGTAAATGTACGCAACCCTAAATGAATGCACGTAATTCAATGCAAGGCACACAAAACGAAACACAATTCTTAAACCTAGGTCAAGGCATGCAAATCTAGGTTAGGGCCTACGAAATGAGGGATTGCACGCAAATCGAGGTCGGGGCTCACATCCTCCCCTCCTTAAAAGAAGTTCGTCCCGAAATTCAATATTACCTTTGAAATAATGCTGGATACTGTTGCTCCATCCGGTCTTACCTTTCCCACGTTGCTTCTTCAACTCCATGATAATCCCACAACACTTTCACCATCGGTATAGATTTGCTGCGCAACTCCCGATCTTGCTGGTCTAGGATCCGAATGGGCTTCTCTTCATAAGACAAGTTCTCTCGAAGCTGCAACGGCTCTGGCTCCAAGATATGCGATGGATCAGGATGATACTTCCGTAGCATTGAAACATGAAAGACGTCGTGAATATTGGAGAGGTTTTGGGGTAGTTCCAGGCGATACGCCAACTTGCCAACCTTCTCAATTATCTCAAATGGTCCTACAAACCTCGGGCTTAACTTTTCACCCTTGCCGTGTTTAATCAGTCCCCTCCGAGGTGATAACTTCAAGAACACCTTGTCATCGACCTCAAACTCTAGACTCCGTCTCCGTCGGTCTACATAACTTTTCTGCCTACTTTGGGCGGTAAGCGTCCGTTTCCGGATGAGGTGGACATTATCGACAGTCTTCATAAGTTCAGGTAGAAGGGTCGGGTCAAAAGTCTTCGTCTCACCTACTTCATCCCAGTAAATTGGGGATCGACACTTACGTCCATACAATGCCTCAAATGGGGCCATCCCAATAGTGGCCTGATAACTGTTATTATAAGCGAATTCCACTAGAGACAGATATTTCTCCCAACCTTTCCCGAAGTCTAAAACACACGCCCTCAGCATATCCTCCAGAATCTGAATAGTTCTCTTAGATTATCCATCAGTCTGAGGGTGATAAGCTGTGCTGAAACACAACTTCGTTCCCAACGCTTCTTGCAATCTCTTCCAAAATTGGGAAGTAAAACGAGGATCCCTATCCGATACAATACTCACAGGCATCCCGTACAACCTTACAATATCTGCCACATACATATCTCCTAATTTCTCAAGACTATCCTCCTTGTTCATCGGTAAGAAGTGCGCTGACTTAGTCAATCTATCCACTACGACCCAAACAGCGTCATGACCCTTTTGTGACCTGGGTAGGTCCATGAAAAAGTACATAGTTATATGTTCCCATTTCCATTGAGGATTTCCAACGACTGAAGTAAACCTGCTGGTCGTTGATGTTCCGCTATGACTCTCTGGCAAGTCAAACACCGTGCCACAAACTCCGCAATCTCTCTCTTCATGTTATTCCACCAATAGTGTTGCTTCAAATCCCGGTACATCTTTGTTCCGTCAGGTGAATAGTATATCTTGAATTATGGGCTTCTTCAAGAATCTTCTTTTTCAACTCTGGCTCATTAGGAACACAAATTCGATTCCTAAACCTCCAAATACCATCATCATGAAACTTGAAATCTGTGTTGCTTTCTTTAATCTTATGAAACTGTTGGTCCTTCTGTTGAGCCTCTCGTAATTCAGACAACAAGGTTAATTGAACCTGTGTAGTGGCAAATAGTAACCCTTTTCGAGTTAATTGTGGTTTCCACAAAAATGCTTCCTCCAACAACTCCTGCACCTTAACTTCCAGTTTTGCCATCCTCGCCTTCCAGCTTAAGGCATCTGCAACTACATTTGCTTTACCGGGCACATAATTGATTGTGCAGTTATAATCATCCAAAAGCTCCATCCACCGCCTTTGCCTCATGTTCAACTCTTTTTGTGAGAACAAGTATTTCAAGCTCTTGTGATCAGTAAACACCTCGAACTTGTTACCCCACAGATAGTGCCTCTATTTCCTGAGTGCAAACACAATAGCTGCTAACTCCAAATCATGCGTCGGGTAATTTAATTCATACGACTTCAGTTTCCTAGAAGCATACGCAATCACTCTACCATTTTGCATCAACACACAACCCAATCCTTCCTTCAAAGCATCGCTATAGATTACAAAACCTTGACTCCCTTCAGGCAATGCATGAACGGGTGCAGTAGTCAATCTTCTCTTCAATTCTTGGAAACTGTTCTCACACTTATCATCCCACACGAACTTTGTTTTCTTTTGAGTGAGCTTTGTAAGCGGTCCTGCGATCTTTGAGAAATCCTTCACGAACCTCTGGTAATAACCGGCTAGACCAAGAAAACTGTCACACCCCAACCTGGCCTATAAGGTTAGACTAGGGTGTAAACTAAACACTCAAGTTATATCACGTGCTTAGCTGTTTATGAAGATTTAACACCTAATGATTTAGTCTAAACTCCAAAGTTATTCCAGAACACCGGCAGCATAACGGCTGTAATTGGGCTCTTTGGTCTAACCTAATTCTCTAAACGCCTCAAAATTTACTATCTCAAGTTCATTTCCAACTAAGTTTGCTATTTATCATCAATTCAAATGCCTATTGGTTATCTTGATGTCTCGTTTGATTTATAACCTAGCATGATACTATGTCTCGATTGTTTGTTTGTCCTCGTTACAAAATATACCTGTTGATCTTAGCTTAATAGCAAGTACCTGTTAAGATTGGATAAGTTCATTTACTTAGTCCTTAACTAATGCGTCATAACCTATGATAAATACTAGCGGTAATGCAAGCAAAAACGATCATAGTAAGGTCTGTCATCAGTCTACTTAATATAAGTACAAACCAAAATTAGACCCCAAATTACAACGGGGGTCTTTTACATTAGAAGTAGCAAGCAACATGACAGAAATAGACTTCAAGTAGCACAGAGTTCACAAGTAGCTAGAATCACGCAAGGCAAACAAGATAGGCAATCATTCCAGGGGTTCATCGTTAGGCACACCGTCCTCGGGTACCTGTTCTGGATCTTCTTCACCTGAGATGATAAAAGAGGGTGAGTCCTTATAAACTCAGCGAGGGGGAACGAGAAATAGGTTTTGAAACTCATTTTTCGGTTCAACTTATAAAATCCTTTTTGCAAGTATGAATATAACAATAATACAAGTACAGGAACAGAAATACCGGTCTTTCCTCCTCGAGGTTCTCTAGGAACCAAGCGAGAGTACTTATACAGACAATAAAAAGGATACAGTGAGCTTTTGCTCTCAGATCAGTTTCAGAATCAGTTGTTGCGGCCGACTTCAAATCATCCCCAAAACACGCCAGGTGGGTGTACTCCGGATGTACCCCGAAATCCTACAACCCAACTCTCCGAGGAAGTCTAGCCCCCAAGCGAGAGAGGGAATAGGACCATGGTAGTCATGGGTGCACTGGCAAGCCCGATGCCGCCCGGTGTGCGTGATCGCTACCATGCCGATAGGAAAGGTTGCAACTTTGTATGCAATGCACATTCATGACAGGTAATATATCACAGGAGGAGGACAACAAAGTAAGTTGCCTCCAGACAGTCATAAGATTGCACATTGACAGGTAAACAAGCAGGGCACGATAAGACAGGAAATTTCACTTGAAAGGCATATAGAGTTATATGAAAATTAAACGGGCAGCCATGTAACACATGTAAAACAGGCCATATAACTCATTACGAAGCCCACGTGATCAAGTGATAAGATTATTCAACATGCAATGACATCAACATGGGTTCGGGTGCAAGAAAAGCTTATTTGTCAACATGCAATGGTCAAAATCACGTTTGAAGTTATAAGAAATTTATGGGCAGCCCACTAAGCACATAATTTCCACACAATATCCAAATGATCAACACTTAGCAAGACTACCTAGTAATTAGGGTTTCCGTTTCATGCTTAACCGTGTGATTAAACCCTAAGTCAACTCAAAATCATTCTCAAGTCATGCATAATTCAATTCAAACATCCTCAAGTACTCAAAACAGTCCACACAACATCCCAACACCACAATTCCAAGCAATTAGTACCACAAGAGAGGTTACAACAATTTTCCAAGCATATATCTAAGTGAAACCCTTACTGGAATAGGCTGTCTTCACACAATCAATAGGATAATCAAACAATCTCCAAGTCCAGTGAATAAGATGTCAAATTAAAGCTTAAGAAGTTAACTAGAATCAGAAACAAACCTTGCCTCAAAGTTCGGGATCATTAGATATAGCCGAAACAGTGGAATAGCACAAAACTGTCCAAATTTGCACACTTTTCAATAATTGACGTTTTTGAGGTCCTTAGGTTCAGTTTTAGCCTTAGTCCATTTCTAAAAATAATGTCCAGAACTGAAAATTCTAGCAGTACACTAAATTTCATGCATTTTGGACAAAATTTACGAAGTCAAATATGGTTCGTTCCACAAGGTTAGTGCATCTGCCAAAACCTGCTTCATTTTTTTTAGATTTCCAAATTTGGACACATTTTAAAGATTTGCCATTTGGAGGACCTTAGAGTCAAAATTAGCTTCTTCCTATTTCTGGGAAAAATGTTCAAAACTGTCCAAACTAGTCACCTACCAATTTTCAAGCATTTTCAACATTATTAGCCTAGCTAAACTTACCTCGAACAGACTGGTCAGAGAGCTGTCAACAATCCGACTTCACCTATCACCACTTTCAAGCCAAGATCTTGCCATGCATGGTTGTTTAAGCTCATGAACGAACATATAACTCAAATACAGAAGCAAGGACATACTTTTATGAGCATGCATGTGAATTTTTGAAGGAATTTCAAAAGGTTTTAGCCCTCACCTTAGCAATCAACCACAAAGATGCACAAAAGCTTGTTGAAGTGCAATTTTCTTCCTCTCCTTTGCCTAGCCGAAATCCCAACTAGCTTTTCTCTATTTTTCCTAGCTTAGTGATCAATCTCTTAGCACATGCATGAGGTTAGAACAAGAAGAAAAGAAATGGAAGCCAAGAGACTTACCAAGGCCGAATAGAAGTCTTCAATGTACATGCATGTGTGATTTTCACTTCCTAGCTAGCTCGGTTGAGGTCCTTTGCTTGTGGCTTGCTTTGTTTAGCTATGGTGTGAAGAAGATAAGCTATGGAGGTAGGGAACTCAGACAAGGCCGAGGATAAGAGAGGAGAATGAGAGAGAGAAGTGAGAGAAGTTGAAAGGAAATGAGAGAATATGACAAAAGTGATGGCTTTGCAATTTTTTTGAGCATGTGGTCGGCCTTGGGCATACAAATTCAGACTTTTTGTGTCTTCAAGATGGAATTTTGAAATGTTAGCATGGGCATGAAGCTTTTGGTCGAGCAAGAGAAAAATTTGAGGTGGTTTTGATCTTTTTTTTTTTGCATTGAAAAGTGTTTTTGTGTCATAACTTGTCTAGATTCATTTTGAATTAAACATGCATGCAAACAACTCCTAGTGGTCGGCCAAAGCATGTGCCAAATCTGAATTTTTTGTCATGTTTTGGATGTTATTTAATTGTGTATTGAAAGTGTAAAAAGAATAAAGAATAAGGAATAAAGAATGCCTAGCTTTTTGTGTTATTTTGTCTTCTAGTGAGTTGAATTAGGATTATAATATTGATAGTGGATTTTGTAGGATTGTCTTCTGTGCTTTGTGTAAGATTCTTTCTTGATTAGCATGAAGGCATGCTTTCCTAGGTCTAGGGCACGCACTACGAGGTAGGACATGAACTACGAGACGAACGCACATTTTTCAAGTAAATGCACGCAACCCTAAATGAATGCACGTAATTCAATGCATGGCACATATAATGAACACAATTCTTAAACCTAGGTCAAGGCACGCAAACCTATATTAGGTCACACGAAACGAGGTACCGTACACAAATCGGGGTCGGGCCTCACAAAAACTCTGAACCTCCGTAACATTTTTCGGCTTCTTCCAAGACATCACCGCTTCTATCTTTGCTGGATCCACTGCTATTCCCTCTTGGGATATGATGTGCCCTAGAAATGCAATCTGCTACAACCAAAATTCGTATTTGCTAAACTTTGCATACAATTGATGCTCTCGAAGTTTCTGTAGTACCAATCACAGATGTTGTTCATGCTCAGCCTCGGATATCGAGTATACCAAAATATCATCAATAAAGATCACAACAAATTGGTCCAAGTAGGGTTGAAACACCCTGTGCATCAAGTCGTTAAAAGCTGCAGGGGCATTAGTTAGCCCAAATGGCATCGCCACATATTCATAATGCCCATATCTCGTCCTGAAAGTCGTTTTAGGGATATCCTCCTTTTTGATCCGTAACTAATAGTACCCTTGCCTTAAGTCGAGCTTCGAATACACTTTGGCTCCCTGAAGTTGATCAAACAACCCGTCGATCAGTGGAAGTGGGTATTTATTCTTGACAGCCACTTGGTTTAATCCTCGGTAATCGATGCATAGCCTTAACGTTCCGTCTTTCTTCTTTACAAATAGGACTGGCGCACCCCACGGTGAAGAACTTGGTTGAACGAGCCCCTTCTTCAACAATCCTTGCAATTGGTCCTTCAATTCTTGTAGCTCGGCTGGTGCCATATGATCGGGAGCTTTAGATATCGGCTGGGTGCCAAGCAGTAATTCTATAATGAACTCGATCTCCCGATTTGGGGGTAAATCGGGCAATTCTTCTGGAAACACATCCGCGTAATCTTTAATCACTGGCATATCCTCCAACTTAGCTTTGTTTGACGGCTTGTTGATGAGGTAAGCTAAGTATCTACTACATCCTTTTCTCAAGGACTTCACTGCTTTTGTAGATGAAATGATGGAACTCCCGGCGAAGTCTCTTCGGCCCATTACCTCTAGCATTGGTTGACCAGGTATCCAGAATGTTACAATCTTCGTCCAGCAATCTAGTTGGGCATGATGCTTTGCCAACCAGTCCATCCCTAAGATGACTTCATAGTCTCGAAAGGGTAATACAATAAGATTGGCTGAGAATTCCCTATCTTTAATTTCGATTTTACATGCTTTACAAGTTGAGCGAGTGACAAGTTTAGAACCCATCGGAGTACCAACTTCTACTTCGTAAGTCAAACATACAACTCCTAGTTTCACATGTTGCACACATAAGGGAGTAATAAATGAATGAGTAGCACCTAGATCAATTAGTACCCTAACAGGTTGATTTAGTATCAAGAATGTACCATCAACAACAGTGGTCTCCTCTGGAAGCTCCTCGCACTCAATAGCATAAGCTCGAGCCTGAACTCTCGGAACTAGAGTCTTACCTCTACCAGTTGGTTTAACTTGATTTTGTCCTCCTTGCCATTTAGGGCAATCCTTGATCTGATGCTAATCACTGCCATACTGCACACATCATCCTGACTTCTTCCAGTACTGGGCCTCGGTATGCCCCTTCTTGTCACAGTAAGAATAGTTGATAGACTGAGTAGCAGGTGAACTACCTGTGGATCCGCGGGTGGAAGAGGCTGATGGTGCTTTAGTCGGGCCATGGTTATTAGCTGGTCTATTCTGGCTCTGGCCCCGACTACGACTCTGGCTCTGGAATTTTCTCTGTTGACCTGGAGGCTGATATGGTTTCTTGTTCAGCTGGCTTGAACCGGCTCTATCAAGTTTCCTCTTTTCAACTCGGGAAGCAGCAGCAAGGAGAGCAAAATAGATATCGAAGTCATGCGAAGCCAACTGGTCTTGAATTTCTGGCCTCAACCCATTCGTAAATTTCCACATCTTTGCCTTAGGGGTACTGACCATGTATAGAGCATAACGGGACAGTCGGTCAAAACGAGCCTCGTATTGGGCCACCGTCATGTTACCCTGGTTCAAGTGCATGAATTCCTCAATTCGCCTCTGCCTGGAAACTGCAGGTACATATTTCTCCTTGAATGCCTTAATGAAATTACCCCACAAGCGAGGTGTATGATCAGTTTCCCAAAGTGCCTCCACAGTGTGCCACCAATGCTCAGCATCCCCGTGCAACAAAAACACAGCGAACTCCACATTTTCTTCATCAGTATAGTCAAGTGGCCTGAAAATCCTCTCGATCTCAGACAGCCAAGCCTCTGCTTTTTCATCATCAGCTTCCCTGTGGAATTTAGACGGGCGAAAGTCAAGGAACTCTCACATTCTGCTATGTCTCCTATGGTTACCATCATTCCTATTGTTGTTGTTGTTTGCTTCACGGGCATCTTGGCGTTCCATCACTCGCGACACACGATCCATGGCATTCGCCATCATATTAAGCATAGGTATGCCGGGATTAGTTTGATAAGCATCTCTGGTCTCTTGGGGCTCACCGCTCCTATTAGTAGTGCGGGTACTAGGGCCAGCCATCTAAAGGCATAGATTACGATGCACAATTTATTGGAATACGACAAACAAGAATTTAATGCATAAGATATGCAACATATAATTTTATATAGACACACAATTCTAAAAACAGTTAAGACATGTTAATCACATAAGCACATATAAACAAAGAAGGCATACTTGATATTGTCACACATTAACACATAAACAAGTCATCCTAATAACCTTAGGGCTTCTACCCATGGTCCGAGAGTTAAACCCAGCTTAAGCAATCTAAGCTCTGATACCATTAAATATAAGGTATCACGCCCCAACCCAACCTATAAAAGTTAGACTAGGGTGTGATCTAAACATTCAAGTCATATCACGTACTTAATCGTTCATGAAAGTTTAACACTTAATGTTTTAGCCTAAACTCCACAAATTCTTCAGAAAATCGGCAGCATAACGGCTGTAATTGGGCTCCTTAGTTTGACCTAATTTTCTAAAGGCCTCAAAACTTTCAATCTCCAATTCATTTCCAACTAAGATTACTATTTATTATCAATTGAAACACCTACTAGTTATCTCGAAGTCTCGTTTGATTAATAACCTAGCATGATACTATGTCTCGTTTGTTTGTTAATCCTTGTTACAAAAGTACCTATTGATCTTAGCTTAACAATGTGTACCTGCTTAAGATTGGATAGATTCATTTTACTTAATCCTTACCTGATAGTTCATAAGCCAGTGATAGATACTAGCCAATAGTGATAGCAAAAATGACCATAGTAGTGTCTATCTAGTTATGATCAGTACAAGCCAAAATTAGACCCCAAATTACAACGGGGGTCATTTACAATACAATAACAAGCAACATAAGAAATAGTCTTCAAGCAACATATCGTTCACAAAATGGCCATAGTCAAGTAAGGCACGTAGGGCAAGCAATCATTCCAAGGAATCATTATTAGGCACATTGTCCTCGGGTACCTGTTCCTGGTCTTCTTCACCTGAGAGGATAAAAGAGGGTGAGTCCTTATGAACTCAGTGAGAGGGAACGAGAAATAAGTTTTGAAACTCATTTTCCGGTTCAACTTATGAAAACCCTTTGCAAGCATGACATGTATAACAAGTAAGTACATAATGTAATATAACAGTAAAAGAACTCAATTACCCGCCTTTCCTCCTCGAGGTCCTCTAGGAACGAAGCAAGAGTACTTATACACATAGTGAAAAGGATACGGTGAGCTTTTGCTCTCAGTTCATTTCCAGTATCAGTTGTTACGGCTGACTTCAAATCATCCCCTTATCACGCCAAATGGGTGTACTCTGGATGTACCTCGAAATCCTACGACCCAACTCTCCGAGGAAGTCTAACCCTTAAGCGAGAGAGGGAATTGGACAATGATAGTCACGGTTGCACTAGCAAGCCCGATGTCGCCCGGTGTGCGTGAACGCTACCACGCCAGAATGAAAAGTTACAACCTTGTATGCAATGCACATTTATGACATTTAATATATCGCATTAGGAGGACAACAAAGTAGGTTGCCTCCGAGCAGTCATAAGATTGCCCATTGACAAGTAAACACGCGAGCCACGATATGATAAGTAATTTTACTTGAAAAGCACATGGAGTTATATGAATATTAAACGGGAAGCCATGTAATGCATGTAAATAAAGTCATATAACTCATTTTGAAGTTCACATAATCAAATAATAAGATTATTCAACATGCAATGACATCTACGTGGAACCGAGTGCAAGAAAGGCCTACTTGTCAACATGTAATCATTGAAATCATGTTTAGGGCTATGAGGGAAACTACGGGCAGCCTACTAATTACATAATTAAACACGATATTCATAGGATCAACACTTAGCGATTTTTCCTAGTCATTGGGGTTCCAATTCATGCTTACCCGTGCGATTAAGCCCTAGTTGTCACGTAATTAAACTCAAGCCATGCATTGATTAATTCAAACACCTTCAAGCATTCAAAACAGTCTACACAACATCCAAGTGTCATAATCCCAAGCATTTAATGCAACAAGAGAAGTTACAATAATTTTCAAAGCAAATCCTTAATTGAAACCTCACTGCAATGGTCTGTTTTCTCACAATCATTGAGACAAATAAACAAACTCCAATTCTAGTGAACAAAATGTCAAATTAAAACTTAAGGAGTGAAATAAATCTAGAAACAAACCTCGCATCATTTTGGGTTCCTAAAACAGGCACTGCCAAGCAGGCTTGCTGCCCCCGCCGTAGAGCTCTCAGGGAGCTTTCCAACGGTATGTTGTGCCCTACGTAACTCATTACGGATTAAAAGTTATGGGCACCGGAGCAACAGAGACCTGGTCACAAGCCCCACACCCTCCGTTTGCTGGCCCAGCCTCTAAGTTATCTTGCCTAAGGTGCCGTGGAATTCGGTAATTGAAATGTGGTGGATAAAGTATCTTGGCAACCCTAATCGGGGCAAAAAAAATTGAAAAGCGGGGGTACAACACGAGGACTTCCCAAGGGGTTACCCATCATCGTACTACTCTCGCCCAAGCATGCTTAACTTCAGAGTTCTGATGGGATCCGGTGTATTAGTGCTAGTATGATCGCACCCATCATGTTGTGGACACAAGTTCTTTATGTGTTGATGGTTCACAGTCCCAGCCTAGAGAGATGGCCCATTCAAAAGGCCCAATGGGCTTAATGACAACCCATCCGCTTCAACAACACAGTATCCTCGTAAGATGTGATATCGATGCGTTGTAGGGCCCTTTAATTTCCCATGAGTTAGGTTGTCGTCCTTTTAACAGCTCACGACGTACGATCTAGGATGAAAAAATAGAGCAAAAGAAGAAAGGTGGCCCAAAACTGATGAAAATGTTCGATTTGGGGCTCCAAAAATGGCGCAACCTAGTAAGCTTGCTTCCTCCGTCGTAGATCTCTCGGAGAGCTTTTCAACGGTATATTGTGCACCGCGTAATTCCTTACGGATCAAAAGTTATGGGCACCGGAGCGACGAAGACCTAGTCACAAGCCCTACACTCTCGGTTTGCTGGCCCGGCCTCTACGTGAATCGAAGTTGTCTTGCCCAAGGTGCCGTGGGATTCTGTAATAGAAATGTAGTGGATAAAGTATCTTGGCAACCCTAACCAGGGCAAAAAAATTTGTCAATGGGGGTGCAACACGAGGACTTCCCAGGGGGTCACCCATCCTAGTACTACGCTCGCCCAAGCACGCTTAACTTCGTAGTTCTGATGGGATTCGGTGCATTAGCGCTGGTATTATCGCACCCGTCATGTTGAGGGCAAAAATCATTTATGTGTTGACGGTTCACAGTCCCAGTCCAGAGAGATGGACCATTCAAAAGGCCCAATGGGCTTAACGACAACCCATCCACTTCAACAACACAGCATCCTCATAAGACGTGATATCAACGCGTTGTAGGACCCAATAATATCCCACGAGTTAGGTTGTCGTCCTTTTAACAGCTCATAACGTACGATCCGAGATGAAAAAACAGAGCAAAAGAAGAAAAGCAGTTTGAAACTTATGAAAATGTTCAATTTTGGGCTTCGAAAATAGGCACAGCCGAGCAAGCTTGTTGCCCCATCGTAGAGCTCTCGGAGAGCTTTCCAACGGTATACTGTGCGCCTCGTAACTCCTTACGGATTAAAAGTTATGGGCACCGGAGCAACGGAGACCTAGTCACAAGAGACACACCCTCGGTTTGCAGGCCCAGCCTCTACGTGAAGCGTAGTTGTCTTGCCCAAGGTGCCGTGGGATTCGGTAATAGAAATGTGGTGCATAAAGTATCTTGGCAACCCTAACCGGGGGAAAAAAAATTGAAAAGGGGGGGGGGGGGGGTGCAACATGAGGACTTCCCAAGGGGTCACCCATCCTAGTACTACTCTCACCCAAACACGCTTAACTTCGGAGTTCTGATGGGATACGTTGCATTAGTGCTGGTATGATCGCACTCGTCATGTTGAGGGCACAAATCCTTTATGTGTTGACGGTTCATAGTCCCAGCCCAGAGAGATTGCCCATTCAAATAGCCCAATGGGCTTAACGACAACCCATTTGCTTCAACAACGTAGCATCCTCATAAGACGTGATATCGACGCGTTGTAGGGCCTTGTAATATCCCGCGTGTTAGGCTGTCATCCTTTAAACAGCTCACGACATACGATCCGGGACGGAAAAACATAGCTAAAGAAGAAAAGTAGCTTGAAATTAATGAAAACATTCAATTTTGGCCTCCGAAAATGAGCACAAGTGAGCACGCTTGCTGCCACCATCGTAGAGCTCTCGGAGAACTTTCCAACAATATGTTGTGCGCCGCGTAACTCCTTACGGATTAAAAGTTATGGGCACTGGAGCGACGGAGACCTGGTCACAAGCTCCACGCCTTCAGTTTGCAGGCCCAACCTCTACGTGAAGCGAAGTTGTCTTGCCCAAGGTGTTGTGGGATTCGATAATAGAAATGTGGTGGATAAAGTATCTTCACAACCCTATCCGGGGTAAAAAAAAATTGAAATGGGGGGATGCAACACGAGGACTTCCCTGGGGGTCACGCATCCTATTACTAATATCGCCAAGCAAGCTTAACTTCAGAGTTCTGATGGGATCGGGTGCATTAGTGCTGGTATGATCGCACCAGTCATGTTACAGGCACAAATCCTTTATGTGTTGACAGTTCACAGTCCCAACCCAGAGATATGGCCCATTCAAAAGGCACAATGGGCTTAACGACAACCCTTCCACTTCAACGACGCAGCATCCTCGCAAGACGTGATATCGACAGGCTTTAGGGCCCTCTAATGTCCCGCGAGTTAGGTTGTGGTCCTTTTTACAGCTCACGACGTACGATCCAGGACGGAAAAACAGAGCAAAAGAAGAAATATGGCCTGAAACTAATGAAAATGTTAGATTTTGGGATCTGAAAACAAGCACAGCCGAGCAGGCTTGCTGCCCCCATCGTAGAGCTCTCGAAGACCTGGTCACAAGCCCTACGCCCTCGGTTTGCCGGCCCAGCCTCTACGTGAAGCGAAGTTGTCTTGCCCAAGGTGCCGTGGGATTCGGTAATACAAATGTGGTAGATAAAGTATCTTGACAACCCTAACCGATGCAAAAAAAAAAGTGGGGGTACAACACGAGGACTTCCCAAGGGGTCACCCATCCTAGTACTACTCTCGCCCAAGCACGCTTAAATTCGGAGTTCTGATGGGATCCGATGCATTGGTGCTGGTATGACCACACCAGTCATGTTTTGGGCACAAATCCTTTATGTGTTGACGGTTCACAGTCCCAGCCCAGAGAGATGGCCCATTCAAAAGGCCCAATGGGCTTAATGACAACTCATCCGCTTCAACAACGCAGCATCCTCGCAAGAAATGAGATCGATGCTTTGTAGGGCGCCCTAATGTCCCGCGAGTTAGGTTGTCGTCCTTTTAACAGCTCACGACGTATGATCTGGGACGGAAAATAGTGCAAAAGAAGAAAAGTGGCCTGAAACTGATGAAAACGTTCGATTTTCAGCTCCAAAAAGGGCGTAGCCAAGCAGGCTTACTGCGCCCATCGTAGAACTCTCGGAGAGCTTTCCAATGGTATGTTGTGCGCCGCGTAACTCCTTGCGGATCAAAAGTTATGGGCACCGGAGCGACGGAGACCTGGTCAGAAGCCCCACGCCCTTGGTTTGCAGGCCCAGCCTCTACGTCAAGCGGTGTTGTCTTGCCCAAGGTGCCGTAGGATTCGGTAATAGAAATGTGGTGGATAAAGTATCTTGGCAACCATAGCCGGGGAAAAAAAATTGAAAAAGGGGGGTGCAACACAAGGACTTCCCAGGGAGTCACCCATCTTAGTACTACCCTCGCCCAAACACCCTTAACTTTGAAGTTCTGATGGGATCCGGCGCATTGGTGGTGGTATGACTGCACCCGGCATGTTGAGGGCATATATCCTCTATGTGTTGACGGTTCACAGTCCTAGCCCAGAGCGATGGCCATTCAAATGGCCCAATGGGCTTAATGACAACCCATCTGCTTCAACAACGCAGCATCCTCATAAGACGTGATATCGATGCGCTGTAGGGCCCTGTAATATCCCGTGAGTTAGGTTGTCATCCTTTTAACAGCTCAAGACGTACGATCTGGGATGAAAAAACAGAGCAAAAGAAGAAAAGTAGTTTGAAACTGATGAAAATCTTCAATTTTGGGATCCGAAAATAGGCGCAAGTGAGCAAGCTTGCTGCCCCCATCGTAAAGCTCTCGGAGAGCTTTCAAACGGTATGCTGTACACCGCGTAAGTCCTTATGGATTAAAAGTTATGGGTACCGGAGCGACGGAGACCTGGTCACAAGCCCCACGCCCTCGGTTTGCAGGCCCAGCGTTTACGTTAAGCGAAGTTGTCTTGCCCAAGGTGCCCTGGGATTCGGTAATAGAAATGTGGAGGATAAAGTATCTTGGAAATCCCAACCAGGGCAAAAACAATTGAAAAGGGGGGGTGTAACACGAGGACTTCCCAGGGGGTCACCCATCCTAGTACTACTCACGCCCAAACACGCTTAACTTCGGAGTTCTGATGGGATCAGGTGCATTAGTGCTGGTATGATCGCACCAGTCATGTTGGGGGCACAAATCCTTTATGTGTTGACGGTTCACAGCCCTAACCCAGAGAGATGGCCCATTCAAAAGGCCCAATGGGCTTAATGACAGCCCATTTGCTTCAACGACGCAGCATCCTAGCAAGACGTGATATCGACACGTTTTAGGGCCCTCTAATATGCCTCGAGTTAGGTTGTCATCCTTTTAACAGCTCACGACGTACCATCTGGGACCAAAAAATAGAGCTAAAGAAGAAAAATGGCCCGAAATTGATGAAAACATTCGATTTTGGGCTCCGAAAATAGGCACAGCCGAGCAGGACGTTGTAAAGCTCTCGAAGTGCTTTTCAACAATATGCTGTGCACTGTGTAACTCCTTACGAATTAAAAGTTATGGGCACCGGAGCGACGGAGACCTGGTCACAAGCCCAATGCCCTCAGTTTGCGGGCCCAGCCTCTACGTGAAGCGAAGTTGTCTTGTCCAAGGTGCCATGGGATTCGGTAATACAAATATGGTAGATAAAGTATCTTCGCAACCCTAACCGGGGCAAAAAAAATTGAAAAGCGGGGGTGCAACGCGAGGACTTCCCAGGGGGTCACCCATCCTAGTACTATTCTCGCCCAAGCACGTTTAACTTCGGAGTTCTGATGGGATCCGATGCATTAGTGCTGGTATGTTTACACCCGTCATGTTGAGGGCACAAATCCCTTATGTGTTTACAGTTCACAGTCCCAGCCCAGAGAGATGGCCCAATCAAAAGGCCCAATGGGCCTAATGACAACCCATCCGTTTCAACAACGTAGCATCCTTACAAGACGTGATATCGACGCATTGTAGGGCCCTCAAATGTCCAACGAGTTTGGTTATCGTCCTTTTAACAACTCACGACGTATGATCAGGGACCAAAAAATAGTGCAAAAGAAGAAAAGAGGCCCGAAACTGATGAAAATGTTTGATTTTGGGCTCCAAAAAGGGCGCAGTCTTGCAGGCTTGCTACGCCCGACGTAGAGCTCTCGGAGAGCTTTCCAACGGTATGCTATGCGCCGCGTAACTCCTTACGGATTAAAAGTTTTGAGCACCGGAGCAACGGAGACCTGGTCACAAGCCCCACGCCCTCGGTTTGCAGGCCCAGCCTCTACATAAAGAGAAGTTGTCTTGCCCAAGGTGCCGTGGGATTCGGTAATAGAAATGTGGTGGATATTGGCAACCCTAACTGGGGCAAAAAAAATTTAAAAGGGGGGGTGCAACACGAGGACTTCCCAAGGGGTCACCCATCCTAGTACTTCTCACGCCCAAACACGCTTAACTTCGGAGTTCCGATTGGATCAGGTGCATTAGTACTGGTATGATCGCACCAGTCATGTTAGGGGCACAAATCCTTTATGTGTTGATGGTTCACAGTCCCAGCCCAGAGAGATGGCCCATTCAAATGGCCCAATGGGCTTAACGACAACCCATCCGCTTCAACGACGCATCGTCCTCGCAAGACATGATATCAGCATGTTTTATGGCCCTCTAATGTCCCGCGTGTTAGGTTGTCGTCATTTTAACAACTCACGACGCTCGATCCGAGATAGAAAAACAAAGCAAAAGAAGAAAAGTGGCCCAAAACTGATGAAAACGTTCGATTTTGGACTCCAAAAATAGGCACAGTCGAGTAGGCTTGCTACCCCAATCGTAAACCTCTCGGAGAGCTTTGCAACGGTGTGTTGTGCGCCGCGTAACTCCTTACGAATTAAAAGTTATGGGCACCAGAGCAACAGAGACCTGGTCACATGCCCCATGACCTCAGTTTGCGAGCCCAGCCTCTACGTGAAGCGAAGTTGTCTTACCCAAGGTGTCGTGGAATTCGGTGATAGAAATGTGGTGGATAAAATATCTCGGCAACCCTAACTAGGGCAAAAAAAAATTGAAAAGCGATGGTGCAACACGAGGACTTCCCAGGGGGACATCCATCTTAGTACTACTCTCGCCCAAGCATGCTTAACTTCGGAGTTCTGATGGGATCATGTTGGGGCACAAATCCTTTATGTGTTGACGGTTCACAATCCCAGCCCAGAGAGATGGCCCATTCAAAAGGCCCAATGGGCTTAACGACAACCCAACCGCTTCAACAATGCAGAATCCTCGCAAGACGTGATATCGACGCATTGTAGGTGCATCTAATGTCCCGCAAGTTAGGTTGTCGTCCTTTTAATAGCTCACGATGTACGATTCGGGACGAAAAAACAAAGCAAAAGAAGAAAAGTGGGCCGAAACTGATGAAAAGGTTCAATTTTAGGCAACCAAAATGGGCGCAGCCGCACAGGCTGGCTACCCTTCTCATAGAGCTCTCGGAGAGCATTCTAATGGTATGTTGTGCATTGCATAACTCTTTGCGGAGCAAAAGTAATGGGCAGCGGAGCGATAGAGACCTGGTCACACGCCCTCCGCATTCGGTTTGCGAGCCCAACCTCTACGTGAAGCGAAGTTGCCTTGCCCAAGGTGCCATGGGATTCGGTAATAGAAATGTGGTGGATAAAGTATCTTGGCAACCCTAACCAGGGCAAAAAAAAATTGAAAAGGGTGGTGCAACACGAGGACTTCCCTTGGGGTCACCCATCCTAGTACTACTCCCGCCCAAGCACGCTTAACTTCGGAGTTCTAATGGGATCCGATGCATTAGTGCTGGTATGATCGCACCCGTCATGTTAAGGGCACAAATCATTTATATGTTGATAGTTCACAGTCCCAACCCAGAGTGATGGCCCATTCAAAAGGCCCAATGGGCTTAACGACAACCCATCCGCTTCAACAACGTAGCATCTTCGTAACATGTGATATCGACGCATTGTAGGGCCCTGTAATATCCTACGAGTTAGGTTGTCGTCCTTTTAACAGCTCACGACGTACGATCTGGGACTGAAAAACATAGCAAAATAAGAAAAGTGGCTCGAAATTGATGAAAATGTTCAATTTTGGGCTCCAAAAACAGGCGCAGCCGAGCAGGCTTGTTGCCGCCATAGTAGAGCTCTCGGAGAGCTTTCCAACGGTATGCTTTGCGCCGCATAACTCCTTACGGATTAAAAGTTATGGGCACCGGAGCGACAAAGACCTGGTCACAAGCCCCACGCCCTCGGTTTGCAGGCCCAGCCTCTACGTGAAGCGAAGTTGTCTTACCCAAGGTACCGTGGGATTCGGTAATAGAAATGTGGTGGATAAAGTATCTTGGCAACCCTAACCGGGGCAAAAAAAATTGAAAAGGGGGGGTGCAACACGAGGACTTCCCAGGGTGTCACCCATCCAAGTACTACTCTCGCCCAAGCACGCTTAACTTCAGAGTTCTGATGGGATCCGGTGCATTAGTGCTGGTATGATCGCAACCGTTATGTTGAGGGCACAAATCCTTTATGTGTTGATGGTTCACAGTCCCAGCCCAGAGAGACGGCCCATTCAAATGGCCCAATGGGTTAACGACAACCCATCTGCTTCAACAATGCAGCATCCTCATAAGACGTGATATCGACGCGTTGTAGGGCCCAGTAATATCTCGCGAGTTAAGTTGTCGTCCTTTTAACAGCTCACGACGTACGATCTGGGATGGAAAAACTAAGCCAAAGAAGAAAAGTAGCTTGAAACTGATGAAAACGTTCGATTTTGTGCTCTGAAAACAGGCGCAAGTGAGCAGGCTTGTTGCCCCCGTCATAGAGCTCTCGGAGAGCTTTCTAATGGTATGATGTACACCTTGTAACTCCTTACGGATTAAAAGTTATGGGCACCAGAGCGATGGAGACCTTGTCACAAGCCCCACGCCCTCGGTTTGCGAGCCTAGCCTCTACGTAAAGTGAAGTTGTCTTGCCCAAGGGGCTGTGGGATTCGGTAATAGAAATGTGGTGGATAAAGGATCTTCGCAACCCTAACAGAGGCAAAAATAATTGAAAAGCTCGGGTCCAACAGGACGACTTCCTAGGGGGTCACCCATTTTAGTACTACTCTCGCCCAAGCACACTTAACTTTGGAGTTATGATGGGATCATGTTGTGGGCACAAATCCTTTATTTGTTGACGGTTCACAGTCCCAGCCCAGAGAGATGGCCCATTCAAAAGGCCCAATGGCCTTAACGACAGTCGCAGGATGTGATATCGACGTATTGTAGGGGCCTCTAATGTCCAGCAAGTTAGGTTGTCATCCTTTTAACAACTCACGACGTACCATCCGGGATGGAAAAATAGAGCAAAAAAAGAAATGTAGTCTAAAGATGA
Source organism: Ehretia macrophylla (assembly GCA_037974665.1). NCBI lineage: Eukaryota > Viridiplantae > Streptophyta > Magnoliopsida > Boraginales > Ehretiaceae > Ehretia > Ehretia macrophylla. The sequence goes on from CM075769.1 coordinate 72,183,780, forward strand.
AAACGTTCGATTTTCGACTTCAAAAACTGGCGCAAGTGAGTAGGCTTGCTGCCCCCGTCGTAGAGCTCTCAGAGAGCTTTCCAACGGTATGCTATACACTGCTTAACTCCTTAAGGATTAAAAGTTATGGGCATCGAGCGACGGAGACCTGGTCAGAAGCCCCACGATCTCGATTTTTCCTGGCCCAGCCTCTACTTGAAGCGAAGTTGTCATGCCCAAGGTGCCATGGTATTCGGTAATAGAAATGTGGTGGATAAAGTATCTTGGCAACCCTAATTGGGGCAAAAAAAGTTGAAAAGGGGAGGTGCAACACAAGGACTTCCCAGGGGGTCACCCATCCTAGTACTACTCACACCCAAGCACGCTTAACTTCGGAGTTCTAATGGGATCAGGTGCATTAGTGCTGGTATGATCGCACCAGTCATGTTGGCGGCAGAAATCCATTATGTGTTGACGGTTCACAATCCCAACCTAGAGAGATGGCCCTTTCAAAAGGCCCAATGGGTTTAACGACAACCCATCCGCTTCAACGACGCAGCGTCCTCGCAAGACGTGATATCGGCACGTTTTATGGCCCTCTAATGTCCCGCGTGTTAGGTTGTCATCCTTTTAACAGCTCATGATGTATGATCCGGGACAGAAAAACAGAGCAAAAGAAAAGTGGTCCAAAACTGATGAAAACGTTCGATTTTGGGCTCCGAAAATAGGCACAGTCGAGCAGGCTTGCTACCCTCGTCGTAGAACTCTCGGAGAGCTTTGCAACTGTGTGCTGTGCGCGGCATAACTCCTTACGAATTAAAAGTTATGGGCACCAGAGCGACGGAGACCTGGTCAAAAGCCCCACGACCTCGATTTGCGAACCCAGCCTCTATGTGAAGCGAAGTTGTCTTGCCCAAGGTGTCGTGGAATTCGGTAATAGAAATGTGGTGGATAAAGTATCTTGACAACTCTAACCGGGGCAAAAAAAATTGAAAAGCGGGGGTGCAACACGAGGACTTCCTAGGGGGACACCCATCCTAGTGCTACTCTCGCCCAAGCACGCTTAACTTCGGAGTTCTGATGGGATCATGTTGTGGGCAAAAATCCTTTATGTGTTGACAGTTCACAGTCCCAGCCCAGAGAGATGGCCCATTCAAATGGCCCAATAGGCTTAACGACAACCCATCCGCTTTAACAACGCAAAATACTCGCAAGACGTGATATCGACCCATTGTAGGGTCTTCTAATGTCCCGCAAGTTATGTAACACCCCGATCCCTCTCGAGACTGAGAGTTCTATCAATCAATCTATTCACAACCCAATTCCAAACCCGGTCAAAATTTTAGGGAAATACGGACGGAGTCTCCCCTATTTCTAGGCAAAATGCAAAACCTGTAATAGCATATAAGTGGACCAGTACCGTGTCCAACCATTCAAACACCTCAAGGCCATCCGAGCCTCGTTTCTCAGCAATTAAACACAACAAGTTTACATACATTTCCGAGTACCCAGACTATTATAACTCTTTCTTTTAAACAATTACATACATGCAATGAAGTTAAACTATACGAACTGCATACATAAACTAGCTTTTCATTCTACCTCAATTACCTTGTTAAATTTAAATTACATTCCTTTTAACAATAAATACATACAACACGTGAAAACATATATCCTAGCATATTTGACAACTCATGCCACATAGCACGCAAGACAACTCCTCAAGCAGGAACTTTCACGTAATCATGAACTTTCCAGCTAACATGGCATTTCCAGAAATGTGGTGGTAAGGAGTGAGTATACTCAACATGTATACTCAGTGAGGGCGAGATAGATATCGAGGTGGAGAGAAAGAAAGTCGTGCAATGCAAATAAGACAGTTAAGCAATATAACTAACATGTAAGCAATCAAGACAAACAATCAATACAATAAGCAATTACTGAAAGCATTAACACAACCATTCAAAGCTATACCACACTCTGAAGGCTATGGTTCACTCATACGAGCAATGTACCATTCGACTCGATTCCACGAGCATTACATCAATCTCGAGCTTGATGTTGACAACGATGACAATAAGCGCGCAACCACCTTATAACTTCAGTTTGGAATACCTCGGAAGTATCCATCAATTCTACGACCCAAATCTCCCTAGGAGGCAACCCAAGCGAGAATGGGAATAGGACATGGAGCTAGAGCAACCAACACTGGCAGCCCGAGACTACCAAGAGAGGCCCATCACTCATGTGCCTGACACTATGCAATGCAAGACACGACACAAGACGATAAACGAGCGATAGCACCACAATACAGATTAGAGGTGATAAACAAGATATCAAGCATTTACAATCAATACTAGCATTCAATTAACTTTTCAAGCATAACTATCATTAATAGCAACAATAACACCAATTAAACAAGTAACATCAGTTCAAACACGAAAACGACAAATATCACTATTCAATCTCTAACTTCCAAAGGCAATTACGAGCAAACGAGCTACGGGATTAGGAAACCGATTTCACTACATTCACTCAGGCACTACTAAGCACGTTTCTATGTCACTAAACTTCACTTTCTCACCCGAGGACCGAAAGTCCACCTACTGCGTTTGAATTGTAGCTATGCTAACCGGTCATTCAATCAACGCCACAACAGTACCAAAAGTGCTTCCATGCCCTCAACTGCAAAACCCCCAACTCAATTCGAGCACGATCAACTTTTTTCTTTGTCTAATTTCCAATTTTAACAAAGGCCGGTCCATTTTTATTGCACATTTTATCTTTCTATCACTAATGGCACCTATCCAAATCAAGCAATCGCAATTCGGACCAAAATCTAAAATTCTAGGGTTTAGTATTCATAATTCACTATTCATTATTCTTCCCCAATTTCAAATACACAGTTTCAACCGTAAAAATTGCTAAATAACTATCAAACAATGCTCTACGAACTCAAAGGAAGCTATATCAAGCAATTACAGGCATTATAACACATTATATATCAAATCTAAAAATTTGACACAAAATTCAAATTCGAATTTAAATGCACAAAAGCGTGAAAACCCTCACAAAGATTGAAGACCAAGACCCACGAGGACCCGAGCCACGACCCCCGAGCAATTCCACGCACGATTGTAGAAGAAAAATGCAAAACAATTTTTTTTTTCTTTTCCCTCAAGCTTTCGGCCATGGGAGGACATGGATGGCATTTTGCAAATTGTTTTTATTGATTTTTGCCTTGTTTTATTATTTAAAAGGTGACAAGGGCATTTTGGTCATTTGTAAAATCAAACTTTAGTTAAAAATGGTCAAATAAGCTTATTTTGATGCCATTAAATCTAATTCAAGTTAAAACAATGCAATTAAATGAAAAACAATTAAAACTAGTTAAATTAAGCTAAAAACATTTTTCACTAAGTCCGAAGAATATTTCTCTAACTCTAATTTTCGAAATACTACGATCAAACGGTCAATAAACGATCGCTAATAAAGTGATGATCAATAATATAAAACTTTATTTTTTTTTGAAAGTAGAATAGTAGAATAGTTTAAAATTCACTCCGGCTCGGAGTTACTTTTCTCATTATTTGAAAACCGAGTGATTTTAATGCAAGACAATTAAAAACAATTATTAAAATAATCAAAACAATCAAAATAATCATTATTCATTTAAAAATAATTAATTTAAAAATTTCTAGAATATTTTAAAGAATTATGAAGTTAATGCTAAGATACAATTGAATAAGTTAATATAAGCACGTAATCAAATGCAATTAAACACTAACATTTAAGATAACACTTAATTAAATGCAATTTAAATGCCATTAAATGCATGCCGGGTTTGGGTTATCACAAGTTAGGTTGTCGTCCTTTTAATAGCTCACGACGTACGATTCGGGATGAAAAAACAGAGCAAAAGAAGAAAAGTGGGCCGAAACTGATGAAAACATTCAATTTTAGGCACCAAAAAATTGGCCCCTAGCTGCCCTCGTCATAGAGCTCTCGGAGAGCTTTCCAACGGTATGCTGTGCGCTAAGTAACTCCTTACGAATCAAAAGTTACGGGCACCGGAGCGACGGAGACCTGGTTACAAGCCCTACGCACTTGGTTTGCGAGCCCAGCCTCTACGTGAATCGAAGTTTCCTTGCCCAAGGTGCCGTGGGATTCGGTAATAGAAATGTGGTGGATAAAATATCTTGGCAACCCTAACCGAGGCAAAAAAAATTTGAAAAGGGTGGTGCAACATGAGCATTTCCCTTGGGGTCACCCATCCTAGTACTACTCCCGCCCAAGCACGTTTAACATTGGAGTTCTGATGGGATCATGTTGTGGGCACAAATCCTTTATGTGTTGATGGTTCACAGTCCCAGCCCAGAGAGATGGCCTATTCAAATGGCCCAATAGGTTTAACGACAACCCATCCACTTCAACAACGTAGAATCCTCGCAAGATGTGATATCGACACATTGTAGGGGCATCTAATGTCCCGCAAGTTAGGTTGTCGCCCTTTTAGTAGCTCACGACGTACGATTCGGGACAGAAAAACAGAGCAAAATAAGAAAAGTAGGCCGAAATTGATGAAAACTTTCAATTTTAGGCACCAAAAATGGGCACAGCCACGTAGGCTGGCTGCCCCCATCCTAGAGCTCTTGGAGAGCTTTCGAACGGTATGCTATGCACTGCATAATTCCTTATAGATCAAGAGTTATAGGCATCGGAGCGACGGAGACTTGGTGACAAGCCCTACGCACTCGGTTTACGAGCCCAACCTCTACGTGAAGCGAAGTTGCCTTGCCCATGGTGCCGTGGGATTCGGTAATAGAAATGTGGTGGATAAAGTATCTTGGCAACCCTAATCGGTGCAAAAAAAAATTGAAAAGGTTGGTACAACACGAGGACTTCCCTTGGGGTCACCCATCCTAGTACTACTCCCGCCCAAGCATGCTTAACTTCGGAGTTCTGATGGGATCCGATGCACTATTGCTTGTATGATCGCACCCGTCATGTTGAGGGCCCAAATCATTTATGTGTTGACGGTTCACAGTCCCAACCCAGAGAGATGGCCTATTCTAAAGGTCCAATGGGCTTAATGACAACCCATCCGCTTCAACAACGCAGCATCTTCGTAAGATGTGATATCGACGCGATGTAAGGACTTGTAATATCCTGCGAGTTAGGTTATCGTCCTTTTAACAGCCAATGACGTACGATCCGGGACTGAAAAACATAGCAAAATAAGAAAAGTGGCTCGAAACTGATGAAAATGTTCAATTTTGGGCTCCAAAAATAGGCGCAGCCGAGCAGGCTTGCTGCCCCCATAGTAGAGCTCTCAGAGAGCTTTCCAACGGCATGCTTTGCGCCACGTAACTCCTTACGGATTAAAAGTTATGGGCACCGGAGCGATAGAGACCTGGTCACAAGCCCCACGCCCTCGGTTTGCAGGCCTAGCGTCTACGTGAAGCGAAGTTGTCTTGCCCAAGGTGTCGTGGGATTCGGTAATAGAAATGTGGTGGATAAAGTATCTTGGCAACCATAACTGGAGCAAAAAAAATTGAAAAGGGGGGGTGCAACACTAGGACTTCCCAAGGTATCACCCATCCTAGTACTACTCTCGCCCAAGCAAGCTTAACTTCAGAGTTCTTATGGGATCCGGTGCATTAGTGCTGGTATGATCGCACCCGTCAAGTTGAGGGCACAAATCCTTTATGTGTTGATGGTTCACAGTCCCAGCCCACAGAGACGGCCCATTCAAATGGCCCAATGGGCATAACGACAACCCATCCGCTTCAACAACGCAGCATCCTCATAAGACGTGATATCGACACATTGTAGGGCCATGTAATATCCTGCGAGTTAGGTTGTCGTCCTTTTAATAGCTCATGACATACGATTCGGGAAGGAAAAATAGAGAAAAAGAAGAAAAGTAGCTTGAAACTGATGAAAACTTTTAATTTTGTGCTCTGAAAACAGGCGCAAGTGAGCAGGCTTGCTACCCCCCTCGTAGAGCTCTCGAAGAGATTTCCAACAGTATGTTGTACACTGTGTAACTCCTTATGAATTAAAAGTTATGGGCACCAGAGCGATGGAGACCCGGTCACAAGTCCCACACCCTCGGTTTACGAGCCCAGCCTCTACGTGAAGAAGAAAAGTGGCCCGAAATTGATAAAACGTTCAATTTTGGGAACCAAAAATGGGCATAGCCGATCAGGCTGGCTGCCCCCATCGTAGAGCTCTCAAAGAGCTTTCCAACGGTACGTTGTGCACTGCATAACTCCTTACAGGTCAAAAGTTATGGGGACCGGAGAGACGGAGACCTGGTCACAAGCCTTACGCCCTCGGTTGGCGGGCCCAGCCTCTACTTGAAGCGAAGTTGTCTTGTCCAAGGTGCCGTGGGAATCGGTAATAGAAATGTGGTGAATAAAGTATCTTGGCAACCCTAACCGGGGCAAAAAAAATAGAAAAGCGTAGTGCAGCACGAGGACTTCCCATGGGGTCACCCATCCTAGTATTACTCTCGTCCAAGCATGCTTAACTTCGGAGTTCTGATGGGATCCAATGCATTAGTGCTGGTATGATCGCACCCGTCATGTTGAGGGCACAAATCCTTTATGTGTTGACGGTTCACAGTCCCAGCCCAGAGAAATGGCCCATTCAAAAGGCCCAATGAGCTTAGCGACAGCCCATCCGCTTCAACAACGCAGCATCTTCGTAACACGTGATATCGAAGCGTTGTAGGGCCCTGTAATATCCCGCGATTTAGGTTATCATCCTTTTAACAACTCAAGACGTACGATTCGGGATGGAAAAACATAGCAAAATAAGAAAAGTGGCCCAAAACTGATGAAAACGTTCGATTTTGGGCTCCAAAAATAGGTGTAGCCGAGCAGGCTTGCTGCCCCCATTGTAAAGCTCTCGAAGAGCTTTCCAACGGTATGCTCTGCGCCACGTAACTCCTTACGAAGTAAAAGTTATGGGCACCGGAGCGACGGAGACCTGGTCACAAGCCCCATGCCCTCGGTTTGCAGGCCCAGCCTCTACGTGAAGCGAAGTTGTCTTGCCCAAGGTGCCATGGGATTTGGTAATAGAAATGCGGTGGATAAAGAATCTTGGCAACAATAACCGGGGCAAAAAAAATTGAAAGGAGGGGTGCAACACGAGGATTTCCCAAGGGCTCACCTATCCTAGTAATAGTATCGCCCAGGCACGCTTAACTTCGGAGTTCTGATGGGATCCAGTGCATTAGTGCCGGTATGATTGCACCTGTCATATTGAGGGCACAAATCCTTTATGTGTTGACAGTTCACAGTCCCAGCCTAGAGAGATGGCCCATTCAAATGGCCCAATGGGCTTAACGATAACCCATCCGCTTCAACGACGAAGCATCTTTGTAAGACGTGATATCAACGCATTGTAGGGCCCTGTAATATCCCATGAGTTAGGTTGTCGTCCTTTTAACAGCTCACGACGTACGATTCGGGACGGAAAAACATAGCAAAATAAGAAAAGTGGCCCAAAATTGATGAAAATGTTCGATTTTGGGCTCCAAAAACAGGCACAGCAGAGCAGGCTTGTTGCCCCCATAGTAGAGCTGTTAGAGAGCTTTCCAATGGTATGCTGTATGCCGCGTTACTCCTTACGGATTAAACGTTATGGGCATCGGAGCGATGGAGACCTGGTCACAAGCCCCACGCCCTCGGTTTGCGGGCCCAGCCTCTACGTGAAGCGAAGTTATCTTGCCCAAGGTGTCGTGGGATTCGGTAATAGAAATGCGGTGGATAAAGAATCTTGGCAACCCTAACCGGGGTAAAAAAAATTGAAAAGGGGGGTGCAACACGAGGACTTCCCAGGGGCTCACCCATCCTAGTACTAGTCTCGCCCAAGCACGATTAACTTCGGAATTCTAATGGGATCCTGTGCATTAGTGCTGGTATGATCGCACCTGTCATGTTGAGGGCACAAATCCTTTATGTGTTACCGGTTCACAGTCCTAGCCCAGAGAGATGGCCAATTCAAAAGGCCCAATGGGCTTAACGACAACCCATCCGCTTTAACAACGTAGCATTCTCATAAGACGTGATATCAATGCATTGTAGGGCCCTGTAATATCCCGCGAGTTAGGTTGTTGTCCTTTTAACCGCTCACGACGTACGATCTGGGACGAAAAAATAGACCAAAAGAAGAAATATGGCTCAAAACCGATGAAAATGTTCAATTTTGCACTTCGAAAACAGGCGCAGTCGAGCAGGCTTGCTGCCCTCATAGTAAAGCTCTGGGAGATCTTTCCAACGGTATGCTGTGAACCGCGTAACTCCTTACGGATTAAGAGTTATGGGCACCGGAGCAACAGAGACCTGGTCACAAGCCCCATGCCCTCAGTTTGCGAGCCCAGCCTCTACGTGAAGCGAAGGTGTCTTGCCCATGGTGCCGTGGGATTCGGTAATAGAAATGTGGTGGATAAAGTATCTTGGCAACCCTAACCGGGGCAAACAAAATTGAAAATGGGGGGTGCAACCCAAGGACTTCCTAGGGGGTCACCCATCCTAGTACTACTCTCGCCCAAGCATGCTTAACTTCGAAGTTCTGATGGGATCCGGTGCATTAGTGCTGGTATGATCGCAGTCGTCATGTTGAGGGCACAAATCCTTTATGTGTTGATGGTTCACAGTCCGAACCTAGAGAGATGGCCTATTCAAAAGGCCCAATGGGCTTAATGACAACCCATCTGCTTCAACGACACAACATCCTCGCAAGACGTGATATCGAAGGGTTGTACGGCCATATAATATCCCGCAAGTTGGGTTGTCGACCTTTTAACAGCTCACGACATACGATCCGGGACGGGAAAACAAAGCAAAAGAAGAAAAGTGGCCCAAAACTAATGAAAATGTTCAATTTTGGCCTCCTAAAATAGGCACAGCCGAGCAGGCTTGCTACCCCCGTCGTAGAGCTCTCAGAGAGATTTCTAACGGTATGCTGTGCAACACGTAACTCCTTACTGATTAAAAGTTATGGGCACCGGAGCGACAGAGACCTAGTCACAAGTCCAACGCCCTCGGTTTGCGGGCATAGCCTCTACGTGAAGCGAAGTTGTCTTGCCCAAGGTGCCGTGGGATTCTGTAATAGAAATGTGGTAGATAAAGTATCTTGGCAACGCTAACCAGGGCACAAAAAATTGAAAAGGATGGTGCAACACGAGGACTTCCTGGGGGGGTCACCCATCCTTGTACTATTCTCGCCAAAACATGCTTAACTTTGGAGTTCTGGTGGAATCCGATGCATTAGTGCTGGTATGATCGCACCCGTCATGTAGAGGGCACAAATCCTTTATGTGTTGACAATTCACAGTCCCAGCCCAGAGAGATAGCCCATTCAAAAGGCCCAATGGGCTTAACGAGAACCCATACGCTTCAACAACGCAGCATCTTTGTAATACGTGATATCGACGCGTTGTAGGGCCCTGTAATATCCTGCGAGTTAGGTTGTCATCCTTTTAACAGCTCACGACGTACGATCCGAGATGGAAAAATAGAGCAAAAGAATAAAAGTAGCTTGAAACTAATGAAAACATTTGATTTTGTGCTATGAAAATAGGCGCAAGTGAGCAGGCTTGCTGCCCTCGTCTTAGAGCTCTTAGAGAGCTTTCCAACGGTATGCTATACACCGTGTAACTCCTTGCGAATTTAAAGTTATGGGCACCAGAGCGATGGAGACCCGGTCACAAGCCTACGCCCTCGGTTTGCGAGCCCAGCCTCTACGTGAAGCGAAGTTGTCTTGCCCAAGGTATAATGTGATTTGGTAATAGAAATGTGGTGGAGAAAGTATCTTGGCAACCCTAACCGGGGCAAAAAAAAATTGAAAAGCTAGGGTGCAACACGAGGACTTCCCAAGGGGTCACCCATCCTAGTACTACTCTCGCCTAAGCACGCTTAACTTCGGAGTTCTGATAGGATCATGTTATGGGCACAAATCCTTTATGTGTTGACGGTTCACAGTCCCAGCCCAGAGAGATGGCCCATTCAAAAGGCCCAATGGGCTTAACGACAATCCATTCGCTTCAACAACGCAGAATCCTCGCAAGACGTGATATCGACGAATTGTAGGGGCCTCTAATGTCCTGCAAGTTAGGTTGTCGTCCTTTTAACAACTCACGACGTACGATCATGGACGGAAAAACAGAGCAAAAGAAGAAAAGTGGCCCAAAACTGATGAAAATGTCCAATTTTGGGAACCAAAAATGGGCGCAGTCGAACAGGCTGGCTGCCCTCGTCGTAGAGCTTTCGGAGAGCTTTCCAACAGTACGTTGTGCACTACGTAACTCCTTACGGATCAAAAGTTATGGGCACCGGAGAGACGTAGACCTGGTCACAAGCCCTATGCCCTCGGTTTGCGGGCCCAGCCTCTACTTGAAGCGAAGTAATCTTGTCCAAGGTGCCGTGGGATTCGGTAATAGAAATGTGGTGGATAAAGTATCTTGCCAACCCTAACCGGAGCAAAAAAATAGAAAAGCGTAGTGCAACAAGAGGACTTCCCATGGGGTCACCTATCCTAGTACTACTCTTGTCCAAGCATGCTTAACTTCGGAGTTCTGATGGGATCCGATGCATTAGTGCTGGTATGATCGCACCCGTCATGTTGAGGGCACAAATCCTTTATGTGTTGACAGTTCACAGTCCCAGCCCAGAGAAATGGCCCATTCAAAAGGCCCAATGGGCTTAACGATAACCCATCCGCTTCAACAACGTAGCATCTTCGTAACACGTGATATCGACACATTGTAGGGCCCTGTAATAACCCGCGAGTTAGGTTGTCATCCTTTTAACAGCTCACGACGTACGATTCGGGATGGAAAAACATAGCAAAATAAGAAAAGTAGCCCGAAACTGATGAAAACGTTCGATTTTGGGCTCCAAAAACAGGTCCAGCTGAGCAGGCTTGCTGCCCCTGTAGTAAAGCTCTCGAAGAGATTTCCAACAGTATGCTCTGTACCACGTAACTCCTAACGGATTAAAAGTTATGGGCACCGGAGCGACGGAGACCTGGTCACAAGCACCACGCCCTCGGTTTGCGGGCCTAGCCTCTACATGAAGCGAAGTTGTCTTGCCTAGGGTGCCGTGGGATTTGGTAATAGAAATGCAGTGGATAAAGAATCTTGGCAACAATAACCTGGGTAAAAAAAATTGAAAAGGGGGGTGCAACACGAGGATTTCCCAGGGGCTCACCCATCTTGGTACTAATATCGCCCAAGCACGCTTAACTTCGGAGTTCTGATGGGATCCGGTGCATTAGTGCAGGTATGATCATACCCGTCATATTGAGGGCACAAATCCTTTTTGTGTTGACGGTTCACAGTCCCAGCCTAGAGAGATGGCCCATTCAAATGGCCCAATGGGCTTAACAATAACCCATCTGCTTCAACGACGCAGCATCTTCGTAAGACGCGTTATCAATGCGTTGTAGGGCCCTGTAATATCCCACGAGTTAGGTTGTTGTCCTTTTAACAGCTCACGACGCACGATTCGGGATGGAAAAACATAGCAAAACAAGAAAAGTGGACCGAAATTGATGAAAACGTTCGATTTTGGGCTGCAAAAATAAGCGCAGCTGAGCAGGCTTGCTGCCCCCGTAGTAGAGCTCTCGGAGAGCTTTCCAACAGTATGCTATACGCCGCGTAACTCCTTACGGATTAAAAGTTATGGGCATCGGAGTGATAGAGACCTGGTCACAAGCCCCACGCCTTCGGTTTGCGGGCCCAGCCTCGACGTAAAGCGAAGTTGTCTTGCCCAAGGTACCGTGGGATTCGGTAATAGAAATGTGGTGGATAAAGAATCTTGGCAACCCTAACCGGGGCAAAAAAAATTGAAAAGGGGTGTGCAACACGAGGACTTCCCACGGGGTCACCCGTCCTAGTACTACTCTCGTCCAAGCACGCTTAACTTCGGAGTTCTGATAGGATCCGATGCATTTGTCACGCCCCGACCCGACCCCGCAAAAGGCCAAGCCCGGACCCGACACACGGACGGAGTCTCCTCTGTACCGCGGACGATCCAAAACCCTAAAAACAATATAATACTTGCGAAAGCTATAAAATGATCAAAACAAGCTAACTTTCTTTAAAGTTTGCATTCTCTTACTAACCAACTTTCCAAACCAAAAATGCCATGCATACTACACAAGTACTTATGCCACTAAACCATTAGCCATTAGCATGCATTTCTTCACTAATCAACAGTTACAAGTTACAACATTACAACTTTAATTCATTACAACATAAGACCATTAAAGGTCTCAAAATAGGAAAATACATACAAGGCTACAAGCCTCAAAATTAAGCTTCCTTCACGCAATATACATAACATCAAGGTTTGCACAAAACTGGTAACCAACCACCAGCAAAGCAGGTAAGTGCTATCACGGAAACACCTCCACCTGCTCCTCCTCCTCAATTACCTCGAGAGGGTCTGCCTCAACTACTCCTGTAAAAACATAGTATAGAGAGGAATGAGCAAAAACTATTGCTCAGCGAGGGCAATTGGTCTCAAGGACGGAGATGAGAGAAATATGCAATGCAATACCACGCAATACATACAAATCATATAAAGATACAACCAAAGCCATCAATTAAGCAAGGCAAGTATTTAAAGCTGCAAACACTCAATCAAAGGATACGATACTCTTTTCACGAACCACTTTCAAACACGAATTCGATGACGACGCGCCGGTCCAAAACAACCTTATAACACCAGTTTGGAATACCCCGGAAGTATCCATCAATCCTACGACCCAAATCTCCCTGGGAGGCAACCCAAGCGAGAAAGGGAATAGCAACGGAGCTAGAGCAACCAACACTGGCAACCCAAGGCTACCCAGAGAGGCCCATCACTCACGTGCGAGACACTATGCCATGCAAGACTCGATACAAGACAATAAACAAGCAATAAACAAGCGATAAACCACACGTGGGAGAATAACAAAGTAGGTTACTCTCGCACGCAATAGCAGCAATTTGATAAGCAATTCAATCCAAAACAACTCAAACAAGTAATTCAAGTAATTCTAAGCATTCTATAAGCATAAAGACAAGTAAACACACAAAAACACAAATCGGCCCCAACTATCAAAATGCTACCATTTCCAAACGAGCCACGAGTTCTGGAAACCGACTTCGCCAACCCTCATAGGTCACCGTAAGGCACGTCTAAAGACCCCGAAACCTTACTTCACCCTAGAACTCGCGCAAAGCCCCGATTTCCCCCTTTCTCGTTTGAACTACAACTACAACAACCAAACACCCAACCAACGCCATATTCGCACCAAAAGTGCTTCCATGGCTTCCCGAAGCAATGCCAACACGCAAAACGAGAAAACACCAAAGTCGACCTATACGACCCCGACTTTGCCAAAGGCTTAATTCTCGTTTTTTTCACTACGCAACCCAAACAAACCACACATTTTAGCATTCTAGCATACCTAGCACGTTTCTACATCAACAGAAAGCATAACAGCGCAATTTCAACGTTTCAAGGTTTTACTATTCACAAAGTACTATTCATATCACAATTCAAGTTGCAATCACAACATTTAACCGCAGAAAATGTTACAAAGCCATAAATACATGTTCTACCAATGCTAAGGAACATTTTAGAAGCATCAATTCGCTTTAAATAACGATCTACGGATAAATCTAAAAACTGATAAAGTTAACTAACACAACGTATAAATGCGCAAATAACATGCTTCCCTCACCTTAGGTACTCCTAGTCGCTAGGAAAACAACGTTGGTTGCCTCGGTAATCACCCCGCACGAGCTCTCGCGAAGAATGAAATATTGGAAGTTGAAATCTCTTTTTTTTTCTCCCTCAAAGCTCGTGGCCTGTTCTCTCTATTTGCTTCTGTTTTTTTTTTTATTTTTCCTATTATTTTAGCTTATAAGGTGTCAAATGGTCAAAGGTCAAAGGTCAAAGGTCAAACCACTTAAAACTTGGTCAAAGGCCCCTATTTCGCGCGTTTTAAAGCCGTTTCAGCTATGGTAAGTTCAAATAAAGCTAGCAATATTTAAAATATAAAATTTAAGTCGTCTAAATCCTAGTTTCACTATTTGCTGAGGACTGGAAATCGTTATCTAGCTATCGCTCCTTAAATGCAATGCACGTTGCGTCGACTAGAAAGTAACAGTTAATTCACAAAGAATTTAAGGAAATAAAATTTTCAAAATAATAAACAAAGAAAATTCATATTCCGGGCTCGGGTATTACAATTAGTGCTAGTACGATCGCACTTGGCATGTTGAGGGCACAAATCCTTTATGTGTTTACGGTTCACATTCCCAGTCAAGAGAGATGGCCTATTCAAAAGGCCCAATGGGCTTAACGACAACCCATCCGCTTCAACAACGCAGCATTCTCGTAAGACTTGATATTGACGCATTGTAGGGCCCTGTAATATCCCGCGAGTTAGGTTGCTGTCCTTTTAACAGCTCACGACGCACGATCCGGGATGAAAAAATAGAGAAAAAGAAGAAATATGGCTCAAAACTGATGAAAATGTTCAATTTTGGGCTTCGAAAACAGACCCAGTCAAGCAGGCTTGCTGTGCACCGCGTAAGTCCTTATGAATTAAGAGTTATAGGCACCGGAGCGATGGAGACCTGGTCTCAAGCCCTATGCCCTCGGTTTGCGGGCCCATCCTCTACGTGAAGCGAAGGTGTCTTGCCCATGGTGCCGTAGGATTCGGTAATAGAAATGTGGTGGATAAAGTATCTTGGCAACCCTAACCGGGGCATAAAAAATTGAAAATGGGGGGTGAAACCCAAGGACTTCCTAGGGGGTCACCCATCCTACTACTACTCTCACCCAAGCACACTTAACTTCGAAGTTCTGATGGGATCCGGTGCATTAGTGCTAGTATGATCGCAGCCGTCATGTTGAGGGCACAAATCCTTTATGTGTTGATGGTTCACAGTCCCAACCCAGAGGGGAGGCCCATTCAAAAGGCCCAAAGGGCTTAATGACAACCCATCTGCTTCAACGATGCAACATCCTCGACAGCCGTGATATCGAAGTGTTGTAGGGCTCTCTAATATCCCGCAAGTTGGGTTGTCGCCCTTTTAACAGCTCACGACGTACGATCCGGGACGGAAAAACAAAGCAAAAGAAGAAAAGTGGCCCGAAACGGATGAAAATGTTCAATTTTGGGCACCGAAAACAAGCGTAAATGACCAGGCTTGCTACCCCCGTCATAGAGCTCTCGGAGAGCTTTCTAACGGTATGCTGTGCGACGCATAACTCCTTACGGATTAAAAGTTATGGGCACCGGAGCGACAGAGACCTGGTCACAAGTCCAACGCCCTCGGTTTGTGGGCGTAGCTTCTACGTGAAGCGAAGTTGTCCTGCCCAAGGTCCCGTGGGATTCGGTAATAGAAATGTGGTGGATAAAGTATCGTGGCACCCCAACCCGGGGCAAAAAAAATTGAAAAGGGGGGTACAACCCGAGGACTTCCCAAGGGGTCACCCATCCTTGTGCTACTCTCGCCAAAGCATGCATAACTTCGGAGTTCTGATGGAATCCGATGTATTAGTGCTGGTATGATCGCACCCATCATGTTGAGGGCACAAATCCTTTATGTGTTGACGATTCACAGTCCCAGCCCTGAGAGATGGCCCATTCAAAAGGCCTAATGGGCTTAACGACAACACATACACTTCAACAACGCACCATCTTCGTAATACGTGATATCAACGCGTTGTAGGGCCCTGTAATATCTCGCGAGTTAGGTTGTCGGCCTTTTAACAGCTCACGATGTACGATCTGGGACGGAAAATCATAGCAAAATCAGAAAAGTAGCCCGAAACTTATGAAAACGTTTGATTTTGGGCTCCAAAAGTAGGCGCAGCCGAGCAAGCTTACTGCCCCTGTAGTAGAGCTCTCGGAGAGCTTTCCAACTGTATGCTGTGTGTGAGGCCCGACCCCGATTTGCATGTGAAACCTAGCTTCATGTGCCCTAACCTAGATTTGCGTGCCATGACCTAGGTTTAAGAATTGTGTTCATTTTATGTGCCATGCATTGAATTACGTGCAACCATTTAGGGTTGCATGCATTTACTTGAAAAACGTGCGTTCGTCTCGTAGTTCGTGTCTTACCTCGTAGGGCGTGCCCTAGACCTAGGAAAGTGTGCCTTCGCGCTAATCAAGAAAGTATCTTTCGCGAAGCATTAGACTGTTAAACAATCCTACAAAGTCCACTATCAATATAATAATCCTAAACCAATTCACTAGAAGACAAAAATTCACCAAAAACAAAACATTTCTTATTCTTTATGCATTATTCTTTTTGCACTTTCAAGATATAATTAAAATAACACTCAACCAAGACAAAAAAATTCAGAATTATGCACATGCTTGGCCGGCCATATCATGTTTTGAGCAAGAAAATTTGAACAACATAAATTATTGTGCATGCTTAGACAAACACTTAGCACAATGCCTTTAAAAAATGCTCAAGACCACCTCAAAACTCCTCCATACTCGACCAGCCCTTGCATGCCCATGATAGCATTTTAAAAACCACATCTTGAAGACACAAAATCAGAATTTGGACTGCCCAAGGCCGACCACACCCTCAAAGGAATTGCAAAGCCATCACTTTGTCATATTTTCTTCATTTCCTCTCAACTTCTCTCTCTCACTCTCATTCCATCTCTCATACTCGGCCTTGGCTGAGTTCTCTCCCTCCTTAGCTTGTCTTCTTCACAACTTAGCTGAGCAAAGTCGAGCAGCCATCAAGCAACTCAAGCAAACAAGCTAGAGTTCAAAAATCTCACGTGCATGTGCATTGAAGCTTCATTTTCGGCCTAGGTGAGTTACTAAGCTTCCATTTCTTTTCTTCAAGTCCTAACTGCATGCATGCACTAAGAGATTGATCACTAAGCTAGGAAAAATAGAGAAAAGCTAGTGGGATTTCGGCTAGGCAAAGGAAAGGAGAGGATTTGAGCTTCAACAAGGTTCTTGAGCATCTTTTGGCTGATTGCAAAGGTGAGGGTTAAAACCTTTTGAAAACTCTTTAAAAAATTCACATGCATGCTCATAAATGTGTGTATTTGCTTCTATACTTGAGCTATATGGTCGTTCATAAGCTTAAACAACCATGCATGGCAAGATCTTGGCTTGAAAATGATGCTAGGTGAAGTCGAAATGGATGACAGCTCTCTGACCAGTCTGTTTGAGGTAAGTTTAGCTAAGCAAATAATGTTTAAAATGTTTTAAAATTGGTAGGTGACTAGTTTGGACAGGTTTGGACATTTGTCCCAGAAATAGGCCGAAGCTAATTTTGAATCTAAGGTCCTCAAAATGGCAACTCTTTAAAATGTGACCAAATCTGGAAATCTGAGAAATGAAGAAGGTTTTGGCAGATGCACTGACCTTGTGGAACGAGCCATATTTGACTTAGTAAATGATGTCCAAAATGCATGAATTTGGTGTTGTGATTTATTTTTCAGGTCTGGACAATTTTGTCAGAAATGGACCAAAGCTAAAACTGACCCTAAGGACCTCAAAAATGTCAATTTCTGAAAAGTGTGCAAATCTGGACAGTTTTGTGCTACCTCACTGTTTCGGCTATAACTAATGATTCTGAACTCCAATTGATGCAAGGTTCATTTCTGATTTTAGCTAACTTCTTAAGCCTTAATTTGACATATTATTCACTGAATTTGGAGATTTTTTGATTATCCTATTGATTGTGGGAAAACAGCCTATTGCAGTAAAGGTTTCAATTAGCTACATGCTTGGAAAATTGTTGTAACCCCTTTTGTGGTTCTAATTGTGTGGAAATGTGGTGTTGGGATGTTATGTGGACTGTTTTGAGTACTTGAGGATGCTTGAATGGAATGATGCATGACTTGAGAATGATTTTGAGTTGACTTAGGGTTTTAACCACACGATTAAGCATGAAATGAAAACCCTAATGACTAGGTAGTTTTGCTAAGTGTTGATTCTTGGTTATTGTGTGGAAATTATACACTTAGTGGGCTGCCCATAAATGTTTTATAACTTCAAATGTGATTTTGACCATTGCATGTTGTCAAATAAGCTTTTCTTGCAACCGAACCCACGTAAATGTTATTGCATGTTGAATATTCGTATCACTTGATTACATGAACTTCGAAATGAGTTATATGGCTTGATTTGCATGTGTTACGTGGCTGCCCATTTAATGTTCATATGACACCGTATGCTTGAAATTATTTGTCTTATCGTGCCTTGTTTGATTACTTGACAACGTGCGATCTTATAACTTCCCGGAGGCGACCTACTTTGTTGTCCTCCTAATGTGATATGTTAAATGTTATAAATGTGCATTGCATACGAGGTTGCAACCTTTCATTGTGGCATGGTAGCGTTTCACGAACGCCGGGCGGCATAGGGCTTGCCGGTGCTCCCGTGACTACCATGGTCCAATTTCCTCTCTCGCTTGGTATTCCACCCTCGGAGAGTTGGGTCATAGGTTTCGGGGTACATCCGGAGTACACCCAATTGGGAGCGATAAGGGGATTATTGAAGTCGGCCGCAACAATTGTATCAAAATTGAAATTGAGGGCAACCGCTCACCGTATCCTTGAAATGATTGGTAAATGTATATGTTACTCGATTTGTTTCGTATATTTGTGTACCTTGTTATTTGTAATTACATGACATGTTTTCAAAATGAGTTTTCATAATTGAACCGGAAAATGAGTTTCAAAACGTATTTCTCGTTTCCCCCTCGCTGAGTTCATAAGGACTCACCCTCTTTTTCATCACAAGTGAAGAAGAACAAGAACAGGTACCTGAGGACAATGAGCCTAATGATGAACCCCTGGAGTGATTGCCTGTCATTGTTGTTTTGCTTGAACGTGACTACTTGTGATCATTGTGTTACTTGAAGACTATTTCCTTTGTGTTGTTCAAATGTTGTGATGTAAAAGACTCCCGTTGTAATTTAGGGTCTAATTTTGGTATGTACTTATTTTAAGTAGACTGATACTAGACATGACACTCCTATGATCGTTTTGCTTTTACTACCGCTAGTATCTATCTTAGGTTACGACGCTTTAGTTAAAGAACTAAGTAAATGAACTTATCCAATCTTAACAGGTACTTGCTATTGGGCTAAGATCAATAGGCATATATGTAACGAGCACAAATAAACCAACGGGACATAGTATCATGCTAGGTTATAAATCGAACAGGACGTCGATATAACCAATAGGCAATCCAATCGATGGTAAATAGTAATCTTAGTTGGAAATGAATTTGAGACGGTAAACTTTGTGGCGTTTAGAGAACTAGGTTAAACCAAAGGGCCAATTACAGCCGTTATGCTGCCGGTTTTTTGGAAAAACTTTGGAGTCTAGGATAGAACGTTAAGTGCTAAACCTCCTTGAACAATTAAGTACTTGAAGGGACTTGAATATTTAGATCACACCCTAGTCTAACCTTTATAGGTCGGGTTGGGGCGTTACACCTTAGAAATGGTATCAGAGCTTAGATTGCTTAAGCCGGGTTTAACTCTCGGACCGTGGGTAGAGCCCTAAGATAATTAGGATGTGTTATAGTGTGATAAATGTGCCTTCTATGTTCTATGTGCTTGAGTGATATACATGCCTTAAATGTTTTTAGAATTGTACCTATATTATATTGCATTAGATTTTTAATTATCGTAATTCAATAAATTGTGCCTATAGATGGCTGGCCCTAGTAACCGTACTACTAATAGGAGTGGTGAACCTCAAGAGACCGGGGATGCCTATCAGACTAATCCCGGTATGGCTATGTTTAATATGATGGCAACTGCCATGGATCGTGTATCACGCGTGATGGAGCGTCAGGATGCTCGTGAAACCAACAACAACATCAACAACAGGAATGAGGGTAACCATGGGAGACATAGCAGAATGAAGGAATTCCTTGACTTTCGCCCGTCTAAATTCTACGAGGAAGCTGATGATAAGAAAGCAGAGGCTTGGCTGTCCGAGATTGAGAAGATCTTCAGGCCACTTGATTATACAGATGAAGAGAAAGTGGAGTTTGCTGTATTTCTGTTGCACGGGGATGCCGAGCATTGGTGGCACACTGTAGAGGCACTGTGGGAGACTAATCAGACACCTCGCTTGTGGGGTAATTTCTTCAAGGCATTTAAGAAGAAATATGTACCTACAGTCTCCAAGCAGAGGCGGATCGAGGAGTTCATGCACTTGACCCAGGGTAATATGACGGTGGCCCAGTACGAGGCACGTTTTGATCGACTGTCCCGTTATGCTCAATATATGGTTTGTACTCCGGAGGTGAAAATGTGGAAAGTTACTGTTGGATTAAGGCCAGAGATTCAGGACCAGTTAGCTTCTCATGACTTCGCTACTTACTCTGCCCTCTTTGCTGCTGCCTCTCAAGTTGAGAAGAGGAAACTAGATGGAGCCGGTTCGAGCCAGCCGAGCAAGAAACCTTACCTGCCTCCAGGTCAGCGAGGAAATTCCAGAGTCAGAGTCACGGTCAAGGCCAAAGCCAGAATAGGCCAGTGAATAACCGTGGCCCGACTAAAGCGCCATCAGCCTCTTCCACCCGCGGATCAACAGGTAGTTCACCTGCTTCTCAGACTGCCACCTGTTCGCACTGTAACAAGAAGGGCCACACTGAGGCCCAGTGTTGGAGAAAATTTGGGAAATGCGTGGGTTGTGGCAGCGATCAGCATCGGGTTAAGGATTGCCCTAAATGGAAAGGGGGACAGAATCAGGGTAAACCAGCCGGTAGAGGCAAGACTCCAGTTCCTAGAGTCCAGGCCCGAGCTTATGCCATTGAGTGTGAGGAGATTCCGGATGAGACCGCTGTTGTTAAAGGTACATTCTTCATACTGAATCAACCTGTTAA
Organism: Ehretia macrophylla; assembly: GCA_037974665.1. Classification (NCBI taxonomy): domain Eukaryota; kingdom Viridiplantae; phylum Streptophyta; class Magnoliopsida; order Boraginales; family Ehretiaceae; genus Ehretia; species Ehretia macrophylla. The sequence continues at coordinate 72,204,660 of CM075769.1, forward strand.
GGTGTTAATTGATCCGGGTGCTACTCATTCATTTATTACTCCCTTATGTGTGGAACGTGTGAAATTGAAATTTGTATGTTTGCCATATGAAGTAGAAGTTGGTACTCCATTGGGTTCTAAACTTGTAACTAGTTCAGCTTGTAAAGCATGTAAAATCCAAATTAAGGATAGGGAATTCCCAGCCAATCTTATTGTATTACCTTTTCGAGATTATGAGGTCATTTTAGGGATGGATTGGCTGGCAAAACATCATGTCCAACTGGATTGCCGGACGAAGATTATAACGTTTCGGGTACCTGATCAGCCGATACTAGAGATTATGGGTCGAAGAGATTTCACCAGGAGTTCCATCATTTCATCTACAAAAGTCGTGAAGTCCTTGAGGAAAGGGTGCAGCGGATACTTGGCTTACCTTATCAACAAGTCGTCGGATAAAGCTAAGTTGGAGGAGAGGCTTGTGATCAAAGACTATGCAGATGTGTTCCCAGAAGAATTACCTGGTTTACCCCCAAATCGGGAGATCGAGTTTGTTATAGAGCTGCTACCTGGCACCCAGCCGGTATCAAAAGCTCCCTATCGTATGGCACCGGCCGAGCTACAAGAATTAAAGGACCAATTGCAAGGATTGCTGAAGAAGGGGTTTGTACAACCGAGTTCTTCACCGTGGGATGCGCCAGTTCTATTTGTGAAGAAGAAAGACGGAACGTTAAGGCTATGTATTGACTACTGAGGTTTAAACCAAGTGACTGTCAAGAATAAATACCCGTTTCCCCTAATCGACGAGTTATTTGATCAACTGCAAGGAGCCAAAGTGTATTCGAAACTCGACTTGAGGCAAGAGTACTATCAGTTGCGGATCAAGAAGGAAGATGTGCCTAAAACGGCTTTCAGGATGAGATATGGTCATTACGAATACGTGGTGATGCCTTTTGGACTAACTAATGCCCCTGCAGCTTTTATGGATTTGATGCATAGGGTGTTTCAACCTTACTTGGACCAATTTGTGGTGATCTTCATTGATGATATTTTAGTATACTCGAAATCGGAAGCGGAGCATGAGCAACATATGCGGTTGGTACTGCAGAAACTTCGGGAACACCAATTGTATGCAAAGTTTAGCAAGTGCGAATTTTGGCTGCAGTAGATTGCATTTTTGGGGCATATCATATCCCAAGAGGGAATAGCGGTAGATCAAGCAAAGATTGATGCAGTGATGTCTTGGAAGAAGCCGGAAAATGTTACGGAGGTTTTGGAGTTTTCTTGGTCTAGCCGGCTACTATCGGAGGTTCAAGAAGGATTTCTCTAAGATTGCAGGACCGCTTACAAAGCTCACTCAAAAGAAAACCAAGTTCGTGTGGGATGATAAGTGTGAGAACAACTTCCAAGAGTTGAAGAAAAGATTGACTACCGCACCAGTTCTTGCATTGCCTGAAGGGAGTCAAGGTTTTGTAATCTATAGCGATGCTTCGAAAGAAGGATTGGGATGTGTATTGATGCAAAATGGAAGAGTGATTGCATATGCTTCTAGGAAACCAAAGCCGTATGAGATGAATTACCTGACACATGATTTGGAGTTAGCGGCTATTGTGTTTGCACTCAAGAAATGGAGGCATTATCTGTGGGGTAACAAGTTTGAGGTATTTACTGATCATAAGTGCTTGAAATACTTATTCTCTCAAAATGAGTTGAATATGAGGCAAAGGCAGTGGATGGAGCTTTTGGACGATTATAACTGCTCATTTAATTGTGTGCCCGGTAAAGCGAATGTAGTTGCAGATGCCTTAAGCAGAAAGGCAAGCTTGGCGAAACTTGAGGTCAAGGTGCAAGAGTTGTTGGAGGAAGCATTTCGGTGGAAACCACAATTGACTCAGAAAGGGTTACTTTTTGCCACTACCCAAGTACAATCGACCTTGTTGTCTGAGTTACGAGAGGCTCAATAGAAAGACCAACAATTTCAGAAGATTAAGGAAAGCAACGCAAATTTCAAGTTTCATGATGATGGTATTTGGAGGTTTAGGAACCGGATTTGTGTTCCAAACGAGCCGAAGCTGAAAAAGAAGATTCTTGAGGAAGCACATAATTCAAGATATATTATTCACCCCGGCGGAACAAAGATGTATCGGGATTTGAAGCAACACTATTGGTGGAATAACATGAAAAGAGAAATTGCGGAGTTTGTAGCACGGTGTTTGACTTGCCAGAGAGTCAAAGCAGAACATCAACGACCCACAGGTCTACTTCAGCCGTTAGAGATTCCTCAATGGAAATGGGAACATATAACTATGGATTTTGTTATAGACTTGCCTAGGTCACGAAAGGGTCGTGACGCTGTTTGGGTTATAGTGGATAGATTGACTAAGTCGGCGCACTTCTTAGCGATGAACAAGGAGGATAGTCCTGAGGAATTGGGAGATATGTATGTGGCGGAGATTGTAAGATTGCACGGGATACTTGTGAGTATTGTATCGGATAGGGATCCTCATTTTACTTCCTGATTTTGGAAGAGATTGCAGGAAGCTTTGGGGACGAAATTGAGTTTTAGCACGGCTTATCACCCTCAGACGGATGGTCAATCGGAGAGAACTATTCAGATTTTGGAGGATATGCTGAGGGCATGTGTGTTAGACTTCGGGAAAGGTTGGGAGAAATATCTATTTCTAGCGGAGTTCGCCTACAACAATAGTTATCAGGCCACTATCGGGATGGCCCTATTTGAGGCGCTGTATGGACGTAAGTGTCGATCCCCAATCTACTGGGATAAAGTAGGTGAGATGAAGACTTTTGACCCGACCCTTTTACCTGAACTGATGAAGACTGTTGATAACATCCACCTCATCCGGAAACGGATGCTTACCGCCCAGAGTAGGAAAAAGAGTTATGCAGACCGACGAAGACGGAGTCTCGAGTTTGAGGTTGGCGACAAGGTGTTCTTGAAGATATCACCCCGGAGGTGATTAGGCATGGCAAGGGTGGAAAGCAGAGCCCGAGATTTGTAGGACCATTTGAGATAGTTGAGAAGGTTGGCAAGTTGGCATATTGCCTAGCACTACCCCATAACCTCTCCAATATTCACGACGTCTTTCATGTTTCGATGCTACGAAAGTACCATCCTGACCCATCGCATATCTTGGAGCCAGAGCCGTTGCAGCTTCGGGAAAACTTGTCTTACGAGGAGAAGCCCATTTAGATCCTAGACCAGCAGGATCGGGAGTTGCGCAACAGAACTATACCTATGGTGAAAGTGTTGTGGGATCATCATGGAGTCGAAGAAGCAACGTGGGAAAGGTGAGACCAGATGGAGAAATAGTATCCAGCATTATTTCAAGGTAATATTGAATTTCGGGACGAAATTCTTTTAAGGAAGGGAGGATGTGAGGCCCGACCCCAATTTGCATGTGAAACCTAGCTTCGTGTGCCCTAACCTAGATTTGTGTGCCATGACCTAGGTTTAAGAATTGTGTTCATTTTATGTGCCATGCATTGAATTACGTGCATCCATTTAGGGTTACGTGCATTTACTTGAAAAACGTGTGTTCGTCTCGTAGTTCATGTCTTACCTCATAGTGCGTGTCCTAGACCTAGGAAAGTATGCCTTCGCGCTAATCAAGAAAGCATCTTTCGCGAAGCACTAGACTATTAAACAATCCTACAAAGTCCACTATCAATATAATAATCCTAAACCAATTCACTAGAAGACAAAAATTCACCAAAAACAAAACATTCCTTATTCTTTTTGCACTTTCAAGATATAATTAAAATAACACTCAACCAAGACAAAAAAATTCAGAATTATGCACATGCTTGGCCGGCCATATCATGTTTTGAGCAAGAAAATTTGAACAACATAAATTATTGTGCATGCTTAGACAAACACTTAGCACAATGCCTTTAAAAAATGCTCAAAACCACCTCAAAACTCCACCATACTCGACCAGCCCTTGCATGCCCATGATAGCATTTTAAAAACCACATCTTGAAGACACAAAATCAGAATTTGGACTGCCCAAGGCCGACCACACCCTCAAAGGAATTGCAAAGCCATCACTTTGTCATATCTTCTTCATTTCCTCTCAACTTCTCTCTCTCACTCTCATTTCCTCTCTCATACTCGGCCTTGGCTGAGTTCTCTACCTCCTTAGCTTGTCTTCTTCACAACTTAGCTGAGCAAAGTCGAGCAGCCATCGAGCAACTCAAGCAAACAAGCTAGAGTTCGAAAGTCTCACATGCATGTGCATTGAAGCTTCATTTTCGGCCTAGGTGAGTTACTAAGCTTCCATTTCTTTTCTTCAAGTCCTAACTGCATGCATGCACTAAGAGATTGATCACTAAGCTAGGAAAAATAGAGAAAATCTAGTGGGATTTCGGCTAGGCAAAGGAAAGGAGAGGATTTGAGCTTCAACAAGGTTCTTGAGCATCTTTTGGTTGATTGCAAAGGTGAGGGTTAAAACCTTTTGAAAACTCTTTAAAAAATTCACATGCATGCTCATAAATGTGTGTATTTGCTTCTGTACTTGAGCTATATGGTCGTTCATAAGCTTAAACAACCATGCATGGCAAGATCTTGGCTTGAAAATGATGCTAGGTGAAGTCGAAATGGATGACAGCTCTCTGACCAGTCTATTCAAGGTAAGTTTAGCTAAGAAAAGAATGTTTAAAATGCTTGAAAATTGTTAGGTTAATAGTTTGGACAGTTTTGGACATTTTTCCCAGAAATAGGCCGAAGCTAATTTTGACTCTAAAGTCCTCAAAATGGCAAATCTTTAAAATGTGACCAAATCTGGAAATCTGAGAAAGGAAGCAGGTTTTGGCAGATGCACTGACCTTGTGGAACGAACCACATTTGACTTAGTAAATGATGTCCAAAATACATGAAATTTTTTGTGCTTCTAGATTTTTCAGTTATGGACAATTTTGTCAGAAATGGACCAAAGCTAAAACTTACCCTACGGACCTCAAAAACGTCAATTTCTGAAAAGTGTGCAAATCTGGACAGTTTTGTGCTACCTCACTCTTTCGGCTATAACTAATGATTCTGAACTCCAATTGATGCAAGGTTCATTTATGATTTTAGCTAACTTCTTAAGATTTAATTTGAAATATTATTCACGGAATTTGGATATTGTTTGATTATCCTATTGATTGTGGGAAAACAGCCTATTGCAGTAAAGGTTTCAATTAGCTACATGCTTGGAAAATTGTTGTAACCCCTTTTGTGGTTCTAATTGTGTGGAAATGTGGTGTTGGGATGTTATGTGGACTGTTTTGAGTACTTGAGGATGCTTGAATGGAATGATGCATGACTTGAGAACGATTTTGAGTTGAATTAGGGACTTAACCACCCGATTAAGCATGAAATGAAAACCCTAATGACTAGGTAGTTTTGCTAAGTGTTGATTCTTGGTTATTGTGTGGAAATTATACGCTTAGTGGGCTGCCCATAAATGTTTTATAACTTCAAATGTGATTTTGACCATTGCATGTTGTCAAATAAGCTTTTCTTGCAACCGAACCCACGTAAATGTTATTGCATGTTGAATATTCGTATCACTTGATTACGTGAACTTCGAAATGAGTTATATGGCTTGATTTGCATGTGTTACGTGGCTGCCCGTTTAATGTTCATATGACTCCGTATGCTTTTCAAGTGAAATTATTTGTCTTATCGTGCCTTGTTTGATTACTTGACAACGTGCGATCTTATAACTGCCCGGAGGCGACCTACTTTGTTGTCCTCCTAATGTGATATGTTAAATGTTATAAATGTGCATTGCATACGAGGTTGCAGCCTTTCATTGTGGCATGGTAGCGTTTCACAAACGCCGGGCGGCATAGGGCTTGCCGGTGCTCCCGTGACTACCATGGTCCAATTCCCTCTCTCGCTTGGCATTCCACCCTCGGAGAGTTGGGTCATAGGTTTCGGGGTACATCCGGAGTACACCCAATTGGGAGCGATAAGGGGATTATTGAAGTCAGCCGCAACAATTGTATCGAAATTGAAATTGAGAGCAACCGCTCACCGTATCCTTGTAATGATTGGTAAATATATATATTTCTCGATTTGTTTCGTATAATTGTGTACCTTGTTATTTGTAATTACGTGACATGTTTTCAAAAGGAGTTTTCATAATTGAATCGGAAGATGAGTTTCAAAAGGTATTTCTCGTTTCCCCCTCGCTGAGTTCATAAGGACTCACCCACTTTTTCATCACAGGTGAAGAAGAACAGGCACATGTACCCGAAGACAATGAGCCTAATGATGAACCCCTGGAGTGAATGCCTGTCACTGTTGTTTTGCTTGAACGTGACTACTTGTGATCATTGTGTTACTTGAAGACTATTTCCTTTGTGTTGTTCAAATGTTATGATGTAAAAGACCCCTATTGTAATTTGGGGTCTAATTTTGGTTTGTACTTATTTTAAGTAGACTGATACTAGACATGACACTACTATGATCATTTTGCTTTTACTACCGCTAGTATCTATCTTAGGTTACGACGCTTTAGTTAAACAACTAAGTAAATGAACTTATCCAATCTTAACAGGTACTTGCTATTGGGCTAAGATCAATAGGCATATATGTAATGAGGACAAATAAACAAACGAGACATTGTATCATGCTAGGTTATAAATCGAACGGGACGTTGAAATAACCAATAGGGAATCCAATCGATGGTAAATGGTAATCTTAGTTGGAAATGAATTTGTGACGGTAAACTTTGTGGCGTTTAGAGAATTAGGTTAAACCAAAAGGCCAATTACAGCAGTTATGCTGCCGGTTTTCTGGAAAAACTTTGGAGTCTAGGATAGAACGTTAAGTGCTAAACCTCCTTGAACGATTAAGTACTTGAAGGGACATGAATGTTTAGATCACACCCTAGTCTAACCTTTATAGGCCGGGTTGGGGCGTGACACTGTGTGCCGCGTAACTCCATACGGATTAAAAGTTATAGGCACCAGAGCGACGGAGACCTGGTCACAAGCCCCACGCCCTTGGTTTGCGGGCCCAGCCTCTACGTGAAGCGAAGATGTCTTGCCGAAGATGCCGTGGAATTCGATAATAGAAATGCAGTGCATAAAGAATCTTGGCAACGCTAACCGGGGCAAAAAAAATTGAAAAGGGGGGTGCAACACGAGGACTTCCTAGTGGCTCACCCATCCTAGTACTAGTCTCGCCAAAGCACGCTTAACTGTGGAGTTCTGATGGGATCTGGTACATTAGTGCTGGTATGATCGCACCCGTCATGTTGAGGGCACAAATCCTTTATGTGTTGACGGTTCACAGTCTCAGCCAAGGGAGATGCCCTATTCAAAAGGCCCAATGGGCTTAACGACAACCCATCCACTTCAATAACGCATCATCCTCGTAAGACGTGATATTGACACATTGTAGGGCCCTGCAATATCCCGTGAGTTAGGTTGTTGTCCTTTTAACAGCTCACGACGTATGATCCGGGATAGAAAAACAGAGCAAAAGAAGAAAAGTCTCTCGAAATTGATGAAAATGTTCAATTTTGGGCTCTGAAAAAAGGCTCAGTCGAGCAGGCTTGCTTCCCTCATCGTAGAGTTCTCGGAGAGCTTTCAAACGGTATGTTGTGTGCTGTGTAACTCCTTACAGATTAAAAGTTATGGGCACCGGAGCGACGGAGACCTGGTCACAAGCCCCACGCCCTCGGTTTGCAGGCCCAGCCTCTACATGAAGTGAAGTTGTCTTGCCGAAGGGGCCGTGGGATTTGGTAATTGAAATGTGGTGGATAAAGTATCTTGGCAACCATAACTGGGGCAAAAAAAAATTGAAAAGGGTTGGTGCAACACAAGGACTTCCCAGGGGGTCACCCATCCTAGTACTTCTCTCGCCCAAGCACGCTTAACTTCGGAATTCTGATGGGATCCAGTACATTAGTGCTGGTATGATTGCACCCACCATGTTGAGGGCACAAATCCTTTATGTGTTGACGGTTCACAGTCCCAACCCAGAGAGATAGGCCATTCAAAAGGCCTAATGGGCTTAACAACAACCCATCTGCTTCAACGACGCAGCATCCTCGCAATACGTGATATCGACGTGTTGTAGGGCCCTCTAATGTCCCACGAGTTAGGTTGTCATCCTTTTAACATCTCACGACGTACGATCCGATACGAAAAAACAGAGCAAAAGAAGAACAACCGGCTGAAACTGATGAAAATGTTCGATTTTGAGCTCCGAAAATAGGCGCAGTCGAAAAGGCTTGCTGCCCCCGAAGTAGAGCTCTTGGAGAGCTTTCCAACGGTATGCTGTGCGCTGCGTAACTCCTTACAGATTAAAAGTTATGGGCACCAGAGCGACCGAGACCTAGTCACAAGCCCCACGCCCTCGGTTTGCGGGCCCAGCCTCTACGTGAAGCGAAGTTGTCTTGCCCAAGGTGTCGTGGGATTCGGTAATAGAAATGCGGTGGATAAAGAATCTTGGCAACCCTAACCAGGGCAAAAAAAATTAAAAAATGGGGGTGCAACACAAGGACTTCCCAAGGGCTCACCCATCCTAGTACTAGTCTCGCCCAAGCACTCTTAACATCGGAGTTCTGATGGGATCCGGTGCATTAGTGCTGGTATGATCGCACCCGTCATGTTGAGGGCACAAATCCTTTATGTGTTGACGGTTCACAATCGCAGCCAAGAGAGATGGCCCATTCAAAAGGCCCAATGGGCTTAACGACAACCCATATGCTTCAACAACGCAGCATCCTCGTAAGACTTGATATCGACGCATTGTAACGCCCTGTAAAATCCCTCGAGTTAGGTTGTCATCCTTTAATAGCTCACGACGTACGATCTGGGACGGAAAAACCAAGCAAAAGAAGAAAAGTAGCCCGAAACTGATGAAAATGTTCAATTTTGGGCTCCTAAAATAGGCACAGCTGAGCAGGCTTGCTACCCTCCTCGTAGAGCTCTCGGAGAGCTTTCTAATGGTATGCTGTGCGCCGCGTAACTCCTTACGGATTAAAAGTTATGGGCACCGGAGCGACAGAGACCTGGTCACAAGCCCCACGCCCTTGGTTTGCGGGCCCAGCCTCTACGTGAAGCGAAGTTGTCTTGCCCAAGATGCCGTGGAATTCGATAATAGAAATGCGGTGCATAAAGAATCTTGGCAACCCTAACCGGGGCAAAAAAAATTGAAAAGGGGGGTGCAACACGAGGACTTCCCAGGGGCTCACCTATCCTAGTACTAGTCTCACCAAAGCACGCTTAACTACGGAGTTCTGATGGGATACGGTACATTAGAGCTGGTACGATCGCACCTGTCATATTGAGGGCACAAATCCTTTATGTGTTGACGGTTCACAGTCCCAGCCAAGGGAGATGCCCCATTCAAAAGGCCCAATGGGCTTAACGACAACCCATCCACTTTAACAACGCATCATCCTCGTAAGACGTGATATCGACGCATTGTAGGGCCCTGTAATATCCCGCGAGTTATGTCACGCCCCAACCCGACCGATAGAAGCTAGACTAGGGTATGAGCTAAACGTTCAGGACATGTCACATACTTAACCATTGATGAAGATTTAACACTTAATGTTTTGGCCTAAACTCCAAAATCTTCTGGAAAACCGGCAACATAACGGCTGTAATTAGGCTCTTTGGTTTGACCTAATTCTCTAAACGCCTCAATTATTCCAATCATTAATCCAATTCCATTAAGGACTCCTATTTGACACCAACCGATTTGCCTACTGGTTTATCTTGAAAGTCTCGTTTGGTCAATAAGCCAAACATGATAACTATGTCCCGTTTATTTGTCAATTTCCTATCATGCAAGTACCTATTATCCTTTAGATTGCAAATGAGCACCTAAGTGAAATTAGATAGAATTAACTTAGTTGATTGTTCATCTAGTGGTTTGAATGCCTATGATAACTACTAATTAAGAAAACGAAAGCAAACAACCAAATAAAAGTTCGTCCAGTTATAGAGAGTACAATCCCAGAATTAGACCCAAATTACAACGGGGTCATTTACATCAATAAAATGAATAGTTTGCAATCAAACACAACATCCTTATAGCAACCACTTTCAGGCAAGGCACAAAAGCACATAGGGACAGGCAATCACTCCAATGAATCATCGTTAAGCACGTTGTCCTCGGGTATCTGTGCCTGTTCTTCATCACCTGTGATGAAAAAGAGGGTGAGTCCTTATGAACTCAGCGAGGGGGAATGAGAAATATGTTTTGAAACTCATTTTCCAGTTCAACTTATGAAAATCCTTTTTGCAAGCATGAACACAACAGAAATATAAGTACAGAAACAGGAATACCGGTCTTTCATCCCCGAGGTTCTCTAGGAACCAAGCGAGAGTACTTATACACATAGTAAAAAGGATACAGTGAACTTTTGCACTCAGATCAGTTCCAGGATCAGTTGTTGCGGCCGACTTCAAATCATTCCCCAAACACGCCAGGTGGGTGTACTCCAGATGTACCCCGAAATCCTACGACCAAACTCTTCGAGGAAGTCTAGCCCCCAAGCGAGAGAGGGAATGGGACCATGATAGTCACGGGTGCACCGGCAAGCCCGATGCCGCCCGGTGTGCGTGATCGCTACCATGCCAACAGGAAAGGTTGCAACCTTGTATGCAATGCACATTCATGACAGGTAATATATCACAGTAGGAGGACAACAAAGTAGGTTTCCTCCAGACAGTCATAAGATTGCACATTGACAGGTAACAAGTAGGGCACGATAAGACAGGTAACAAGCAGGGCACGATAAGATAGGTAACAAGCAGGGCACGATAAAACAAGTAATTTCACTTGAAAGGCATATAGAGTTATATGAAAATTAAACGGGCAGCCATGTACCACATGTAAAACAGGCCATATAACTCATTACGAAGCCCATGTGATCAAGTGATAAGATTATTCAACATGCAATGACATCAATCATGGGTTCGGGTGCAAGAAAAGCTTATTTGTCAACATGCAATGGTCAAAATCACATATGAAGTTATAAGACATTTACGGGCAGCCCACTAAGCATAAAATTTCCACACAATTTCCAAATGATCAACACTTAGCAAGACTACCTAGTCATTAGGGTTTCCGTTTCATGCTTAACCTTGTGATTAAAACCCTAAGTCAACTCAAAATCATTCTCAAGTCATGCATCATTCGCTTCAAACATCCTCAAGTACTCAAAACAGTCCACACAACACCCCAGCACCACAATTCCAAGCAATTAGTACCACAAGAGAGGTTACAACAATTTTCCAAGCATATAGCTAAGTGAAACCTTTACTGCAATAGGCTGTTTTCTCACAATCAATAGGATAATCAAAAAAACTCCAAATCCAGTGAATAAGATTTCAAATTAAATCTTAACAAGTTAACTAAAATCAGAAACAAACCTTGCATCAATTGGAGTTCGGGATCATTAGATATAGCCGAAACAGTGGAATAGCACAAAACTGTCCAGATTTGCACACTTTTCAGAAATTGTCGTTTTTGAGGTCCTTAGGGTCAGTTTTAGCCTTGGTCCATTTCTGAAAAAGTTGTCCAGAACTGAAAATTCTAGCAGCACACCAAATTTCATGCATTTTGGACATCATTTACAAAGTCAAATATGGTTCGTTCCACAAGGTCAGTGCATCTGCCAAAACCTGCTTCATTTTTCCAGATTTCCATATTTGGTCACATTTTAGAGATTTGCCATTTTGAGGACCTTAGAGTCAAGCTTCGGCCTATTTCTGGGAAAAATGTTCAAAACTGTCCAAACTAGTCGCCTACCAATTTTCATGAATTTTCAACATCATTTGCCTTGCTAAACTTACCTCGAATAGACTGGTCAGAGAGTTGTCAACAATTTCGACTTCACCTAGCATCATGCCATGCATGGTTGTTTAAGCTTATGAACGACCATATAGCTCAAGTACAGAAGCAAATACACACATTTATGAGCATGCATGTGAATTTTTGAAGAGTTTTCAAAAGGTTTTAACCCTCACCTTAGCAATCAACCACAAAGATGCACAAAAACTTGTTGAAGCTTCAAATCTCTTCTTCTTCTTGCTTAGCCGAGATTCCAACTTGGTTTTTCTATTTTTCCTAGCCTAGTGATCAATCTCTTAGCACATGCATGAGGTTAGAACAAGAAGAAAAGAAATGGAAGCCAAGAAAACTTACCTAGGCCGAAAATGGTGACTCAAAATGCTTGCATGTGTGTTTCTTGCATCCTAGCTTGCTTGGGTGAGTTTCTTTGCTTGTGGTTTGTCTTGATGCACCTTAGGATGATGAAGATGAGCTAAGAGGTGCAGAGAACTCAGCCAAAACCGAAATGGAGAGAGAGAATGAGAGGGAGAGAGAGAAATGTGAGGAAAGTGAGAGAAATGAGAGAAAAATGAGGCTTTTTGCAAAACTTGATGCATGGGTTCAGCCTTGAGCTTAGCAATTCTAATTTTTATGTCTTCAAGAGGCATTTTGAAATTCCTAGCATGGGCAAGGAGCCCTTGGTCGAAAATGGTGTGCATTGGGTTGGGTTTTGGGGCTATTTTATGCCTAGTGTCTTGTGTGTGTGTCATAGTTTGTCTATGACTAATTTTTTATGCATTTGTGTCACTAGAATTGTCATAGGAATGTTGGGAAATTAGGGAATGTAGGTAGAATAAAATATAGGAATGTTTGTTGATGAGTTGAATTATGAATAGAATAATAGATAGTGGGAAATGTAGGAATAGTTTAGTATTATTTTATTGTTAGTGGAGTTTGTAGAGAATTTGAATTAGGAATATAATATTAGTTAGTGGATTGTGTAGAATTATTTTATTGTCTAGTGCTTTGTGTAGAATTCTTTCTTGATTAACGTGGTGGCACGGATTCCTAGGTCTAGGGCATAAATTACGAGGTAAGACACAAACTACGAGGTACAACACGTATTTCAAGACTAAGGCACATACTTCAAGATAAGTTCATGGATTCTAACGCTAACACACGCAACCCTATGTGAATGAACGTAGATCAAAATAAGGCACGTAATTCAATGTAATGCATGTAATTCAAGACACAACTTTTAAACCTAGGTTGAGGCATGCAGTTCAAGGTTAATGCACACGAAACGAAGGGACACACGCAAATCAAGGTCTCGCACGTAAATTAAGGTCATGGCATGTTTATCTAGGTATCACACGTATATCGAGGATTGGGGCACATAATTCTAGGTTAAGGCACATATAATGAGGCATGCACAAAAACCAAGACAAGGCACGTAATCCTAGGTCGGTCATATAATTTTAGGTCTAAGGCACGCAAATCGAGGTAGGACACGTTATTCGGGGTTGGGCCTCACAAGTTAGGTTGTCATTTTTTTAACAGCTCACGACAGTATGATCCGGGATAGAAAAACAGAGCAAAAGAAGAAAAGTCTCCCGAAATTGATGAAAATGTTCGATTTTGGGCTCCGAAAAAAGGCGTAGTCGAGCAGGCTTGCTGCCATCGTCGTAGAGCTCTCGGAGAGCTTTGCAATGGTATGCTGTGGGTCGTGCAACTCCTTACGGATTAAAAGTTATGGGCATCGGAGCGATAGAGACCTGGTCACAAGCCCCATGCCCTCGGTTTACAGGCCTAGCCTCTACGTGAAGAGAAGTTGTCTTGCCCAAGGGGCCGTGGGATTTGGTAATTGAAGTGTGGTGGATAAAGTATCTTGGCAAGCATAACTAGGGCAAAAAAAAATTGAAAAGGGTGGGTGCAACACAAGGACTTCCCAGGGGCTCACCCATCCTAGTACTACTCTCGCCCAAGCACGCTTAACTTCGGAATTCTGGTAGGATCCGGTGCATTAGTACTGGTATGATTGCACCCGCCATGTAGAGGGCACAAATCCTTTATGTGTTGATGGTTCACAGTCCCAACCTAGAGAGATAGCCCATTCAAAAGGCCCAATGGGCTTAACAACAACCCATCCGCTTCAACGATATAGCATCCTCGCAATACGTGATATTGACGAGTTGTAGGGCCCTCTAATGTCCTGCGAGTTAGGTTGTCATCCTTTTAACAGCTCACGACGTACGATCCGATACCAAAAAATAGAGCAAAAGAAGAAAAGCGTCCTGAAACTGATGAAAATGTTTGATTTTGGGCTGCGAAAACAGGCGCAGCTGAGAAGGCTTACTGCCCCTGAAGTAGAGCTCTCGGAGAGCTTTCCAATGGTATGCTGTGCGCCGCGTAACCCCTTACGGATTAAAAGTTATGGGCACCGGAGCGACAAAGACCTGGTCACAAGCCCCATGCCCTTGGTTTGTGGGCCCCGCCTCTACGTGAAGCGTAGTTGTCTTGGCCAAGGTGTCGTGGGATTCGGTAATAGAAATGCGGTGGTTAAAGAATCTTGGCAACCTTAACCGGGGCAAAAAAAATTGAAAAGGGGGGGTACAACACGAGGACTTCCCAAGGGCTCACCCATCCTAGTACTAGTCTCGCCCAAGCATGCTTAACTTCAGAGTTCTGATGGGATCCGGTGCATTAGTGCTAGTATGATCGCACCGGTCATGTTGAGGGCACAAATCCTTTATGTGTTGACGGTTCACAATCCCAGCCAAGAGAGATGGCCCATTCAAATGGCCCAATGGGCTTAACGACAACCCATCCGCTTCAACAACATAGCATCCTTGTAAGACTGGATATCGACGCATTGTAGGGCCCTGTAAAATCCCTCGAGTTAGGTTGTCATCCTTTAGCAGCTCACGTCGTACGATCCGGGACCGAAAAATAGAGCAAAAGTAGAAAAGTGGCTCGAAACTGATGAAAATGTTCGATTTTGGGCTCTGAAAAAAGGTGCAGTCGAGCAGGCTTGCTGCCCCCGTCGAAGAGCTCTCGGAGAACTTTTGTACAGTATGCTATGTGCTGCGTAACTCCTTAAGGATTAGGAGTTATGTGCACCGGAGCAACGGAGACCTGGTCACAAGCCCACACCCTCTGTTTGCAGGCCCAGCCTCTATGTGAAGCGAAGGTGTCTTTCCCAAGGTGCCATGGGATTCGGTAATAGAAATGTGGTGGATACATTATCTTGGCAACCCTAACCGGGGCAAAAAAAATTGAAAAGAGGGTGTGCAACACAAGGACTTCCCAGGGGGCTACCCTTCCTAGTACTACTCTCGGCCGATGCAGTAATCCTTTATGTCCTCAACATGACTGGTGCTAGCCCAGAGAGATGGCCCATTCAAAATGCCAAATGGGCTTAACGACAACCCATCCGCTTCAACAACGTAGCATCTTCGTAAGACGTGATATTGACGCATTGTAGGGAACTGTAATATCCCGCGAGGTAGGTTGTCGTCCTTTTAATAGCTCACGACGTACGATCCGGGACAGAAAAACATAACAAAATAAGAAAAATGGCACAAAGCTGAAGAAAACATTCGATTTTGGGCTCCAAAAACATATGCAGCCAAGCAGGCTTGCTGCCCCTATAGTGGATCTCTCGAAGAGCTTTCCAACGGTATGTTGTGCGCCGCATAACTCCTTATGGATTAAAAGTTATGGGCACCAGAGTGACGGAGACCTGGTCACAAGCCCCACACCCTCGGTTTGCTGGCCCAGCCTCTACGTGAAGCGAAGTTGTTTTGCCCAAGGTGCTGTAGAATTCGATAATAGAAATGCGGTGGATAAAGACTCTTGGCAACCCTAATCGGGGCAAAAAAAATTGAAAAGGGTGGTGCAACACGAGGACTTCCCATGGGGTCACCAATCCTTGTACTACTATCGCCAAATCACGCTTAACTTCGGTGTTCTGATGGGATTCGACACGTTAGTGCTGGTATGATCACACCCGCCATGTTGAGGGCACAAATCATTTATGTGTTGACGGTTCGCAGTCCCAGCCTAGAGAGATGGCCTATTCAAAAGGCCCAATGGGCTTAACGACAACCCATCCGCTTCAACAACGCAGCATCCTCGTAACATGTGATATCGACACATTGTAGAGCCCTGTAATATCCCGTGAGTTAGGTTGTCGTTCTTGTAACAGCTCACGACATACGATTCGGGACGGAAAAACAGAGCAAAAGAAGAAAAGTGGCCCGAAATTAATGAAAACGTTCGATTTTGGGCACCAAAAATAGGCGCAGTTGAGCAGGCTTGCTATACCCGTCATAGAGCTCTCGGAGAGTTTTGCAACGGTATGCTGTGCGCCGCGTAACTACTTATGGATTAAAAGTTATGGGCACCGAAGCGACGGAGACCTGGTTACAAGCCCCATGCCCTCGGTTTGCGGGCCCAGCCTCTACGTGAAGCGAAGGTGTGTTGCCCAAGGTGCCGTGGGATTTGGTAATAGAAATGTGGTGGATAAAGTATCTTGGCAACCCTAACCAGGGCAAAAAAAATTGAAAAGTGTAGGTGCAACACAAGGACTTCCTAGGGGGTCACCCACCCTAGCACTACTCTCGCCCTAGAACGCTTAACTTCGGAGTTCTGATGGGATCCGGTGCATTAGTGCTGGTATGATCGAACCCGTCATGTTGAAGGCACAAATCCTTTATGTGTTGACGGTTCACAGTCCCAACCCAAAGAGATGGCCCATTCAAAAGGCCCAATGGGCTTAACGACAACCCATCCACTTCAACGACGCAGCATCCTCGCAAGACGTGATATCGATGAGTTGTAGGGCCTTCTAATGTCTTGCTAGTTAGGTTGTCGTCCTTTTAACAGCTCATGACGTACAATCCGGTACGGAAAAATAGAGCAAAAGAAGAAAACTGGCCTGAAACTGATGAAAATGTTTGATTTTGGGCTACGAAAATAGGCACTGTCGAGCATGCTTGCTACCCCCGTCATAGAGCTCTCGGAGAGATTTCCAACGGTATATTGTGCGCTACGTAACACCTTACGGATTAAAAGTTATGGGTACCGGAGCGACGGAGACCTGGTCACAAGCCACACGCCCTCGGTTTGCAGGCCCAGCCTCTACGTGAAGCAAAGTTGTCTTGCCCAAGGTGCCGTGGGATTCGGTGATAGAAATGTGGTGGATAAAGTATCTTGGCAACCCTAACCGGGGCAAAAAAAATTGAAAAGGGTGGTGCAACACGAGGACTTCCCAGGGGGTCACCAATCCTTGTACTACTCTCGCCAAAGCATGCTTAACTTCGGTGTTCTGATGGGATCTGATGCAATTGTGCTGGTATGATCGCACCCGTCATGTTGAGGGCACAAATCCTTTATGTGTTGACAGTTCACAATCCCAGCCCAGAGAGATGGCCTATTCAAAAGGCCCAATGGGCTTAACGACAACCCATCCGCTTCAACAACGTAGCATCTTCATAAGACGTGATATCAACGCATTGTAGGGCACTGTAATATCCCGCGAGGTTGGTTGTCATCCTTTTAACAGCTCACGACGTAAGATCCGAGACAGAAAAACATATCAAAATAAGAAAAGTGGGCCGAAACTTATGAAACGTTCGATTTTGGGCTCTAAAAACAGGCGCAGCCTAGTAGGCTTGCTGCCCCCATAGTAGAGCTCTTAGAGAGCTTTCCAACGGTATGCTGTGTGCCGTGTAACTCCTTACAGATTAAAAGTTATGGGCACCGAAGCGACAGAGACCTAGTCACAAGCCCCACGCCCTCGGTTTGCGGGCCCAGCCTCTACGTGAAGTGCAGTTATGTTGCCCAAGGTGTTGTGGGATTCGGTAACAGAAATGTGGTTGATAAAGAATCTTGGCAACCCTAACCAGGGCAAAAAAAATTGAAAAAGGCGGTGCAACACGAGGACTTCCCAGGGGCTCACCCATCCTAGTACTAGTCTCGCCCAAGCATGCTTAACTTCGGAGTTCTGATGGGATTCGGTGCATCAGTGCTGGTATGATCATACCCGTCATGTTGAGGGCACAAATCCTTTATGTGTTGACGGTTCATAGTCCCAGCCCAGAGAGATGGCCCATTCAAAAGGCCCAATGGGCTTAACGACACACATCTACTTCAACAACGTAGCAACTTCATATGACGTGATATCGACGAATTGTAGGGCCCTGTAATATCCAGCGAGTTAGGTTATCGTCCTTTTAACAGCTCAATGTACGATCCAGGACGGAAAAACATAAGAAAATAAGAAAAGTAGCCCGAAACTGATGAAAACGTTTGATTTTGGGCTTCAAAAACAGGTGCAGCAGAGCAGGCTTGTTGCCCCTGTAGTAGAGCTCACGGAGAGCTTTCCAACGGTATGCTGTGTGCCACGTAGCTCCTTAAGGATTAAAAGTTATGGGCACCAGAGCGATAGAGACCTGGTCACGAGCCCCACGCTTTCGGTTATGGGCACCAGAGCGATGGAGACCTGGTCACGAGCCCCACGCTTTCGGTTTGCGGACCCAGCCTCTAAGTGAAGGGAAGTTGTCTTGCTCAAGGTGCTGTGGAATTCGATAATAGAAATGCGGTGGATAAAGAATCTTGGCAACCCTAATCGAGGCAAAAAAAATTGAAAAGGGTGGTGCAACATGAGGACTTCCTAGGGGCTCACCTATCCTACTACTAGTCTCGCCAAAGCACCCTTAACTTAGGAGTTCTGATGGGATCTCGTGCATTAGTGCTGGTATGATCGCACCTGTCATGTTGAGGGCACAAATCCTTTATGTGTTGATGGTTGACAATCCCAGCCAAAAGAGATGGCCCATTCAAAAGGCCCAATGGGCTTAACGACAACCCATCCAGTTCAACGATGCAGCATCTTCGTAAGACGTGATATCGACGAGTTGTAGGGCCCTGTAATATCCAGCGAGTTAGGTTGTCGTCCTTTTAACAGCTCATGACATACGATCCGGGACGAAAAAACAGAGCAAAAGAAGAAATATGGCCCGAAATTGATAAAAATGTCCGATTTTGGGCTCCAAAAATTGGTGCAGTCGAGCAGGCTTGCTGCCTTTGTCGTAGAGCTCTTGGAGAGCTTTCCAACGGTATGCTATGTACCGCGTAACTCCTTAGAGATTAAATGTTATTGGCACCGAAGCGACGGTGACCTGGTCACAAGTCGCACGCCCTCGGTTTACGGGCCCAGCCTCTATGTGAAGCGAAGTTGTCTTGCCCAAGGTACTGTGGGATTCGGTAATAGAAATTCCATGGATAAAGAATCTTGGCAACCCTAACCGGGGCAAAAAAATTGAAAATGAGGGTGCAACACGAGGACTTCCCAAGGGCTCACCCATCCAAGTGCTAGTCTCGCCCAAGCACGCTTAACTTCGGAGTTCTGATGGGATCCAGTGCATTAGTGCTGGAATGATCGCACCTGTCATGTTGAGGGCACAAATCCTTTATGTGTTGACGGTTCACAGTCCCAGCCCAGAGAGATGGCCCATTCAAATGGCCCAATGGGCTTAACGACAACCCATCTAGTTCAACAACGCAGCATCTTCGTAAGACGTGATATCGACGCGTTGTAGGGCCCTATAATATCCTGAGTAAGGTTGTCATCCTTTTAACAGCTCACGACGTACGATTCGGGACGGAAAAACATAGCAAAATAAGAAAAGTGGCCCGAAACTAATAAAAACATTCGATTTTGGGCTCTAAAAATAGGTGCAGCCGAGCAGGCTTGCTACTCCCGTAGTAGAGCTCGCAGAGAGCTTTCCAACGGTATGTTGTGCGCCGCGTAACTCCTTACGGATTAAAAGTTATGGTCACCAGAGTGACGGAGACCTGGTCACACGCCCCACGCCCTCGTTTTGTAGGCCCAGCCTCTACGTGAATCGAAGTTGTCTTGCCCAAGGTGCCGTGGAATTCGATAATAGAAATGCGGTGGATAAAGAATCTTGGCAACCCTCACCGGGGCAAAAAAATTGAAAAGGGGGGGTACAACACGAGGACTTCCCAAGGGCTCACCCATCTTAGTACTAGTCTCGCCAAAGCACACTTAACTTCGGAGTTCTGATGGGATCCGGTGCATTAGTGCTAGTATGATCGCACCCGTCATGTTGAGGGCACAAATCCTTTATGTGTTGACGGTTCACAGTCCCAGCCAAGAGAGGTGGCCCATTCAAAAGGCCCAATGGGATTAACGACAACCCATCCACTTCAACAACGCAGCATCCTCGTAAGACGTGATATCGACGCATTGTAGGGCCCTATAATATCCCGCGAGTTAGGTTGTTATCCTTCTAACAGCTCACGACGTACGATCTGGGATGAAAAAATAGAGTAAAAGAAGAAAAGTGGCCCAAAATTGATGAAAATGTTAGATTTTGGGCTTTGAAAATAGGTGCAGTGGAACAGGCTTACTGCCCTCGTCGAAGAGCTCTCAGAGAGCTTTCCAACGGTAAGCTGTGCACCGCGTAACTCCTTACGGATCAAATGTTATGGGCACCGGAGCGACGGAGACCTGGTCACATGCCCTACACCCTCGGTTTGCGGGCCCAGCCTCTACGTGAAGCGGAGTTGTCTTGCCCAAGGTGCCGTGGGTTTCGGTAATAGAAATATGGTGGATAAAGTATCTTGGCAACCCTAACCGGGGCAAAAAAATTTGAAAAGGGGTGGTGCAACACAAGGACTTCCCAGGGGGTCACCCATCCTAATACTACTTTCTCCCTAGCATGCTTAACTTTGGAGTTCTGATGGGATCCGGTGCATGCTAGTATGATCGCACCCGTCATGTTGTGGGCACAAATCCTTTTTGTGTTGACGGTTCACAATCCCAACCGAGATAGATGGCCCATTCAAAAGGCCCAATGGGCTTAACGATAACCCATCCGCTTCAACGACGCAGCATCCTCACAAGACGTGATATCGACGCATTGTAGGGCCCTCTAATGTACCGCGAGTTAGGTTGTCGTCCTTTTAACAACTCACGACATACTATCCGTGACAGAAAAATAGTGCGAAAGATGAAAAGTGGCCCCAAACTAATGAAAACGTTCGATTTTGGGCTCCGAAAACAAGCACAGCCGAGTAGGCTTGCTGCCCACGTCGTAGAGCTCTCGGAGAGATTTACAATGGTATGTTGTGCGCCGCGTAACTCCTTACGAATTAAAAGTTATGGGCACTGGAGCGACGAAGACCTGGTCATAATCCCTACACCCTCTGTTTGCGGGCCCAGTCTCTACGAGAAGTGAAGTTGTCTTGCCCAAGGTGTCATGGGATTCGGTAACAAAAATGCGGTGGATAAAGAATCTTGGCAACCCTAACTGGGGGAAAAGAAATTGAAAAGGGGGGTGCAACATGAGGACTTCCCAGGGGGTCATCCATCCTACTACTACTCTTGCCCAAGCACGCTTAACTTCAGCATTCTGATGGGATCCGATGCATTAGTGCTGGTATGATCGCACCCGTCATGTTGAGGGCACAAATCCTTTATGTGTTGACGGTTCACAATCCCAGCCCAAAGAGATGGGTAATTGAAAAGGCCCAACGGGCTTAACGACAACCCATCTGCTTCAACAGCGTAGCATCCTCGTAAGACGTTATATCGACGTGTTGTGGGGCCCTGTAATATCCCGCGAGTTAGGTTATCGTCCTTTTAACAGCTCACGACGTACGATCTAGGACGAAAAAACAGAGCAAAAGAAGAAATGTGGCCCGGAACTGATGAAAATGTTCAATTTTGGGTTCCAAAAATAGGCACAGCTGAGCAGGCTTCATGTCCCCGTCGTAGAGCTCTCGGAGAGCTTTCCAACGGTATGCTGTGGGCCATGTAACTCTTTACGGATTAAAAGTTATGGGCACTGGAGTGACGGAGACTTGGTCCCAAGCCCCATGCCCTCGGTTTGCGGGCCCAGCCTCTACGTGAAGCGAAGTTGTCTTGCCCAAGGTGCCGTGGAATTCGATAATAGAAATGCGGTGGATAAAGAATCTTGGCAACCCTCACCGAGGCAAAAAAAAATTGAAAAGGGGGGTACAACAAGAGGACTTCCCTAGGGCTCACCCATCCTAGTACTAGTATCGCCAAAGCATGCTTAACTTCGGAGTTCTGATTGGATCCAGTGCATTAGTGCTGGTATGATCGCACCCGTCATGTCAAGGGCACAAATCCTTTATGTGTTGATGGTTCACTATCCTAGCCCAGAGAGATGGCCCATTCAAAAGGCCCAATGGGCTTAACGACAACCCATCTGCTTCAACAACGTAGCATCTTCGTAAGACGTGATATCAATGCATTGTAGGGCCCTGTAATATCCAACGAGTTAGATTGTCGTCCTTTTAACAACTCACGACATACGATCCGGGACAGAAAAACATAGCAAAATAAGAAAAGTGGCCGAAACTGATGAAAACATTTGATTTTGGGCTCCAAAAACAGGTGCAGCAGAGCAGGCTTGCTACCCTCATAGTGGAGCTCTCGGAGAGCTTTCCAACAGTATGTTGTGCGCCGCGTAACTCCTTACGGATTAAAAGTTATGGGCACCAGAGCGACGGAGACCTGGTCACAAGCCCCACGCCCTCGGTTTGCGGGCCCAGCCTCTGCGTGAAGCGAAGTTGTCTTGCCCAAGGTGCCGTGGAATTCGATAATAGAAATGCGGTGGATAAAGAATCTTGGCAACCCGAACCGGGGCAAAAAAAATTGAAAAGAGGGGTGCAACACGAGGACTTCCCATGGGCTCACCCATCCTACTACTAGTCTCGCAAAAGCACGCTTAACTTAGGAGTTCTGATGGGATCCGGTGCATTAGTGTTGGTATGATCGTACCCGTCACGTTGAGGGTACAAATTGTCACGCCCCAACCCAGCCTATAAGGTTAGACTAGGGTGTGAACTAACATTCAAGTAATATCACGTACTTAGCTATTTATGAAGATTAACACTTAATGATTTAATCTAAACTCCAAAGTTTTTCTGGAAAACCGGCAGCATAACATCTGTAACTAGCCCTTTGGTTTAACCTAATTCTCTAAACGCCTCAAAATTTACCATCTCAAATTTATTTCCAACTAAGATTACTAGTTTACCATCAATTGAATTGCCTATTGGTTGTTTTGACGTCCCGTTTGATTTATAACCTAGCATGATACTATGTCTCGTTTGTTTGTTTGTCCTCGTTACAATCATACCTATTGATCTTAGCTCAATAGCAAGTACCTGTTAAGATTGGATAAGTTCATTTACTTAGTTCTTAACTAAAGCGTCATAACCTAAGATAGATACTAGCGGTAATAAAAGCAAAACGATCATAGTAATGTCATGTCTAGCATCAGTCTACTTAATATAAGTACAAACCAAAATTAGACCCCAAATTACAACGGGGGTCTTTTACATTAGCAACAACAAGCAACATAAAATAAATAGTCTTCAAGTAGCACAAAGTACACATGTAGTCACGTTCAAGCAAAACAACAATGACAGGCAATCACTCCAGGGGTTCATCATTAGGCACATTATCATCGGGTACTTGTACCTGTTCTTCTTCACCTGTGATGAACAAGAGGGTGAGTCCTTATGAACTCAGCGAGGGGGAACGAGAAATAAGTTTTGAAACTCATTTTCCAGTTCAACTTATGAAAATCCTTTTAGCAAGCATGAACACAACAGAAATATAAGTACAAAAACAGGAATACCAGTCTTTCCTGCCTGAGGTTCTCTAGGAACCAAGCGAGAGTACTTATACACATAGTAAAAAGGATACAGTGAGCTTTTGCTCTCAGATCAGTTCCAGGATTAGTTGTTGCGGCCGACTTCAAATCATCCCCCAAACACACCAGGTGGGTATACTCCGGATGTACCCCGAAATCCTGTGACCCAACTCTCCGAGGAAGTCTAGCCCCCAAGCGAGAGAGGGAATGGGACCATGGTAGTCACGGGTGCACCGGCAAGCCCGATGCTGCCCGGTGTGCGTGATTGCTACCATGCCAACAGGAAAGGTTGCAACCTTGTATGCAATGCACATTCATGACAGGTAATATATCACAGTAGGAGGACAACAAAGTAGGTTGCCTCCGGACAGTCATAAGATTGCACATTGACAGGTAAACAAGCAGGGCACGATAAGACAAAAAATTTCACTTGAAAGGCATATAGAGTTATATGAAAATTAAACGGACAGCCATGTAACACATGTAAAACAGGCCATATAACTCATTAAGAAGCCCACGTGATCAAGTGATAAGATTATTCCACATGCAATGATATCAACATGGGTTCGGATACAAGGAAAGCTTATTTGTCAACATGCAATGGTCAAAATCCCATTTAAAGTTATAAGACAATTACGGGCAGCCCACTAAACATATAATTTCCACACAATATCCAAATGATCAACGCTTAGTACGGCTACCTAGTCATTAGGGTTTCCATTTCATGCTTAATCGTGTGATTAAAACCCTAAGTCAACTCAAAATCATTCTCAAGTAATGCATCATTCAATTCAAGCATCCTCAAGTACTTAAAACAGTCACATAACATCTCAACACCACATTTCCACACAATTAGTACCACAAGAGAGGTTACAACAATTTTCCAAGCATATAACTAAGTGAAACCTTTGCTGCAATAGGCTATTTTCTCACAATCAATAGGATAGACAAACAATCTCCAAATTCAGTGAATAAGATTTCAAATTAAATCTTAAGAAGTTAACTAAAATCAGAAACAAACCTTGCATAAATTGGAGTTCGGAATCATTAGTTATAGCCGAAACAGTGAGGTAGCACAAAACTGTCCAGATTTGCACACTTTTCAGAAATTGACGTTCTTGAGGTCCTTAGGGTCAGTTTTAGCCTTATTCCATTTCTGACAAAATTGTCCAGAACTGAACAATCTAGCAGAACACCCAATTTCATGCATTTTGGACATCATTTACTAAGTAAAATATGGTTCATTCCACAAGGTCAGTGCATCTGCCAAAATCTGCTTCATTTTTTCCAGATTTCCAGATTTGGTCACATTTTAAAGAGTTTCCATTTTGAGGACCATAGAGTCAAAATTAGCTTCGGCCTATTTCTGGGAAAAATGTTCAAAACTGTTCAAAATAGTCACGTAACAATTTTCATGAATTTTAAACATCATTTTCCTTGCTAAACTTGCCTCGAACAGACTAGTCAGAGAGCTGTCAACAATTTCGACTTCACCTAGCATCATTTTCAAGCCAAGATCTTGCCATGCATGGTTGTTTAAGCTTATGAACCACCATATAGCTCAAGTACAGAAGAAAATACACACATTTATGAGCATGCATGTGAATTTTTGAAGAGTTTTCAAAAGGTTTTAACCCTCACCTTAGCAATCAACCAAAAGATGCTCAAAAACCTTGTTGGAGCTCAAATATCTTCTTCTCCTTTGTCTAGCCGAAAACCCAACTAGCTTTTCTCTATTTTTCCTAGCTTAGTGATCAAACTCTTAGCACATGCGTGAGGTTATAACATGAAGAAAAGAAATGGATGCCAAGAAGCTCACCTAGGCCGAATAGAAGTCTCCAAAGCACATGCAAGTATGATTTTCACTCCTTAGCTAGCTCGGTTGTGGTTCTTTGCTTGAGGCTTGCTTGGTTTAGCTATGGTGTGAAGAAGAGAGCTATGGAGATGAAGAACTCAGCCAAGGCCGAGAATGAGAGAGGAAAATGAGAGGGGAGAGAGAAAGAGTGAAAGAGAAATGAAGAAATGACAAACAATTCAAGCCTTTTGCAAGTTTGAGGAGCATGTCGGCCTTGGGCTTCCAAATTCAGCATTTTGTGTCTTCAATGTGCTATTTTGAAATTCCTAAGATGGGCAAGGATGATGTGGCCGAAAATAGTGTGCAATGGTACGGTTTTTGAGCAAATTTTTAAGCATTTGTGTCATAGAATGTCTAAGCATGCATAGTTGATTATAAAATTGTTCAAACCTTGTGCAATAACCATGGTATGGTCGGCCAATGCTAGCTTCAAATCTGAATTTTTGTCAACTTTGATCATTAATTAATTGTGTCATGAAAGTGCAAAAAGAATAAGGAATAAAGAATGAAGAATGTTTAGTGTTTGGTGCATTTTTGTCTTCTAGTGAGTTGAATTAGGATTATTATATTGATAGTGGATTTTGTAGGATTGTTTAATAGTCTAGTGCTCCGTTAAAGATGCTTTCTTGATTAGCGTGAAGGCACGCTTTGTCACGCCCCGACCCAACCCCCAAGCTAAAGGCTAAGTCCGGTCCCGACACACGGACAGAGTCTCTCCTGTACCGTGGACATTCTGAAAACCTGTAAACTTGCAAATAAGGTAACTATAAGGTAAACAAACTTTTCATGGCGATATATATAAAGATTCAAGGCCATCCGAGCCTTGAAGCAAACAACAATACCAAAACCACGCAAGCATGCAAGAAATTTGTTTACAACATAGTCTAGTAGTCATGACATTCTAGGATATCAATAAAACATAATTAAAAGATAAAACATTTCTACCTTAAGCCAATCACTCCCAAGCATGCAAAGTGAATAAAGGCAGAAACATAGTTATTACAAGACATAGGCTTCCAATACTACACCACAATCTACTGTTCTTCAACTTTACACAACAAACATATACATAGCCCTTAGGCCACAAAATAGGACATAAGATAAACAGTTGAGCCTTCCACAAAGCAGCAAGAAATTAAACCACCTCAAGCTATCAGGCATAGCAACTAAGCGAAAGGATCAATCTGAACTTCCTCCTTCTCAACTAACTCAACAAGCTGCGGATCACCGTCAGCGTCTCCTGAAACATATATCGAGGTATGAGCAACCCCTGTTGCCCAGTGAGGGATATAGTCCCGGGCGTGCAATGCAACAGGTAATAAAGTTATACAACAATATCACTTAGATAATTTAAGAAACAATGATAACTTAGGTAACCACACATTTAAAAGGATACATTTCACACAATCCCCTATACACCAATCTTCACTGGTCTTCAGTCACGATCCACGAACCACGAGCCCGATCACGATAAGCCGGCATAATCCCCAAACACTCTAGTGGGTGTACTCCGGATGTACCCCGATAATCCTACGACCCCACATCCCCTGGCAATCTCCGGACTAGGCGAATGAGGGACTAGGGCACGGAGTTTGAATATCCACCAGCAAGCCCTCTGCCGCCCAGCTGATATTCAACACATCCGCCCCTGACACTATGGTTGCGCAACCACTATGCAATGCACTTAACAATGGCAAGTTAATAGCAATAATATAAGCATTAGCACATAGGAGGATCAACAAAGTAGGTTGACCTCGATGCAATTAGAATAGAAGCAATTATATAAGCTAATAAGCAATTTACAAAGGAACATATACAAAATAAGCATAGAATCATACCAAAAGCTCCAAATCAACTTCAAACCACATATAAACACTCAAGGAGTCATGCCATGGGTTTAGAAGTGTGAGTCAACCGAAATTGCACCTAAACCCCTTTGTTTTTCAAACTATTTCTCTTCCAAACCAAGGTTAATGATTCCATTTTCAAGGAAAACTCTCCCAATCTTCTAACTAACCCTCAAGGTACCCTCTCAACCCTCTAATTCATTCAAACGCCCGCGATTACCCCGAAAGACTCAAATTCCCTCTTATGACTTTAAACTACACATACATTGTCCGGGCTTCAAACAAGGGATATCAAAGCTTCTATAGCACCTAGGTAGCCTAGGAATACTAGAAGTGAAGCCTGAACTCACCCGGATTCACATTAACCCTAAAAGCACTTTGTTAAAGTCGACTATTTTACGTTTTATGCGATTCTAAAGCAATGTAAGTGCATGGGGCTATTAGACTACCTTCACTAGCACCTAAGGCTTCTATTAGGAGTATTGAATGAAGATAATTCGATCAATTACACAAAACCTTAGAAAAACGTCACTATTGACCTGATGAATTAAACTAACGATTCCAACCGTTTAAATTGCGAAACGATGGCTTAAATATGTTCTCTAGCATTCATATACATGTTATAATAGCATATATAATTAATACAATAGCATTTGATCACATTTTCAACAAATCGATAAATTCACAACTATTTAAAAATGCAAAAATAGGTCGTTAAATCCCTCACCAAAGTGCGTAGGAGCACCTAGGAAGCTTGCAAACACCCTACACTAGTTGCTCAAGGCTTGGCTTGGCTTGGATTGAGGAGTTGATGAGCAAAAATCATTTTTTTCTTCCTTCTTGCTGCTCTCGGCCCATGCACAGTGTTTTCAGCTTCTATTTTTTTTTGTTTGCTATTATGAGCTAATATGTGTTGTGTTGGCTTTATAAAAGGTGGGGTCTAGTTTGGGTGTTTAAGTGGCTTCTAAAATGCGCGTTGAAAGCTTAGAAACGAGCCTAAGGTGAGACATGTGTGCTAGTTAATTAAATCTCTAAGTTAGTTACGTAACACTATTCATTCAACTACAAAAATTATTTTCTAAACGAGCTCTCCTATCGCCTCTAGCTCAATTGCACATTTTTCCACTACTTTAACAATTAATATGATTTAATAAAAATGCTAATTCACTAATATAATGCAGTTTAAAAACGGAGTGAATAGTAGTCACAGAAGTCAGTTAGTAAAGCATAGAAGTAAATGCGCAAACAAGGGATGCAACAGTGATTGAATGCATGGCTAAATCTCGGGCATCACATCCTCTCCCCCTTAAACTAATTGTGTCCACGCAATTCTTACATGATTCGGCGAATAACTCTGGATACCGCTCCTGCATCTGATCCTCTCTCTCCCACGTCGCATCCTCTACGCCATGATGATCCCACAGAACTTTAACCATCGGAATGCTTTTAGTCCTTAGCTCCTGTACTTTTTGATCCACAATCCGAAGAGGTTTCTCTGTGTACGTCAAGGTCTCACTGATCTCTAGCGGTTCTGGCTCAAGTATGTGAGAGGGAACTGGCTGAT
Source organism: Ehretia macrophylla (assembly GCA_037974665.1). Taxonomy (NCBI): domain Eukaryota; kingdom Viridiplantae; phylum Streptophyta; class Magnoliopsida; order Boraginales; family Ehretiaceae; genus Ehretia; species Ehretia macrophylla. Next base: position 72,233,428 of record CM075769.1, read on the forward strand.
ACTTCCGAAGCATAGAAACATGGAAGACATCATGAATTCTGCCCATACTGGGAGGTAAAGCTAAACGATAAGCCAATTCACCAATAGTTTCAGTTATCTCAAATGGTCCCACATATCGAGAACTGAGTTTACCTCCTTTACCATGCCAAATCAAACCCTTGCAAGGAGAGATTTTCAGAAATACTCGATCCCCTACAGCAAATTTCAGATCACAACGGCGTCTATCTGCATAACTCTTTTGTCGGCTATGTGCTGTAAGCATTCTTTTTCTGATAAGCTGCACATGATCAATCATTTTGTTCATTTCTGGTAAGAGAGTAGGGTTGATCGTCTTCATTTCACCAACATCATCCCAGTAGAGATGAGATCGGCATTTACACCCATACAGTGCCTCATAAGGTGCCATACCAATAGTAGCTTGATAACTATTATTATAGGCGAACTCTGCGAGTGGCAAATACTTCTCCTAACTCTTACCGAAGTCCAGAATACAAGCCCGCAACATATCCTCAAGGATTAAGATAGTTCTCTCGGATTGACCATCTGTTTGAGGATGATAAGCTGTACTGAAATTCAAATTCGTGCCCAAAGCTTTCTGAATCTTCTGCCATAACTGAGATGTGAATCTGGGATCTCTATCTGACACAATGCTCTTTAGAATTCCATGGAGTCGGACAACATTCTCAATATACAACTCTACCAGTTTGTCAAGAGAATCAGACTTCTTTTTAGCAATGAAGTGAGAAGTCTTGGTCAATCTATCCACAACAACCCAAACTGAGTCATTACCCTTCGAAGACCTCGGTAAATCAGAGACGAAATCCATGGTAATATGATCCCACTTCCAAACAGGAATAGCCAAAGGCTGCAACAACCCTGCAGGCCTCTAATGCTCCGCTTTAACTTTTTGACAAGTAAGACATCAAGCAACATAGTCAGCAATTTCTCTCTTCATATTATTCCACCAGAAGTTTTGCTTCAAATCTTTATACATTTTTGTACTGCCTGGATGGATAGTATATATAGAACTGTGTGCCTCAGCAAGAATATCCTTCTTCAGAGTTGGATCATTCCGAATACATATTCTACCTTTGAATTTGAGAATACCATCGTCGTGCAGTTTGAAATCCGACTCTCCCCCTTTAGAATTCTCTAAGACTTTCAACAATTGAAGATCAATTTGTTGAGCTTCTCGAATCCTGGATAATAACAGAGATTGAATCTGCAAACTTGCGAATTGAATACCGGAATTTGAAGTACTAGGCTTCCATAAGCACAATTCTTCCATGAATTCCCAATTCTTGATAATCAAGCTAGCAACAGTAGCCTTTCGGCTCAAAGCATCAGCAACAATATTGGCCTTGCCCGGAAGATAGTTAATAGTGCAGTTATAGTCCTCAAGTAATTCCAGCCAACGCCTCTGCCTCATGTTCAACTCTTTTTGTGAAAATAGATATTTCAAGCTCTTATGATCTGTAAAGATTTCAAACTTGTTGCCCTAGAGATAATGATGCCATTTCTTTAATGCAAGAATGATAGCTGCAAGCTCAAGATCATGAGTCAGATAGTTGAGTTCATAAGGTTTTAGTTTCCTGGAAGCATAAGCAATAACCCGGCCATTCTGCATCAATACACAACCCAGACCTTCCTTCGAAGCATCACTATAGATCACTAGATTATCATAACCCTCAGGTAACGCAAGAATAGGAGCTGCAGTCAATCTCCTCTTCAATTCCTGCAAGCTGGCCTCGTATTTATCACTCCAGTCAAATACTATTTTCTTATGAGTAAGTTGAGTTAAAGGCCCTGCGATCTTAGAGAAATCCTTGACAAACCTCCGATAATACCCAGCTAACCCAAGGAAGCTACGAATCTCCGTGACAGTTTCAGGTCGTTTCCAAGATAACACAACTTCAATCTTCGCTGGATCAACAGAAATACCATCCTGCGAGATAATATGGCCCAGAAAAGCAACTTGCTTAAGCCAGAATTCACATTTGCTAAACTTTGCAAATAACTGATGCTCCTGAAGAGTCTGCAACACAATTCTGAGATGTTGTTCATGTTCTGCCTCAGATTTAGAATAGACAAGAATATCATCAATGAAGATAACCACAAATTGGTCCAGATAAGGACGGAATACCCTCTGCATTAAGTCCATGAATGCGGCGGGAGCATTAGTAAGACCAAACGGTAAGACAACAAACTCATAATGGCCATATCGAGTTCTGAAAGCAGTTTTAGGAACATCATCTTTCTTAATCCTCAGCTGATAATAGCCCTGCCTAAGATCAAATTTAGAGAATACCCTGGCACCTTGCAACTGATCAAATAATTCTTCAATTAAAGGCAAAGGATATTTATTTTTGATGGTTACCTGATTAAGACCCCGATAATCAATGCATAAGTAAAGAGACCCATCTTTCTTTTTAACAAATAGGACTGGTGCACCCCACGGTGAAGAGCTCAGCTGAATGAATCCCTTCTCAAGCAAGCCCTGCAATTGAACTTTCAATTCTTGCAATTCGGGTGGAGCCATTCTGTACGGAGTCCTAGAGATAGGTGAAGTCCCCGACAATAAATCAATCATGAACTCTATCTCTCTATCAGGCGGTAACCCAGGTAATTCCCCAGGAAAGACCCCCGGAAACTCCCTCACGATAGGTACATCATTCAATTTCAATTGATCCCCAGGTTGATTAATCAAATATGCAAGATAAGCCTCACAACCCTTGCTCAATAATGTAGATGCCCTAATAGAAGAAATAATAGGAGTTCTTGTAGATTTTCTACTACCAACTATTTTGAGTACAGGCTGGTCAGGCATTTCTAGATACACAATCTTCTTTCTACAATCAAGCTGGGCATAATATTTACTTAACCAGTCCATCCCCAATATAATTTCAAAGTCATTGAAGGGTAGGATAATCAAATCAGTAGGAAAAACACGACCCTCAATAAAAATACTACATGCTCTGCAAATAGATCTAGTAACAAACTTCGGACCCATAGGAGTATAAACCACAATCTCATTCAACAGTTTACCATGTTTCAGTTTAGCATTTTATGCACAAGTAGGAGTAATAAAAGAATACGAAGCCCCGGAATCAATTAATACCTTAACTGATTGATCATTAAGAAAAAAAATACATTCTACCACAGCGGTCGTATCTGGAAGCTCTTAAGCATCCAAAGCAAATACACGGGCCTGACCTCGTGGTGGTGGTGCTGCAGCTGGTGCCCTGGTCTGAGAGTTTTGAGCTGACGTCTGACCCCTAGGGTTCTTAAATTTTTGACAGTCCTTCACCTTGTGCTGATCACTGCCGCAACCTGTACACTTGTTCTGTTTCTTCCAACAAACATCATCAGTGTGGCCCTGACGCTGACAGAAGCTGCACTGCTGGTGACGTCTTAGAGCAGTGCCTCCCGAAGGAGCTCTGTAAGTAGAGGTAGCTGAACTACCCTACAGCGAACGGGAAACTGCTGGACGGAATTGACTATGAGTCTAACTCTGAACTGGTCGTGTTTGAGTCTGAGTAGGCCCTGTATAACTCTGAGTCTGCCTCGGCTGTGTACTCTGCCCAACTGATACAGTCTGTCCCTAGTACCCTTGACTCTGAGACTGAAACCGCTTACTCGATTGACCGGTCTCGGCTAACACATCGGCCTTGCGTTTCTCATATCTCGAGGCTGCTCGGACTACTGCAGCATAATTAGGAAAATCATTTGCAGACAAATTCAGCATAATATCCATCCTCAAACCCAGGATGAATCTCTGGATCTTCATGTCCTCCGGCTGTATCAAAGCTGGCGCATAACGGGAAAGCCTGGTAAAAGTAGCCTCATATTGATCTACTGTCATACTTCCCTGTTTCAAGTTTATGAACTCTGATTGATGCCACTCGTGGGCAACCACCGATATGTACTTGTCTCGGAATTCTCGGACAAAGTCGGCCAACGAATGATGAACCCCCTCGGCTTCCTATTTCTCATTGACGGTATGCCACCAGTCTTCAGAGTCACCCTCTAGAAGGAAAGTGGCATAAGTAATCTTCCTGTCATCATGGCACTCAAGTATTGCTGCCACTCTCTCAAACTTCCTTAGCCACATCTCAGCCTTCATATCGTCCGGTTGTCCAAAGAAAGTAAAGGCCCCATGATGAATGAACCGGTCATACAGATTACCTCCGGTAGGGCCACTACCTCCGGCTCTCGCAGCCTGGTTACCTCCAACAACCCCTGGCTGACCCTGCTGTGTCACAAACTGGGCGATAGTGTTCATAGCAGTGGCCATCGTGGCCAAGATCTGTGCAGTGCTCGGTTCTTGAACCTGCGGTGCATTTTCTGCCATCTCAGCTTCCTGCCCGTGAACCCCCTCTGGTTCTCCACCAACATTCTGATTTTCAGTACGACGGCGGGGCCCCATCTCGAATAGCTAGAATGCAAAGTGTTATGACAGGTATATATATGTATATATGCAATTTATAAGTAAACACAAAAAGAAAAGTCCAAATAGATTCACATAAAGTCAAGTACATAGAAATTCAAATAAATATTCCACATTCTTGAAGCACACATAAGTCACTAGATCAAAGTTGACATTCTAGGCTCTTGATATTCTATTTCCATGCTAGCATGTTCATTCCTTATTCAAATTTCACTTAGGCAAATCAAAATCAAAGACTCATGCATTCACAAAGTCACATAACAAATCTCTACCCACAGACCGAGAAATTTAACCCGGCTTCATGCAATCTATAGCTCTGATACCACTTAAATGTCACGCCCCGACCCAACCCCCAAGCTAAAGGCTAAGTCCGGTCCCGACACACGGACAGAGTCTCCCCTGTACCGTGGACATTCTGAAAACCTGTAAACTTGCAAATAAGGTAACTACAAGGTAAACAAACTTTTCATGGCGATATATATAAAGATTCAAGACCATCCGAGCCTTGAATCAAACAACAATACCAAAACCACACAAGCATGCAAGAAATTTGTTTACAACATAGTCTAGTAGTCATGACATTCTAGGATATCAATAAAACATAATTAAAAGAAAAAACATTTCTACCTTAAGCCAATCACTCCTAAGCATGCAAAGTGAATAAAGGCAGAAACATAGTTATTACAAGACATAGGCTTCCAATACTACACCACAATCTACTGTCCTTCAACTTTACACAACAAACATATACATAGCCCTTAGGCCACAAAATAGGACATAAGATAAACAGTTGAGCCTTCCACAAAACAGCAAGAAATTAAACCACCTCAAGCTATCAGGCACAGCAACTAAGGTAAAGGATCAATCTGAACTTCCTCCTCCTCAACTAACTCAACAAGCTGGCGATCACCCTCAGCGTCTTCTAAAACATATATCGAGGTATGAGCAACCACTGTTGCCCAGTGAGGGATATAGTCCCGGGGCGTACAATGCAACAGATAATACAGTTATACAACAATATCACTTAGACAATTTAAGAAACAATGATAACTTAGGTAACCACACATTTAAAAGGATGCATCTCACACAATCCCTTATACACCAATCTTCACTGGTCTTCATTCACGATCCCCGAACCACGAGCCCGATCACGATAAGCCGGCATAATCCCCAAACACTCCAGTGGGTGTACTCCGGATGTACCCCGATAATCCTACGACCCAACATCCCCTGGCAATCTCCGGACCAGGCGAATGAGGGACTAGGGCATGGAGTTTGAATATCCACTGGCAAGCCCTCTGCCGCCCAGCCGATATTCAACACATCCGCCCCTGACACTATGGTTGCGCAACCACTATGCAATGCACTTAACAATGGCAAGTTAATAGCAATAATATAAGCATTAACACATAGGAGGATCAACAAAGTAGGTTGACCTCGATGCAATTAGAATAGAAGCAATTATATAAGCTAATAAGCAGTTTACAAAGGAACATATACAAAATAAGCATAGAATCATACCAAAAGCTCCAAATCAACTTGAAACCACATTTAAACACTCAAGGAGTCATGCCATAAGTTTAGAAGTGTGAGTCAACCGAAATTGCACCTAAACCCCTTTGTTTTTCAAACTATTTCTCTTCCAAACCAAGGTTAATGATTCCATTTTCAAGGAAAACTCTCCCAAGCTTCTAATAACCCTCAAGGTACCCTCTCAACCCTCTAATTCATTCAAACACCGGCGATTACCCCGAAAGCCTCAAATTCCCTCTTATGGCTTTAAACTACATATACATTGTCCGGGCTTCAAACAAGGGATATCAAAGCTTCTATAGCACCTAGGTAGCCTAGGAATACTAGAAGTGAAGCCCGAACTCACCCGTATTCACATTAACCCCGAAAGCCCTTTGCTAAAGTCGACTATTTTTTGTTTTATGCGATTCTAAAGCAATGTAAGTGCATGGGGCTATTAGAATACCTTCACTAGCACCTAAGGCTTCTATTAGGAGTATTGAATCAAGCTAATTCGAGCAATTACACAAAACCCTAGAAAAAATGTCACTATTCACCTCATGAATTAAACTAACTATTCCAACCGTTTAAATTGCGAAACGATGGCTCAAATATGTTCTATAGCATTCATATACATGGTATAATAGCATAGATAATTAATACAATAGCATTTGATCACATTTTCAACAAATCAAGAAATTGACAACTATTTAGAAATGCGAAAATAGGTCGTGAAATCCCTCACCAATGCGCGTAGGAGTACCTAGGAAGCTTGCAAACACCCTATACTAGTTTCTCAAGGCTTGGCTTGGCTTGGATTGAGGAGTTGATGAGCAAAAATCATTTTTTTCTTCCTTCTTGCTGCTCTCGGCCCATGCACAGTGTTTTCAGCTTCTATTTTTTTTTGTTTGCTATTATGAGCTAATATGTGTGTTTTGTTGGCTTTATAAAAGTTAGGGTCTAGTTTGGGTGTTTAAGTGGCTTCTAAAATGCGCGTTGAAAGCTTAGAAACGAGCCTAAGGTGAAACATGTGTGCTAGTTAATTAAATCTTTAAGTTAGTTATGTAACACTATTCAGTCAACTACAAAAATCATTTTCTAAACGAGCTCTCCTATCGCCTCTAGCTCAATTGCACATTTTTCCCACTACTTTACCAATTAATATGATTTAATAAAAATGCTAATTAACTAATAGAATGCAGTTTAAAAATGGAGTGAATAGTAGTCACAAAAGTCAGTTAGTAAAACATAGAAGTAAATGCGCAAACAAGGGATGCACCAGTGATTGAATGCATGGCTAAATCTCGAGCGTCACACGTTTTCCTAGGTCTAGGGCACGTACTACGAGGTAGGACACGAACTACGAGACGAACGCACGTTTTTCAATTAAATGCACGCAACCCTAAATGAATGCACGTAATTCAATGTATGGCACATAAAATGAACACAATTCTTAAACCTAGGTCATCGCACGCAAATCTAGGTTAGGGCACACGAAGCGAGGTTTCACTCGCAAATCGGGGTCGGGCCTCACACAAATCCTTCATGTGTTGACGGTTCACAGTCCTAGCCAAGAGAGATGGCCCTTTCAAAAAGCCCAATGGGCTTAACGACAACCCATCTCTTTCAACAACGAAGCATCTTCATAAGACGTGATATCAACGGGTTGTAGGGCCCTGTAATATCCCGCGAGCTAGGTTGTCATCCTTTTAACAGCTCACGACGTATGATCCGGGACGGAAACACAGAGCAAAAGAAGAAATGTGGCCTGAAATTGATGAAAATGTTTGATTTTGGGCTCCGAAAATTGGTGCAGTCGAGCAGGCTTGCTGCCTTCGTCGTAGAGCTCTCGGAGAGCTTTCTAATGGTATGTTGTGCATCGCGTATCTCCTTACAGATTAAAAGTTATTGGCACCAGAGCGACGGTGACCTGGTCACAAGCCCCACACCCTCGGTTTGCGGGCCCAACCTCTACGTGAAGCGAAGTTGTCTTGCCCAAGGTACCGTGGGATTCGGTAATAGAAATGCGGTGGATAAAGAATCTGTGCTACCCTAACCGGGGCAAAAAAAATTGAAAATGAGGGTGCAACACGAGGACTTCCCAAGGGCTCACCCATCCTAGTACTAGTCTCGCCCAAGCACGCTTAACTTCGGAGTTCTGATGGGATCTGGTGCATTAGTGCTGGTATGATCGCACCCGTCATGTTGAGGGCATAAATCCTTTATGTGTTGACGGTTCACAGTCCCAGCCCAAAGAGATGGCCCATTCAAAAGGCCCAAGGGGCTTAACAACAACCCATCTAGTTCAACAACGCAGCATCTTCGTAAGACGTGATATCGACGCGTTGTAGGGCCCTGTAATATCCCGCGAGTTAGGTTGTCGTCCTTTTAACAGCTCATGACGTTCGATCTGGGACAGAAAAACATAGCAAAATAAGAAAAGTGGCCCGAAACTGATGAAAACGTTCAATTTTGGGCTCCAAAAAAAGGTGCAGCCGAGCAGGCTTGTTGCCTTCATAGTAGAGCTCTCGGAGAGCTTTCCAAAGGTATGTTGTGCACCGCGTAACTCCTTAAGGATTAAAAGTTATGGTCACCAGAGTGACGGAGACCTGGTCACAAGCCCCACGCCCTCGTTTTGCAGGCCCAGCCTTTACGTGAAGTGAAGTTGTCTTGCCCAAGGTACCGTGGAATTCGATAATAGAAATGCGGTAGATAAAGAATCTTGGCAACCCTCACCGGGGCAAAAAAAATTGAAAAGGGGGGTGTAACACGAGGACTTCACAAGGGCTCACCCATCCTAGTAGTAGTCTCGCCAAAGCACGCTTAACTTCGGAGTTCTGATGGGATTCGGTGCATTAGTGCTGGTATGATCGCACCTGTCATATTGAGGGCACAAATCCTTTATGTGTTGACGGTTCACAGTCCCAGCCTAGAGAGGTGGCCCATTCAAAAGGCCCAATGGGCTTAACGACAACCCATCCGCTTCAACAACGCAGCATCCTCATAAGACGTGAGATTGACGCATTGTAGGGCCCTGTAATTTCCCGTGAGTTAGGTTGTCATCCTTTTAACAGCTCACGACGTACGATCTGGGACGGAAAAACAGAGCAAAAGAAGAAAAGTGGCCCAAAATTGATGAAAATGTTAGATTTTGGGCTCGAAAAATAGGTGCAGTTGAGAAGGCTTGCTACCCTCGTCGAAGAGCTCTCAGAGAGCTTCCCAACGGTAAGTTGTGCGCAGTGTAACTCCTTACGGATCAAATGTCATGGGCACCGGAGCGACGGAGACCTAGTCACAAGCCCTACACCCTCGGTTTGCGGGCCCAACCTCTACGTGAAGCGGAGTTGTCTTGCCCAAGGTGCCGTGGGTTTCGGTAATAGAAATGTGGTGGATAAAGTATCTTGGCAACCCTAACCGGGGCAAAAAAAATTTAAAAGGGGGGGTACAACACGAGGACTTCCTAGGGGATCACCCATCCTAGAACTACTCTCCCCCAAGCATGCTTAACTTCGGAGTTCTGAAGGGATCCGGTGCACTAGTACTGGTATGATCGCACCTGTCATGTTGTGGGCACAAATCCTTTATGTGTTGACGGTTCACAGTCTCAACCCAGAGAGATGGCCCATTCAAAAGGACCAATGATCTTAACGACAACCCATCCACTTCAACGACGCAACATCCTCCCAAGATGTGATATCGACGCATTGTAGGGCCCTCTAATGTCCCGCGAGTTAGGTTGTCGTCCTTTTTACAGCTCACGACGTACGATCTGGGATGGAAAAACATAGCAAAAGAAGAAAAGTGGCCCAAAACTGATGAAAACATTCAATTTTGGTCTCCAAAAATAGGCACAGCCAAGCAGGCTTGCTACCCTTGTCGTTAAGATCTCAAAGAGGTTTCCAATGGTTTGCTATGCGCCGTGCAACTCCTTACGGATTAAAAGTTATGGGTGTCGGAGTGACGGAGACCTAGTCACAAGCCCTACGCCCTCAGTTCGCTGGCCCAGCCTCTACGAGAAGCGAAGTTGTCTTGTCCAGGTACCATGGGATTCAGTAGTACAAATGTGGTGGATAAAGTATCTTGGCAACCCTAATCGGGGCAAAAAAAATTGAAAAGCGAGGGTGCAACACGAGGACTTCCCAGGGGGTAACCCATTCTAGTACTACTCTCGCCCAAGCACGTTTAACTTCAACGTTCTGATGGGATCTGGTGCATTAGTGCTGGTATGATCGCACCCGTCATGTTGAGGGAACAAATCCTTTATGTGTTGATGGTTCACAGTCCCAGCCCAAAGAGATGGCACATTCAAAAGGCCTAATGGGCATAACGACAACCCATCCGCTTCAACAACACAGCATCCTCGTAAGACGTGATATCGACGCATTGTAGGGCCCTATAATATCTCGTGAGTTAGGTTGTCGTCCTTTTAACAGCTCATGACGTACGATCCGGGACGAAAAAACATAGCAAAAGAAGAAAAGTGGCCTGAAACTAATGAAAATGTTCGATTTTGGGCAACGAAAATAGGCGCAGACGAGCTGGCTTGATGCCCTCGTCGTAGAGCTCTTGGATAGCTTTCAAACGGTATGCTGTGCACCGCGTAACTCTTTACGAATTCAAAGTCATAGGCACTGGAGGGACGGAGGCCTAGTCATATGCCCCACGCCCTCGGTTTGTGGGCCCAGCCTCTACGTGTAGCAAAGTTGTCTTACCCAGGGTGCTGTGGTATTCGGTAATAGAAATGTGGTTGATAAAGTATCTTGGCGACCCTAACCGGGGCAAAAAAAATTGAAAAGGTGGATGCAACACGAGGAATTCGCACGGGATCACCCATCCTAGTACTACTCTCGCCCAAGCACGCTTAACTTCGGAGTTTTGATGGGATCCGGTACATTAGAGCTGGTATGATCGCACCCATCATGTTGTGGGCACAAATCCTTTATGTGTTGATGGTTCACAATCCCAACCCAGAGAGATGGCCCATTCAAAAGGCCCAATAGGCTTAACGTCAACCCATCCACTTCAACAACGTAGCATCCTCGCAAGACGTGATATCAGTGCATTGTAAGGCCCACTAATGTCCCACGAGTTAGGTTGTCATCCTTTTAACAGCTCACGACGCATGATACAGGATGAAAAAATAGAGCAAAAGAAGAAATGTGGCCCAAAACTGATGAAAATGTTCAATTTTGGGTTCCGAAAATTGGCACAGACGAGCAGGCTTCTTGTCCATGTCGTAGAGCTCTCGAAGAGCTTTCCAACGGTATGCTGTGTGCCGTGTAACTCCTTACGGATTAAAAGTTATGGGCACTGGAGTGACAGAGACCTGGTCCCAAGCCCACGCCCTCGGTTTGCGGGCCCAGCCTCTACGAGAAGTGGTGTTGCCTTGCCCAAGGTGCCGTGGGATTTGGTAATACAAATGTGGTGGATAAAGTATCTTGGCAACCCTAACCGGGGCCAAAAAAATTAAAAAGCGGGGGTGCAACACGAGGAATTTCCAGGGGGTCACCTATCCTAGTACTACTATCGCTCAAGCACGCTCAACTTCGGAGTTCTAAGGGGAGCCGATGCAATAGTACAGGTATGATCACATCCATCATGTTTTGGGCACAAATCCTTTATGTGTTGACGGTTCACAGTCCCAGCCCAGAGAGATGGCCCATTCGAAAGGCCCAATGGGCTTAACGACAACTCATCTACTTCAACAACGCAGCATTCTCATATGACGTGATATCGACGCGTTGTAGTGCCCTCTAATGTTCCACGAGTTAGGTTGTCGTCCTTTTAACAGCTCACGACGTATGATCCGGGACGGAAAAACAGAGCAAAAGAAGAAAAATGGCCTGAAACTGATGAAAACTTTCAATTTTTGGCTCCAAAAAGGGCGCAGCCTAGTAGACTAGCTTCCCTCGTCGTATAGCTCTCAGAGAGCTTTCCAAAGGTATGCTGTGCGCCGTGTAACCCCTTACGGATTAAAAGTTTTAGGCACTGGAGCGACGGAGACCTGGTCATAAGCCCCACGCCCTCGGTTTGCAGGCCCAGCCTCTACGTGAAGCGAAGTTGTCTTGCCCAAGGTGCCGTGGGATTCGGTAATAGAAATGTGGTGGATAATGTATCTTGGCAACCCTAAACAGGGCAAAAAAAAATTGAAAATAGGGGGTGCAACACGAGGACTTCCTAGGTGGTCACCCATCCTTGTACTACTCATGCCCAAGCATGCTTAACTTCGAAGTTATGATGGGATCCGGTGCATTAGTGCTGGTATGATTGCACCCATCATGTTGACGGCACAAATCATTGATGTGTTGACGGTTCACAGTCCCCGCCCAAAGAGATGACCCATTCAAAAGGCCGAATGGGCTTAATGACACCCATCCGCTTTAACAACGCAGCATCTTCGTAAGACGTGATATCGACGCGTTGTAGGGCCCTGTAATATCCTGCGAGTTAGGTTGTCGTCCTTTTAACATCTCACGACGTACGATCCGGGACGGAAAAACAAAGCAAAATAAGAAAAGTGGCCCAAAAGTAATGAAAATGTTCGATTTTGGGCTCCAAAAATAGGTATGATCGCACCCGCCATGTTGGGGGCACAAATCCTTTATGTGTTGACGGTTCACAGTCCCAACCCAGAGAGATGGACCATTCAAAAGGCCCAATGGTTTTAACGATAACCCATCCGCTTCAATGACGCAGTATCCTCACAAGACGTGATATCGACGCATTTTAGGGACATCTAATGTCACGCGAGTTAGGTTGTCGTCCTTTTAACAGCTCATGACGTATGATCCGGGATGAAAAAATAGAGCAAAAGTAGAAATGTGGCTTGAAACTGATGAAAACGTTCGATTTTGGGCTCCAAAAATTGGCATAGCCGAGTAGGCTTTCTACCTTCGTCGTAGAGCTCTCGGAGAGCTTTCCAACGATATGTTGTTCGCCACTTAACTCCTTATGAATTAAAAGTTATGGGCACCAGAGCGACGGAGACATGGTCACAAGCCCCATGCCCTCGGTTTGCGGTCCTAACCTCTATGTGAAGTGAAGTTGTCTTGCCCAAGGTGCCATGGGATTCGGTAATAGAAATGTGGTGGATCAAGTATCTTGGCAACCGTAACCAGGGAAAAAAAAATTTAAAAGCGGAGGTGCAACACGAGGACTTCCCATGGGGTCACCCATCCTTGTACTACTCTCGCCCAAGCATGCTTAACTTCGGAGTTCTGATGGGATCCGGTGCATTAGTGCTGGTATAATCGCACCCGTCATGTTGTGCGCACAAATCCTTTTTGTGTTGATGGTTCACAGTCCCAGCCTAGAGAGGTAGCCCATTGAAAAGGCCCAATGGGCTTAACGACAACCCATCCACTTTAACAATGCAGCATCCTCGCAAGACGTGATATCGACTCATTGTAGGGGCCTCTGATGTCCCGCGAGTTAGGTTGTCATCTTTTTAACAGCTCACGAAGTACGATCATGGACGGAAATATAGAGCAAAAGAAGAATTGTGGCCCGAATATGATGAAAAAGTTCGATTTTGGGCTCCAAAAATAGGAACAGCCAAGCAGGCTTGCTGCCTCCGCAGTAGAGCTCTTGGAGAGCTTTTCAACGGTATGCTGTGCGCCGTGTAACTCCTTGCGGATTAAAAGTTATGGGCATTGGAGCGACGGAGACCTGGTCACAAGCCCCACACCCTCGGTTTGCGGGCCCAGCCTCTACGAGAAGCGAAGTTGTCCTGCCCAAGGTGCCATGGGATTCGTTAATAGAAGTGCAGTGGATAAAGAATCTTGGCAACATTAACCGAGGCAAAAAAAATTGAAAAAGGGGGTACAACACGAGGACTTCCAAGGGGGTCACCCATCCTAGTACTACTCTCGCCCAAGCACGCTTAACTTCAAAGTTATGATGGGATCCGGTGCATTAGTGCTGGTATGATTGCACCCATCATGTTGAGGGCACAAATCATTGATGTGTTGACGGTTCACAGTCCCCGCCCAAAGAGATGGCCCATTCAAAAGGCCGAATGGGCTTAATGACACCCATCAGCTTTAACAACGCAGCATCTTTGTAAGACGTGATATCGACGCATTGTAGGGCCCTGTAATATCCCGCAAGTTAGGTTGTCGTCCTTTTAACATCTCATGACGTACGATCCGGGACGGAAAAAAAAAGCAAAATAAGAAAAGTTGCCCAAAAGTAATGAAAACGTTCGATTTTGGGCTCCAAAAATAGGTATGATCGCACCCGCCATGTTGGGGGCACAAATCCTTTATGTGTTGACGGTTCATAGTCCCAACCCAGAGAGATGGACCATTCAAAAGGCCCAATGGTTTTAACGATAACCCATCCGCTTCAATGACGCAGTATCCTCACAAGACGTGATATCGATGCATTTTAGGGACATCTAATGTCACGCGAGTTAGGTTGTCGTCCTTTTAACAGCTCATGACGTATGATCCGGGATGAAAAAATAGAGCAAAAGTAGAAAAGTGGCTTGAAACTGATGAAAACGTTCGATTTTGGGCTCCAAAAATTGGCATAGCCGAGTAGGCTTTCTACCTTCGCCGTAGAGCTCTCGGAGAGCTTTCCAACGGTATGCTATTCGCCGCTTAACTCCTTATGAATTAAAAGTTATGGGCTCCGGAGCGACGGAGACATGGTCACAAGCCCCATGCCCTCGGTTTGCGGTCCCAACCTCTATGTGAAGTGAAGTTGTCTTGCCCAAGGTGCCATGGGATTCGGTAATAAAAATGTGGTGGATCAAGTATCTTGGCAACCGTAACCAGGGCAAAAAAAATTTAAAAGCGAAGGTGCAACACGAGGACTTCCCAGGGGGTCACCCATATTTGTACTACTCTTGCCCAAGCATGCTTAACTTCAGAGTTCTGATGGGATCTGGTGCAATAGTGCTAAAATAATCGCACCCGTCATGTTGTGTGCACAAATCCTTTATGTGTTGACGGTTCACAGTCCCAGCTCAGAGAGATGGCCCATTCAAAAGGCCCAATGGGCTGAACGACAACCCATTCGCTTCAACAATGTAGCATCCTCGTAAGACGTGATATCGACATGTTGTAGGGCCCTCTAATGTCCTGCGAGTTAGGTTGTCATCTTTTTAACAGCTCACGAAGTACGATCATGGACGGAAATATAGAGCAAAAGAAGAAATGTGGCCCGAAAATGATGAAAAAGTTCTATTTTGGGGTCCAAAAATAGGAACAGCCAAGCAGGCTTGCTGCCTCCGCAGTAGAGCTCTTGGAGAGCTTTTCAACGGTATGCTGTGCGCCGTGTAGCTCCTTGCGGATTAAAAGTTATGGGCATGGGAGCGACGGAGACCTGGTCACACGCCCCACACCCTCGGTTTGCGGGCCCAGCATCTACGAGAAGCAAAGTTGTCTTGCCCAAGGTGCCATGGGATTCGTTAATAGAAATGCGGTGGATAAAGAATCTTGGCAACACTAACCGGGGCAAAAAAAATTGAAAAAGGGGGTGCAACACGAGGACTTCCAAGGGGGTCACCCTTCCTTGTACAAATCTCGCCCAAGCATGCTTAACTTCGAAGTTATGATGGGATCCGGTGCATTAGTGCTGGTATGATCTCACCCATCATGTTGAGGGCACAAATCATTGATGTGTTGACGGTTCACAGTCCCCGCCCAAAGAGATGGCCCATTCAAAAGGCCGAATGGGCTTAATGACACCCATCCGCTTTAACAACGCAGCATCTTCGTAAGACGTGATATCGACGCGTTGTAGGGCCCTGTAATATCCCGCGAGTTAGGTTGTCGTCCTTTTAACATCTCACGACGTACGATTCGAGATGGAAAACCAAAGCAAAATAAGAAAAGAGGCCCAAAAGTAATGAAAATGTTCGATTTTGGGCTCCAAAAATAGGTATGATCGCACCCGCCATGGTGGGGGCACAAATCCTTTATGTGTTGACGGTTCATAGTCCCAACCCGGAGAGATGGACCATTCAAAAGGCCCAATGGTT
Organism: Ehretia macrophylla; assembly: GCA_037974665.1. NCBI lineage: Eukaryota > Viridiplantae > Streptophyta > Magnoliopsida > Boraginales > Ehretiaceae > Ehretia > Ehretia macrophylla. Next base: position 72,249,375 of record CM075769.1, read on the forward strand.
TTAACGATAACCCATCCGCTTCAATGACGCAGTATCCTCACAAGACGTGATATCGACGCATTTTAGGGACATCTAATGTCACGCGAGTTAGGTTGTCATCCTTTTAACAGCTCATGACGTATGATCCGGGATGAAAAAATAGAGCAAAAGTAGAAAAGTGGCTTGAACCTGATGAAAACGTTCGATTTTGGGCTCCAAAAATTGGCATAGCCGAGTAGGCTTTCTACCTTTGCCGTAGAGCTCTCGGAGAGCTTTCCAACGGTATGCTGTTCGCTGCTTAACTCCTTATGAATTAAAAGTTATGGGCACCGGAGCGACGGAGACATGGTCACAAGCCCCATGCCCTCGGTTTGCGGTCCCAACCTCTATGTGAAGTGAAGTTATCTTGCCCAAGGTGCCATGCGATTCGGTAATAGAAATGTGGTGGATCAAGTATCTTGGCAACCGTAACCTGGGCAAAAAAAATTTAAAAGCGGAGGTGCAACACGAGGATTTCCCAGGGGGTCACCCATCCTTGTACAACTCTCGCCCAAGCATGCTTAACTTCGGAGTTCTGATGGGATCCGATGCATTAGTGCTGGTATAATCGCACCCGTCATGTTTTGGGCACAAATCCTTTATGTGTTGACGGTTCACAGTCCCAGCCCAGCGAGATAGCCCATTCAAAAGGCCCAATGGGCTTAACGACAACCCATCCACTTCAACAATGCAGCATCCTCGCAAGACGTGATATCGACTCATTGTAGTGGCCTCTGATGTCCCGCGAGTTAGGTTTTCATATTTTTAACAGCTCACGAAGTACGATCATGGACGGAAATATAGAGCAAAAGAAGAAATGTGGCCCGAAAATGATGAAAAAGTTCAATTTTGGGCTCCAAAAATAGGAACAGCCAAGCAGGCTTGCTGCCTCCGCAGTAGAGCTTTTGGAGAGCTTTTCAACGGTATGCTGTGCGCCATGTAACTCCTTGCGGATTAAAAGTTATGGGCACTGGAGCGACGGAGACCTGGTCACAAGCCCCACACCCTCGCTTTGCGGGCCCAGCCTTTACGAGAAGCGAAGTTGTCTTGCCCAAGGTGCCGTGGGATTCGTTAATAGAAATGCAGTGGATAAAGAATCTTGGCAACACTAACCGGGGCAAAAAAAATTGAAAAAGGGGGTACAACACGAGGACTTCCAAGGGGGTCACCCATCCCAGTACTACTCTCCCCCAAGCACGCTTAACTTTAGCGTTCTGATAGTATCCAGTGCATTAGTGCTGGTATGATCGCACCCGTCATGTTGAGGGCACAAATCCTTTATGTGTTGACGGTTCACAGTCCCAGGCCAGAGAGATGGCCCATTCAAAAGGCCCAATGGGGATGACGACAACCAATCTACTTCAACAGCACAGTATTATCATAAGATGTGATATCGATGCGTTGTAGAGCCCTGTAATAACTACGAGTTAGGTTGTCGTCCTTTTAACAGCTCACGACGTACGATCCGGGATGAAAAAACTGTGCAAAAGGAGAAAAGTGGCCCGAAACATATGAAAATGTTCGATTTTCGGCTCCAAAAATGGGTTTAGCTAAGCAGGCTTGCTGCCCACATGGTAGTGCTCTCCGAGAGCTTTCCAGCGGTATGCTGTGCGCCGCGTAACTCCTTAAGGATCAAAAGTTATGGGCACCGGAGCGGCGAAGACCTGTTCACAAGCCCTACGCCCTCGGTTTGCGGGCCCAGCCTCTACGTGAAGCGAAGTTATCTTGCCCAAGGTGCCTTGGGATTCGGTAATAGAAATGTGGTGGATAAAGTATCTTGGCAACCCTAACCGAGGACAAAAAATTTGAAAAGGGGGGTGCAACACGTGGACTTCCAAGGGGGTCACCCATCCTAGTACTACTCTCGCCCAAGTACGCTTAACTTCGGCGTTCTGATGGTATCCGGTGCATTAGTGCTAGTATGATCGCACCCATCATGTTGAGGGCACAAATCCTTTATGTGTTGACGGTTCACACTCCCAGGCTAGAGAGATGGCCCATTCAAAAGTCCCAATGGGTGTAACGACAACCTATCCGCTTCAATAGCGCAGCATCATCGTAAGACGTTATATCAACGCGTTGTAGGGCCCTGTAATAACTGCGAGTTAGGTTGTCGTCCTTTTAACAGCTCACAACGTGTGATCCGAGACGAAAAAATAGAGCAAAAGAAGAAAAGTGGCCTAAAACTAATGAAAACGTTTGATTTTGGGCACCGAAAACAGGCGCAGTTGAGCAGGCTTATGATGATGTTGTGCGCCACGTAACTTGGCAACCCTAAGAGGGGCAAAAAAAATCGAAAAGGGGGGGTGCAACACGAGGACTTCCCAGGGAGTCACCCATCCTAGTACTACTCTCGCCCAAGCACTCTTAACTTCGGAGTTTTAATGGGATCCGGTGCATTAGTGCTGGTATGATCACACCCGTCATGTTAAGAGCACAAATCCTTTATGTGTTGACGGTTCATAGTCCCGACCCAGAGAGATGGCCCATTCAAATAGCCCAATGGCCTTAACGACAAATCCTTTATGTGATATTGATGTGTTGTAGGGCCCTGTAACATCTCGTGAGTTAGGTTGTCATCCTTTTAACAGCTCACGACATACGATCCGGGACAGAAAAAGAGAGCAAAAGAAGAAAAGTGGCCCGAAATTGATGAAAACGTTCGATTTTGGGCTCCGAAAATAGGCATAGTCAAGAAGGCTTGCTACCCCCGCCGTAAAGCTCTCGGAGAGCTTTCCAAAGGTACGCTGTGTGTTGCATAACTCCATACGAATTATCAGTTATGGGCACCGGAGCAACGGAGACCTGGTCACAAGCCCCACGCACACGGCTTGCGGACCCAGCCTCTACGTGAAGCGAAGTTTTCTTGCCCAAGGTGCCGTGTGATTCGGTAATAGAAATTTGGTGGATAAAGTATCTTGGCAACCCTAACCGGGGGAAAAAAAATTGAAAAGCGGGGCTGCAACCCGAGGACTTCCCAGGGGGTCACCCATCCTAGTACTATTCTCGCCCAAGCACGCTTAACTTCTTGGTTCCGATAGGATCCGGTGCATTAGTGTTGGTATAATCGCACCCGTCATGTTTTGGTCACAAATCCTTTATGCGTTGACAGTTCACTGTCCCAACCTAGAGAGATGGCCCATTCAAAAGTCTCAATGGGCCTAACGACAACCAATCCGCTTCAACAACGCTGCATCCTCGCATGACATAATATCGACGCATTGTAGGGGCCTCAAATATCCCTCGAGTTAGGTTGTCGTCCTTTCAATAGCTCACGACGTACGATCCGGTACGAAAAAACAGAGCAAAAGAAGAAAAGTGGCCAGAAACTGATGAAAACATTTGATTTTGGGCTCGAAAAACAGGTGCAGCCGAGCAGGCCTGCTGCCTCCATTGTAGAGCTCTCAGAGAGCTTTCCAACGGTATGCTGTGTGCTGCGTAACGCCTTACGGATTAAAAGTTATGGGCACCGCAGCGACAGAGACCTGGTCACAAGCCCTACGCCCTCGGTTTGCGGGTCCAGCCTCTACGAGAAGCGAAGTTGTCTTGCCCAAGGTGCCGTGGGATTCTGTAATAGTAATGTGGTGGATAAAGTATCTTGGCAACCCTAACCTGGGCAAAAAAAATTGAAAAGGGGGGGTACAACACGAGGACTTCTTAGGGGGTCACCCATCCTAGTACTATTCTCGCCCAAGCACTCTTATCTTCTGAGTTCTTATGGGATCCGATGCATTAGTGCTGGTATGATCGCACCCGTCATGTTGAGGGCACAAATCCTTTATGTGTTGATAGTTCACAGTCCCAGCCTAGAGAGATGGCCCATTCAAAAGGCCCAATGGGCTTAACGACAACCCATCTGCTTCAACAACGCAGCATCCTCGTAAGAAGTGATATCGACGCGTTGTAGGGCCCTGTAATATCTCGCAAGTTAGGTTGTCATCCTTTTAGCAGCTCACGACGTACGATCCGGGACAAAAAATAGAGCAAAAGAAGAAAAGATGGCCCGAAACTGATGAAAATGTTATATTTTGGGCTTCGAAAACATGCGCAGCTAAGCAGGCTCGCTGCCCCTATAGTAGAGCTCTCGAAGAGCTTTCCAACGGTATGCTTTGTGCCGCGTAACTCCTTAAGAATTAAAAGTTATGGGCACCAGAGTGACATAGACCTGGTCATAAGCCCCACGCCTTTGGTTTGCGGGTCCAGCCTCTACGAGAAGCGAAGTTGTCTTGCCAAGGTGCCGTGGGATTCCGTAATGGAAATGTGGTGGATAAAGTATCTTGGCAACCCTAACTGGGGCAAAAAAAATTGAAAAAGGGGATGCAACACGAGGACTTCCAAGGGGTCACCCATCCTAGTACTACACTCACCCAAGCACGCTTAACTTCGGCGTTCAGATGGGATCCGGTGCATTAGTGCTGGTATAATCGCACCTGTCATGTTGAAGACACAAATCCTTTATGTGTTGACGGTTCACAGTCCCAGCCTAGAGAGATGGCCCATTCAAAAGGCCCAATGGCCTTAACAATAACCTATCCGCTTCAACAACGCAGCATCCTCATAAGACGTAATATCAACGCGTTGTAGGGCCCTGTAATATCCCGCGAGTTTGGTTGTTGTCCTTTTAACAGCTCATGACGTGCTATCCGGGATGGAAAAACGGAGCAAAAGAAGAAAAGTGGCCCGCAACTAATGAAAACATTCGATTTTGGGCTCTGAAAATAGGAGCAGTTGAGCAGGCTTGCTGCCCTCGTCGTAGAGCTCTTGGAGAGCTTTCCAACTGTATGCTTTGCACCGCGTAACTCCTTACAGATTAAATGTTATGGGCACCGGAGCGACAGAGACCTGGTCACAAGCCCCACGCCCTCGGTTTGTAGGCCCATCCTCAACGTGAAGCGAAGTTGTCTTGCCAAAGGTGCCGTGGGATTCGGCAATAGAAATGTGGTGGATAAAGTATCTTGGCAACCCTAACCGGGGCAAAAAAAATTGAAAATGGGGGGTGCAACACGAGGACATACGAGGGGATCACCCATTCTAGTGCTACTCTCACCCAAGCACGCTTAACTTCGGAGTTCTAATGGGATTCGGTGCATTAGTGTTGGTATGATCGCACCGGTCATGTTGAGGACACAAATCCTTTATGTGTTGACGGTTCACAGTCCCAGCCCAAAGAGATGGCCTATTCTGAAAGGCCCAATGGGCATAACGACAACGCATCCGCTTCAACGACGCAGCATCCTCGCTATACGTGATATTGACGCATTGTAGGGCCCTCTAATGTCCCGCGAGTTAGGTTTTCGGCCTTTTAACAGCTCACGACGAACGATCCGGGACGGAAAAAACAGAGCAAAAGAAGAAAAGTGGCCCGACATTGATGAAAATGTTCGATTTTGGGCTCCGAAAATAGGCACAGCCGAGCAGGATTGCTGTGCCCATTATAGTGTTCTCGGAGAGCTTTCCAACGGTATGCTATGCGCTGCGTAACTCCTTACTGATTAAAAGTTATGGGCACCGGAGCGACGGAGACCTGGTCACAAGCCCTACGCCCTCGGTTTGCAGGCCCAGCCTCTACGAGAAGCGAAGTTTTCTTACCCAAGGTGCCGTGGGATTCGGTAATAGAAATGCAGTGGATAAAGAATCTTGGCAACCCTAACCGGCACAAAAAAAATTGAAAAGGGGAGATGCAACATGAGGACTTCCCAAGGGGTCACCCATCCTAGTACTAGTCTCGCCCAAGCATGCTTAACTTCGGCATTCCGATGGGATCCGGTGCAATAGTGCAGGAATGATCGCACATGTCATGTTGAGGGCACAAATCCTATATGTGTTGACGGTTCACAGTCCCAGCCCAGAGATATGGCCCATTCAAAAGGCCTAATGGGCATAACGACAACCCATCCGCTTCAACAACGCAGCATCCTCGTAAAAGCTGATATGGACCCGTTGTAGGGCCCTGTAATATCCCTCGAGTTTGGTTGTCGTCCTTTTAACAACTGACGACGTACGATCTGAGAGTGAAAAATAGTGCAAAAGAAGAAAAGTATGCTTCGCAAACTGGCGCAGCTTGGAAGGCTTGTTGCCCCTGTAGTAGAGCTCTCATAGAGCTTTCTTACGGAATGTTGTGCGCCACGTAACTCCTTACGGATTAAAAGTTATGGGCACCGGAGCGACGGAGACCCAGTCACAAGCCCAACGCCCTCGATTTGCCGGCCCAGCCTCTACGTGAAGCGAAATTGTCTTGCCCAATTTACCATGGGATACGGTAATAGAAATACGGTGGATAAAGAATCTTGGAATCCCTAACCGAGGCAAAAAAAATTTGAAAATGTGGGTGCAACACGAGGACTTCCCAGGGGGTCACCCATCATAGTACTGCTCTCGCCCAAGTATGCTTAACTTCGGCGTTCTGATGGGATCCGATGCATTAGTGTTGGTATGATCGCACCCATCATGGTGAGGGCACAAATCCTTTATGTGTTGACGATTCACAGTCTCAGCCTAGAGAGATGGCCCAATCAAAAGGCCCAATGGGCATAAGGACAACCCATCCGCTTCAACGACGCATCATCCTCGCAAGACGTGATATCGACGCACCGTAGGGCCCTCTAATGTCCCGCAAGTTAGGTTGTCGTCCTTTTAACAGCTCGCAATGTACGATTCGGGACGAAAAAACATAGCAAAAGAAGAAAAGTGGCCTGAAACTGATGAAAGTGTTCGATTTTGGGCTCCGAAAATAGGCACAGTCGAGCAGGCTTGCTGCCCTCGTTGTAGAGCTCTCGGAGAGCTTTTCAACGGTATGCTGTGCGCCATGTAACTCCTTACGGATTAAAATTTATGGGCACCGGAGCGACGGAGACCTGGTCACACGCCCCACGCCCTCGGTTTGCGAGCCCAGCCTCTACGACAAGCGAAGTTGTCTTGCCCAAAGTTCCATGGGATTCGGTAATAGAAATATGGTGGATAAAGAATCTTGCCAACCCTAACCGAGGGAAAAATAATTAAAAAGGGGGGTGCAACACGAAGACTTCCCAATGGGGTCACCCATCCTAGTACTACTCTCGCCCAAGGACGCTTAACTTCAGTGTTCTAATGGGATCCGGTGCATTAGTTCTGGTGTGATCACACCCGTCATGTTGAGGGCACAAATCCGTTATGTGTTTAGGATTCACAGTCCCAGTCCAGAGAGATGGCCCATTCAAACGGCCCAATGGGCTTAACGACAACCCATCCGCTTCAACAACGTACGATCCTCATAAGACGTGATATCGACGCATTGTAGGGCCCTGTAATATCCCGTGAATTAGGTTGTCGTCCTTTTAACAGCTCACGACGTACGATCTGGGATAGAAAAATATAGCGAAAGCAGAATAGTGGCCCGAAACTGATGAAAATGTTCAATTTTGGGCTCAAAAAATAGAACAATCGAGCAGGCTTGCTACCCCCGTCGTAGAGTTCTCGGAGAGCTTTCCAACGGTATGCTGTGCGTAGCGTAACGCCTTACGGATCAAAAGTTATGGGCACTGGAGCAACGGAGACCTGGTCACAAGCCCTATACCCTCGGTTAGCGGGCCCAGCCTCTACGTGAAGCGGAGTTATCTTACCCAAGGTGCAATGGTATTCGATAACATAAATGTGGTAGATAAAGTATCTTGGCAACCCTAACCGGGGCAAAAAAAATTGAAAAGAGGAGGTGCAACACGAGGACTTCCCAAGGGGTCACCCATCCTAGTACTACTATCGACCAAGCACGCTTAACTTCGGAGTTCTGATGGGATCCGGTGCATTAGTGGTGGTATGACCGCACACATCATGTTGTGGGCACAAATCCATTATGTGTTGACAGTTCATAGTTCAACCCAGAGAGATGGCCCATTCAAAAGGCCCAATGGGCTTAACGACAACCTACCACTTCAACGATGTAGCATCCTCGCTAGACATGATATCGAGACGTTGTAGGGCCCTCTAATGTCCCACGAGTTAGGTTGTCGTCCTTTTAGCATCTCACGACGTACGATCCGAGATGAAAAAACAGAGCAAAAGAAGAAAAGTGGCCCAAAATTGATGAACAAGTTTGATTTTGGGCTCCAAAAAAAGCACAGCCGAGCAGAATTGCTGCCCCCATCATAGAGCTCTCAGAGAGCTTTCCAACGGTATGCTGTGCGCCATGTAACTCCTTACGAATTAAACGTTATGGGCACCGAAGTGACGGAGACCTAGTCACAAGCCCCACGCCCTCTGTTTGCGGGCCCAGCTTCTACGAGAAGCGAAGTTTTCTTGCCCAAGGTGCCGGGGGATTCAGTAATAGAAATCCGGTGGATAAAGAATATTGGCAACCCTAACTAGGGCAAAAATAATTGAAAAGCGGGGTGCGACACGAGGACTTCCCAAGGGGTCACCCTTCTTTGTAGTACTCTCGTCCAAGGATGCTTAACTTCGGCGTTCTGATGGGATTCGGTGCATTAGTGCTGGTATGATCGCACCCGTCATATTGACGGCACAAATCCTTTGTGTTGACGGTTCATAGTCGCAGCCCAGAGAGATGGCCCATTCAAATGGCCCAATGGGCTTAACGACAACCCATCCGCTTCAACAACGTAGCATCCTCGTAAGACGTTATATCGACGCATTGTAGGGCCCTATAATATCCCGCGAGTTAGGTTGTCGTCCTTTTGACAACTCATGATGTTCAATCCGAGACAGAAAAACGGAATAAAAGAAGAAAAGTAGCCTAAAACTGATGAAAACATTCAATTTTGGGCTCCAAAAATAGGCGCAATCGAGTAGGCTTGCTGCCCTCATCGTAGTGCTCTCGGAGAGCTTTCCAACGGTATGCTGTGCGTTGTGTAACTCCTTACGGATTAAAAGTTATGGGCACCAGAGCGACGGAGTCCTGGTCACAAGCCCCACGCCCTCAGTTTGCAGGCCCAGCCTCTACGAGAAGTGAAGTTGTCTTGCCCAAGGTGCCGTAGGATTCGGTAATAGAAATGCGGTGGATAAAGAATCTTGGCAACCCTAACCGGGGCAGAAATAATTGAATAGGGGGGTGCAACACAAGGACTTCCCAGTGGGTCCCCCATCCTAGTACTACTCTCGCCCAAGGACGCTTAAATTCGGTGTTCTGATTTGATCCGGTGCATTAGTACTGGTGTGATCGCACCCGTCATGTTGAAAGCAGAAATCACCTATGTGTTGACGGTTCACAGCTCAGCCCAGAGAGACGGCCCATTCAAATGGCCCAATAGGCTTAATGAAAGCCCATTTGCTTCAACAACGCATTATCCTTGCAAGACGTGATATCGACACATTGTAGGGCCCTATAATATCCGGCGAGTTAGGTTGTCGTCCTTTTAATAGCTCACGACGTACGATCCGAGATTCAAAAACTGAGTAAAAGAAGAAAAGTGGCCTGAAACTGATGAAAATATTTTATTTTTGGCTCCAAAAATAGGCACAGTATAGCAGGCTTTCTACCCCTGTCGAAGAGCTCTCGGAGAGCTTTCCAACGGTATGTTGTGCGCCGCGTAACTTCTTACGGATCAAAAGTTATGGGCACCGGAGCGACAAAGACCTGGTCACAAGCCCTATGCCCTCGGTTTACGGGCCCAGCCTCTACGCGAAGCAAAGTTGTCTTGCCCATTGTGCCGTGGGATTCGGTAATAGAAATGTGGTTGATAAAGTATCTTGGCAACCCTAACTGGGGCAAAAAAAATTGAAAAGGGGGGGGTGCGACACGAGGACTTCCTAAGGGGTCACCCATCCTAGTACTACTCTCGCCCAAGCACGCTTCACTTCAGAGTTCTGATGGGATCTAGTGCATTAATGCTGGTATGATCGTACCCGTCATGTTGTGGGCACAAATCCTTTATGTGTTGACGGTTCACAGTCCCAACCTTGAGAGATGGCCCATTCAAAAGGTCCAAGGGGCTTAACGACAACCCATCTGCTTCAACGAGGCAACATCCTCGCAAGACGTGATATCTACACGTTGTAGGGCCCTCTAATGTCCCACGAGTTATGTTTTCATCGTTTTAATAGCTCACGATGTTCGATCCGGGATGGAAAAACAGAGCAAAATAAGAAAAGTGGCTCGAAACTGATGAAAACATTCGATTTTGGCCTCGGAAACCAAGCACTGCAAAGCACGCTTGCTGCCCATATCGTAGAGCTCTCGGAGAGCTTTCCAACGATATACTGTATGCCCCATAACTCCTTACGGATTAAAAGTTATGGGCATCGGAGCGACAAAGACTTGGTCACAAGCCCTACGCCCTCGGTTTGCAGGCCCAGCCTCTACGTGAAGCGAAATTGTCTTGCCCAATGTGCCGTGGGATTTGATAAAAGAAATGCGGTGGATATAGAATCTTGGAAACCTTAACCGGGGAAAAAAAAATTGAAGGGGGGGGGGGGGGGGCAACACGAGGACTTCCTAGGGGGTCACCCATCCTAGTACTAGTTTCGCCCAAGCGCGCTTAACTTCGGCGTTCTGATGGGATCCGGTGCATTAGTACTGTTATGATCGCACCTGTCATGTTGAGGGCACAAATCATTTATGTGTTGACGGTCCACAGTCCCAACCTAGAGAGATGGCCCATTCAAAAGGCCAAATGGGCTTAAGGATAACCCATCCGCTTCAACAACGTAGCATCCTCGTAAGACGTCATATCGACATGTTGTAGGGCCTTTTAATATCCCGCGAGTTAGGTTGTCGTCCTTTTAACAGCTCACAACGTACGATCCGGGATAGAAAAATAGAGCAAAGTAGAAAAGTTGCACGAAACTGATGAAAACATTCGATTTTGGGCTCCGAAAGCAGGCGCAGTCGAGCTGGCTTGCTGCCCCCATCGTAGAACTCTCGGAGAGCTTCCAAACTGTATGTTGTGTGCCGCGTAACTCATTACGGATTAAAAGTCATGGGCATCAGAGCGACGAAGACCTGGTCACAAGCCCCATGCCCTCAGTTTGCAGGCCCAGCCTCTACGTGAAGCGAAGTTGTCTTGCCCCAAGTGCCATGGGATTCGGTAATAGAAATGTGGTGGATAAAGTATCCTGGAAACCATAACCGGGGCAAAAAAAATTGAAAAGGGGGGGTGCAACATGAGGAATTCCCAGGGGATCACGCATCATGTTGAGGACACAAATCCTTTATGTGTTGACGGTTCACAGTCCCAACCCAGAGAAATGGCCCATTCAAAAGGCCCAATGGGCTTAACGACAACCCATTCACTTCAACGACACAGCATCCTAGCAAGACGTGATAACGACGCGTTGTAGGGCCCTCCAATGTCCCGTGAGTTTGGTTTTCGTCCTTTTAACAGCTCACGTCGTACGATTCGGGATAGAAAAATAGTGTAAAAGAAGAAATGTGGCCCGAAACTGAAGAAAGCATTCGATTCTAGGCTCCGAATATAGGCACAGCAGAGAATGATTGCTGCCCCCGTCGTAGAGCTCTCAGAGAGCTTTCCAACGGTATGTTGTGCATCGTGTAACTCCTTATGGATTAAAAGTTATGGGTACCAGAGAGACGAAAACCTGGTCACAAGCCCCACGCCCTCGGTTTGCGGGCCCAGCCTCTACGAGAAGCGAAGTTGTCTTGCCCAAGGTGCCGAGGGATTTGGTAATAGAAATGCGGTGGATAAAGAATCTTGGCAACCCTAACCGAGGCAAAAAAAATTGAAAAGGGGAGTGCAACACGAAGACGTCCCAGGGGGTCACCCATTCTAGTACTACTGACGCCCAAGGATGCTTAACTTCGGCGTTCTGATGGGATCCGGTGCATTGGTGCTGGTATGATCGCACTGGTCAAGTTGTGGGCACAAATCCTTTATGTGTTGATAGTTCACAGTCCCAGCCCAGAGAGATGGCGCATTCAAAAGCCTCAATGGGCTTAACGACAACCCATCCGCTTCAACAACGTAGCATCCTTGTAAAACGTGATATCGATGCGTTGTAGGGCCTTGTAATATCCCGTGAGTTTGGTTTTCATCCTTTTAACAGCTCACGACGTACGATCCGGGACAGAAAAATAGAGCAAAAGAAGAAATATGGCCCGAAACTGAAGAAGACGTTCGATTCTGGGCTCCGAAAATAGGCGCAGTCAAGTAGGCTTTCTGCCCCCGTCGTAGAGCTCTCGGAGAGCTTTCCAACAGCATACTGTGCGCCGCATAACTCCTTACGGATCAAAAGTTATGGGCACCGGAGCGACGGAGACCTGGCCAAAAGCCCTACGCCCTCGGTTTGCGGGCCCAACCTCTACGTGAAGCGAAGTTGTCTTGCCCCAGGTGCCGTGGGATTCAGTAATAGAAATGTAGTGGATAAAGTACCTTGGCAAACCTAACCGGGGCAAAAATTTTTGAAAAGGGGGTTATAACACGAGGACTTCGCAGGGGGTCACCCATCCTAGTACTACTCTCGCCCAAGCACGCTTAACTTTGGAGTTCTGATGGGATCTGGTGCATTAGTGCTGGTATGATCGCACCCATCATGTTGAGGGCACAAATCCTTTATGTGTTGACGGTTCACTGTCCCAGTCCAGAGAGATGGCCTATTCAAATGGCCCAATGGGCTTAATGACAACCCATCTGCTTCAACAATGCAGCATCCTCATAAAATGTGATATCGATGCATTGTAGGGCCCTGTAATATCCCATGAGTTAGGTTGTCGTCCTTTTAACAGCTCGCGACGTACAATCCGGGATAGAAAAACAAAGCAAAAGAAGAAAAGTTGCCCGAAACTGATGAAAACTTTCGATTTGGTCCTTCGAAACAGGTGCAAGTGAGCAGGGTTGCTGCCCCCATCGTAGAACTCTCAGAGAGCTTTCCGACGGTATACTGTATACCACGTAACTCCTTACGGATGAAAAGTTATGGGCATCAGAGCGACGGAGACCTGGTCACAAGCCCCACGCCCTCGGATTGCGTGCCCAGCCTCTATGTGAAGCGAAGTTTTCTTCCCAAGGTGCCGTGGGATTCGGTAATAGAAATATGATGGATAAAATATCTTGCCACCCCTAGCCAGGGTAAAAAAAATTGAAAAGTGGGGCACAACACGAGGACTTCCCAGAGGGCTACCCATCCGAGTACTACTCTCGCCCAAGCACGCTTAACTTCGGAGTTCTGATGGGATCTGGTGCATTAGTGCTGGTACAATCGCACCCATCAAGTTGAGGGCACAAATCCTTTATGTGTTGACGGTTCACAGTCCTAGCCTAGAGAGATAGCCCATTCAAATGGCCCAATAGGCTTAACGAGAACCCATCCGCTTCAATGACGTAGCATCCTCGCAAGACGTGATATCGACGCATTGTAGGGCCCTCTAATGTCCCGCGAGTTAGATTGTCATCCTTTTAACAGCTCACGATGTACGATCTGGGACGAAAAAATGCAGCAAAAGAAGAAAAGTGGCCCAAAACTAAGGAAAATGTTCGACCCCCGTCGTAGAGCTCTCGGAGAGATTTCTAACGGTATGTTGTACACCACATAACTCTTTACGGATTAAAAGTTATGGGCACCAGAGCAACGGAGACCTGGTCAAAAGCCCCACGCCCTCGGTTTGCGGGCCCAGCCTCTACGAGAAGTGAAGTTGTCTTGCCCAAGATTCTGTGGGATTCGGTAATAGAAATGCGGTTGATAAAGAATCTTGGCAACCCTAACGGGGGCAAAAAAAATTGAAAAGGGGGGTGCAACACGAGAACTTCCCAGGGGGTCACCCATCTTAGTGCTACTCTCGCCCAAGCACGCTTAACTTTAGAGTTTTGATGGGATTCGGTGCATTAGTACTGGTATGATCGCACCTGTCATGTTGAGGGTAAAAATCCTTTATGTGTTGACGTTTCACAGTCCCAGCCCAGAGTGATGGCCCATTCATAAGGCCCAATGGTCTTAACGACAACCCATCCGCTTCAACAACGCATCATCCTAAAAAAAGTGATATCGACGCATTGTAGGGCTTTGTAATATCCCGTGAGTTAGGTTGTCGTCTTTATAATAGCTCACGACGTACGATCCGGGACGAAAAAGCAGAGCAAAAGAAGAAAAGTGGCCCAAAACTGATGAAAATGTTCAATTTTGCGCTTCGAAAATAGGCGCAACCGAGCAGGCTTGTTGTCTCTGTCATAGAGCTCTCGGAGAGCTTTCCAACGGTATGCAGTGCGCCGCATAACTCCTTATGGATTAAAAGTTATGGGCACCAGAGTGACGGAGACCTGGTAACAAGCCCCACGCCCTTGTTTTGCAGGCCCAGCCTCTATGTGAAGCGAAGTTGTCTTGCCCAAGGTGCCATGGGATTCGATAATAGAAATGTGGTGGATAAAGTATCTTGGCAACCCCAACCGGGGCAAAAAAAATTGAAAATGGGGGGTACAACACGAGGACATCCCAGGGGGTCACCCATCCTCTTGCCCAAGGTGCAGGGTGTAATAGCCGTGTCCGGAATGTCAATTTTTTTTGTTTATTATTTTGAAAATTTTATTTCCTTAAATTCTTTGTGAATTAACTGTTACTTTCTCGTCGACGCAACGTGCATTGCATTTAAGGAGCGATAGCTAGATAACGAGTTCCAGTCCTCAGCAAATAGTGAAACTAGTATTTAGACGACTTAAATTTTATATTTTAATTGTTGCTAACTTTAATTGAACTTACCTTAGCTGAAACGGCTTTAAAACGCGCGAAATAGGGCCCTTTGACCAAGTTTTTAAGTAGTTTGACTTAGCCTTGACCAACTTTGACCATTTGACCCTTAAATAAGTTAAAACTAAGCAAAATAAAAGAGTTAGCAGCTGGAAAAAAGGGAGAGCAGGCCGAGAGCTTTAGAGAGGAAAAAAAAAACCTTTCAACTTCTAATCGATCAATCTTCGCGTGAGCTCGTGCGGGGTGATTTCCGAGGCAACCAACGTTGTTTTCCTAGCGACTAGGAGTACCTAAGGTGAGGGAAGCATGTTATTTGCGCAGTTATACGTTGTGTTTGTTAATTTTGTCAATTTTTAGATTTATCCGTAGATCGTTATTTAAAGCGATTTGATGCTTCTAGAATGTTCCTTAGCATTTGTAGAACATGTATTTATGGCTTTGTAACATTTTTTGCGGTTAAATGTTGTGATTGCAACTTGAATTGTGGAATGAATAGTGTTTTGTGAATAGTAAAACCTTGAAACGTTGAAGTTGCGCTGTTATGCTTTCCGTTGATGTAGAAACGTGCTAGGTATGCTAGAATGCTAAAATGTGTGGTTTGTTTGGGTTGCGTAGTGGAAAAAATGAGAATTAAGCCTTTGGGAAAGTCGGGGTCGTTTAGGTCGACTTTGGCGTTTTCTCGTTTTGCGTGTTGGCATTGCTTTGGGAAGCCATGGAAGCACTTTTGGTGCGATTATGGCGTTGGTTGGGTGTTTGGTTGTTGTAGTTGTAGTTCAAACGAGAAAGGGGGAAATCGGGGCTTTGCGCGAGTTCTAGGGTAAAGTAAGGTTTTGGGGTCTTTAGACGTGCCTTATGGTGACCTAGGAGGGTTGGCGAAGTCGGTTTCCAGAACTCGTGGCTCGTTTGGAAATGGTAGCATTTTGATAGTTGGGGCCGATTTGTGTTTTTTGTGTGTTTACTTGTCTTTATGCTTATAGAATGCTTAGAATTACTTGAATTACTTGTTTGAGTTGTTTTGGATTGAATTGCTTATCAAATTGCTGCTATTGCGTGCGAGAGTAACCTACTTTGTTATTCTCCCACGTGTGGCTTTATCGCTTGTTTATCGCTTGTTTATTGTCTTGTATCGAGTCTTGCATTGCATAGTGTCTCGCGCGTGAGTGATGGGCCTCTCTGGGTAGCCTTGGGTTGCCAGTGTTGGTTGCTCTAGCTCCGCTGCTATTCCCTTTCTCGCTTGGGTTGCCTCCCAGGGAGATTTGGGTCGTAGGATTGATGGATACTTCCGGGGTATTCCAAACTGGTGTTATAAGGTTGTTTGGGCCGGCGCGTCGTCATCGAATTCGTGTTTGAAAGTTGCTCGTGAAAAGAGTATCGTATCCTTTGAATGAGTGTTTGCAGATTTAGATACTTGCCTTGCTTTATTATTGGCTTTGGTTGTATCTTTATATGATTTATATGTATTGCTTGGCTAATTGCATTGCATACTCCTCTCATCTCCGTCCTTGAGACCAATTGCCCTCGCTGAGCAATAGTTTTTGCTCATTCCTTTCTATACCATGTTTTTACAGGAGTAGTTGAAGCAGACCCTCTAGAGGTAATTGAGGAGGAGGAGCAGGTGGAGGTGTTTCCGTGATAGCACTTACCTGCTTTGCTGGTGGTTGGTTACCAATTTTGTGCAAACCTTGTTGTTATGTATATTGCGTGAAGGACGCTTAATTTTGAGGCTTGTAGCCTTGTATATATATTTTCTAGTTGAGACCTTTAATGGTCTTATGTTCTAATGGTTTAAAGTTTGTAAAATTGTAAACTTATACTCGGATGACTAGTGAAGAAATGCATACTAATAGCTAATGGTTTAGTGGCGTGAATACATGTGTAGTATGCATGGCATTTTTGGCTTGGGAAGTTGGATAATAAGAAATGTATGTTTTATAGAAAGTTGGCTTGTTTTGATTATTTTATGGCTTTCGCAAGTATTATATTGTTTTTAGGGTTTTCGGATCGTCCGCGGTACAGAGGAGACTCCGTCCGTGTGTCGGGTCCGGGCTTGGCCTTTTGCGGGGTCGGGTCGGGGCGTGACACAGTGGGATTCGATAATAGAAATGTAGTGGATAAAGTATCTTTGCAACCCTAACCGGGGCAAAAAAAATTAGAAAAGGGGGTGCAACACAAGGACTTCCTAGGGGGTCACCCATCCAAGTACTACACTCGCCCAAGCACGCTTAACTTCGTAGTTCTGAAAGGATCCGGTGCATTAGTGCTGGTATGATCGCAGCTGTCATGTTGAACGCACAAATCCTTTATGTGTTGATGGTTCACAGTCCCAACGCAGAGAGATGGCCCATTCTGAAGGCCCAATGGGCTTAACGACAACCCATCCGCTTCAACAACGCAGCATCCTCATAAAACGTGATATCGACACGTTGTAGGGCCCTGTAATATCCTGCGAGTTAGGCTGTCATCCTTTTAACGGCTCACGACGTACGATCCGAGACCCAAAAACTGAGCAAAAGAAGAAAAGTGGCTCGAAACTGATGAAAATGTTCGATTTTGCGCTCCGAAAATTGGCGCAGCCAAGCAGGCTTGCTGCCCCTATCGTAGAGCTCTCGGAGAGCTTTCCAACGATATATTGTGCGCCGTATAACTATTTACGGATCAAAAGTTATTTGCACTGGAGCGACGGACACCTAGTCAAAGGCACCACGCCCTCAGTTTGCAGGCCCAGCCTCTATGCGAAGCGAAGTTGTCTTGCCCAAGCTGTCGAGTGATTCGGTAATACAAATGTGGCAGATAAAGTATCTTGGCAACCCTAACCGGGGCAAAAAAAATTCAAAAAAAGGGGGGACAACACGAGGACTTCCCAGGGGGTCACCCATCCTCTTGCCCAAGGTGCCGTGGGATTCGGTAATAGAAATGTGCTGGATAAAGCATCTTGGCAACCCAAACCAGGCCAAAAAAAATTGAAAAGGGGTGTGCAACACCAGAACTTCCCAGGGGGACACCCATCCTAAGACTACTCTCACCTAAGCACGCCTAACGTCGAAGTTCTGATGGGATCCTGTATATTAGTGCTGCTATGATCGCATCCGTCATGTTGAGGGCACAAATCCTTTATGTGTTGACGGTTCACAGTCCCAACCCAGAGAGATGGCCCATTCAAAAGGCCCAATGGGCTTAACGATAACCCATCCACTTGAAGAACGCATCAGCCACGTAAAACGTGATATCGACGCATTGTAGGGCCATGTAATTTCCCACGAGTTAGGTTGTCATCATTTTAACAGCTCACGACGTACGATCCGGGATGAAAAAATAGAGCAAAAGAAGAAAAGTGACCCAAAACTAATGAAAACGTTCGATTTTGGGCTCCGAAAATAGGCGCAGTTGAACAAGCTCGCTGCCCCTGTCGTAGAGCTCTGAGAGAGCTTTCCAACGATATGCTGTGCGCCACATAACTCCCTACGGATTAAAAGTTATGGGCACCGGAGTGACGGAGACCTGGTCACAAGTCCCATGCCCTCGGTTTGCAGGCCCCGCCTCTATGTGAAGCGAAGTTGTCTTGGCTAAGGTGCCGTGGGATTCGGTAATAGAAATGTGATGGATAAAGTATCTTGGCAACCCTAACCGGGGCAAAAAAAAATGAAAAAAGGGGGGTGCAACACGAGGACTTCCCATGGGGTCACCCATCCTCTTGCCCAAGGTGCCGTGGGATTCAGTAATAGAAATGTGGTGGATAAAGTATCTTGGCAACCCTAACCGGGGCAAAAAAAATTGAAAAAGGGGGTGCAACACAAGGAATTCCCAGGGGGTCACCCATCCTAGTACTAGTTTCGTCCAAGCACGCTAATGGGATCCAGTGCATTAGTGCTAGTATTATCGCACCCGTCAAGGTGTGGGCACAAATCCTTTATGTGTTGACGGTTCACAGTCGGAGCCTAGAGGAATGGCCCATTCAAAAGGCCCAATGAGCTTAACGACAACCCATTCGCTTTAACAACGCAACATTCTCGCAAGACGTGATGTCGACGCATTGTAAGGGCCTATAATATCCCGCGAGTTAGGTTGTCATCCTTTTAACTGCTCACGACGTACGATCCGGGATGAAAAAACAGAACAAAAGTAGATAAATATCCCAAAACTGATGAAAATGTTTGATTTTGGGCTTTGAAAACAGGCACAGTCGATCAAGCTTGCTGCCCGCGCCGTAGAGCTCTCGGAGAGCTTTCCAATGGTATGTTGTGCGTCGCGTAACTCCTTACCGATTAAAAGTTATGGGCACCGGAGCGACGGAGACCTGGTCAAAAACCCTACGCCGTCGGTTTGCGCGCCCATCCTCTAATTGAAGCGATGTTGTCTTGTCCAAGGTGCCGTGGGATTCGGTAATAGAAATGTGGTGGATAAGGCAACTTGGCAACCTTAACCGGGGCAACAAAATTTGAAAAGGGGGGGTGCAACACGAGGACTTCCAAGGGGGTCACCCATCCTAGTTCTATTCTCACCCAAGCATGCTTAACTTCGCACATGTCATGTTGTGGGCACAAATCCTTTATGTGTTGGCGGTTGACAGTCCCAGCCCAGAGAGATGGCCCATTCAAAAAGCCCAATGGGCTTAACGATAGCCCATCCGCTTCAACAACGCAACATCCTCGCAAGACGTGATATCGACGCATTGTAGGGCCCTCTAATGTCTAGCGAGTTAGGTTGTCGTCTTTTAACAGCTCACGACGTACGATCCGGGACAGAAAAATAGAGTAAAAGAAGAAAAGTGACACGAAACTGATGAAAACGTTCAATTTTGCGCTACAAAAATAGGCGCAGCCTAGCAGAATTGCTGCCCAGTTGTAGAGCTCTCGGAGAGCTTTCCAACGGCATGTTGTACACCGCATAACTCCTTACGGATCAAAAGTTATGGGCACTGAAGTGACAAAGACCTAGTCATAAGCCCTACGCCCTCGGTTTGCGGGCCCAGCCTCTACGTGAAGCGAAGTTGTCTTGTGGGATTCGGTAATAGAAATGTGGTGGATAAAGTACCTTGGCAACACTAAGCGGGGCAAGAAAAATTGAAAAGGGGGGTGCAACACGAGGACTTCCCAGCGGGTCACCCATCTTTGTACTACTCTCACCCAAGCACGCTTAACTTCAGAGTTCTGATGGGATTCAGTGCATTAGTGCGGGTATGATCGCACCCCTCATGTTGAGGGCACAAATCCTTTGTGTTGACGGTTCACAGTCCCAGCCAGAGAGATGGCCCATTCAAAAGGCCCAATGGGCTTAATGACAACCCATCCGCTTCAACAACGCAGCATTCTCGTAATACGTGATATCGACGCGTTGTAGGGCCCTGTAATATCCCGCGAGTTAGGTTGTCATCCTTTTAACAACTCACGACGTACGATCCGAGACGGAAAAATAGAGCAAAAGAAGAAAAGTAGCCCGAAACTGATGAAAACGTTCGATTTTGTGCTCCGAAAATAGGCGCAGCAAGGCTGGCTTACTACCCCTATCGTAGAGCTCTCGGAGAGCTTTCCAACGGTATGTTGTCCGCCACATAACTCCTTACAGATTAAAAGTTATGGGCACCGGAGTGACGGAGACCTGGTCACAAGCCCCACGCTCTCGATTTGCAAGCCCAGCCTCTATGTGGAGCGAAGTTGTCTTGCCCAAGGTTCCGTGGGATTCGGTAATAGAAATATGGTGGATAAAGTATCATGGCAACTGAAACCGTGGCAAAAAAAAATTGAACAGGGGGGTTCAACACGAGGACTTCCTAGGGGGTCACCCATCCTCTTGCCCAAGGGGCTGTGGGATTCGGTAAAAGAAATGTGGTGGATAAAGTATCTTGGCAACCCTAAAAGGGGCAAAAAAAATTGAAAAGGGGGGTGCAACACGAGGACTTCCCAGGAGGTCACCTATCCTAGTACTACTCTCGCCCAAGTATGCTTAACTTCGGAGTTCTGATGGAATCTAGTGCATTAGTGCTGGTATGATCGCACCTGTCAAGTTGTGGGCACAAATCCTTTATGTGTTGACGGTTCACAGTCCCAGCCCAGAGGGATGGCCCATTCAAATGGCCCAATGGGCTTAACGACAACCCATCCGCTTCAACAACGCAACATCCTCGCAAGACGTGATATGGACGCATTGTAGGGCCCTGTAATATCCCGCAAGTTAGGTTGTCGTCCTTTTAACTGCTCACGACGTACGATCAGAGACGAAAAAATAGAGCAAAAGTACAAAAATGGCCCAAAACTAATGAAAATGTTCGATTTTGGGCTCCAAAAAGAGGTTCAGCCGAGCAGGCTTGCTGCCCCCATCGTAGAGCTCTCAGAGAGCTTTCCAATGGTATACTGTGCATCGCGTAACTCTTTACGGATTAAAAGTTATGGGCACCGGAGCGACGGAGACCTGGTCACAAACCACACACCCTCGGTTTGCGGGACTTCCAAGGAGGTCACCTATCCTCTTGCCCAAGGTGCCGTGGGATTCAGTAATAGAAATGTGGTGGATAAAGTAACTTGGCAACCCTAACCGGGGCAAAAAAGATTGAAAAGGGGGGTGCAACACGAGGACTTCCTAGGGGGTCACTTATCCTAGTACTACTCTCACCCAAGCACGCTTAACTTCGGAGTTCTGATGGGATCCGTTGCATTAGTGCTGGTATGATCGCACCCATCATGTTGAGGGCACAAATCCTTTATGTGTTGACGGTTCACAGTCCTAGCCTAGAGATATGGCCCATTCAATGGGCCCAATAGGCTTAACGACAACCCATCCACTTCAACAATGCAACATCCTCGCAAAACGTGATATCGACGCAATGTAGGGCCCTCTAATGTCCTGCGAGTTAGGTTGTCATCCTTTTAACAGCTCACGATGTACAATCCGGGATTGAAAAACAGAGCAAAAGCAGAAAAATTACCAAAAACTGATGAAAACGTTCGATTTTATGCTCGAAAAATAGGCGCAGTCGAGCAAGCTTGCTGCCCCCGTGGTAGAGCTCTTGGAGAGCTTTCCAACTGTATGTTGTGCGTCACGTAACTCCTTACGGATTAAAAGTTATGGGTACCGGAACGACGGAGACCTGGTCACAAACCCCATGCCCTCGGTTTGCGGGCCCAACCTCTACATGAAGCGAAGTTGTCTTGCCCAAGGTGCCGTGTGATTCGGTAATAGAAATGTGGTGGATAAAGTATCTTGGCAACCCTAACCGTGGCAAAAAAATTGAAAAGGGGGGTGCAACACGAGGACTTCCCAGGGAGTCACCCATCCTAGTACTACTGTTGCCCAAGCACGTTTAACTTCGTAGTTCTGATGGCATCCGGTGCATTAGTGCTGGTATGATCGCACCCGTCATGTTGTGGGCTCAAATCCTTTATGTGTTGACCGTTCACAGTCCCAGCCCAACGAGATGGCCCATTCAAAAGGCCCAATGGGCTTAACGACAACCCATCCACTTCAACAATGCAGCATCCTCGCAAGACGTAATATCGACGCAATGTAGGACCCTCTAATGTCCTGCGAGTTAGGTTGTCGTCCTTTTAACAGCTCACGATGTACAATCCAGGACGGAAAAACAGAGCAAAAGAAGAAAAGTGGCCCGAACCTGATGAAAATGTTTGATTTTGTGCTCCAAAAAAGGGCGCAACTGAGCAGGCTTGCTTCCCCATCGTAGAGGTCTCGGAGAGCTTTCCAACGGTATGTTGTGCATCGCGTAACTCTGTACGGATTAAAAGTTGTAGGAACCGGAGCGACGGAGACCTGGTCACAAACCCCACGCGCTCGGTTTGCGGGCCTAGCCACGTAACTCATTACCGATCAAAAGTTACACCGGAGTGATGGAGACCTGCTCATAACCCCTACGCCCACGGTTTGCAGGCCCAGCCTCTACGTGAAGTGAAGTTGTCTTGCCCAAGGTGCCGTGGGATTCAGTAAGAGAAATGTGGTGGATAAACTAACTTGGCAACCCAAACCGTGGCAAAAAAAATTGAAAAGGAGGGTGCAAAACGAGGACTTTCCAGGGGGTCACTTATCCTAGTACTACTCTCGCCCAAGCACGCTTAGCTTCGGAGTTCTGATGGGATCCGGTGCATTAGTGCTGGTATGATCGCACCCGCCATGTTTAGGGCACAATTCCTTTATGTGTTGACGGCTCACAGTCCCAGCCCAGAGAGATGGCCCATTCAAAAGACCCAATGGGCTTAACGACAACCCATCCGCTTCAATAACGCAGCATCCTCATAAAACGTGATATCGACGCGTTGTAGGGCCCTATAATATCCCTCGAGTTTGGTTGTCGTCCTTTTAACAACTCACGACGTACGATTCGGGATGAAAAAATATAGCAAATGAAGAAAAGTGGCCCGAAACTAATGAAAACGTTCGATTTTGCGCTCTGAAAACAGTCGCAGTCGAGCAGGCTTACTGCCCCATCGTAGAGCTCTCGGAGAGCTTTCCAACTGTATGTTGTGCATCGCGTAACTCTGTACATATTAAAAGTTGTAGGAACCAGAGCGACGGAGACCTGGTCACAAACTCCACGCGCTCGGTTTGCGGGCCCATCTTCTACGTGAACCGAAGTTGTCTTGCCGTGGGATTTGGTAATAGAAATGTGGTGGATAAAGTATCTAGGCAACCCTAATCAGGGCAAACAAAATTGAAAAGGGGGGGGCAACACGAGGACTTCCCAAGGGGTCACCCATCCTAGTACTATTCTCGCCCAAGCTCGCTTAACATCGTAGTTCTGATGTGATCCGGTTCATTAATGCTGGTATGATCGCACCCGTCATGTTGTGGGCATAAATCCTTTATGTGTTGACGATTCACAGTCCCAGCTAGAGAGATGGCCTATTCAAGAGGCCCAATGGGCTTAACGACAATCCATCCACTTCAACAACGTAGCATCCTCGCAGGACGTGATATCGACAAATTGTGGGGCCCTCTAATGTCCAGCGAGTTAGGTTGTCGTCCTTTTAACAGCTCACGATGTACGATTTGGGACGGAAAAATAGAACAAAAGAAGAAAAATGGCCCGAAACTAATGAAAATCCAAAAATGGGCTCAGCCGAGCAGGCTTGCTTCCCCGTCGTAGAGCTCTAGGAGAGCCTTCCAACGGTATGCTGTGCGCCACGTAAGTCCTTACAGATCAAAAGTTATGGGCACCGGAGCGACAGAGACCTGCTCACAAGCCCTACACCCTCGATTTGCAGGCCCAGCCTTTACGTGAAACGAAGTTGTCTTGCCCAAGTTGTTGTGGGATTCGGTAATAGAAATATGGAGGATAAAGTATCTTGGCAACCCTAACCGGGGCAAAAAAATTTGGAAAGGGGGTGCAACACGAGGACTTCCCAGGGGGTCACCCATCATAGTACTACTCTCGCCCAAGCACGTTTAACTTCGGAGTTCTGATGGGATCTGGTGCATTAGTGCTAGTATGATCGCACCCGTCATGTTGAGGGAACAAATATTTTATGTGTTGACAATTCATAGTCCCAGCCCAGAGAGATGGCCCATTGAGAAGGCCCAATGGGCTTAATGACAATCCATCCACTTCAACAACGCAGCATCCTCGCAAGACATGATATCGATGCATTGTAGGGCCCTCTAATGTCCCGTGAGTTAGGTTGTCGTCCTTTTAACAACTCACGACGTACGATCCGGGACGAAAAAATAGAGCAAAAGAAGAAAAGTGGCCCGAAACTGATGAAAACATTCGATTTTGGTCTCCAAAAATGGGCGCTGTAGAGCAGGCTTGCTTCCCCGTCGTAGAGCTCTCGGAGAGCTTTCCAACGGTATGCTGTATGCCGCGTAACTTCTTACGGATCAAAAGTTATGGGCACCGGAGCGACGGAGACGTCGTCACAAGCCCTACGCCCTCGGTTTGCGGGCCTAGCCTCTACGTGAAGTGAAGTTGTCTTGCCCAAGGTGCCGTGGGATTCAGTAATAGAAATGTGGAGGATAAAGTATCTTGGCAACCCTAACCGGGGCAAAAAAAATTGAAAAGGGGGGGTGCAACACAAGGACTTCCCAGGGGGTCACCCATCCTAGTACTACTCTCGCCCAAGCATGCTTAACTTCGGAGTTCTGATGGGATCCAGTGCATTAGTGCTGGTATGATCGCATGTTAAGTTGTGGGCACAATTCCTTTATGTGTTGACGGTTCACACTCCCAGCCTAGAGGGATGGCCCATTCAAAAGGCCCAATGGGCTTAACGACAACTCATCATCTTCAATAACACAGTGTCCTCGCAAGACGTGATATCGATGCAATGTAAGGCCTTGTAATATCCTACGAGTTAGGTTGTCGTCCTTTTAACAGCTCACGATGTACGATCCGGGATGAAAAAATAGAGTAAAAGCAGAAAAATTGCAGGAAACTGATTAAAATGTTCAATTTTGGGCTCTGATAACAGGCGCATCTGAGCAGGCTTGTTTCCCCCGTCGTAGAGCTCTCGGAGAGCTTTCTAACGGTATGTTGTGCGTCGCGTAACTCCTTACGGATTAAAAGTTATGGGCACCGAAGTGACGGAGACCTGGTCACAAACCCCACGCCCTCAGTTTGCGGGCCCAGCCTCTACGTGAAGCGAAGTTGTCTTGCCCAAGGTGTCATGGGATTCAGTAATAGAAATGTGGTAAATAAAGTATCTTGGCAACCCTAACCGGGGCAAAAAAAATTGAAAAGGGGGGTGCAACACGAGGACTTCCTAGGGGGTCACCCACCCTAGTACTACTCTCGCCAAGCACGCTTAACTTCGGAGTTCTGATGGGATCCGGTACATTAGTACTGGTATGATCGCACCCGTCATGTTGTGGGCACAAATCCTTTATGTGTTGACAGTTCACAGTCACAGCCTAGAGAGATGGCCCATTCAAAAGGCCCAATGGGCTTAACGACAACCCATCCGCTTCAACAATGCAGCATCCTCGCAAGACATGATATCGATGCATTGTAGGGCCCTCTAATGTCCCGCGAGTTAGATTGTCGTCCTTTTAACAGCTCACGACGAACGATCCGGGACGAAAAACAAAGCAAAAGAAGAAAAGTGGCCCGAAACTGATGAAAACGTTCGATTTTGGGCTCCAAAAAAAGGCGTAGCAAAGCAAGCTTGTTGCCCCGTCATAGAGCTCTCAAAGAGCTTTCCAACGGTATGTTGTGCGCTGCATAACTCCTTACGGATCAAAAGTTATGGGCACCGGAGCGACGGAGACCTGGTCACAAGCCCTACGCCCTCGGTTTGCGGGACCAGCCTCTACGTGAAGAGAAGTTGTCTTGCCCAAGGTGTCGTGGGATTCGGTAATAGAAATGCGGTGGATAAAGTATCTTGGCAACCCTAACTGGGGCAAAAAAAATTGAAAAAGGGGGTGCAACACGAGGACTTCCCAGGGGATCACCCATCCTAGTACTACTCTCGCCCAAGCACACTTAACTTTGGATTTCTGATGGGATCCGGTGCATTAGTGCTGGTATGGTCGCACCTGTCATGTTGAGGGCACAAATCCTTTATGTGTTGACGGTTCACAGTCCTAGCCCAGAGAGATGGCTCATTCAAAAGGCCCAATGGGCTTAACGACTACCCATCCGCTTCAACAACACAGCATCCTTGTAAGACGTGATATCGATGCATTGTAGGGCCCTGTAATATCCCAGTGTGTTAGGTTGTCGTCCTTTTAACAGCTCACGACGCACAATCCGGGACGGAAAAACATAGCAAAAGAAGAAAAGTGGCCCAAAACTGATGAAAACGTTCGATTTTGGTCTTTGAAAAATAGTCACAACTGTCACGCCCCAACCCGAACTATAGAGGTTAGGCTAGGTTGTGATCTAACATTCCTATCATTTCACGTACCTAATCGTTCATTAAGGTTTAACGCATAATGTTAGTCTAGAACACCAATAATTCCTCGAAAAACCAGCAGCATAACGGCTGTAATTGGGCTCTTTAGTTTGACCTAATTTCCTAAATGCCTTAAAGCTTTCAATCTCAAATTCGATTCCAACTAAGATTACTATTTATCACCAATTGAAATGCCTACTAGTTATCTCGAAGTCTCGTTTGATTAACAACCTAGCATGATAACTATGTCTCATTTGTTTGTCAATCCTTGTTACAAAAGTACCTGTTGATCTTAGCTTACCAATGAGTACCTGCTTAAGATTGGATAGATTCATTTTACTTAATCCTTTGCCTGATACTTCATAAGCCTGTGATAGATACTAACCAGTAGAGATAGCAAAACGACCAGAAGAGTGTCTATCTAGTTATGATCAATACAAACCAAAATTAGACCCCAAATTACAACGGGGGTCATTTACAATAATGATAACAAGCAACATAAGAAATAGTCTTCAAAGCAACATATCATTCACTGAATAGCCATAATCATGTAAGGCACGTAGGGCAGGCAATCACTCCAAGGAGTCATCGACATGCACGTTATCCTCAGGTACCTGTTCTTGATCTTCTTCACCTGAGATGATAAAACATTGTGAGTCCTTATGAACTCAGTGAGGGGGAACGACAAATACGTTTTGAAACTCTTTTTCCGGTTAACTTATGAAAAAAACCATTTTTGAAAACATGTCACGTATTACAAGTAATTTGGTACGCAAAGTATACGAATCAAATTGAGCAACATATACAATTACCAATCATTTCAAGGATACAGTGAGCATTTGCTCTCAGTATCGATTTCGATACGAGTTGTTGCAGCCGACTTCAATAATCCACTTATCGCTCCCATTTTGGGTGTACTCCGGATGTACCCCGAAAACCTACTTCCCAACTCTCCGAGGGTGGAATGCCAAGCGAGAGAGAGAATTGGACCATGGTAGTCATGGTAGCACCGGCAAGCCCGATGCCGCCCGGCGTGCGTGAACGCTACCATGCCACAATGAAAGGTTACAACCTTGTATGCAATGCACATTCATGACATTTAATATATCACGTTAGGAGGACAACAAAGTAGGTTACCTCCGAGCAGTCATAAGATCGCACATTGACAAGTAATCATGCGAGGCATGCCATGACAGGTAATTTCACTTGTAAGGCACATGGAGTTATATGAATATTAAATGGGCAGCCATGTAACACATGTAAATCAAGTCATATAACTCATTCCGGGGTTCACATAATCAATTAATAAGTTTATGCAAGCATGCAATGACATCTACGTGGGACCGAGTGCAAGAAAGGCCTACTTGACAACATGTAATCATCGGAAATCACATTTAGAGCTATAAGGATAACTATGGGTAGCCCACTAATCACATAATTAGACATGATAACCATAGGATCAACACTTAGCGAGTTTTCATAGTCACTAGGGTTTCAATTCATGCTTACCCGTGCGATTAAGCCACAAGTTGTCACGTAATTAAACCTAAGCCATGCATCGATTAACTAAAACATCCTCAATCATTCAAAACAGTCCACACCACATCCAAGTGCCACAATCCCAAGCATTTAATACCGCAAGAGAAGTTACAATAATTTTCAAAGCATATCACTAGATAAAAAACTCACTGCAATGGTCTGAATTCTCACAATCATTTGGTCAAGCAAACAATCTCCAATTCTAGTGAACAAAATTTCAAATTAAATTGCATTAAGTGAACTAAATCCAGAAACAAACCTCGCATCATTTGGAGTTCGGATTCAAAAGTTATAGCCAAAACTGTGAGACTACGGAACAACTGTCCAGATTTGTACACATTCCAATACTTGTCCTTTTGTAGGGCCTTAGGGTCAGATTTTGCGTTAGTCTATTTCTCACAAAAATGTCCCGAACTGAAAAATATAGGAACCTACCAAATTTCATGCATTTTAGATATCATTTACTATGTCAAAACGGATTCTTTCTATAGGGATAGTGAACTGCCAAAACCTGCTCCATTTTCCCAGATTTTCCAGATTTGGACACCCTTCGATGTTTTGCCATTTTGGAGACCTTAGAGTCCAAATTGGCCTTGGCCTATTTGTATGAAAAATTCTCAGAACTTGAAAAATTAGTTTCCTACCATTTTTCATGCATTTTCAACATTATTTACCAGGTCAAATTCACCTCGCTCTAACAAGTCAGAAATCTGCCATTTCCGCGATTTCACCTATCTTCAAATTCTAGCTAAATATCTTGCCATGCATGGTTACAAAAGCTCATGTACACACACATACCACATGTACAGAGGTAATAATAGACATATGAAGGCATGCATGTGGTTTTTGAAGGCTTTTAAAAAGGATTAACCCTCACCTAAGCCTATTGACAACAAATGATGCTCAAAACTCTTGAAGATGCACAAATGGTCTTCTCTCCTTGTTTGGCCGAGAGGTATTGCTTGATTTCTTTACTTCCTAGATGAGTTACCATGTCCTTAGTATGTGCATGTGGTTAGAACAAAAGGGAGATGAAGGAAAAGCTATCAAACATACCTAGGGCCGAATGAGTGTTCTATGAGCTTGCATGCATGTCTCTTTGCTTCTAGCTTGCTTGGTCAAGCTTCCTAGGGCCTTGAGTGTCTTGAGGAACCTTAGGATGATGAGCTTAAGCTATGGAGAGGTGATGAAGCAGCCAATGCCGACAGATAGATAGAATGAGAGCTTGAGAGAATGTTTGAAAGAGTTTTGATGTTTGTGTGGGCATGTGTCGGCCTTGAGCTTTTAAATTTCAGAATTTGTGTCTTCAAGAGCATATTTTGAATCATCTTAGCATGGGCAATTGAGTGGGCCGAGGTTGTGGTGCATTGGGTAGGGTTTAGGCTTTTTTTTTTATGCTTTGTGTCATAGGTTGTCTAGGTATGATTTTTGAATTATGCAAATCCTTGTCAAATGCATCATGTGGTCGGCCAAGCTAGTGTTCCAATCTGAAATTTTATTATGTTTTGGGCATTATTATTTTGTGTGTTTGGGATGTGCAAAAGAATAAAGAATAAAGAATAAGAATATTTAGCTTTTGGTGAAATTTCGTCTTCTAGTGAGTTGAATTAGCATTTTAATATTAGTTAGTGGAGTTTGTAGGATTAATTAATGATCTAGTGCTTCGTGTAAGATGCTTTTTTGATTAGCGTGCATGCATGCTTTCTTAGATTTAGGGCACGCACTACGAGGTAAGACACGAACTACGAGATGAATGCATGTTTCCCAAGCAAATGCACGCAACCCTAAATGAATGCATGTAATTCAATGCAAGGCACATAAAGCGAAACACGACTCTTAAACCTAGGTCAAGGCACGCAAATCTAGGTTAGGGCACACGAAGTGACATATCGCATGCAAATCGAGGTCGGGCCTCACATCCTCCCCTCCTTAAAAGAATTTCATCCCGAAATTCAATATTACCTTTGAAATAATGCCGAATATTGTTGTTCCATCTGGTCTTGTCTTTCCCACGTTGCTTCTTCAACTCCATGGTGATCCCAACATTTTAATAGAGGGACAGCCAACTGGTCTAGGATCCGAATAGGCTTCTCTTCATAGGACAAGTTCTCCCGAAGCTGCAACAGCTCTGGCTCCAAGATATGCGATGGATCAGGGTGATACTTCCGTAGCATTGAAACATGAAAGACGTCGTGAATATTAGAGAGGTTTTGGGGGTAGTTCCAAGCAATACGCCAACTTGCCAACCTTCTCAATTATCCCAAATGGTCCTACAAACCTCGGGCTCAACTTTCCACCCTTGCCGTGTTTAATCAGTCCCCTCCGAGGTGATATCTTCAAGAACACCTTGTCGCCGACCTCAAACTCTAGACTCCGTCTCCGTCAGTCTGCATAAATTTTCTGTTTGCTTTGGGCGGTAAGCATCCGTTTTCGGATGAGGTGGACATTTTCAACAGTCTTCATAAGTTCAGGTAGAAGGGTCGGGTCAAAAGTCTTCGTCTCACCTACTTCATCCCAGTAAATTGGGGATCGACACTTACGTCCATACAATGCCTCAAATGGGGCCATCCCAATAGTGGCCTGATAACTGTTATTATAAGCGAACTCCGCTAGAGGCAGATATTCTCCCAACCTTTTCCAAAGTCTAGAACACATGCCCTCAGCATATCCTCCAGAATCTGAATAGGTCTCTCGGATTGTCCATCAGTCTGAGGGTGATAAGCCGTACTGAAACTCAACTTCGTTCCCAAAGCTTCTTGCAATCTCTTCCAAAATCGGGAAGTAAAACGAGGATCCCTATCCGACACAATACTCACAGGCATCCCGTGCAACCTTACAATATCTGCCACATACATATCTCCTAGTTTCTCAGGACTATCTTCCTTGTTCATCGGTAAGAAGTGCGCTGACTTGGTCAATCTATCCACTATGACCCAAACGGCGTCATGACCCTTTTGTGACCTGGGCAGGTCCATGACAAAATCCATAGTTATATGTTCCCATTTCCATCGGGGAATTTCCATCGGTTGAAGTAAACCTGCTAGTCATTGATGTTTTGCTTTGACTCTCTGGCAAGTCAAACACCATGCCACAAACTCCGCAATCTCTCTCTTCATGTTATTCCACCAATAGTGTTGCTTCAAATCCCGGTACATCTTTGTTCCACTGGGGTGAATAGTATATCTTGAGTTATGGTCCTCTTCAAGAATCTTCTTTTTCAACTCTGGATCATCAGGAACACAAATTTGATTCCTGAACCTCCAAATACCATCATCATGAAACTTGAAATCTGTGTTGCTTTCTTTAATCTTCTGAAACTATTGGTCCTTCTGTTGAGCCTCTCGTAATTCAGACAACCAGGTCGGCTGAACTTGTGTAGTGGCAAAAAGTATCCCTTTTTGAGTCAATTATGGATTCCACAAAAATGCTTCCTCTAACAACTCCTGCACCTTAACTTCCAGTTTTTCCATGCTCGCTTTCCAACTTAAGGCATCTGCAACTACATTTGCTTTACCGGGCACATAATTGATTATGTAGTTATAATCATCCAAAAGCTCCATCCACCGTCTTTGCCGCATGTTCAACTCTTTTTGTGAGAACAAGTATTTCAAGCTCTTGTGATCAGTAAACACCTCAAACTTGTTACCCCACAGATAGTGCCTCCATTTCTTGAGTGCAAACACAATAGTCGCTAACTCCAAATCATGCGTTGGGCAATTCAATTCATATGACTTGGGCTTCCTAGAGGCATATGCAATCACTCTACCATTTTGTATTAACACACAACCCAATCCTTCCTTAGAAGCATTGCTATAGATTACAAAACCTTGACTCCCTTCAGGCAATGCAAGAATAGGCGCGGTAGTCAATCTTTTCTTCAATTCTTGAAAGCTGTTTTCACACTTGTCATCCCACACGAACTTTGTTTTCTTCTGAGTGAGCTTTGTAAGCGGTCCTGCAATCTTTGAGAAATCCTTCACGAATCTCCGGTAATAGCCGACTAAACCAAGAAAACTCCGAACTTCCGTAACATTTTCCGGCTTCTTCCAAGACATCACCGCTTCTATCTTTGCTGGATCCACCGCTATTCCCTCTTGGGATATGATGTGCCCTAAAAATGCAATCTGCTGCAACCAAAATTCGCATTTGCTAAACTTCGCATACAATTGATGGTCTCGAAGTTTCTGCAATACCAATCGCAGATGTTGTTCATGCTCAGCCTCGGATTTCGAGTATACCAAAATATCATCAATAAAGATCACCACAAATTGGTCCAAGTAGGGTTGAAACACCCTATGCATCAAGTCCATAAAAGCTGCAGGGGCATTAGTTAGCCCAAATGGCATCACCACAAATTCATAATGCCCATATCTCGTCCTGAAAGCCGTCTTAGGCACATCCTCCTTTTTGATCCGCAACTGGTAGTACCCTTGCCTCAAGTCGAGCTTCGAATACACTTTAGCTCATTGAAGTTGATCAAACAACTCATCGATCAGTGGAAGTGGGTATTTATTCTTGACGGTCACTTGGTTCAATCCTCGGTAATCAATGCATTGCCACAACGTTCCGTCTTTCTTCTTTACAAATAGGATTGACGCTCCCCACGGAGAGGAACTTGGTTGAACAAACCCTTTCTTCAACAATCCTTGCAATTGGTCTTTCAATTCTTGTAGCTCGGCTGGTGCCATATGATAGGGAGCTTTAGATATCGGCTGACTGCCAGGTAGTACTTCTATTACAAACTCGATTTCCCGATCCGGGGGTAAACTAGGCAATTCTTCTGGAAACACGTCAACACAATCTTTAATCACTGGCATCCCCTTCACCTTAGCTTTCTCCGATGGCTTGTTGATGAGTTAACCTAAGTCTCCACTACACCCTCTTCTCAAGGACTTCACTCATTTCATAGATGAAATGATGGAACTCCCGGTGAAGTCTCTTCAACCCATTACCTCCAATATTGGTTGACCAGATATCTGGAATGTTACAATATTCGTCCGGCAATCTAGTTGGGCATGATGTTTTGCCAACCAGTCCATCCCTAAGATGACTTCATAGTCTCGAAAGGGTAACACTATAAGATTGGCTGAGAATTCACTATCCTTAATTTGGATTTTACATGCTTTACAAGCTGAGCTAGTAACAAGTTTAGAACCCATCGGAGTACCAACTTCTACTTCGTAAGGCAAACATACAACTCGTAATTTCACACGTTGCACACATAAGGGAGTAATAAACGAACGAGTATTACCTGGATCAATTAGTACCTTAACAGGTTGATTCAGTATCAAGAATGTACCTTCAACAATAGCAGTCTCCTCAGGAAGCTCCTCGTACTCAATAGCATAACCTCAGGCCTGAACTCTAGGAATTGGAGTCTTACCTCTACCAGCTGGTTTAATATGATTTTGTCCCCCTTGCCATTTAGTACAATCCTTGACCTGGTGTTAATCGCTGCCACACCCTACACATCGTCCCGATCTCGTCCAACACTGGGCCTCGGTGTGACCCTTCCTGTTACAGTAAGAACGGGTGATAGACTGTGTAGCAGGTGAACTACTTGTGGATCCGCGGGTGGAAGAGGCTGATGGTGCTTTAGTCCGGCCACGGTTATTAACTGCTCTATTCTGGCTTTGGCCCTGACTATGACTCTGGGTCTGGAATTTCCTCTGTTGTCCTGGAGGCTAATATGGTTTCTTGTTCGGCTGGCTGGAACCGCCTCTATCAAGTTTCCTCTTCTTAACTCGAGAGGCAGCAACAAGGAGAGCATAATAGGTAGTAAAGTCATGCAAAGCCAACTGATACTGAATTTCTAGCCTTAACCCATTCGTAAATTTCCACATCTTCGCCTCACGGGTACTAACCATGTATTGAGTATAACGGGACAGTCTGTCAAAACGAGCCTCATACTGGGCCACCGTCATGTTACCCTGATTCAAGTGCATAAATTCTTCAATCTGCCTCTGCTTGAAAACTGCAAGTACGTATTTCTCCTTGAATGCCTTAACGAAATTACTCCACAAGTGGGGTGTATGATCAGTTTCCCAAAGTGCCTCCACAGTGTACCACCAATGCTCAGCATCCCTATGCAACAGAAACACAGCGAACTCAATCTTTTCCTCGTCAGTATAGTCAAGTGCCCTGAAAATGCTTTCAATCTCAGACAGCCAAGCCTCTGCCTTTTCATCATCAGCTTCCCCATGGAATTTGGACGGGCAAAAGTCAAGGAACTCCCGTATTCTGCTATTTCTCCCATTGTTACCATCATTCTTGTTGTTGTTGTTGTTGTTGTTTGCTTCACGTGCATCTTGATGTTCCATCACTTGTGACACGCGATCCATAGCATTCGCCATCATGTTAAACATGGCCATGCCGGGGTTATTTGATGAGCATCTCCGGCTCCTTGAGGCTCATCACTTCTATTGGTATTGCGGGTACTAGGGCCAGCCATCTATAGGCACAGATTATGATGCACAGTTTATTGGACTACGACAAGACAAGAATTTAATGTATAAGGTATGCAACATATAATTTTACATAGACATACAATTCTCGAAACAGTTAAGACATGTTAATCACATAAGCACATAGAAACAGAGAAGGCACAATTGATATTGTCACACAATAACACACATAAATAAGTCATCCCAATAACCTTAGGGCTTCTACCCATGGTCCGAGAGTTAAACCCGGCTTAAGCAATCTAAGCTATGATACCATTTCTCTAAGGTGTCACGCCCCAACCCGACCTATAGAGGTTAGACTAGGGTGAGATCTAACATTCCTATCGTTTCACGTACCTAATCATTCATTAAGGTTTAACGCTTAACGTTAGTCTAGAACTCCAATAATTCTTCAAAAAACCAGCAGCATAACGGCTGTAATTGGACTCTTTAGTTTGACCTACTTTCCTAAACGCCTCAAAGCTTTCAATCTCAAATTCAATTCCAACTAAGATTACTATTTATCACCAATTGAAATGCATACTAGTTATCTCGAAGTCTCGTTTGATTAACAACCTAGCATGATAAATATGTCTCGTTTGTTTGTCAATCCTTGTTACAAAAGTACCTGTTGATCTTAGCTTACCAATGAGTACCTGCTTAAGATTGGATAGATTTTTTTTACTTAATCCTTTGCCTTATACTTCATGAGCATGTGATAGATACTAACCAGTAGCGATAGCAAAACAACCAGAAGAGTGTCTATCTAGTTATGATCAATACAAACCAAAATTAGACCCCAAATTACAACGGGGGTCATTTACAATAATGACAACAAGCAACATAAGAAATGGTCTTCAAAGCAACATATCGTTCACTAAATAGCCACAATCAAGTAAGGCACGTAGGGCAGGCAATCACTCTAAGGAGTCATCGATAGGCACGTTATCCTCAGGTACCTGTTCCTGATCTTCTTCACCTAAGATGATAAAAGAGGGTGAGTCCTTATGAACTCAAAGAGGGGGAACGAGAAATACGTTTTGAAAGTCTTTTTTCGATTAACTTATGAAAAAACCCCTTTTTTAAAACATGTCATGTATTACAAGTAATAAGGTACACAAAGTATACGTATCAAATTGAGCAACAGATACAATTACCAATCATTTCAAGGATACGGTGAGCATTTACTCTCAATATCGATTTCGATACGATTTGTTGCGGCCAACTTCAATAATCCACTTATCGCTCCCATTTGGGTGTACTCCAGATGTACCCCGAAAACCTATGACCCAACTCTCCGAGGGTCGAATGCCAAGCGAGAGAGGGAATTGGACCATGGTAGTCACGGTACCACCAGCAAGCCCGATGTCGCCCGACGTGCGTGAAACGTTACCATGCCACAATGAAAGGTTGCAACCTTATATACAATGTACATTCATGACATTTAATATATCATGTTAGGAGGACAACAAAGTAGGTTGCCTCCGAGCAGTCATAAGATCGCACATTGACAAGTAATCATGAGAGGCATGCCATGATAGGTAATTTCACTTGTAAGGCACATGGAGTTATATGAATATTAAACAGGCAGCCATGTAACACATGTAAATCAAGTCATATAACTCATTTCGGGGTTCACATAATCAATTAATAAGTTTATGCAAGCATGCAATGACATCTACGTGGGACCGAGTGCAAGAAAGGCCTACTTGACAACATGTAATCATCGGAAATCACATTTAGAGCTATAAGGATAACTACGGGCAGCCCACTAATCACATAATTAGACATGATAACCCTAGGATCAACACTTAGCGAGTTTTCATAGTCACTAGGGTTTCAATTCATGCTTGCCCGTGCGATTAAGCCACAAGTTGTCACGTAATTAAACCTAAGCCATGCATCGATTAATTAAAAAATTCTCAATCATTCAAAACAGTCCACACCTCATCCAAGTTCCACAATCCCAAGCATTTAATACCGCAAGAGAAGTTACTATAATTTTCAAAGCATATCACTAGATAAAAATCTCACTGCAATGGTCTGATTTCTCACAATCATTTGGTCAAGCAAACAATATCCAATTCCAGCGAACAAAATTTCAAATTAAATCTAATTAAGTGAACTAAATCCAGAAACAAACCTCGCATCATTTGGAGTTCGGATTCAAAAGTTATAGCCAAAACCGTGAGACTACGCAAAATTGTCCAGATTTGTACACATTCCAATACTTGTCGTTTTTAGGGCCTTAGGTTCAGATTTAGCCTTAGTCTATTTCTGACAAAAATGTCCAGAACTGAAAAATATAGGAACCTACCAGATTTCATACATTTTAGATATCATTTACTATGTCAAAACGGGTTTGTTCTACAGGGACAGTGAACTGCCAAAAACCTGCTCCATTTTCGCAGATTTTCCAGATTTAGACACCCTTCGATGTTTTGCCATTTTGGAGACCTTAGATTCCAAATTGGCCTTGGCCTATTTCTACGAAAAATTTTCAGAACTGGAAAAATTAGTCGCCTACCAATTTTCATGCATTTTCAACATTATTTACCAAGTCAAATTCACCTCGCTCTAACAAGTCAGAAATCTGCCACTTTCGCGATTTCACCTATCTTCAAATTCTAGCTAAATATCTTGCCATGCATGGTTACAAAAGCTCATGTACACACACATACCACACGTACAGAGGTAATAATAGACATATGAAGGCATGCATATGGTTTTTGAAGGCTTTTAAAAAGGATTAACCCTCACCTTAGCCTATTGACAACAAATGATGCTCAAAACTCTTGAAGATGCACAAATGGTCTTCTCTCCTTGTTTGGCCGAGAGGTATTGCTTGATTTCTTTAATTCTTAGCTGAGTTACCATGTCCTTAGTATGTGCATGTGGTTAGAACAAAAGGGAGATGAAGGAAAAGCTATCAAACATACCTAGGGCTGAATGAGTGTTCTATGAGCTTGCATGCATGTCTCTTTGCTTCTAGCTTGCTTGGTCGAGCTTCCTAGGGCCTTGAGTGTCTTAAGGAACCTTAGGATGATGAGCTTAAGCTATGCAGAGGTGATGAAGTAGCCAATGCCGAGAGATAGATAGAATGAGGGCTTGAGAGAATGTTTGAAAGAGTTTTGATGTTTGTGTGGGCATGTGTCGGCCTTGAGCTTCTAAATTTCAGAATTTGCGTCTTCAAGAGCATATTTTGAATTATCTTAGCATGGGCAATTGAGTGGGCCGAGGTTGTGGTGCATTGGGTAGGGTTTAGGTTATTTTTTTTTATGCTTTGTGTCATAGGTTGTCTAGGTATGATTTTTGAATTATGCAAATCCTTGTCAAATGCATCATGTGGTCGGCCAAGCTAGTGTTCCAATCTGAAATTTTATTATGTTTTGAGCATTATTATATTGTGTGTTTGGGATGTGCAAAAGAATAAAGAATAAAGAATAAGAATATTTAGCTTTTGGTGAAATTTCGTCTTCTAGTGAGTTGAATTAGCATTTTAATAGTAGTTAGTGGAGTTTGTATGATTAATTAATGATCTAGTGCTTCGTGTAAGATTCTTTCTTAATTAGCGTGCGGGCATGCTTTCCTAGATTTAGGACACGTACTACGAGGTAAGACACGAACTACAAGATGAATGCACATTTTCCAAGAAAATGCACGCAACCCTAAATGAATTCACGTAATTCAATGCAAGGCACATAAAATGAAACACGACTCTTAAACCTAGGTCAACCCACGCAAATCTAGGTTCGGGCACACAAATTGACATATTGAATGCAAATCGAGGTCGGGCCTCACAACAGCAGAGCAGGCTTGCTACCCCCATCGTAGAGCTCTCAAGGAGCTTTCCAACAGTACGCTGTGCACCGCATAACTCCTTATAGATTAAATGTTATGGGCACCGGAGCGACGAAGAACTGGTTACAAGCCCCATGCCCTAGGTTTGTGGGCCCAGCCTTTACATGAAGTGAAGTTGTCTTGCCCAAGGTGCCGTGGGATTCGGTAATAGAAATGTGGTGGATAAAGTATCTTGGCAACCATAACCAGGGCAAAAAAAATTGAAAAGGGTGGGTGCAACCCGAGGACTTTCCAGGGGGTCACCCATCCTAGTACTACTCTCGCCCAAGCATGCTTAACTTCAGAGTTCTAATGGGATCCGGTGCATTAGTGCTGGTATGATCGCACCCGTCATGTTGTGGGCACAAATCCTTTATGTGTTGACGGTACACAGTACCAGCCCAGAGAGATGGCCCATTCAAAAGGCCCAATGGGCTTAACGATAACCCATCTTCTTCAACAACACAGCATCCTCGTAAGACGTGATATCGATAGGTTGTAAGACTTTATAATATCCTGCGAGTTAGATTGTCGTCCTTTTAACAACAAACGATGTACGATCCGGGATAGAAAAACAAAGCAAAAGAAGAAAAGTGGCCCGAAACTGATGAAAACATTTGATTTTGGGCATCGAAAATAGGCGCAGCCGAGCAAGCTTGCTGCCCCCGTCGTAGAGCTCTCAGAGAGGTTTCCAACAGTATGCTGTGCGCCGTGTAACTCCTTACGGATCAAAAGTTATGGGCACCGGAGCGACGGAGACTTGGTCCCAAGCCCCACACCCTCAGTTTGCGGGCCCAGCCTCTACGTTAAGCGAAGTTGTCTTGCCAAGGTGCCATGGGATTCGGTAATAGAAAGTGGTGGATAATGTATCTTGGCAACCCTAACTGGGGCAAAAAAAATTGAAAAGCAGGGGTGCAACACGAGGACTTCCCAGGGGGTCACCAATCCTAGTACAACTCTCGCCCAAGCACTCTTAACTTCGGAGTTCTGATGGGATCTGGTACATTGGTGCTGGTATAATCGCACCCGTCATGTTGTGGGCACAAATCCATTATGTGTTGACGGTTCACAGTCCCAGCCCAGAGAGATGGCCCATTCAAAAGGCTCAATGGGCTTAACGACAACCCATCCACTTCAACAACACAGTATCCTTGCAAGACGTGATATCGATGCATTATAGGGCCCTCTAATGTCCAGCGAGTTAGGTTTTCTTCCTTTTAACAACTCACAACGTACGATCCGGGATGGATAAACAGAGCAAATGAAGAAAAGTGGCTTGAAACTGAT
The DNA here is from genome assembly GCA_037974665.1 of Ehretia macrophylla. NCBI lineage: Eukaryota > Viridiplantae > Streptophyta > Magnoliopsida > Boraginales > Ehretiaceae > Ehretia > Ehretia macrophylla. The sequence continues at coordinate 72,288,955 of CM075769.1, forward strand.
GAAAATTTTCGATTTTGAGCTCCAAAAATTGACGCAGCTGAGCAAGCTTGCAGCCCCCGTCGTAGAGCTCTCGAATAGCTTTCCAACGGTATGTTGTGGGCCTCGTAACTCCTTGCGGATCAAAAGTTATGGGCACTGGAGCGACGGAGACCTGGTCACAAGTTCTACGCCCTCGGTTTGCAGGCCCAGCCTCTACGTGAAACGAAGTTGTCTTGCCCAAGGTGCAGTGGGATTCGGTGATAGAAATGTGGTGGATAAAGTGTCTTGGCAACCCTAACCGGGGCAAAAAAAAATTGAAACGAGGGGTGCAACACGAGGACTTCCCAAGGGGTCACCCATCCTAGTACTACTCTCGCCCAAGCACGCTTAACTTCAGAGTTCTGATAGGATCCGGTGCATTAGTGCTGGTATGATCGCACCAGTCATGTTGATGGCACAAATCCTTTATGTGTTGACGGTTCACAGTCCCAACCCAGAGAGATGACCCATTCAAAAGGCCCAATGGGCTCAACGACAACCCATCTGCTTCAACAACGCAGCATCCGCATAAGACGTGATATCGACACGTTGTAGGACCCTATAATATCCCGCGAGTTAGGTTGTTGTCCGTTTAACAGCTCACGACGTATGATTCGAGACTTAAAAACAGAGCAAAAGAAGAAAAGTAGCCTGAAACAGATGAAAACATTCAATTTTGGACTCTGAAAATAGGCGTAGCCGAGCAGGCTTGTATCCCCCATCGTAGAGCTCTCACAGAGATTTCCAACGATATGCTGTGTGCCGCGTAACTCCTTGCGGATCAGAAGTTATGGGCACCGGAGCGACGGAGACCTCGTCACAAGTCCTACTCCCACGGTTTGCGGGCCCAGCCTCTACGTGAAGCGAAGTTGTCTTGCCCAAGGTACCGTGGGATTCGGTAATTGAAATATGGTGGATAAAGTATCTTGGCAACCTTAACCGGGGCAAAAAAAATTGAAAAGGGGGTGCAACACGAGGACTTCTGATGGGTCACCCATCCTTGTATTACTCTTGCCCAAGCACGCTTAACTTCGGAGTTCTGATGGGATCCGGTGCATTAGTGCTGGTATGATCTCATCCCTCATGTTAAGGGCACAAATCCTTTATGTGTTGACGGTTCATAGTCCCAGCCTAGAGAGATGGCCCATTCAAAAGGCCCAATGGGATTAATGACAACCCATCCACTTCAACAACACAGCATCCTCGTAAGACGTGATATCGATAGGTTTTAGGACCCTATAATATCCTGCGAGTTAGGTTGTCGTCCTTTCAATAGCTCACGACGTACGATTCGAGATAGAAAACCAGCGCAAAAGAAAAAGGATTGCCCGAAACTGATGAAAACGTTCGATTTTGGGCTCTAAAAACTAGTGCAGCTGAGCAGGCTTGTTGTCCCCGTCGTAGTGCTCTCGGAGAGCTTTCCAACGGTATGCTGTGCTCCACGTAAGTCCTTATGGATTAAAAGTTATGGGCACCGGAGCGACGGAGACCTGGTCACAAGCCCCACGCCCTCGGTTTGCGGGCCCAGCCTCTACATGAAGCGAAGTTGTCTTACCCATGGTGCCATGGGATTCAGTAATAGAAATATGGAGGATAAAGTATCTTGGCAATCCTAACCGAGGCAAAAAAAAAATTGAAAAGGTGGGGTACAACATGAGGATTTCTGAGGGGGTCACCCATCCTAGTACTACTCTCTCCCAAGCACGCTTAACTTCGGAGTTCTGATGGGATCCGGTGCATTAGGTTTGGTATGATCGCACCCGTCATGTTGTGGGCACAAATCCTTTATGTGTTGACGGTTCACAGTCCCAAGCCAGAGAGATGGCCCATTCAAAAGGCCCAATGGGCTTAACGACAACCCATCCGCTTCAACAACGCAGCATCCTCGCAAGACGTGATATCAACGTGTTGTAGGGCCATTTAATGCTCGCGAGTTAGGTTGTCGTCCTTTTAATAGCTCACGATGTATGATCCGAGATGGAAAAATAGAGCAAAACAAGAAAAGTGGCCTGAAACTGATGAAAACATTCGATTTTGGGCTCCAAAAATGGGTGCAGCAGAGGAGGCTTGTTACTCTTGTCATAGAGCTCTTGGAGAGCTTTCCAACGGTATGCTGTACGCCACGTAACTCCTTACGGATCAAAAGTTATGGGCACCGGAGCGACGGAGACTTGGTCATAAGCCCTACGCCTTCGGTTTGCGGGCCCAGCCTCTACGTGAAGTGAAGTTCTTTTGCCCAAGGTGCCGTGGGATTCGGTAATAGAAATGTGGTGGATAAAGTATCTTGGCAACCCTAACCGAGGCAAAAAAAAATTGAAAATGGGGGTACAACACGAGGACTTCCCAGGGAGTCACCCATCCTTGTACTACTCTCGTCCAAGCATGCTTAACTTTGGAGTTCTGATGGGATTAGGTGTATTAGTGTTGGAACGATCGCACCCATCATGTTGTGGGCATAAGTCCTTTATGTGTTGACGGTTCACAGTCGCAGCCCAGAGAGATGGCCCATTTAAAAGGCCTAGTGGGCTTAACGAAAACCTATCTACTTCAACAATGCAGAATCCTCGCAAGACGTGATATCGACGAGTTGTAGGGTCCTCCAATGTCCCGCGAGTTAGGTTGTCGTCCTTTTAACAGCTTACGATGTATGATACGGGATGAAAAAATAGAGCAAAAGAAGAGATGTAGCCCAAAACTGATGAAAACTTTCAAATTTTTGGCTCCAAAAATGGTCGCAACCAAGAAGGCTTACTACCCTCGTCGTAGAGCTCTTAGAGAGCTTTCCAATGGTATGTTGTACGCCGCGTTACTCCTTACGGATCAAAAGTTATGGGCACCGGAGCGACGGAGACCTGGTCACAAGCCCTATGCCCTCGGTTTGCGGGCCCAGCCTCTACGTGAAGCGAAGTTGTCTTGCCCAAGGTGCCGTGGGATTCGGTAAAAGAAATGTGCTGGATAAAGTAATTTTGCAACCCTAACTGGGGAAAAAAAAATTGAAAAGGGGGGTGCAACACGAGGACTTCGCAGGGGGTCACCAATCCTAGTACTACTCTCGCCAAAGCACGCTTAACTTCGGAGTTCTGATGGGATTCGGTGCATTAGTGTTGGTTTGATCGCACTCGTCATGTTGTGGGCACCAATCCTTTATGTGTTGACCGTTCAAAGTCCCAGCCCAGAGAGATGGTCCATTCAAAAGGCCCAATGCGCTTAACGATAACCCATCCACTTCAACAACACAGCATCCTTGCAAGATGTCATATCGACGCGTTGTACGGCCCTCTAATGTCCCACGAGTTAGGTTGTCGTCCTTTTAACAACTCACGATGTACGATCCGGGATGGAAAAACAGAGCAAAAGAATAAAAGTTGCCCGAAACTGAAGAAAATGTTCTATTTTGGGCACCAAAAATGGGCACAGCAGAGCAGGTTTGCTACCGTCGTCGTAGAGCTCTCGGAGAGCTTTCCAACGGTATGTTGTGCGCAGCGTAATTCCTTACGGATCAAAAGTCATGGGCACCGGAGCGACAGAGACCTCGTCACAAGCTCTACGCCCTCGGTTTACGGGCCCAGCCTCTACGTGAAACGAAGTTGTCTTTCCCAAGGTGCAGTGGGATTCGGTGATAGAAATATGGTGGATAAAGTATCTTGGCAACACTAACCGGAGCAAAAAAAATTGAAAAGGTGGGTGCAACACGAGGACTTCACAAGGGGTCACCCATCCTTGTACTACTCTCGCCCAAGCACACTTAACTTCATAGTTCTGATGGGATCCGGTACATTAGTGCTGGTATGATCGCACCAGTCATGTTGATGGCACAAATCCTTTATGTGTTGACAGTTCACAGTCCCAGCCCAGAGAGATGGCCCATTCAAAAGGCCCAATGGGCTCAACGACAACCCATCTGCTTCAACAACGCAGCATCCTCGTAAGACATGATATCGACACGTTGTAGGACCCTATAATATCCTGCGAGTTAGGTTGTTGTCTTTTTAATAGCTCACGACATACGATCCGAGACTTAAAAACAGAGCAAAGGAAGAAAAGTGGCCTGAAACTGATGAAAATGTTCAATTTTGGGCTCTGAAAACAGGCGTAGCCGAGCAGGCGTGCATCCCCCATCGTAAAGCTCTCACAAAGATTTCCAACGGTATGCTGTGCGCTGCGAAACTCCTTGCGGATCAAAAGTTATGAGCACCGGAGCGACGGAGACCTCATCACAAGCCCTACTCCCATGGTTTGCAGGCCCAGCCTCTACGTGAAGCGAAGTTTCCTTGCCCAAAGTGCCGTGGGATTCGATAATAGAAATATGGTGGATAAAGTATCTTGGCAACCTTAACCGGGGCACAAAAAATTGAAAAGGGGGTGCAACACGTTGACTTCCGAGGGGGTCACCCATCCTTGTACTACTCTCGCCCAAGCACGCTTAACTTCGGAGTTCTGATGGGATCCGGTGCATTAGTGCTAGTATGATCGCACCCCTCATGTTGAGGGCACAAATCCTTTATGTGTTGACGGTTCATAGTCCCAGCCTAGAGAGATGGCCCATTCAAAAGGCCCAATGGGATTAACGATAACCCATCCGCTTCAACAATGCAGCATCCTCGTAAGACGTGATATCGATTGGTTGTAGGACCTTAAAATATCCCGCGAGTTAGGTTGTTGTCCTTTTAACAGCTCACGACGTATGTTCCGAGATAGAAAAGCAGAGCAAAAGAAAAAGGGTTACCCGAAATTGATGAAAACGTTCTATTTTGGGCTCTGAAAACAAGCGCAGCTGAGTAGGCTTGTTGTCCCCGTCGTAGAGCTCTTGGAGAGCTTTCCAACGGTATGCTGTGCGCCCCGTAACTCCTTATGGATTAAAAGTTATGGGCACCGGGTCGACGGAGACCTGGTCACAAGCTCCATGCCCTCGGTTTGCGGGCCCAGCCTCTACGTGAAGCGAAGTTGTCTTGCCCAAGGTGCCGTGGGATTCAGTAAAAGAAATGTGGTGGATAAAGTAATTTTGCAACCCTAACTGGGGCAAAAAAAATTGAAAAGGGGGGTGCAACCCAAGGACTTCCCAGGGGGTCACCCATCCTAGTACTACTCTCGCCCAAGAACGCTTAACTTCGGAGTTCTGATGGGATTCGGTGCATTAGTATTGGTTTGATCGCACACATCATGTTTTGGGCACAAATCCTTTATGTGTTGACCGTTCAAAGTCCCAGCCCTGAGAGATAGCCCATTCAAAAGACCTAATGGGCTTAATGATAACCCATCCGCGTCAACAACGCAGCATCTTCGCAAGACGTGATATCGATGCATTGTACGGGCCTCTAATGTCCTACGAGTTAGGTTGTCGTCCTTTTACCAGCTCACGATGTACGATCCGGGATAGAAACACAGAGCAAAAGAAGAAAAGTGGCCCGAAACTAATGAAAACATTCGATTTTGGGCACCAAATGGGCGTAGCAAAGCAAGTTTGCGGCCCTCGTCGTAGAGCACTCGGAGAGCTTTCCAACGGTATGTTGTGCGCCACGCAACTCCTTACGGATCAAAAGTCATAGGCACCGGAGCGACAGAGACCTGGTCCCAAGCCCTACGCCCTCAGTTTGCGGGCCCAGTCTCTACGTGAAGTGAAGTTCTCTTTCCCAAGGTGCCGTGGGATTTGGTAAAAGAATTGTGGTGGATAAAGTATCTTGGCGACCCTAATCGGGGCAAAAAAAAATTGAAAAGTGGTGTGCAACACGAGGACTTCCCAAGGGGTCACCTATCCTAGTACTACTCTCACCCATGCACGCTTAACTTCAAAGTTCTGATGGGATCAGGTGTATTAGTGCTGGTACGATCGCACCGGTCATGTAGTGGGCACAAATCCTTTATGTGTTGACGGTTCAAAATCCAAGCCCAAAGAGATGGCCCATTAAGAAGGCCCAATGGGTTTAATGATAACCCATCCACTTCAACAACGCAACATCCTCGCAAGACGTGATATCGACGTGTTGTAGGGCCCTCTAATGTCCCGTGAGTTAGGTTGTCATCCTTCTAACAACTCACGATGTACGATCCGGCACGGAAAAATTGAGCAAAAGAAGAAAAGTGGCCCAAAATTGATGAAAACGTTAGATTTTGGGGACCAAAAATGGGCATGGCAGAGCAGGTTTGCTGCCCTCGTCGTAGAGCTCTCGGAGAGCTTTCCAACGGTATGCTACACGCTGCGTAACTCCTTACAGATCAAAAGTTAAGGGCACCGGAGCGACGGAGACCTGGTCACAAGCCCTATGCCCTCGGTTTGCGGGCCCAGCCTCTACGTGAAGCAAAGTTCTCTTGCCCAAGGTGCCGTGGGATTTGGTAAAAGAAATGTGGTGGATAAAGTATCTTGGCAACCCTAATCGGGGCAAAAAAAAATTGAAAAGTGGTGTGCAACATGAGTACTTCCCAGGGGTCACCCAACCTAGTACAGCTCTTGCCCATGCACCCTTAACTTCGGAGTTCTTATGGGATCAGGTACATTAGTGCTGATACGATTGCACCCGTCATGTTGTGGGCACAAATCCTTTATGTGTTGATGGTTCACCGTCCCAGCCCAGAGAGATGGCCCATTTAAAAGGCCCAATGGGCTTAACGACAACCTATCTGCTTCAACAACGTAGAATCCTCGCAAGACGTGATATCGACGTGTTGTAGGGCCCTCTAATGTCCCGCGAGTTAGGTTGCCATCCTTTTAACAACTCACGATATACGATCCGGGATGGAAAAACATAGCTAAGGAAGACAAGTGGCCTGAAATGGATGAAAACGTTCGATTTTGGGCTACAAAAATGTGCACAACCGAGAAGGCTTGTTGCCCTAGTCGTACAGCTCTCGGAGAGCTTTCCAACGGTATGTTGTACGCCACGTAACCACTTACGGATCAAAAGTTATGGGCACTAGAGCGACAGAGACCTGGTCACAAGCCCTACGCCCTCAGTTTGCGGGCCCAGCCTCTACGTGAAACAAAGTTGTCTTGCTCAAAGTGCCGTGGGATTCGGTAAAAGGAATGTGGTGGATAAAGTATCTTGGCAAACCTAACTGGGGCAAAAAAAAATTGAAAAGGAGGGGTGCAACACGAGGACTTCTCAAGGGGTCACACATCCTAGTACTACTATCGCCCAAGCACGCCTAACTTCGGAGTTCTAATGGGATCCGGTGTATTAGTGCTGGTATGATCACACCCGTCATGTTATGGGCACAAATCATTTATGTGTTGATGGTTCACAATACCAGCCTAGAGAGATGGCCCATTCAAAAGGCCCAGTGGGCTTAACGACAACCCATCCGCTTCAACAACGCAGCATCCTCACAAGACGTGATATCGACGGGTTGTAGGGCCCTCTAATGTCTCGTGCGTTAGGTTGTCGTCCTTTTAACAGCTCACGACGTACGATCCGAGATGGAAAAACAGAGCAAAAGCAGAAAAGTGGCCTGAAACTGATGAAAACGTTCAATTTTGGGCTCCGAAAATAGGCGCAGCCGAGCAGGTGCGCTGCATCCATCGTAGAGCTCTCGGAAAGCTTTCCAACGGTATGCTGTGCGTTGTATAACTATTTATGGATTAAAAGGTATGGGCACCGGTGCGACGGAGACCTGGTCACAAGCCCCACGACCTCGGTTTGCAGGCCCAGCCTCTACGTGAAGCGAAATTGTCATGCCCAAGGTGCCGTGGGATTCGGTAATAGAAATGTGGTGGATATAGTATCTTGGCAACCATAACCGGGGCAAAAAAATTGAAAATGGGGGGTGCAACACGAGGACTTCCCAGGGGGTCACCCATCCTAGTACTACTCTCGCCCAAGCACTCTTAACTTCGGAGTTCTGATGGGATCAGGTGCATTAGTGTTGGTATGATCGCCTCCGTCATGTTGTGGGCACAAATCCTTTATGTGGTGACTGTTCACAGTCCCGGCCCAAAGAGATGGCCCATTCAAAAGGCCCAATGGGCTTAACGACAACCTATCCGCTTCAACAACGCAGCATCGTGACAAGACATGATATCGGCTCGTTGTAGGGCACTCTAATATCCCGCAAGTGGGTTGTTGTCCTTCTAACATCTCACAATGTACGATCTGGGACGGAAAAAACAGAGCAAAAGAAGAAAAGTAGCCCGAAACTAATGAAAACGTTTAATTTTGGGCTCCAAAAATGGGCGCAGGAAAGCTTGCTTGCTGCCCTCATCCTAGAGCTCTCGGAGAGCTTTGCAACGGGATGTTGTGGCGGGTGTTACTCCTTATGGATCAAAAGTTATGGGCACCGAAGCGACGGAGACCTAGTCACAAGCCCTATGCCCTCGGTTTACGGGCCTAGCCTCAATGTGAAGCGAAGATGTCTTGCCCAAGGTGGCGTGGGATTTGGTAAAAGAAATGTGGTGGATAAAGTATCTTGGCAACCCTAACCGGGGCAAAAAAATTGAAAAGAGGGGGTGCCAACACAAGGACTTCCCAGGGGGTCACCCATCCTAGTACTACTCTCGCCCAAGCACGCTAAACTTCGGAGTTCTGATGGGATCCGGTCCATTAGTTTTGGTATGATCGCACCCGTCATGTTGTCAGCACAAATCCTTTATGTGTTGACGGTTCACAGTCACAGCCCAGAGAGATGGCCCATTCAAATGGCCTAATGGGCTTAACGACAACCCATGCGCTTCAACAACGATCCATCCTCGCAAGACATGATATCGACGAGGTGTAGGGCCCTCTAATATCCCATGAGTTAGGTTGTCGTCCTTTTAACTGCTCACGATGTACGGTCCGGGACGGAAAAACAGAGCAAAAGAAGAAAAGTGGCCCGAAATGGATGAAAACGTTCTATTTTGGGCTCCAAAGACGGTTGCACCCGAGCAGGATTGCAACCCTCGTCGTAGAGCTCTCGGAGATCTTTCCAACGATTTGATGTGTGCCGCGTAACTCCTTACGGATCAAAAGTTATGGGCACCGGAGCGACGGAGACCTGGTCACAAACCCTATGCCCTCGGTTTACGGGCCAAGCCTCTACGTGAAGCGAAGATGTCTTGCCCAAGGTGCCGTGGGATTCGGTAATAGAAATGTGGTGGATAAACTATCTTGGCAACCCTAACCAGGGCAAAAAAAATTGAAAATGAGGGGTGCAACACGAGGACTTCCAAGGGGGTCACCCATCCTAGTACTACTATTGCCCAAGCATGCTTAACTTCAGAGTTCTGATGGGATCCGGTGCATTAGTGCTGCTATGATCGCACGCGTAATGTTGGGGGCAAAAATCCTTTATGTGTTGAAGGTTCACAGTCCCAGGCCAGAGAGATGGCCCATTCAAAAAGCCCAATGGGCTTAACGATAACCAATTTGTTTCAACAACACAGCATCCTCATAAGACGTGATATCGACATGTTGTAGGGCCTATAATATCCCGCGAGTCAGGTTGTCATCCTTTTAACAGCATACGACGTGCGATCTGGGATGAAAAAATAAAGTAAAAGAAGAAAAGTGGCCCGAAACTAATGAATACGTTCGATTTTAGGCTCTGAAAATCGGTGCAACCGAGCAAGCTTGCTACCCTTGTCGTAAAGTTCTCGGAGAGCTTTCTAACGGTATGTTGTGCGTCGCGTAACTCCTTACGGATTAAAAGTTATGGGCACCGGATTGACGCAGACCTGGTCACAAGCCCCACGCACTCGGTTTACGTGCCCAGCCTCTACGTGAAGTGAAGTTGTCTTGCCCAAGGTACAGTTGGATTTGTTAACGGAAATGTGGTGGATAAAGTATCTGGGCAACCCTAACCGGGGCAAAAAAAATTGAAAAGGGTGGGTGCAACACGACGACATCCCAGGGGGTCACCCATCCTAGTACTACTCTCGCCCAAGCATGCTTAACTTCGGAGTTCTGATGGGTTCCGGTGCATTAGTGCTGGTATGATCACACCCGTCATGTTCTGATGTGTTAACGGTTCACAGTCCCAGCCCAGAGAGATAGCCCATTCAAAAGGCCCAATAGGCTTAACGACAACCCATCCGCTTCAACAACGCAGTATCCACGTAGGACATGATATTGACGCGTTGTAAGGACCTGTAATATACCGCGAGTTAGGTTGTCGTCCTTTTAAATGCCACAACGTACAATCTGGGACCGAAAAACTGAGCAAAAGAAGAAAAGTGGCCTAAAACTGATGAATACGTTCGATTTTGGGCTTCAAAAATCAGCAAAACCGAGCAAGCTAGCTGCCCATGTCGTAGAGCTCTCGGAGAGCTTTCCAACGGTATGTTGTGCATCGCGTAACTCCTTACGGATTAAAAGTTATGGGCAATGGAGCGACGGAGACCAAGTCACAAACCCCACGCCCTCAGCTTGCGGGCCTAGCCTCTACGTGAAGCGAAGTTGTCTTGCCCATGGTGGCCGTGGGATTCAGTAATAGAAATTTGGTGGATAAATTATCTTGGCAACCCTAACCGGGAAAAAAAATCGAAAAGAAGGGGTGCAACACGAGGACTTCCCAGGGGGTCTCTCATCCTAGTACTACTCTCGCCCAAGCACGCTTAACTTCAGAGTTCTGATGGGATACGGTGCATTAGTGCTGGTGTGATTGCAGCCATCATGTTGTGGGCATAAAGCCTCTATGTGTTGACGGTTCACAGTCCTAGCCCAGAGATATGGCCCATTCAGAAGGCCCAATGGACATACCGACAACCCAACCACTTCAACAACGCAGCATCCTCGCAACACGCGACATCGACGCCTAGTAAGCCCCTCCAAGTTCCCGCGAGTTAGGTTGGTGTGCTTTTTACAGCTCACGACGTACAATTCGGGATGAAAAAACTTAGCAAAAGAAGAAAAGTGGCCCGAAACTAATGAAAAACGTTTGATTTTGGGGGACAAAAAATAGGCGCTGCAAAGCCAGCTTGCTGCCCCCGTCGTAGAGCTCTCGAAGAGCTTTCCAACGGTATGTTGTGTATCGCATAACTCCTTACGGATTAAAAGTTATGGGCACTGGAGCGACGAAGACCTTGTCACATGCCCTACGCCCTCGGTTTACGGGCCCAGCCTCTACGTGAAGCGAAGTTGTCTTGCCCAAGGTGCCATGGGATTTGGTAATAGAAATGCAGTGGATAAAGTATCTTGGCAACCCTAACCGGGGCAAAAAAAATTGAAAAGGGGGGCACAACACGAGGACTTCCCAAGGGGTCACCCATCCTAGTACTAGTATCGCCCAAGCATGCTTAACTTCGGAGTTCTGATGGCATCAGGTGCATTAGTGCTGGTACGATCGCACCCGTCATGTTGTGGGCACAAATCCTTTATGTGTTGACGGTTCACAGTCCCAGCCCAGAGATATAGCCTATTCAAAAGGCCCAATGGGCTTAACGACAACCCATCCGCTTAAAAAATGCAGCATCCTCGCAAGACGTGATATCGACGCGTTGTAGGGCCCTCTAATGTCCAACGAGATAGGTTGTCATCCTTTTAACAGCTCACGACGTACGATTCGGGATGAAAAAACATCGCAAAAGAAGAAAAGCGGCCAAAAACTGATGAAAACATTCGATTTTGGGCTCCGAAAATTGGCGCAGACGAGCAAGCTTGTTGCCCCCATCGTAGAGCTCACAGAGAGCTTTCCAACGGTAAGCTGTGCGTCGCGTAACTCCTTACGGATTAAAAGTTATGTGCACCGGACTGACGGACACCTGGTCACAAGCCCCACGCCCTCAGTTTGCGGGCCTAGCCTCTAAGTGAAGCGAAGTTGTCTTCCCAAGGTGCCGTGGGATTTGGTAATAGAAATGTGGTGGATAAAGTATCTTGGCAACCCTAACCGGGGCAAAAAAAAATTGAAAAGAAGGGGTGCAATACGAGGACTTCCAAGGCGGTCACCCATCCAAGTACTACTCTCGTCCATGCACGCTTAACTTCGTAGTTCTGATGGGATCCGGTGCATTAGTTCTGGTATGATTGCACCCGTCTTGCTGTGAGCACAAATCCTTTATGTGTTGATGGTTCACAGTCCCAGCCTAGAGAGATGGCCCATTCAGAAGGCCTAATGGGCTTAACGACAACCCATCCACTTCAACAACACAGTATCCTTGCAAGACATGATATCGACGCGATGTAGGGCCCTCTAATGTCCCATGAGTTAGGTTGTCGTCCTTTTAACAGCTCACGACATATGATCCGGGACTGAAAAACAGAGCAAAAGAAGAAAAGTGGCCCGAAATTGATGAAAACATTCAATCTTGGGCTCTGAAAATAGGCGCAACCGAGTAGGCTTGCTGCCCCCATCGTAGAGCTCTCGGAGAGCTTTCCAATGGTATGTTGTACATCATGTAATTCCTTACGGATTAAAAGTTATGGGCATTGGAGCGACGGAGACCTGGTCACAGCCCCACGCCCTCAATTTGTGGGCCCAGCCTCTACATGAAGCGAAGTTGTCTTGCCCAAGGTGCCGTGGGATTCGGTAATAGAAATGTGGTGGATAAATTATCTTGGCAACCATGAACGGGGCAAAAAAAATTGAAAATGGGCGGTGTAACACGAGGACTTTCCCATGGGGTCATCCATCCTAGTACTACTCTCGCACAAGCACGCTTAACTTCGGAGTTCTGATGGGATCAGGTGCATTAGCGCTGGTACGATTGCACCCGTCATGTTGTGGGTACAAATCCTTTATGTGCTGACGGTTCACAGTCCCAGCCCAGAGAGATGGCCCATTCAAAAGGCCCAATGGGCACTTCAACAATGCAGCATCCTCACAAGACATGTTATCGACGCATTGTAGGGCCCTCTCATGTCCCGCGAGTTAGGTTGTCGTCCTTTTAACAGCTCACGATATACGATCCGGGATGAAAAAACAAAGCAAAAGAAGAAAAGTGGCCCGAAACTTATGAAAACGTTCTATTTAGGGCTCCAAAAACGGGTATAGCTTGGCTGGCTTGCTGCCCTTGTCGTAGTGCTCTCGGAGAGCTTTCAAACGGTATGCTGAGCGCCGCGTAACTCCATATGGATCAAAAGTTATGGGCACTAGAGCTACGGAGACTTGGTCACAAGCCCAACGCCCTCGGTTTGTGGGCCCAGCCTCTACGTGAAGTGAAGTTGTCTTGCCCAAGGTGCCGTGTGATTCGGTAAAAGAAATGTGGTGGATAAAGTATCTTGGCAACCGTAACCGGGGAAAAAAAAATTGAAAAGGGAGGTGCAACACGAGGACTTCCAAAGGGTCCCCTATCCTAGTACTACTCTCGCCCAAGCACGCTTAACTTCTGAGTTCTGATGGGATCCGGTGGATTAGTGCTGGTATGATCGCACCCGTCATGTTGAGGGCACAAATCCTTTATGTGTTGAAAGTTCACAATGCCAGCGCAGAGAGATGGCCCATTCAAAAGGCCCAATGGGCTTAACGATAACCCATCCGCTTCAGCAATGCAGCATCCTCATAAGACGTGATATTGACGTGTTGTAGGGATTGTAATATCCTGCGAGGCATGTTGTAGTCCTTTTAACAGCTCACGACATACAATCTGGGATGAAAAAACAGAGCAAAAGAAGAAAAGTGACTCGAAACTGATGAATACGTTCGATTTTGGGTACCAAAAATCGGCGTAGCAGAGTAGGCTTGCTACCTTTGTCGTAGAGCTCTCGGAGAGCTTTCCAACGGTATGTCGTGCGTCGCGTAACTCCTTACGGATTAAAAGTTATGGGCACCGGAGCGACGAAGACCTGGTCACAAGCCCCACGACCTCGGTTTGCGGGCCTAGCCTCTACGTGAAGCGTGGTTGTCTTGCCTAAGGTACCGTGGGATTCGGTTAAAGAAATGTGGTTGATAAATTATCTTGGCAACCCTAATCGGGGCAAAAAAAATTGAAAATGGGGGGTGCAACACGAGGACTGCCCCGGGGGTCACCCATCCTAGTACTACTCTCGTCCAAGAACGCTTAACTTTGGAGTTCTAATGGGATCCAGTGCATTAGTGCAGGTATGATCTCACCCGTCATGTTGTGGGCACAAATCCTTTTTGTGTTGACAGTTCACAGTCCCAGCCTAGAGAGATGGCCCATTAAAAAGACCCAATGGACTTAACGACAACCCATCTGCTTCAACGACGCAGTATGCTCGTAAGATATGATATTGACGCGTTGTAGGGCCCAGTAATGTCTCACGAGTAAGATTGTGGTCCTTTTAACAGCTCAGGATGTACGATTCGGGATGAAAAAATAGAGCAAAAGAAGAAAAGCGGCCCGAAACTGATGAAAACGTTCTATTTTGGGCTCCAAAAATGGGCGTAACTGACCAGGATTGCTGCTCTCGTCGTAGAGCTCTCGGAGGCCTTTCCAACGATTTGCTGTGCGCCGCATAACTCCTTACGGATCAAAAGTTATGGGCACCGTAGCGACGGAGACCTGGTCACAAGCCCTACGACCTCGGTTTGCAGGCCCAGCCTCTACATGAAGCGAAGTTGTTTTGCCCAAGGTACCGTGGGATTCTGTAAAAGAAATGTGGTGGATAAAGTATATTGGTAACCCTAACTGGGGAAAAAAAAAAATTGAAAAGGGGGCTGCAACACGAGGACTTCCCAAGGGGTTACCCATCCTAGTACTAATCTCGCCAAAGCATGCTTAACTTCGGAGTTTTGATAGGATCCGGTGCATTAGTGCTGGTATGATCGCACCCATCATGTTGAGGGCGCAAATCCTTTATGTGTTGATGGTTCACATTACCAACCCAGAGAGATGGCCCATTCAAAAGGCCCAATGAGCTTAACGATAACCCATCCGCTTCAACAACGCAGCATCCTCGTAAGACGTGATACTGACACGTTGTAGGGCCTGTAATATCCTGCGAGTAAGGTTGTCATCCTTTTAACAGCTCACGACGTACGATCTGGAACAAAAAAATAGAGCAAAAGAAGAAAAGTGACTCGAAACTGATGAATACGTTCGATTTTGGGCTCCGAAAATTGACGCAGCCGAGTAGGTTTGCTGCCCTAGTCGTAGAGCTCTCGGAGAGCTTTCGAACGGTATGTTGTATGTCGCGTAACTCCTTACGGATTAAAAGTTATGGGAACTGGAGCGACGAAGACTTGGTCACAAGCCCCGCGCCCTCGGTTTGCATGCCCAACCTCTACGTGAAGTGAAGTTGTCTTACCCAAGGTACCATGGGATTCGGTAATACAAATGTGGTGGATAAAGTATCTTGACAACCCTAACCTGGGCAAAAAATATTGAAAATGAGGGGTACAACACAAGGACTTCCCAGGGGGTCACCCATCCCGGTACTACTCTCGCCCAAGAACGCTTAACTTCGGAGTTCTAATGGAATCCGGTGCATTAGTGCTGGTATGATCGCACCCGTCATGTTTTGGGCATAAATCTTTTATGTGTTGACGGTTCATAATCCCAGCCCAGAGAGATGGCCCATTCAAAAGGCCCAATGGGCTTAACGACAACCCATCCACTTCAACAACACAGTATCCCTGTAAGACATGATATCGACGCGTTGTAGGGCTCTGTAATATCCCGCGAGTAAGGTTTTCGTCCTTTTAACAGCCCACGACGTACGATCCGGGATGAAAAAACAGGGCAAAAGAAGAAAAGTGACCCGAAACTGATGAATACGTTCCATTTTGGGCTCTGAAAGCAGGGGTAGCCGAGCAGGCTTGCTGCCCCCGTTGTACAGCTCTCGGAGAGCTTCCAAATGGTATGTTGTGCGTCGCGTAACTCCTTACGGATTAAAAGTTATGGGCAACGGAGCGACGGAGACCTGGTCACATACCCCACGCCCTCAGTTTGCGGGCCCAGCTTCTGCGTGAAGCGAAGTTGTCTTGCCCAAGGTGCCATGGGATTCGGTAATAGAAATGTGGTGGATAAAGTATCTTGGCAACCCTAACCAGGAAAAAAAAATTAAAAATGAGGGGTACAACACAAGGACTTCCCAAGGGGTCACCCATCCTAGTACTACTCTCGGCCAAGCACGCTTAACTTTGGAGTTCTGATGGGATACGGTGCATCAGTGCTGGTATGATCACAGCCGTCATGTTGTGGGCACAAATCCTTTATGTGTTGATGGTTCACAATCCCATCCCAGAGAGATGGCCCATTCAAAAGGCCTAATGGGCATAATCACAACCCATCCGCTTCAACAACGCAGCATCCTCGTAAGATGTGATATAGACGCGTTGTATGGCCTGGTAATATCGCTTGAGTCAGGTTGTCATCCTTGTAACAGCTCACGACATACGATCCGGGATGAAAAAATAGAGCAAAAGAAGAAAAGTGGCCCAAAACTGATTAAAATGTTCAATTTTGGGCTCCAAAAATAAGGGCTGCTTTGTAGGGTTGCTGCCTCCGACGTAGAGCTCTCTAATAGATTTCCAACAATATGCTGTGCATCGCGTAACTCCTTACGGATTAAAAGTTATGGGCACCGGAGCGACTGAGACCTGGTCACATGCTCCACGCCCTCGGTTTGCGGGCCCAGCCTCTACGTGAAGCGAAGTTGTCTTGCCCAAGGTGCCGTGGGATTCGATAATAGAAATGTGGTAGATAAAGTATCTTGGCAACCCTAACCGGGGCAAAAACAATTGAAAATAGGGGGTGCAACACGAGGACTTCCGAGGGGGTCACCCATCTTAGTACTATTCTCGTCCAAGCACGCTTAACTTCAGAGTTCTAATGGGATCCGGTGCATTAGTGCTGGTATGATCGCACCCGTCATGTTGTGGGCACAAATCCTTTATGTGTTGATGGTTCACAGTCCAAGCCCAGAGAGATGGCCCATTCAAAAGGCCCAATGGACTTAACGACAACCCATCCGATTCAACAACGCAGCATCCTCGCAAGACGTGATATCGACACGTTGTAGGGCCCTGTAATATCCCACGAGTTAGGATGTCATCCTTTTAACAGCTCACAACGTATGATCCAGGACGGAAAAACATAGCAAAGGAAGAAAAGTGGCTCGAAACTGATGAAAACGTTCGATCTTGGCAACCCTAACTGAGGCATAAAAAATTGAAAAGGGGGGTGCAACACGAGGACTTCCGAAGGGGTCCCCTATCCTTGTACTACCCTCGCCCAAGCACGCTTAACTTCTGAGTTCTGATGGGATCCGGTGCACTAGTGCTGGTATGATTTCACCCGTCATGTTGAGGGCACAAATCCTTTTTGTGTTGAAGGTTCACAGTGCAAGCCTAGAGAGATGGCCTATTCAAAAGGCCCAATGGGCTTAACGATAACCCATCAGCTTCAACAATGCAGCATCCTCGTAAGACATGATATCAACGTGTTGTAGGGCCTTGATATCCTACAAGTCAGGTTGTCGTCCTTTAAACAGCTCATGACGTACAATCTGGGACGAAAAAATAGAGCAACAGAAGAAAAGTGGCCCGAAACTGATGAATACGTTAGATTTTGGGCTCCGAAAATCGATGCAGCCAAGTGGGCTTGTTATACTTGTCGTAGAACTCTCAAAGAGCTTTCCAACGGTATGCTATGCGTTGCGTAACTCCTTACGAATTAAAAGTTATAGGCACCGGAGCGACAAAGACCTGGTCACAAGACCCACGCCTTCGGTTTGCGGGCCCAGCCTCTACGTGAAGCGAAGTTGTCTTGCCCAAGGTACTGTGGGATTCGGTAAAAGAAATATGGTGGATAAAGTATCTTGGCAACCCTAACTGGGGCAAAAAAATTGAAAATGGGGGGTGCAACACGAGGACTACCCAGGGGGCCACCCATCCTAGTACAACTCTCGCCCAAGCACGCTTAACTTCGGAGTTCTAATGGGATCTGGTGCATTAGTGCTGGTATGATCCCACCCGCCATGTTGTGGGCACAAATCCTTTATGTATTTATGGTTAACAGTCCCAGCCTAGAGATATGGCCCATTCAAAAGGCCCAATGGGCTTAACGATAACCCATCCACTTCAAGAACGCAACATCCTCATAAGATCTGATATCGACGTGTTGTAGTGCCCGGTAATATCCCGCGAGTTAGGTTGTCATCCTTTTAATTGTTCACGACGTACGATTCAGGAAGGAAAGACAGAGCAAAAGAAGAAAAGTGGCCCAAAATTGATGAAAACGTTCAATTTTGGACTCCGAAAACAGGCGCAGCCGAGCAGGCTTGCTGCCCCCGTCATAGAGCTCTTGGAGAGCTTTCCAAAGGTATGTTGTGCATCACGTAACTCCTTATTGATTAAAAGTTATGGTCATCGGAGCGACGGAGACCTGGTCACAAGCCCCACGACCTCGGTTTGCGGGCCCAGCCTCTACGTGAAGCGAAGTTGTCTTGACCAAGGTGCTGTGGGATTCAGTAATAGAAATGTAGTGGATAAAGTATCTTGGCAATCCTAACCAGGGCAAAAAAAATTTAAATGGGGGGGGGGGGGTGCAACATAAGGATTTCCTAGGGGGTCACCCATCCTAGTACTACTCTCGCCCAAGCACGTTTAACTTCGGAGTTCTGATGGGATCCGGTGCATTAGTACTGGTCTGATCGCACCTATCATGTTTTGGGCACAAATCCTTTATGTGTTGACGGTTCACAGTCGCAGCCCAGGGAGATGGCCCATTCAGAAGGCCCAAAGGGCTTAACGACAACCCATCCGCTTCAAAAATGTAGCATCCTCGCAAGACGTGATATCAACATGTTGTAGGGCCCTATAATATCCGGCGAGTTAGGTTGTTGTCCTTTTAACAGCTCACGACATACGATACAGGACGGAAAAATAGAGCAAACCAAGAAAATTGGCTTGAATTGATGAAAACATTCAATTTTGGGCTCTTAAAATAAGCACAGCCAAGCAGGCTTGCTACCCCCATTGTAGAACTCTCGAAGAGCTTTCCAACGGTATGTTGTGCGTCGCGTAACTCCTTACGGATGAAAAGTTATGGACACTGGAGCGACGGAGACCTGGACACAATCCCCACGCCCTCGGTATGCAGGCCCAGCCTCTATGTGAAGTGAAGTTATCTTGCCTAAGGTGCCGTGGGATTCGGTAATACAAATGTGGTGGATAAAGTCTCTTGGCAACCCTGACCGGGGCAAAAACAATTGAAAAGGGGGGGTGTAATACGAGGACTTCCTAGGGGGTCACCCATCCTAGTACTACTCTCGCACAAGCACGCCTAACTTCGGAGTTCTGATGGGATCAGGTGCATTAGTGCTGGTGTGATTGCACCCATCATGTTGTAGGCACAAATCCTTTATGTGTTGACGGTTCACAGTACCATCCTTGAGAGATGGCCCATTCAAAAGGCCCAATGGGCTTAACGACAACCCATCCAATTCAACAACGCAGCATCCTCACAAGATGTGATATCGACACATTGTAGGGCCCTCTAATACCCCGCGAGTTAGGTTGTCGTCCTTTTAACAACTCACGACATACGATCCGGGTCAGAAAAACATAGCAAAAGAAGAAAAATGGCCCAAAACGGATGAAAATGTTCAATTTTGGGCTCCGAAAACAGGTGCAACCAAGCAGGCTTGTTGCCCATGCATAGAGCTCTAGGAGAGCTTTCAAACGATATGCTGTGCGCCGCGTAACACCTTACGGATCAAAAGTTATGGGCACCGAAGCGACGGAGACCTGGTAACAAGCCCAATGCCCTCGGTTTGTAGGCCAAGCCTCTACATTAAGCGAAGTTGTCTTGCCCAAGGGGCTGTGGGATTCGGTAATAGAAATGTGGTGGATAAAGTATCTTAGCAACCCTAACCGGGGCAAAAAAAATTGAAAAGGGGGGTGCAACACGAGGACTTCCGAGGGGGTCACCCATCCTAGTACTACTCTCGCCCAAGCATGCTTAACTATGGAGTTTTGATGGGATCCGGGGCATTAGTGCTGGTATGATTGCACCCGTCATGTTGAGGGCACAAATGCTTTATGTGTTGACCGTTCACAGTCCCAGCCTAGAGAGATGGCCCATTCAAAAGGCCCAATGGGCTTAACGACAACCCATCTGCTTCAACAACGCAGTATCCTCACAGGACGTGATATCGACGCATTATAGGGCCCTGTAATATCCCGCGATTTAGGTTCTCGTCCGTTTAACAACTCAGGCATACGATCCGGGTTGAAAAAACAGAGTAAAAAAAGAAAAGTGGCCCGGAGCAAATGAAAACGTTCGATTTTGGGCTCAGAAAATAGGCGCAACTATGCAAGCTTGCTGCACCCGTCGTAGAGCTCTCGGAGAGCTTTCCAATGGTATGCTGTGTGCTGCGTAACTCCTTACAGATTCAAAGTTATGTGCACCAGAGTGACGGAGACCTGGTCAAAAACCCCACACCCTCGGTTTACAGGCCCAACCTCTACGTGAAGCGAAGTTGTCTTGCCGAAGGTGCCGTGGGATTTGGTAATAGAAATGTGGGAAATAAAGTATATTGGCAGCCCTAACCGGGGCAAAAAAATGGAAAATAGTGGGTGCAACATGAGAACTTCCCAGGGGGTCACCCATCATAGTACTACTCTCGCCCAAGCACACTTAACTTCGGAGTTCTTATGGGATCCGGTGCATTAGTGCAGGTATTATTGCATCCATCATGTTGTGGGCACAAATCCTTTATGTGTTGACAGGTCACAATTGCAGCCCAGAGAGATTGCCCATTCAAAAAGCCCAAAGGGCGTAACGACAAACAATCCACTTTAGCAACGCAGCATCCTCGTAAGAAGTGATATCGACGCATTGTAGGCCCCTCTAATATCCAGTGAGTTAGGTTGTTGTCTTTTTAACCGCTCACGACGTACGATCCGGGACAAAAAAATAGAGCAAAAGAAGAAAAGTGTCCCAAAACTGATGAAAACATTCGATTTTGGGCTCCGAAAATAGGCGTAGCCAAGCAATCTTGTTGTCCCCGTCGTAAAGCTCTTGGAGAGCTTTCTAACGGTATAGTGTGAGCCTTGTAACTCTTTATGGATCAAAAGTTATGAGCACTGGAACGACGGAGACCTTGTCACAAGCCCCACACCCTCGGTTTACAAGCCCAGCCTCTACGTGAAGCGAAGTTGTCTTGCCCAAGGTGCCGTGGAATTCAGTAATAGAAATGTGGACGATAAAGTATCTTGGCAACCCTAACTGGGGCAAAAAAAATTGAAAATGGGGGGTGCAACACAAGGACTTCCTAGGGGGTCACCTATCCTAGTACTACCCTCGCCCAAGCATACTTAACTTCGGAGTTCTTATGGGATCTGGTGCATTAGTGCTGGTATTATTTCACCCGTCATGTTGTGGGCACTAATCCTTTACGTGTTGATGGTTCACAGTCCCAGCCTAGAGAGATGGCCCATTCAAAAGGCCCAATGGGCTTAACGGTAACCCATCTGATTCAACAACGCAGCATCCTGGCAAGACGTGATATCGACGCGATGTAAGGCCCTTTAATGCCCCGCGAGTTAGGTTGTCGTCCTTTTAACAACTCACGACGTACGATCCGGGATGAAAAAACAGAACAAAAGATGAAAAGTGGCCCGGGACTGATGAAAACATTCAATTTTTGGCTCTGAAAACAGGCGCAGCTAAGTAGGCTTGTTGCCCCCATCGTAGAGCTCTCAGAGAGCTTTCCAACGGTATGCTGTCCAACGCGTAACTCTTTACAGATGAAATGTTTTCGGCACCGGAGTGGCAGAGACCTGGTCATAAGCCCTACACCCTCGGTTTGCGGGCCTAGCCTCTACGTGAAGCGAAGTTGTTTTGCCCAAGGCGCCATGGGATTCGGTAATAAAAATGTGGTGGATAAAGTATCTTGGCAACCCTGACCAGGGCAAAAAAAATTTGAAAAAGGGGGGTACAACACGAGGACTTCCCAGTGGGTCACCTATCCTAGTACTACTCTCGCACAAGCACGCTTAACTTTGGAGTTCTGCTAGGATCAGGTGTATTAGTGCTGGTACGATTGCACCCATCATGTTGTGGGCACAAATCCTTTATGTGTTGATGGTTCACAGTACCAGCCTAGAGAGATGACCCATTCAAAAGGCCCAATAGGCTTAACGACAACCCATCCACTTCAACAACGCAGTATCCTCACAAGATGTGATATCAAGGCGTTGTAGGGTCCTTTAATACCCCGCGAGTTCGGTTGTCGTCCTTTTAACAACTCACAACGTACGATCCGGGTCGAAAAAACAGAGCAAAAGAATAAAAGTAGCCCGAAACTGATGAAAACATTCAATTTTTGGCTCTGAAAACAGGCGCAGCCGAGTAGGCTTGTTGCCCCCATCGTAGAGCTCTCAGAGAGTTTTCCAACGGTATGCTGTCTGACGCGTAACTCTTTATAGATGAAATGTTTTGGTCACCGGAGCGACCGAGACCTGGTAACAAGCCCTATGCCCTCGGTTTACGGGCCCAGCCTCTACGTTAAGCGAAGTTGTCTTGCCCAAGGTGCTATGGGATTCGGTAATAGAAATGTGGTAGATAAAGTATCTTAGCAACCCTAACCGAGGCAAAAAAAATTGAAAACGGGGGTGCAACACGAGGACTTCCCAGGGGGTCACCCATCCTAGTACTACTCTCGCCCAAGCACGCTTAACTACGGAGTTCTGATGGGATTCGTGGCATTAGTGCTGGTATGATCGCACCCGTCATGTTCAGGGCACAAATCCTTTATGAGTTGACCGTTTACAGTCCCAGCCTAGAAAGATGGCCCATTAAAAAGGCCCAATGGGCTTAACGACAACCCATCCACTTCAACAACGCAGCATCCTCGCAAGAAGTGATATCAACGCATTGTAGGGCCCTGTAATATTTCGCGAGTTAAGTTGTTTTCCTTTTAACAGCTCACGACGTACGATCCGGGACGAAAAAATAGAGCAAAAAAAATGGCCCAGAGTGGATGAAAATGTTCAATTTTGGGCTCAGAAAATAGGCGGAACTGAGCAAGCTTGATGCACCCGTCGTAGAGCTCCTGGAGAGCTTTCCAACAGTATGGTGTGCTCCACGAAACTCTTTACGGATCAAAAGTTATGGGCACCAGAGCGAGGAAGACCTGGTCAAAAGCCCTACGCCCTCAGTTTGTAGGCCCAGCCTCTGCGTGAAGCGAAGTTATCTTGCCCAAGGTGCCGTGGGATTCGGTACTAGAAATGTGGATGATAAAGTATCTTGGCAACCCTAACTAGGGCAAAAAAAATTAGAAAGGGAGGTACAACACGAGGACTTCCCAAGGGGTCACCCATCCTAGTACTACTCTCGCCCAAGCACGCTTAACTACGGAGTTCTGATGGGATTCGTGGCATTAGTGCTGGTATGATAGCACCCGTCATGTTTAGGGCACAAATCCTTTATGAGTTGACCGTTTACAGTCCTAGCCTAGAGATATGGCCCATTCAAAAGGCCCAATGGGCTTAACGACAACCCATCCACTTCAAAAACGCAGCATCCTCGCAAGAAGTGATATCGACGCATTGTACGGCCCTGTAATATTTCGCGAGTTAAGTTGTTGTCCTTTTAACAGCTCACGACGTACGATCCGGGACGAAAAAATAGAGCAAAAAAAATGGCCCAAAGTGGATGAAAACGTTCGATTTTAGGCTCAGAAAATAGGCAGAACTGAGCAAGCTTGATGCACCCGTCGTAGAGCTCCTGGAGAGCTTTCCAACAGTATGCTGTGCCCCGCGTAACTCCTTACGGATTAAAAGTTATGGGCACCAGAGCGACGAAGACCTGGTCACAAACCCTACGCCCTCGGTTTACGGGCCCAGCCTCTACGTGAAGCGAAGTTGTCTTGCCCAAGGTGCCGCGGAATTCGGTAATAGAAATGTGGACGATAAAGTATCTTGGCAACCCTAACTAAGGCAAAAAAAATTGAAAAGCGGGGGTGCAACATGAGGACTTCCCAGGGGGTCACCCATCCAAGTACTACCCTCGCCCAAGCACGCTTAACTTCGGAGTTCTGATGGGATCCGGTGCATTAGTGCTGGTATTATTGCACCTGTCATGTTGTGGGCACAAATCCTTTACGTGTTGATGGTACACAGTCCCAGCCTATAGAGATGGCCCATTCAAAAGACCCAATGGACTTAACAACAACGCAGCATTCTCGCAAGACGTGATATCAACGCAATGTAGGGCCCTCTAATGCCTTGCGAGTTAGGTTGTCATCCTTTTAACAACTCACGACGTACGATCCGGGACAGAAAAACAGAACAAAAGAAGAAAATTAGCCCAGGAATGATGAAAACATTCGATTTTTGACTCCGAAAACAGGCACAGCCGAGTAGGCTTGTTGCCCCCATCGTAGAGCTCTCGTAGAGCTTTCCAACGGTAAGCTGTGTGCCGCGTAACTCCTTACGGATCAAAAGTTTTGGGCACCGGAGCAACATAGACCTGGTCACAAGCCCTACGCCCTAGGTTGGGGGGCCCAGCCACTACGTGAAGCGAAGTTGTTTTGCCCAAGGTGCCGTGGGATTCGGTAATAGAAATGTGGTGGATAAAGTATCTTGGCAACCTTAACCAAGGCAAAAAAAATTGAAAAGGGGGGGTGCAACACGAGGACTTCCCAAGGGGTCACCCATCCTAGTACTACTCTGGCCCAAGCACGTTTAACTTTAGAGTTCTGATGGGATCCGGTGCGTTAGTGGTGGTATGATCACACCCGTCATGTTGTGGGCACAAATCCTTTATGTGTTGACCGTTCACAGTCCCAGCCCAATACGTGATATCGACACATTATAGGGCCATGTAATATCTTGTGAGTTAGGTTGTCGTCCTTTTAATAGCTCACGTCATACGATCCGGGATGAAAAAATAGCGCAAAAAAAGAAAAGTGGCCCGAAACTAATGAAAACATTCGATTTTGGGTTCCAAAAATAGGCGCAGCCGAGCAGGCTAGCTGCCTTCATCGTAGAGCTCCTAGAGAGCTTTCCAACGGTATGGTGGGCGCCGCATAACTCTGCACGGATTAAAAGTTTTGGCACTGGAGCGATGGAGACCTGGTCACAAGCCCCACGCCCTCGGTTTACGGGCCCAACCTCTACGTGATGCGAAGTTGTCTTGCCCAAGGTGCCGTGGGATTCGGTAATAGAAATGTGGAGGATAAAGTATCTTGGCAACCCTAACTGGGGCAAAAAAAATTGAAAATGGTAGGTGCAACACGAGGACTTCCCAGGGGGTCACCCATCCTAGTACTACTCTCGCCCAAGCATGCTTAACTTCGGAGTTCTGATGGGATCTGTTGCATTAGTGCTGGTATTATTGCACCCGTCATGTTTTGGGCACAAAACCTTTATGTGTTGATGGTTCACAGTCCCAGCCCAAAGAGATGGCCCATTCAAAAGGCCCAATGGGCTTAACGACAACCCATCTGCTTCAACAACGCAGCATCCTCGCAAGACGTGATATCTACGCATTGTAGGGCCCTCTAATGCCCCACGAGTTAGGTTGTTGTCCTTTTAACAGCTCATGACGTACGATCCGGGATGAAAAAATAGAGCAAAAAAAGAAAAGTGGATCAAAATTGATGAAAACATCCGATTTTGGGCTCCTAAAACAGGCGCAGTTGAGCAAGTTTGCAACCCCCATCGTACAGCTCTCGGAGAGCTTTCCAATGGTATGCTGTGCCCCGCGTAACTCCTTACAGATTAAAAGTTATGGGCACCGAAGCGACGGAGACCTGGTTAGAAGCCCTACGCCCTCGGTTTGTGGGCCCAGCCTCTACGTGAAGCGAATTTTTCTTGCCCAAGGTGCCGTGGGATTCGGTAATAGAAAGTATCCTAGCAACCCTAACCGGGGCAAAACAAACTGAAAAGGGTGGGTGCAACACGAGGACTTCCCAGGGGGTCATCCATCCTAGTACTACTCTTGCCCAAGCACGCTTAACTTCAGAGTTCTGATGGGATCCAGTGCATTAGTGCTGGTATTATATCACCCGTCATGTTGTGGGCTCAAATCCCTTATGTGTTGATGGTTCACAGTCCTAGCCCAGAGAGATGGCCCATTCAAAAGGCCCAATGGGCTTAACGACAACCCATCCGCTTCAACAACGCAGCATCCTCCCAAGACATGATACCGACGCATTGTAGGGCCCTCTAATATCCAGCGAGTTTGGTTGTCGTCCTTTTAACAGCACATGACGTACGATCCGGGACGGAAAAACATAGCAAAATAAGAAAAGTGGCCCGAAACTGATGAAAACATTCAATTTTGGGCTCCAAAAATAAGCGCAGCCGGGCAAGCTTGTTGCCCCCATCGTAGAGATCTCGGAGAGCTTTCCAACGGTATGCTGTGCGCCGCGTAACTCCTTACGTTTCAAAAGTTATGTGTACCGGAGCGACGGAAACCTGGTCACAAGGCCTACACCCTCGGTTTGTGGGCCCACCCTCTACGTGAAGCGAAGTTGTCTTGCCCAAGGTGCCGTGGGATTCGGTAATAGAAATGTGGTGGATAAAGTATATTGGCAACCCCAACCGGGGCAAAAAAAATTGAAATGGGGGGGTGCAACACGAGAACTTCCCAAGGGGTCACCCATTCTAGTACTACTCTCGCCCAAGCATGCTTAACTTCGGAGTTCTGATGGGATCCAGTGCATTAGTACTGGTTTGATCGCACTCGTCATGTTGTGGGCACAAATCCTTTATGTGTTGACCGTTCACAGTCCCAGCCCAGAGAGATGGCCCATACAAAAGGCCCAATGGGCTTAACGACAACCCATCCACTTCAACAACGCATCATTCTCGCAAGACGTGATAATGACGCGTTGTAGGGCCCTATAATATCCCGCGAGTTAGGTTGTCATCTTTTTAACCGCTCATGACGTACGATCTGGGACTGAAAAATAGAGCAAAAGTAGGAAAGTGGCCCGAAACTGATGAAAACGTTCAATTTTGGTCTCCGAAAATAGACGTAGCCGAGCAGGCTTGCTGCCCCTATCATAGAGCTGTAGGAGAGCTTTCCAACAGTATGTTGTGTGTGAGGCCCGACCTAGATTTACGTGCAATACCTCGTTTTGTATGCCCTAGCCTAGATTTGCATGCCTTGACCTAGGTTTAAGAATTTTGTTTCGTTTTGTGTACCATGCATTGAATTACATGCATTCATTTTGGGTTGCATGCATTTACTTGGGAAACTTGCATTCGTCTCGTAGGTCATGCCCTACCTCGTAGTGCGTGCCCTAGACCTAGGAAAGCGTGCCCTCACGCTAATCAGGAAAGCATCTTACACGAAGGACTAGATCAATAATTAATCCTACAAATTCCACTAACTAATATTAAATCATTAATTCAACCCACTAGAAGACAAAATCTCACAAAAAGCTAGACATTCCTTATTCTTTTGCACTTTCAAACACACAATTATTTAATGCTCAATAGATGACAAAAATTCAGATTTCTCAAGCCTTGGCCGACCACCTTATGTGCCTTGTGATTGCTTTGCATAATTTAAATTGAACCTAGACAATTCTATGA
This sequence comes from Ehretia macrophylla, assembly GCA_037974665.1. Lineage (NCBI taxonomy): Eukaryota > Viridiplantae > Streptophyta > Magnoliopsida > Boraginales > Ehretiaceae > Ehretia > Ehretia macrophylla. Next base: position 72,316,336 of record CM075769.1, read on the forward strand.
CTATTCTATGTCACCAAGCAATAAAAAAAATTGCTCAAAACTCTACCAATGCTCCACCAATCTTGACATAAGCTCTTTGCCCATGCTAGGAATTTCAAAATGCTTCTTGAAGACACAAAAATCTGAATTGCAAAGCTCAAGGCCAACATATGCCTCAACAATTGCAAAAGCTTCTATTTTTCTTTAATTTCTCTCATTTCCTCACATCTCTCTCTCTCCCTCTCTTTCTTCTCTCTCTCTCTCAGCCCTAGCTGAATATTGTAGACTCCATAGCTCATCTTCATCACTCCATAGTTCATCAAGGCAAGCAAGAAGCTAGGAAGCTCGACTAAGCAAGAGAAGCATACATGCAAGCCTTTAGCACTTCCATTTCGGTTTAGGTGAGTTTGCTAGCTTCCATTTCTTTTCTTCTTGTTCTAACCACATGCACATACTAAGAACTTGGTTAATAAGCTAGGAAACTAGAGAAAAATCGAGTGGTGTCTTGGCTAAGCAAGGAAAAGAATCAACTTTGTGCTTCATCAAAGTCTTGTGCATCTTCTTGTTGTTTTGCTAAGGTGAGGGCTAAAACTTCTTGAAAATCTTTCAAAAAACCACATGCATGCTCTTAAATGTTTATCTTTGCTTCTGTACTTGAGATATATGTGTTCATAAGCTTTTACAACCATGCATGGCAAGATTTTGGGCTAGAATGTGATGATAGATGAAATCGTGCATGTGACAGCTTTCTGTCTTGTTGATGCAAGGTGATTTTGGCTAGGTAAAAGATATTGAAAATGCGTGAAAATTGGTAGGTAACTAATTTTTCCAGTTTTAAACATTTGTCCCAGAAATAGGACAAAGCTAATTTTGACCCTAAGGTACTCAAAATGGAAAATCATTGAAATGTGTCCAAATCTGGAAAATCTGGAAAAATGAAGCAGGTTTTGGCAGATTCACTGACCTTGTAGAACGAACCTGTTTTGACTTAGTAAATGATATCAAAAATGCATGAAATTTGGTGTGATTCTATATTTTTCAGTTCTGGACATTTTATTCAGAAATGGAGTAAGGCTAAATCTGAACCTAAGGACCTCAAAAATGACAAGTATTAAAATGTGTGCAAATCTGGACTGTTTTGTGCAGTCCCACTCTTTTGGCTATAACTATTCATCCCGAACTCCAAATGATGCGAGGATTGTTTCTGAATTTAGCTTACTCCTTGAGATTTAATTTGACATCTTATTCACTAGAATTGGAGATTGTTTGCTTGTCGTAATGATTGTGAGAAAACAGCCCATTGCAGTGAGGCTTTCACTTAGTGATATGCTTAAAATAATTATTGTAGCTTCTCTTGTTGTATTAAATGTTTAGGATTGTGGCATTGGGATGTTGTGTGGACTGTTTTGAATACTTTAGGGTGTTTGAATTAATTGATGCATGGCTTGAGATTGATTTTGAGTTGACTTGGGGCTTAATCGCACGGGTAAGCACGAAATGGAAAACCTAGTGACTAGGTAAATTCACTAAGTGTTGATCCTATGAATATTATGTTTAATTATATGTTTAGTAGGCTGCCCATAGTTGCCATTGTAGCCCTAAATGCGATCTTGATGATTACATGTTGACAAGTAGGCCTTTCTTGCACCCGAACCCACGTAGATGTCGTTGCATGTTGAATAATCTTATTATTTGATTACGTGAACTTCGAAATGAGTTATATGGCTTGATTTACATGCGTTACATGGCTGCCCGTTTAATGTTCATATAACTCCATGTGCCTTTCTAGTGAAATTACTTGTCTTATCGTGCCTCGCTTGATTACTTGTAAATGTGCAATCTTATGACTGCTCGGAGGCGACCTACTTTGTCGTCCTCCTAATGTGATATATTAAATGTCATAAATGTGCATTGCATACAAGGTTGCAACCTTTTATTCTGGTGTGGTAGCGTTCACGCACACCGGGCGGCATCGGGCTTGCCAGTGCAACCGTGACTACCATTGTCCAATTCTCTCTCTCGGTTGGGGGCTAGACTTCCTCGGAGAGTTGGGTCGTAGGATTTCGGGGTACATCCGAAGTACGCCCATTTGGCGTGATAAGGGGATGATTTGAAGTCGGCCACAACAACTGATACTGGAAATGAACTGAGAGCAAAAGCTCACCGTATCCTTTTCACTATCTGTATAAGTACTCTCGCTTGGTTCCTAGAGGACCTCGGGGAAGAAAGACAGTTAATTGTGTTCCTTTACTTTTATATTATTGTTATGTACTTATTTGTGATATATTTATGCTTGCAAAAAGGGTTTTTATAAGTTGAACCGAAAAATGAGTTTCAAAACCTATTTCTCGTTCCCCGTCGCTGAGTTCATAAGGACTCACCCTCTTTTATCATCTCAGGTGAAGAAGATCAAGAATAGGTACCTGAGGACGACGTGCCTAACGATGATTCCTTGGAATGATTGCCTGTCCTATGTGCTTTGCTTGATTATGGCCATTGTGAACACTATGCTGCTTGAAGACTATTTCTTTTAATGATGCTTGATGTTGTAATGTAAAAGACCCCCGTTGTAATTTGGGGTCTAATTTTGGTTTGTACTGATAATAACTAGACAGACACTACTATGATCGTTTTGCTATTGCCATCGGCTAGTATCTATCATAGGAATAAGTAAAATGAAGCCATCCAATCTTAAGCAGGTACTCATTGTTAAGCTAAGATCAACAGGTGCTTTTGTAAAGAGGATTAACAAATAAACGAGACATAGTATCATACTAGGTTATTAATCAAATGAGACTTCGAAATAACCAGTAGGCATTTCAATCGATGGTAAATAGTAATCTTAGTTGGAAATGAAATTGAGATTGGAAAATTTGAGGAGTTTAGAGAATTAGGTCAAACCAAAGAGCCCAATTACAACCGTTATGCTGCCGGTTTTCCAAAAAAAATTGGAGTTTAGGCTAAAATGTAAAGTGTTAAACATTCGTGAACGATTATGTACGAGACAAGATTTGAATGTTTAGATCACACCCTAGTCTAACCTTATAGGCCGGGTTGGGGCGGGACACTGTGCGCCGCGTAACTCCTTACGGATTAAAAGTTATGGGCACCGGAGCGACGGAGACCTAGTCACAATCCCCACGCCCTCGGTTTACGGGCCCAGCCTTTACGTGAAGCGAAGTTGTCTTGCCCAAGGTGCTGTGGGATTCAGTAATAGAAATTGGGTGGATAAAGTATCTTGGCAACCCTAACCGGGGCAAAAAAAAATGAAAAGGGGGGTGCAACATGAGGACTTCCCAGAGGGTGACCCATCTTAGTACTACTCTCGCCCAAGCACACCTAATTTCAGAGTTCTGATGGGATCTGGTGCATTAATGCTGGTATGATCGCACCCGTCATGTTGAGGGCACAAATCCTTTATGTGTTGACCGTTCACAGTCCCAACCCAGAGAGATGGCCCATTCAGAAGGCCCAATGGGCTTAACGATAACCCATCCGCTTCAACAACGCAACATCCTCTTAAGACGTGATATCGACGCGTTGTAGTGCCTTGTAATATCCCGCAACTTAGGTTGTTGTCCTTTTAACAGCTCACGACATACGATCCGGGACTAGAAAACATAGCAAAAGAAGGAAAGTGGTCCGACCCTGATGAAAACATTATATTTTGGGCTCTGAAAACAGGCGCAGCCGAGCAGGCATGCCGCCCCCGTCGTAGAGCTCTCGGAGAGCTTTCCAACGGTATGCTGTGCGCTGCGTAATTCCTTACGATTAAAAGTTATGGGCACCGGAGAGACGTAGACCTGGTCACAAGCCCCACGCCCTTGGTTTGCGGGCCCAGCCTCTACGTGAAGCGAAGTTGTCTTGCCCAAGGAGCCGGGGGATTCGGTAATAGAAATGTGGTGGATAAAGTATCTTGGCAACCCTAATCGGGGCCAAAAAAATTGAAAAAGGGGGGGGGGGTACAACACGAGGACTTCCCAGGGGGTGACCTATCTTAGTACTATTCCTGCCCAAGCACGCTTAACTTCGGAGTTCTGATTGGATCCGGTGCATCAGTGCTGGTATGATCGCACCCGTCTTGTTGTGGGCACAAATCCTTTATGTGTTGACGGTTCACAGTTGCAGCCCAGAGATATTGCCCATTCAAAAGGCCCAATGGGCTTAACGATAACCCATTCGCTTTAACAACGCAGCATCCTCACAAGACGTGATATCGACGCATTGTAGGTCCCTGTAATATTTCGCGAGTTAGGTTGTTGCCCTTTTAACAGCTCACGACGTACGATCCGGGATGAAAAAACATAGTAAAAAAAGAAAAGTGGACCGACACTAATGAAAACATTCGATTTTGGGCTCCGAAAACAGGCACAGCTGAGAAAGCTTGCCGCCCCCGTCGTAGAGCTCTCGGAGAGCTTTCCAACGGTATGCTGTGCGCCGCGTAACTCCTTATGAATTAAAAGTTATAGGCACCGAAGCGACATAGACCTGGTCACAAGCCCCACGACCTCGTTTTACGGGCCCAGCCTCTACGTGAAGCAAAGTTGTCTTGCCCAAGGTGCCGTGGAATTCGATAATAGAAATGTGAAGGATAAAGTTTCTTGGCAACTCCAACCGGGGCAAAAACAATTGAAAAGGGAGGGTGCAACACGAGAACTTCCCAGGGGGTCACCCATCCTAGTACTACTCTCGCCCAAGCACGCTTAACTTCAGAGTTCTGATAGGATCCGGTGTATTAGTGCTGAGATGATCGCACCTGTCATGTTGTTGGCACAAATCCTTTATGTGTTGACCGTTCACAGTCCAACCCAGAGAGACGGCCCATTCAAAAGGCCCAATGGGCTTGACGAAATCCCATCCGCTTCAACAACGTAGCATTCTCGCAAGACGTGATATCGACGCATTGTAGGGCACTGGAGTTCGGTTGTCGTCCTTTTAACAGCTCACGACATACGATCCGAGACTGAAAAAAAGAGCAAAAGAAAGAAAATGGCCCGAAACAGATGAAAACGTTCAATTTTGGTCTTCGAAAATAGACGTAGCCGAGCAAGCTTGGCGGCCCAATCGTAGTGCTATAGAAGAGCTTTCCAATGGTATGCTGTGCGCCGCGTAACTCCTTACGGATTAAAAGTTATGGGCACTGGAGCGACAGGGACCTAGTCACATGCCCCACGCCCTCAGCTTGCCGGCCCAGCCTCTACGTGAAGCGAAGTTGTCTTGCCCAAGGTGCCGTGGGATTCGGTAATAAAAATGTTGTGGATAAAGTATCTTGGCAACCCTAACCTGGGCAAAAAAAATTGAAAAGGAAGGGTGCAACACGAGGACTTCCCAGGGGGTCACCCATCATAGTAGTACTCTTGCCCAAGCACGCTTAACTTCGGAGTTCTGATGGAATCCGGTGCATTAGTGCTGGTATTATTGCAACCGTCATCTTGTGGGCACAAATCCTTTATGTGTTGACAGTTCACAGTCCCAGCCCAGGGAGATGGCCCATTCAAAAGGCCCAATAGGCTTAACGAGAACCCATCTACTTCAACAACGCAGCATCCTCGCAAGACATGATATCGACGCATTGTAGGGCCCTGTAATATCCCGCGAGTTAGGCTATCATCCTTTTAACAGCTCACGACGTACGATCTGGGACGAAAAAACAGAGTAAAAAAAGAAAAGTGGCCCGAAACTGATGAAAACGTTCGATTTTGGGCTCCGAAAACAGGCGCAGCTGAGCAAGCTTGCTGCCTGGTCGTAGAGCTCTCGGAGAGCTTCCCAACGGTATGCTGTGCGCTGCATAACTCCACACAGATTAAAAGTTATGGCACTGGAACGACGGAGACTTGGTCACAAGCCCCACGCCCTCGGTTTACGGGCCCAGCCTCTACGTGATGCAAAGTTGTTTTGCCCAAGGTGCCATGGGATTCGGTAATAGAAATGTGGAGGATAAAGTATCTTGGCAACCCTAACCGAGGAAAAAATAATTGAAAATTGTGGGTGCAACACGAGGACATCCCAGGGGGTCACCCATTCTAGTACTACTCTCGCCCAAGCATGCTTAACTTCAGAGTTCTGATGGGATCCAGTGCATTAGTGCTGGTATTATTGCACCCGTCAGGTTGTGAGCTCAAATCTTTTATGTGTTGATAGTTCACAGTCCAAGCCCAGAGAGATGGCCCATTCAAAAGGCCCAATGGGCTTAACGACAACCCATCCGCTTCAACAATTCAGCATCCTCGCAAGACGTGATATCGATGCATTGTAGGGCCCTCTAATGTCCCGCGAGTTAGGTTGTCATCCTTTTAACATCTCACAACGTATGATCGGAGATGGAAAAACAGAGCAAAAGAAGACAAGTGGCCCAAAACTGATGAAAATGTTCGATTTTGGGCTCTGAAAATAGGCGCAGCCGGGCAAGCTTGTTGCCCCCATCGTAGAGCTCTCGGAGAGCTTTCCAACGGTTTGTTGTGCACCGCGTAACGCCTTACGGATCAAAAGTTATGGGCACCGGAGCGAAGGAGACCTGGTCACAAGGCCTACGCCCTCGGTTTACGGGCCCAGCCTCTACGTGAAGCGAAGTTGTCTTGCCCAAGGTACCGTGGGATTCGGTAATAGAAATGTGGTGGATAAAGTATATTGGCAACCTTAACAGGGGAAAAAAAAGTTGAAAATGGGGGGTGCAACACGAGGACTTCCTAGGGGGTCACCCATTCTAGTACTACTCTCGCCCAAGCACGCTTCACTTCGGAATTCTGATGGGATCTGGTGCATTAGTGCTGGTATGATCATACCCATCATGTTGTGGGCACAAATCCTTTATGTGTTGACTGTTCACAGTCCTAGCCCAAAGAGATGGCCCATTCAAAAGGCCCAATGGGCTTAACGACAACCCATCCGCTTCAACAACGCAGCATTCTCACAAGACGTGATAACGACGCGTTTTTGGGCCCTGTAATATCCCGCGAGTTAGGTTGTCATCTTTTTAATAGCTCACGACGTACGATCCGGGACTGAAAAATAGAGCAAAAGTAGGAAAGTGGCCCGAAACTGATGAAAACGTTCAATTTTGGTCTCCGAAAATAGACGTAGCCGAGCGGGCTTGCTGCCCCTATCGTAGAGCTGTATGAGTGCTTTCCAACGGTATGCTGTGTGTGAGGCCCGACCTAGATTTACGTGCGATACCTCGTTTCGTGTGCCCTAGCCTAGATTTGCATGCCTTGACCTAGGTTTAAGAATTGCGTTTCGTTTTGTGTACCATGCATTGAATTACGTGCATTCATTTTGGGTTGCGTGCATTTACTTGGAAAATGGGCATTCGTCTCGTAGTTCGTGCCCTACCTCATAGTACGTGCCCTAGACCTAGGAAAGCGTGCCCTCACACTATTCAAGAAAGCATCTTACACGAAGGACTAGATCAATAATTAATCCTACAAATTCCACTAACTAATATTAAATCATTAATTCAACCCACCAGAAGACAAAATCTCACAAAAAGCTAGACATTCCTTATTCTTTTGCACTTTCAAACACACAATTATTTAATGCACAAAAAATGACAAAAATTCAGATTTCTCAAGCCTTGGCCGACCACCTTATGTGCCTTGTGCTTGCTTTGCATAATTTAAATTGAACCTAGACAATTCTATGACTATTCTATGTCACCAAACAATAAAAAAAAATTGCTCAAAACTCTACCAATGCTCCACCAATCTCGACATAAGCTCTTTGCCCATGCTAGGAATTTCAAAATGCTTCTTGAAGACACAAAAATCTGAATTGCAAATCTCAAGGCCGACATATGCCTCAACAATTGCAAAACTTCTATTTTTCTTTCATTTCTCTCATTTCCTCACATCTCTCTCTCTCCCTCTCTTTCTTCTCTCTCTCTCTCGGCCCTAGCTGAATATTGTAGACTCCATAGCTCATCTTCATCACTCCATGGTTCATCAAGGCAAGCAAGAAGCTAGGAAGCTCGACTAAGCAAGAGAAGCACACATGCAAGCCTTTAGCACTTCTATTTCGGTTTAGGTGAGTTTGCTAGATTCCATTTATTTTCTTCTTGTTCTAACCACATGCACCTACTAAGAACTTGGTTAATAAGCTAGGAAACTAGAGAAAAATCGAGTGGTGTCTCGGCTAAGCAAGGAAAAGAATCAACTTTGTGCTTCATCAAAGTCTTGTGCATCTTCTTGTTGTTTTGCTAAGGTGAGGGCTAAAACTTCTTGAAACTCTTTCAAAAAACCACATGCATGCTCTTAAATGTTTATCTTTTCTTCTGTACTTGAGATATATGTGTGTTCATTAGCTTTTACAACCATGCATGGCAAGATTTTCGGCTAGAATGTGATGATAGATGAAATCTTGCATGTGACAACTTTCTGTCTTGTTGATGCGAGGTGATTTTGGCTAGGTAAATGATATTGCAAATACGTGAAAATTGGTAGGTAACTAATTTTACCAGTTTTAAACATTTGTCCCAGAAATAGGCCAAAGCTAATTTTGACTCTAAGGTCCTCAAAATGGCAAATCATTGAAATGTGTCCAAATCTGGAAAATCTGGAAAAATGAAGCAGGTTTTGGCAAATTCACTGACCTTGTAGAACGAGCCCGTTTTGACTTAGTAAATGATATCACAAATGCATGAAATTTGGTGTGATTCTATATTTTTCAGTTATGGACATTTTTTTCAGAAATGGACTAAGGCTAAATCTGACCCTAAGGACCTCAAAAACGACAAGTATTGAAATGTGTGCAAATCTGGACAGTTTTGTGCAGTCCCACTCTTTTGGCTATAACTATTGATCCCGAACTCCAAATGATGCGAGGTTTGTTTCTGAATTTAGTATACTCCTTAAGATTTAATTTTAAATCTTATTCACTAGAATTGGAGATTGTTTGCTTGTCATAATGATTGTGAGAAAACAGCCCATTGCAGTGAGGCTTTCACTTAGTGATATGCTTAAAATAATTATTGTAGCTTCTCTTGTTGTATTGAATGTTTGGGATTGTGGCATTGGGATGTTGTGTGGACTGTTTTGAATACTTGAGGGTGTTTGAATTAATCGATGCATTGCTTGAGATTGATTTTGAGTTGACTTAGGGCTTAATCGCATGAGTAAGCACGAAATGGAAACCCTAGTGACTAGGTAAATTTACTAAGTGTTGATCCTATGAATATTGTGTTTAATTATATGTTTAGTAGGCTGCCCGTAGTTGCCATTGTAGCCCTAAATGCGATCTTGATGATTACATGTTGACAAGTAGGCATTTCTTGCACCCGAACCCACGTAGACGTCGTTGCATGTTGAATAATCTTATTATTTGATTACGTGAACTTCGAAATGAGTTATATGGCTTGATTTACATGTGTTACATGACTGCCCATTTAATGGTCATATAATTCCATGCGCCTTTCAAGTGAAATTACTTGTCTTATCGTGCCTCGCTTGTTTACTTGTAAATGTGCAATCTTATGACTGCTCGGAGGTGACCTACTTTGTCGTGCTTCTATTGTGATATATTAAATGTCATAAATGTGCATTGCATACAAGGTTGCAACCTTTCATTCTGGCGTGGTAGCGTTCACGCACACCGGGCGACATCGGGCTTGCTAGTGCAACCGTGACTGCCATTGTTCAATTCTCTCTCTCGCTTGGGGGCTAGACTTCCTCGGAGAGTTGGGTCGTAGGATTTCGAGGTACATCCGGAGGACACCCATTTGGCGTGATAAGGGGATGATTTGAAGTCCGCCACAACAACTGATACTGAAAATGAACTGAGAGCAAAAGCTCACCGTATGCTTTTCACTATGTGTATAAGTACTCTCGCTTGGTTCCTAGAGGACCTCGGGGAGGAAAGACGGGTAATTGTGTTCCTTTACTTTTACATTATTGGTATGTACTTATTTGTGATATATTTATGCTTGCAAAAAGGGTTTTTATAAGTTGAACCAGAAAATGAGTTTCAAAACCTATTTCTCGTTCCCCGTCGCTGAGTTCATAAGGACTCACCCTCTTTTATCATCTCAGGTGAAGAAGATCAAGAACAGGTACCCGAGGACGACGTGCCTAACGATGATTCCTTGGAATGATTGCCTGTCCTATGTACTTTGCTTGATTATGGCCATTGTGAACACTATGCTGCTTGAAGACTATTTCTTTTAATGATGCTTGATGTTGTAATGTAAAAGACCCCCGTTGTAATTTGGGGTCTAATTTTGGTTTGTACTGATAATAACTAGACAGACACTACTATGATCGTTTTGCTATTGTCATTGGCTAGTATCTATCATAGGATTATGAAGTATCATGTAAGGACTAAGTAAAATGAACCTATCCAATCTTAAGCAGGTACTCACTATTAAGCTAAGATCAACATGTACTTTTGTAACAAGGATTAACAAACTGACGAGACATAGTATCATACTAGGTTATTAATCAAACGAGACTTCGAGATAACCAGTAGGCATGTCAATTGATGGTAAATAGTAATCTTAGTTAGAAATGAAATTGAGATTGGAAAATTTGAGGCGTCTAGAGAATTAGGTCAAACCAAAAAGCCCAATTACAGCTGTTATGCTGCCGGTTTTCCAAAAAAAATTGGAGTTTTGGCTAAAATGTTAAGTGTTAAACTTTCATGAATGATTATGTATGAGACATGATTTGAATGTTTAGATTATACCCTAGTCTAACCTTATAGGCCGGGTTGGGGCGTGACACATTGCGCCGCGTAACTCCTTACGGATTAAAAGTTATGGGCACCAGAGCGACGGAGACCTAGTCACAATCCCCACACCCTCGGTTTACGGGCCCAGCCTCTACGTGAAGCGAAGTTGTCTTGCCTAAGGTGCCGTGGGATTCAGTAATAGAAATTTGGTGGATAAAGTATCTTGGCAACCCTAACCGAGGCAAAAAAAATTGAAAAGGGGGGTGCAACACGAGGACTTCCCAAGGGGTGACCCATCTTAGTCCTACTCTTGCCCAAGCACGCCTAATTTCAGAGTTCCGATGGGATCCGATGCATTAATGCTGGTATGATTGCACCCGTCATGTTGAGGGCACAAATTCTTTATGTGTTGACCGTTCACAGTCCCAGCCCAAAGAGATGGCCCATTCAGAAGGCCCAATGGGCTTAACGACAACCCATCTATTTCAACAACGCAACATCCTCGTAAGACGTGATATCAATGCGTTGTAGGGTCCTGTAATATCCAGCAAGTTAGGTTATCGTCCTTTTAACAGCTCACGACGTACAATACGGGACTGAAAAACATAGCAAAAGAAGGAAAGTGGCCCGACCCTGATGAAAACATTCTATTTTGGGCTTCGAAAACAGGCGCAGCCGAGCAGGTTTGCTGCCCCCGTCGTAGAGCTCTCGGAGAGCTTTCCAACGGTATACTGTGCGCCGTGTAACTCTTTACAATTAAAAGTTATGGGCACCAGAGAGACAAAGACCTAGTCACAAGCCCCACGCCCTCGGTTTGCGGGCCCAACCTCTACGTGAAGCGAAGTTGTCTTGCCCAAGGAGCCAGGGGATTCGGTAATAGAAATTTGGTGGATAAAGTATCTTGGCAACCCTAACCGGGGCCAAAAAAATTGAAAATGGGGGGTGCAACACGAGGACTTCCCAGGGGGTGACCCATCTTACTACTACTACTGCCCAAGCACGCTTAACTTCGGAGTTCTGATTGGATCCGGTGCATTAGTGCTGGTATGATCGCACCAGTCATGTTGTGGGCACAAATCCTTTATGTGTTGACGGTTCACAGTTGTAGCCTAGAGAGATTACCCATTCAAAAGGCCCAATAGGCTTAACGACAACTCATCCGCTTTAACAATGCAGCATCCTCGCAAGACGTGATATCGACGCATTGTAGGGCCCAGTAATATTCTGCGAGTTAGGTTGTTTCCCTTTTAACAGCTCACAACGTAGAATCCGGGACGAAAAAATAGATTAAAAAAAGAAAAGTGGACCGACACTGATAAAAACGTTCAATTTTGGGCTCCGAAAACAGGTACAGCTGAGCAAGTTTGTTTCCCCCATCGTAGAGCTCTTGGAGAGCGTTCCAACGGTATGGTGTGCATTGCGTAACTCCTTATGAATTAAAAGTTATGGGCACCGAAGCGACGGAGACCTGGTCACAAGCCCCACGACCTCGGCTTACGGGCCCAGCCTCTACGTGAAGCGAAGTTGTCTTGCCCAAGGTGCCGTGGAATTCGGTAATAGAAATGTGGAAGATAAAGTATCTTGGCAATCCCAACCGGGGCAAAAAAAAATGAAAAGGGAGGGTGCAACACAAGAACTTCCCAGGGGGTCACCCATCCTAGTACTACTCTCTGCCAAGCACGCTTAACTTCGGAGTTCTGATGAGATCTAGTGCATTAGTGCTGGTATTATTGCACCCGTCATGTTGTGGGCACTAATCCTTTATGAGTTGATTGTTCACAGTCGCAGCCTAGAGAGATGGCCCATTCAAAAGACCCAGTAGGCTTAACGACAACCCATCCGCTTCAACAACTGAGCATCCTCGCAAGACACGATATCGACGTGATGTAGGGCCCTCTATTGCCTCGCGAGTTTGGTTGTCGTCCTTTTAACAGCTCACGACATACGATCCAGGACGGAAAAATAGAACAAAAGAAGAAAAATGGCCTGTGACTGATGAAAACATTCGATTTTTGGCTCCAAAAATAGAGGCAACCGATCAGGCTTGTTTCCCCCGTCGTAGAGCTCTCGGAGAGCTTTCCGACGATATGCTGTGCGGTGCGTAACTCTTTACGGATCAAAAGTTATGGCCACTAGAGCAACAGAGACCTGGTCACAAGCCCTACGCCCTCGGTTTGCGGGCCCAGCCTCTACGTGAAGTGAAGTTGTCTTTCCCAAGGTGCCGTGGGATTCAGTAATAGAAATGTGGTGGATAAAGTATCTTGGCAACCCTAACCAAGGCAAAAAAAATTGAAAATGAGGGGTACAACACGAGGACTTCCCAGGGGGTCACCCATCCTAGTACTACTCTCGCCTAAGCACGCTTATCTTCGGAGTTTTGATGGGATCTGGTGCATTAGTGCTGGTATGATTGCACCCGTCATGTTGTGGGCACAAATCCTTTATGTCTTGACCGTTCACAGTCCCAGCCCAGAGAGATGGCCCATTCAAAAGGCCCAATGGGCTTAACGACAACCTATCCGCTTCAACATCGCAGCATTCTCGCAAGACATGATAACGATGCGTTGTAGGACCCCGTAATATCTCGCAACTTAGGTTGTTGTCTTTTTAATAGCTCACGACGTACGATCCAGGACTGAAAAATAGAGAAAAAGAAGGAAAGTGTCCAGAAATTGTTGAAAACTTTCAATTTTGGTCTTCGAAAATAGATGTAGTTTAACAGGTTTGCTGTCCCCGTCGTAGAGCTACAGGAGTGCTTTCCAACGGTATGCTGTGCGCCGCGTAACTCCTTACGGATTAAAAGTTATGGGCACCGAAGCGACGGAGACCTAATCATAAGCCCCATGCCCTTAGTTTGCGGGCCCAGCATTTACGTGAAGCAAAGTTGTCTTACCTAAGGTGCCGTGGGATTCAGTAATAGAAATGTTGTGGATAAAGTATCTTGGCAACCTTAATCGGGGCAAAAAAAATTGAAAATGAGGGGTGCGACACGAGGACTTCCAAGGGGGTCACCTATCATAGTAGTACTCTTGCCCAAGCACGCTTAACTTCACAGTTCTGATGGAATCCAGTGCATTAGTACTAGTATGATCGCACCCGTCATATTGTGGGCACAAATCCTTTATGTGTTGACAGATCACAGTCCCAGCCCAGAGAGATGGCCCATTCAAAAGGCCCAATAGGCTTAACAAGAACCCATCCGCTTCAACAACGCAGCATCCTCTCAAGACGTGATATTGACACGTTGTAGGGCCCTTTAATATCCTGCGAGTTAGGTTGTCGTCCTTTTAACAGCTCACGACGTACGATCCGGGATGAAAAACAGAGCAAAAAAAGAAAAGTGGCCCGAAACTGATGAAAACGTTCAATTTTGGGCTCTGAAAACAGGCGCAGCTGAGCAAGCGTGTTGCCCCGGTCGTAGAGCTCTTGGAGAGCTTTCCAACAGTATGCTGTGCGCCACATAACTCCGCACGGATTAAAAGTTATGGCCCTGGAGCGACAGAGACCTGGTCACAAGCCCCACGCCCTCGGTTTACGGGCCGTGGGATTCCGTAATAGAAATGTGGAGGATAAAGTATCTTGGCAACCCTAACTAGGGAAACAAAATTGAAAATGAGGGGTGCAACACGAGGACTTCCCAGGGGGTGACCCATCCTAGTATTACTCTTGCCCAAGCACACTTAACTTCGGAGTTCTGATGGGATCCGGTGCATTAGTACTGGTATGATCGCACTCGTCATGTTGTGGGCACAAATCCCTTATGTGTTGACAGTTCACAGTCCCAGCCCAGAAAGATGGCCCATTCCAAAGGCCCAATAGGCTTAACGACAACCTATCCGCTTTAACAACGCAGCATTCCTGTAAGACGTGATATCGACGCTTTCTAGGGCCCTGTAATATCCCGCAAGTTAGGTTCTCATCCTTTTAACAGCTCACGACGTACGATCCAGGACTGAAGAACAGAGCAAAAGAAGGAAAGTCGCTCAAAACTGATAAAAACATTTGATTTTGGGCTCCGAAAACAGGCGCAGCTGAGCAAGCTTGCTGCCCCAGTCGTAGAGCCCTTGGAGAGCTTTCCAACGGTATGTTGTGCGCCGCGTAACTCCGTACGGATTAAAATTTATGTCACTGGAGCAACGGAGACCTGGTCACAAGCCCTAAGCCCTCGGTTTACGAGCCCAGCCTCTACGTGAAGCGAAATTGTCTTGCCTAAGGTGCCATGGGATTCGGTAATAGAAATGTGGAGGATAAAGTATCTTGGCAACCCTAACCGGGGCAAAAAAAATTGAAAAGGTGGGGTACAACACGAGGACTTCCCAAGGGGTCACCCATCGTAGTACTACTCTCGCCCAAGCATGTTTAACGTCAGAGTTCTGATGGGATCCGGTGCATTAGTGCTAGTATTATTGCACCTGTCATGTTGTGGGCACAAATCTTTTATGTGTTGATAGTTCACAGTCCCAGCCCAGAGATATGGCCCATTCAAAAGGCCCAATGGGCTTAACGACAACCCATCCTCTTCAACAACACAGCATCCTCGCAAGATGTGATATCGACGCATTGTAGCGCCTTCTAGTGAACCGCGAGTTAGGTTGTCGTCCTTTTAACAACTCACGACGTACGTTTCGGGACGGAAAAATAGAGTAAAAGAAAAAAAGTGGCCCGAAACTAATGAAAATATTCAATTTTGGGCTCCGAAAACAGGACCAGCCAAGCAGGCTTGTTACCCCCGTCGTAGAGCTCTCGGAGAGCTTTTCAACGGTATGGTGTGCGACGCGTAACTTTTTACGGATCAAAAGTTATGGGCACCGAGCGACGGAGACCTGGTCACAAGCCCCACACCCTCGGTTTACGGGCCCAGCCTCTACGTGAAATGAAGTTGTCTTGCCCAAAGTGCCGTGTGATTCGGTAATAGAAATGTGGTGGATAAAGTATCTTGGCAACCTTAGCCGGGGCAAAAAAAATTGAAAATGGGGGGTGCAACACGAGGACTTCCCAGGGGGTCACCCATCCTAGTACTACTCTCGCCCAAGCACGCTTAACTTCGGAGTTCTGATGGGATCCGGTGCATTAGTGCTGGTATGATCGCACCCATCAGGTTGTGGGCACAAATCCTTTATGTGTTTACCGTTCACAGTCCCAACCCAGAGAGATGGCCAATTCAAAAGGCCCAATAAGCTTAACGACAACCCATCCGCTTCAACAACGCAGCGTTCTCGCAAGACGTGATATCAAAGCGTTGTAGGGCCCTGTAATATCCAACGAGTTAGGTTTTCATCCTTTTAACAGCTCATGACGTACGATCCGGGACTGAAAAATAGAGCAAAAGAAGGAAAGTGGCCCGAAACTGATGAAAATGTTCAATTTTGGGCTCCGAAAATATATGTAGCCGAGCAGGATTGCTTCCCCTGTCGTAGAGCTCTCGGCAAGCTTTCTAACGGTATGTTGTGCGCTGTGTAACTCCTTACGGTTTAAAAGCTATAGGCACCGGAGTGACGGAGACCTAGTCACAAGCCCCACGCCCTCGGTCTGCGGGCCCAGCCTCTACGTGAAGTGAGTTGTCTGGCCCAAGGTGCCATGGGATTCAGTAATAGAAATGTGGTCGATAAAGTATCTTGGCAACCCTAACCGGGGCAAAAAAACATTAAAATGGGGGGGTATAACACGAGGACTTCCCAGGGGGTCAACCATCCTGGTACTACTCTTGCCCAAGCACGCTTAACTTCGGAGTTCTGATGGGATCCGATGCATTAGTACTGGTATGATCACACCCGTCATGTTGTGGGCATAAATCCTTTATGTCTTGACAGTTCACAGTCCCAGCCCAGAGAGATGGCCAATTCAAAAGGCCCAATAGGCTTAACGACAACCCATCCGCTTCAACAACGCAGTATTCTCGCAAGATGTGATATCGACGCATTGTAGGGCCATCTAAAGCCCCGCGAGTTAGGTTGTCGTCCTTTTAACAACTCACGTCGTACGATCCAGGATGAAAAAAGAAAGCAAAAAAAGAAAAGTGGCCCTAAACTAATGAAAACGTTCGATTTTGGGCTCCAAAAATAGGCGCAGCCGAGCAGGCTTGTTGTCACCGTCGTAGGGCTCTCGGAGAGCATTCCAACGGTATGATGTGCGCCGCGTAATGCCTTACGGATCAAAAGTTATGGGCACCGGAGCGATAGAGGCCTAGTCCCAAGCCCCACGCCCTCGGTTTGCGGGCCCATCCTCTACGTGAAATGAAGTTGTCTTAACCAAGGTGCCGTGCGATTCGGTAATAGAAATGTGGTGGATAAAGCATCTTGGCAACCATAACTGTGGTAAAACTAATTGAAAATGTGGGGTGCAGCACGAGGACTTCCTAGGGGGTCACCCATCCTAGTACTACTCTCGCCCAAGCACGCTTAACTTCAGAGTTCTGATAGGATCTGGTGCATTAGTGCTGGTATGATCGCACCCGTCATGTTGTGGGAACAAATCGTTTATGTGTTGACCGTTCACAGTCCCAGCCAAGAGAGATGGCCCATTCGAAAGGCCCAATAGGCTTAACGACAACCCATCCGCTTCAACAACGCAGCATTCTCGCAAGAAGTGATATCGACGCGTTAAAGGGCCCTGTAATATCCCGCGAGTTAGGTTGTCGTCCTTTTAACAGCTCATGACGTATGATCTGGGATGAAAAAACAGAGCAAAAGGAGAAAAATGGCCCGAAAATGATGAAAACATTTGATATTGGGCTCCAAAAACAGGCACAGCTGAGCAAGCTTGATGCCCATGTCGTAGAGCTCTCAAAGAGCTTTCCAACGGTAAGCTGCGCGTCGTGTAACTACTTACGGATTAAAAGTTATGAGCACCGGAGTGATAGAGACCTGGTCACAAGCCCCCCGCCCTCTATTTGCGGGCCCAGCTCCTACATGAAACAAAGTTGTTTTGTCGAAGGTGCCATGGGATTCGGTAATAGAAATGTGGTGGATAAAGTATCTTGGCAACCCTAACCGGGGCAACAAAAATTGAAAAGGGGAGGTGCAACACTAGGACTTCCCAGGGGGTCGCCTATCCAAGTACTACTCTCGCCCAAACACGCTTAACTTCAGAGTTATGATGGGATTCGGTGCATTAGTGCTAGTATGATCGCACCCGTCACGTTGTGGTCACAAATCCTTTATGTGTTGATGGTTCACAGTCCCAGCCCAGAGAGATGGCCCATTCAAAAGGCCCAATGGGCTTAACAACAACCCATCCACTTCAACAACGCAGCATCCTCACAAGACGTGATATCGACGCGTTGTAGGGCCCTCTAATATCCCGCGAGTTAGGTCGTCGTCCTTTTAACAGCTCACGATGTACGATTCGGGACAGAAAAACAGAGCAAAAGAAGGAAAGTCGCCCGAAACTGATGAAAACATTCGATTTTGGAGTCTGAAAATAGACGCAGCCTCGCGGGCTTGCTGTCCCCATCGTAGAACTCTCAGAGGGCGTTCCAACGGCATGTTGTGTGCCGTGTACCTCCTCGCAAGACGTGATATCGACGAGTTGGAGGGCCCTTTAATATCCGGCGAGTTAGGTTGTGGTCCTTTTAACAACTCATGACGTACGATCTGGGACGAAAAAATAAAATAAAAAAATAAAAATGGCCCGAACTGATGAAAACGTTCGATTTTGGACTCCAAAAATAGGCGCAGCAGAGTAGGCTTGCTACCCCCGTCGTAGAGCTCTCAGAAAGCTTTCCAACGGTATGCTGTGCGCCGCGTAACTCCTTACGGATCAAAAGTTATGGGCACCGGAGCGACGGAGACTTGGTCACAAGCCCTACGCACTCGGTTTGCTGGACCAACCTTTACGTGAAGCGAAGTTGTCTTGCCCAAGGTGCCGTGGGATTCGGTAATAGAAATGTGGTGGATAAAGTATCTTGGCAACCCTAACCGGGACAAAAAAAATTGAAAAGGGGGGTGCAACACAAGGACTTCCCAGGGGGTCACCCATCCAAGTACTACTCTCGCCCAAGCATGCTTAACTTTGGAGTTCTGATGGGATCCAGTGCATTAGTGCTGGTATGATCGCACCCATCATGTTATGGGCACAAATCCTTTATGTGTTGACGGTTCACAGCCCCAGCCCAGAGAGATGGCCCATTCAAAAGGCCCAAAAGGCTTAACAACAACCCATCCGCTTCAACAATGCAGCATCCTCGTAAGACGTGATATCGATGTGTCGTTGGGCCCTGTAATATCCTGCGAGTTTGGTTGTCATCCTTTTAACAGCTCACAACGTACGATCCGGGACCTAAACATAGAGCAAAAGAAGGAAAGTGGCCTAAAACTGATGAAAACCATCGATTTTGGGCTCCGAAAATAGGCGCAGCCAAGCAGGCTTGCTACCCCCATCGTAGAGCTCTCGAAGAGCTTTCCAACGGTATGCTGTGCGCCGCGTAGCTCCTTACGGATAAAAAGTTATGGGCACCGGAGCGACGGAGACCTAGTCATAAGCCCTATGCCCTCGGTTTGCGGGCCCAGCCTCTACGTGAAACAAAGTTGTCTTGCCCAAGATGCCGTGGGATTTAGAAATAGAAATGTGGCGGATAAAGTATCTTGGCAACCCCAACCGAGGCAAAAAAAATTTAAAATGGGGAGTGCAACATGAGGACTTCCTAGGGGGTCACCCATCCTAGTACTACTCACGCCCAAGCACGCTTAACTTCGGAGTTCTGATGGGATCCGATGCAATAGTACTGGTATGATCCCACCCGTCATGTTTTGGGTACCAATCTTTTATGTGTTGACGGTTCACAATCCCAGCCTAGAGAGATGGCCCATTCAAAAGTCCCAATGGGCTTAACGACAACACATCCGCTTCAACAACGCAGCATCCTCACAAGACGTGATATCGATGCATTGTAAGGCCCTCTAATGTCCTGTGAGTTAGGTTGTCATCCATTTAACAGCTCACGACGTGCGATCCGAGATGAAAAAACTGAGCAAAAGAAGAAAAGTGGCCCGAAATTGATGAAAATGTTCGATTTTGGGCTCCAAAAAGGGCTCAGCCGAGCAGGCTTACTGCCGCCGTCGTAGAGCTTTCGGAAAGCTTTCCAACGGTATGCTGTGCGCCACATAACTCCTTACGGATCCAAAGTTATGGGCACCGGAGTGACGGAGACCTGGTCATAAGCCCTATGCCCTCGGTTTGCGGGCCCAGCCTCTACATGAAATGAAGTTGTCTTGCCCATGATGCCGTGGGTTCGGAAATAGAAATGTGGTGGATAAAGTATCTTGGCAACTCTAACCGAGGCAAAAAAAAATTTAAAAGGGGGGGTGCAACACGAGAACTTCCCAGGGGGTCACCCATCCTAGTACTACTCTCGCCCAAGCACGCTTAACTTCGGAGTTCTAATGGAATCCGGTGCATTAGTACTGGTATTATCGCACCCGTCATGTTGTGGGCACAAATCCTTTATGTGTTGACCATTCACAGTCCCAGCCCAAAGAGATGGCTCATTCAAAAGGCCCAATGGGCTTAACGACAACCCATCCACTTCAACAACGCAGCATTCTCGCAAGACGTGATATCGACGCATTGTAGGGCCCTCTAATATCCTGCGAGTTAGGTTGTCGTCCTTTTAACAACTCACGACGTACGATCCGGGACAGAAAAATAGAGCAAAAGAAGGAAAGTCGCCCGAAACTGATGAAAATGTTCGATTTTAGGGTCCGAAAATAGACGCAGCCTTGCAGGCTTGCTGCCCCCATCGTCGAGCTCTCGGAGAGCATTCCTATGAGGCCCGACCCCGAATAACGTGTGTTACCTCGATTTGTGTGCCATAGACCAAGAATGATATGACTGACCTAGAATTATGTGCCCTAACCCTCGATATACTTGCGATACCTAGATAAACATGCCATGACCTTAATTTACGTGCGAGACCTCGATTTGCGTGTGTCTCTTCATTTCGTGTGCATTAACCTTGAACTGCGTGCTTTAACCTAGGTTTAAGAGTCGTATCTTGAATTATGTGCATTGCATTGAATTACGTGCCTTATTTTGGTCTACGTTCATTCACATAGGGTTGCGTGTATAAGCATTAGAATCCGTGCACTTATCTTGAACTATGTGCCTTAATCTTGAAATACGTGATGTACCTCGTAGTTCGTGTCTACCTCATAATTTGTGCCCTAGACCTAGGAATCCGTGCCACCACATTAATCAAGAAAGAATCCTACACAAAGCACTAGACAATAAAATAATCCTACACAATCCACTAATCAATATTATATTCCTAATTCAAATTCTCTACAAACTCCACTAACAATAAAATAATACTGAACTATTCCTACATTTCCCACTATCTATTATTCTATTCATAATTCAACTCATCAACAAACATTCCTATATTTTATTCTACCTAGATTTCCTAATTTCTCAACATTCCTATGACAATTCTAATGACACAAATGCATAAAAAACTAGTCCTAGACAAACTATGACACACACACAAGACACAAGGCATAAAATAGCCCCAAAATCCTACCCAATGCACACCATTTTCGACCAAACACTTCATGCCCATGCTAGCCATTTCAAAATACTCCTTGAAGACACAAAAAGACTGAAAATGGGCTGCCCAAGGCTGACCATATGCTTGAATCAATGCAAAACATCACTCTATGTCATATTCTTTCATTTTTCTTTCTTTTCTCTCATTTCCCTCTCATTTTCTAACTCCATTTTGGTTTTGGCTGAGTTCTCTACCTCCATAGCTTGTCTTCTTCACACCATAGCTAAACAAAGCAAGCCACAAGCAAAGGACCTCAACCGAGCTAGCTAGGAAGTAAAAATCACACATGCATGCACATTGAAGACTTCTATTCAGCCTAGGTAAGCTTCTTGGCATCCATTTATTTTCTTCAAGTCCTAACTACATGCATGTACTAAGAGATTGATCACTAAGCTGGGAAAAATAGAGAAAAGCTAGTGGGGATTTCGGCTAGGCAAGGAGAGGAAGAAAGTTGTGCTTCAACAATCTTTTGTGCATCTTTGTGGTTGATTGCTAAGGTGAGGGTTAAAAACTTTTGAAAACTCTTCAAAAATCCACATGCATGCTCATAAATGTGTTTATTTGCTTCTGTACTTGAGTTATATGGTCGTTCATAAGCTTAAACAATCATGCATGGCAAGATCTTGGCTTGAAAATGATGCTAGGTGAAGTCGAATTGTTGACAGCTCTCTAACCAGTCTGTTCCGAGGTAACTTTAGCTAGGAAAATGATGTTAAAAATGCATGAAAATTAGTAGGTGACTATTTTGGACAGTTTTGTACACTTTTACCAGAAATAGGCCGAAGCTACTTTTGACTCTAAAGTCCTCAAAATAGCAAATCTTTAAAATGTGTCCAAATCTGGAAATCTGGAAAAATGAAACAGGTTTTGGCAGATGCACTGACCATGTGGAACGAACCATAGTTGACTTAGTAAATGATGTTAAAAATGCATGAAATTTGGTGAGCAGCTATATTTTTCAGTTCTGGACAATTTTTTCAGAAATGGACTAAGGCTAAAACTGACCCTAAGGACCTCAATAACGTCAATTTCTGAAAAGTGTGCAAATCTGGACAGTTTTTTGCTATCTCACTGTTTCGGCTATAGCTAATGACTCCGAACTCCAATTGATGCAAGGTTTGTTTCTGATTTTAGATAACTTCTTAAGATTTAATTTGACATCTTATTCACTGAATTTGGAGATTGTTTGATTATCTTACTGAGTGTGAGAATACAGCCTATTGCAGTCAAGGTTTCACTTAGCTACATGCTTGGAAAATTGTTGTAACCCCTCTTGTGGTGCTAATTGCTTGGAATTGTGGTGCTGGGATGTTGTATGGACTGTTTTGAGTACTTGAGGATGTTTGAATTAAATGATTCATGGTTTGAGATTGACTTTGAGTTGGGTTGAGGCTCAAATTGCACAAATATGCACGAAATGGAAACCCTAATGACTAGGTAGTTTTGCTAAGCATTGATCATTTGAATATTGTGTGAAATTATATGTTTAGTAGGCTGTCCGTAGTTTCCCTTATAAGCTAAATGTAATTTTGATCATTGCATGTTGACAAATAAGTTTTTCTTGCAACCGAACTCACGTAGATGTTGTTTCCTGTTGAATAATCGTATCATTTGATTACGTGGACTTCGAAATGAGTTATATGGCTTGACTTGCATGTGTTACATGGCTGCCCGTTTAATGTTCATATGGCTCTACATGCCTTTCAAGTGAAATTACTTGTTTTATCGTGCCTCGTTTGATTACTTGACAACATGCGATCTTATAACTGCTCGAAGGCAACCTACTTTGTTGTCCTCCTAATGTGATATGTTAAATGTTATAAATGTGCATTGCATACGAGGTTGCAACCTTTCATTGTAGCATGGTAGCATTTCACGAACGCCGGGCGGCATAGGGCTTGCCGGTGCTCTTGTGACTACCATGGTCCAATTCCCTCTAGCGCTTGGCATTCCACCCTTGGAGAGTTGGGTCGTAGGTTTCGGGGTACATCCGGAGTATACCCAATTGGGAGCGATAAGTGGATTCTTGAAGTCGGCCACACCAAATGAATCGAAATTGATATTGAGAGCAAATGCTCACCGTATCCTTGAAATGATTGGTAAATGTATCTGTTACTCGATTTGTTTCATATATTTGCGTACCTTATTATTTGTAATACGTGACATGTTTTCAAAAAGGAGTTTTCATAATTGAACCGGAAAATAAGTTTCAAAACGTATTTCTCGTTTCCCCCTCGCTGAGTTTATAAGGACTCACCCTCTTTTTCATCACAGGTGAAGAAGAACCGGTACAGGTACCCAAGGACAATGTGCCTAATGATGAACCCCTGGAATGATTGCCTGTCATTGTTGTTTTGCTTGAATGTGACTACTTGTGAACTTTACGTTACTTGAAGACTATTTCCTTTTATGTTGCTCGATGTCGTGATGTAAAAGTCCCCGTTGTAATTTGGGGTCTAATTTTGGTTTGTACTTATATTAGGTAGACTGATGCTAGACATTACTATGATCGTTTTGCTTTTATTACCACTAGTATTTATCATAGGTTATGACGCATTAGTAAGGACTAAGTAAATGAACTTATCCAATCTTAAACAGGTATATTTTGAAACG
This sequence comes from Ehretia macrophylla, assembly GCA_037974665.1. NCBI lineage: Eukaryota > Viridiplantae > Streptophyta > Magnoliopsida > Boraginales > Ehretiaceae > Ehretia > Ehretia macrophylla. The sequence goes on from CM075769.1 coordinate 72,340,127, forward strand.
AGGACAAACAAACAAACGAGACATAGTATCATGCTAGGTTATAAGTCAAACGAGTTATCAAAATAACCAATAGGCAATTCAATTGATGGTAAAACAGTAATCTTAGTTGGAAATGAAATTGAGATGGTAAATTTTGAGGCGTTTAGAGAACTAGGTCAAACCAAAGAGCCCAATTACAACCGTTATGTTGCCGGTTTACCGAATGATTTTAGAGTTTAGGTCAAGACGTTAAGTGTTAAATCTTCATGGACGGTTAAGCATGTGACATGTCCTGAACGTTTAGGTCACACCCTAGTCTAACCTTATAGGCTGGGTTGGGGCGTGACACCTTATAAGTAGAATGGTATCAGAGCTTAGTTTAGTAACTAGGCATTAGTCGGGTTCAACTCTTGGACCATGAGTAGAAGCCCTAAGGTAATTATGATGTCTTGTTTATATGTGTTAATGTGTGCTAATGTTCTTTAATTGCTTGAGCATTGAATTTTATGTGCTTTTGAGGACCATATGTATTATGTTGTCATGCACACCGACATGTTAGTGATCTCGATAATGCATGCATGCTTTTATACTTCTTCCTTGATACATGTGCATATTATATAACCATTAATGACTGTTTATACACATAGATAGTTAGGACTAGAACTTTCAGGGAAGTGAATTTATGTGGAAAGAACGGAAAGTCTCAGTTGGAGATTTCTCGCATCTTCACAGGTACTCGATGGATCGTATGCATTATTAGACATGCATATATATAAAATGCATAGCACAAGTATAATTGTTGAGGTAAAGTTATCTCCTTATTTTTGGAATATCCATACCTGTAATTAAGTTATCAATTTTGTAGCCATAAAGTTCTTGATTCTGTTAAACCGTTCTTCTAATTGTGGTTCAAGAATAAATGTTAAGGACATACAACTTCCCTTAGATAAAAGAATATACTATTAGACATGTGGAGTAGTATATATATGTTCATATGCTTATAATGGAAGTTTGACTTAAGAGTTGCTTTTGAATTAAATTCTTATATCTTAAAATGGTATAATAGACTATTTATATGATCGAATCCTTACTTGATTGGAATTAAGCATTGTTGAACCTAATAAGATGTATATTAACGAGTTTCGAGTTCACTACATGTTGAGATTGTGACCTAGAAATTAAGAGATGAACTCGTGGAAATTGACGATACGGTTTAGATTATTAAGGCGTGAATAGTGTGTTTAAGTAACTTAACAATGGTTAACCTCAAGACATGTAGGCAACTCTGGAGACTAAGTTTAACAAGGTTGATGAATCTTTAGTATAACAAGATATGGGGATGTTGGAATCGAGGAATTCGCGTAACTAAAACTCGTGTTCGGAAGACTACACCTAAATGTTAGGTCGAATGAAAGTGTAAAGTATTGAATTATGTATTAGATGACTAATGTTGCTAAGGTCCTAAGTTGGATATTAGTGATATTAAGAATCATGGTATCAAATTGTTGCCCCTCGGATTTAGTTGTGATTATGCGAAGTAAGACCATGGACATAGTATATAAACCATGGAAATGAGATTAAAGCATTTGGTTGCAAAGTGGAGTCGTTAGGATATGATTAGTAATCCTAAATAGCTAATAGTGAGTATACATGATGATTCATGGTGAACCCTAGGACCTAAGGTCGATGAGTCTTGATGCTCTTAGCTAGTTGAACATGTAAATGAAGAGAGTAAGATAGAGATGAATCAGAGTCATGATGACCCAAGAGACTATTGTTAGACCACCGTATCTATGTGCACCGTTTCATTTCTAGAAACTAGCGGTTGAGACTTCGAATCGTAGTTGTTGAATAGAGGGTGAATCTTGTAGTAATAGTTAAATAAGTGGTTGATTACTTTTGAAGTTCTATTAGGTTATGTTGAAGGATGCCTTGTGGTGATAATTCTTATGTTGATACAACCTTGAAGTTATCTCGTGTAAGTATTTTATGAGCTCGGTCATTTCGGTACCCATTTATAGTCCTAGGATTGTTGTTGTACGGCCGGTAACCTAGTAGAGCATTGATATCACTTACATGGCGATGAACCAGCTTAGTAACATTAATGTTGAAAATATATTGGCGGGCATTAAGTGTTCAAAGGAATGACTAGTTCGCTAAGTGAGTAGGACCATTGTCTCCTTAAGTATGACATATAACATTGGGTTGAGGTGAATGAAATTTATTTGAGATTGAAACTATTTGCCTTAGGAGTCTTGGTTAAGATTGAAAGAAAATTCTGAAACCTTGTGACTTGAAAATAGAGAGTTGAATAAGGAAATAAATTGTGGATAACAAGCTGATGAAGCTTACTTGAAAAGTTGAACTAGTGCTACATGATTAGTTTACCTATGTAATTTCAATGGAAATTTGTTGGTGGTCCCTAATAAACCTTAGAGCTTGAGTTTAATGAATTTCAACGGTCTTTCTCGTTGATTACGAGCGTGAAGGTTAACCAAGCCGGGAAAGGAGGTTTGTGAATAGGAGCCTATAATCGGGAGACTAGTCATTAGAAGATTTGCTAATCTAATGTACCTACGAGATAAGAAGGGCTATGATACCATCGATGGATGACGATTTGAGGTGGGTTAGTTGTTTGGTGAGTTCTTCCTGAAAATAGAGTCGTATTGTGGAAATCACCCATAACATGTGTATGTCCTAGGTGTTAACAATTTTGAAGCTAGTTGATAGAATATGTAAATCTAATATAGACCTATCGTCTTGAAATTAGTGTATGTAACCATAAGATCGCGGTATTATTGTGATATTCCTTTTGAGGTATGGATGTGAGATTGATACAACATGAGTATGAGTTTGGAGTTAGTGTTGTATTGTTAGAATACCGATGCAGCTTTGATGACTATGTTTGGAGATTCTAACCTTAATTAATGAACTCGACCTTAAGATCAATTGGAGAAAAGAGAGTTGTTCAAAGGAACGAACTGTAAACATAGGGGTCACACCGAATTAAATGATTGGAGAAAGCTAGAAAGTGAATTGGTTGTGGTAAGAGAGATCACTGAACACGGGACGACCTAGAGTGGGAAATAACAAGGGTCAGAATCCATCTAAATGACCTTAATAGGCAAGAATGAATTTCGAGACAAAATTCTTTTAAGGAGGGGAGGATGTGAGGCCCGACCCCGAATAACGTGTGTTACCTTGATTTGTGTGCCATAGACCAAGAATGATATGACTGACCTAGAATTATGTGCCCTAACCCTTGATATACATGCGATACCTAGATAAATATGCCATGACCTTAATTTACGTGCGAGATCTCGATTTGCGTGTGTCTCTTCGTTTCGTGTGCATTAACCTTAAACTGTGTGCTTTAACCTAGGTTTAAGAGTCGTGTCTTGAATTACGTGCATTGCATTGAATTACGTGCCTTATTTTGGTCTACGTTCATTCACATAGGGTTGCGTGTGTTAGTATTAGAATCCGTGCACTTATCTTGAAGTATGTGCCTTAGTCTTGAAATACGTGCTGTACCTCGTAGTTCGTATCTACCTCATAATTTGTGCCCTAGACCTAGGAATCCGTGCCACCACGTTAATCAAGAAAGAATCCTACACAAAGCACTAGACAATAAAATAATCCTACACAATCCACTAATCAATATTATATTCCTAATTCAAATTCTCTACAAACTCCACTAACAATAAAATAATACTAAGCTATTCCTACATTTCCCACTATCTATTATTGTATTCATAATTCAACTCATCAACAAACATTCCTATATTTTATTCTACCTAGATTCCCTAATTTTTCAACATTCCTATGACAATTCTAATGACACAAATGCATAAAAAATTAGTCCTAGACAAACTATGACACACACACAAGACACTAGGCATAAAATAGCCCCAAAATCCTACCTAATGCACACCATTTTTGATCAAACACTTCATGCCCATGCTAGCCATTTCAAAATACTCCTGGAAGACACAAAAAGACTGAAAATGGGCTGCCCAAGGCTGACCATATGCTTGAATCAATGCAAAACATCACTCTTTGTCATATTCTTTCATTTCTCTTTATTTTCTCTCACTTCCCTCTCATTTTCTCTCTCCATTTCGGTTTTGGCTGAGTTCTCGATAGCTTGTCTTCTTCACACCATAGCTAAACAAAGCAGGCCACAAGCAAAGGACCTCAACCGAGCTAGCTAGGAAGTGAAAATCACATATGCATGCACATTGAAGACTTCTATTCAGCCTAGGTAAGCTTCTTGGCATCCATTTCTTTTCTTCAAGTCCTAACTACATGCATGTGCTAAGAGATTGATCACTAAGCTAGGAAAAATAGAGAAAAGCTAGTTGGGATTTCGGCTAGGCAAGGAGAGGAAGAAAGTTGTGCTTCGACAAGCTTTTGTGCATCTTTGTGGTTGCTTGCTAAGGTGAGGGCTAAAACCTTTTGAAAACTCTTCAAAAATCCACATGCATGCTCATAAATGTGTGTATTTGCTTCTGTACTTGAGTTATATGGTCGTTCATAAGCTTAAACAACCATGCACGGCAAGATCTTGGCTTGAAAATGATGCTAGGTGAAGTCGAATTGTTGACAGCTCTCTGACCAGTCTGTTCCGAGGTAATTTTAGCTAGGCAAATGACGTTAAAAATGTATGAAAACTGGTCGGTGACTATTTTGGACAGTTTTGAACATTTTTCACAGAAATAGGCCGAAGCTAATTTTGAATCTAAGGTTCTCAAAATAGCAAATCTTTAAAATGTGTCCAAATCTGGAAATCTGGAAAAATGAAGCAGGTTTTGGCAGATGCACTGACCTTGTGGAACGAACCATATTTGACTTAGTAAATGATGTCCAAAATGCATGAAATTTTGTGTGCTACTATATTTTTCAGTTCTGGACAATTTTGTCAGAAATGGACTAAGGCTAAAACCGACCCTAAGGACCTCAAAAATGTCAATTTCTGAAAAGTGTGCAAATCTGGACAGTTTTGTGCTATCTCACTGTTTCGGCTATAACTAATGACTCCGAACTCCAATTGATGCAAGGTTTGTTTCTGATTTTAGTTAATTTCTTAAGCTTTAATTTGAAATCTTATTCACTGAATTGGGAGATTGTTTGGTTATACCTATTGATTGTGAGAAAACAGCCTATTGCAGTAAAGGTTTCACTTAGCTACATGCTTGGAAAATTGTTGTAACCTCTCTTGTGGTGCTAATGCTTGGAATTGTGGTGCTAGGATGTTGTATGCACTTTTTTGAGTACTTGAGGATGTTTGAATTAAATGATGCATGGTTTGAGATTGACTTTGAGGTGGGGTGAGGCTCAAATTGCACCAAGATGCACGAAATGGGAACCCTAAAGACTAGGTAGTTTTTCTAAGCATTGATCATTTGAATATTGTGTGAAATTATATGTTTAGTAGGCTGTCCATAGTTTCCCTTATAAGCTAAATGTAATTTTGATCATTGCATGTTGACAAATAAGTTTTTCTTGCAACCGAACTCACGTAGATGTTGTTGCCTGTTGAATAAACGTATCATTTGATTACGTGGACTTCCAAATGAGTTATATGGCTTGACTTGCATGTGTTACATGGCTGCCCGTTTAATGTTCATATGGCTCTACATGCCTTTCAAGTGAAATTACTTGTTTTATCGTGCCTCGTTTGATTACTTGACAACGTGCGATCTTATAACTGCTCGGAGGCAACCTACTTTGTTGTCCTCCTAATGTGATATGTTAAATGTTATAAATGTGCATTGCATATGTGCAACCTTTCATTGTGGCATGGTAGCGTTTCACGAATGCCGGGCGGCATAGGGCTTGCCGGTGCTCCCGTGACTACCATGGTCCAATTCCCTCTCTCACTTGGCATTCCACCCTTGGAGAGTTAGGTCGTAGGTTTCGGGGTACATCCAGAGTACACCCAATTGGGAGCGATAAGTGGATTATTGAAGTCGGCCGCACCAAATGAATCGAAATTGATATTGAGAGCAAATGCTTACCGTATCCTTGAAATAATTGGTAAATGTATCTGTTACTCGATTTGTTTCATATATTTGAGTACCTTATTAGTTGTAATACGTGACATGTTTTCAAAAAGGAGTTTTCATAATTGAACCGGAAAATGAGTTTCAAAACATATTTCTCGTTTCTCCCTCGCTGAGTTTATAAGGACTCACCCTCTTTTTCATCACAGGTGAAGAAGAACCGGTATAGGTACCCAAGGACAATGTGCCTAATGATGAACCCCTGGAGTGATTTCCTGTCATTGTTGTTTTGCTTGAATGTGACTACTTGTGAACTTTACGGTACTTGAAGGCTATTTCCTTTTATGTTGCTAATTGTCGTGATGTAAAAGACCCCTGTTGTAATTTGGGGTCTAATTTTGGTTTGTACTTATATTAGGTACACTGATACTAGACATTACTATGATCGTTTTGCTTTTATTACCACTAGTATTTATCATAAGTTATGACGCATTAGTAAGGACTAAGTAAATGAACTTATCCAATCTTAAACATGTATATTTTGAAACGAGGACAAACAAACAAACGAGACATAGTATCATGCTAGGTTATAAGTCAAATGAGTTATCAAAATAACCAATAGACAATTCAATTGATGGTAAAATAGTAATCTTAGTTGGAAATGAAATTGAGATGGTAAATTTTGAGGCGTTTAGAGAACTAGGTCAAACCAAAGAGCCCAATTACAGCCGTTATGCTGCTGGTTTTCCGAATGATTTTAGAGTTTAGGCCAAGACGTTAAGTGTTAAATCTTCATGAACGGTTAAGCATGTGACATGTCCTGAATGTTTAGGTCACACCCTAGTCTAACCTTATAGGCCGGGTTGGGGCGTGACACCTTATAAGTAGAATGGTATCAGAGCTTAGTTTAGTAACTAGGCATTAGTCAGGTTCAACTCTCGGACCATGGGTAGAAGCCCTACGGTAATTATGATGTCTTGTTTATATGTGTTAATGTGTGCTAATGTGCTTTAATTGCTCGAGCATTGAATATTATGTGCTTTTGAGGACCATATGTATTATGTTGTCACGCACACCGATATGTTAGTGATCTCGATAATGCATGCATGCTTTTATACTTCTTCCTTGATACATGTGCATGTTATATAACCATTAATGACTGTTTATATACATAGATAGTTAGGACTAGAACTTTTAGGGAAGTGAATTTATGTAGAAAGAACGGAAAATCTCAGTTGGAGATTTCTCGCATCTTCACAGGTACTCGATGGATCGTATGCATTATTAGACATGCATATATATAAAATGCGTAGCACAAGTATAATTGCTGAGGTAAAGTTATCTCCTTATCTTTGGAATATCCATACCTGTAAGTGTAGCCATAAAGTTCTTGATTTTGTTAAACCGTTCTTCTAATTGTGGTTCAAGAATAAATGTTAAGGATATACAACTTCCCTTAGATATAAGAATATACTATTGGACATGTGGAGTAGTATATATATGTTCATATGCTTATAATGGAAGTTTGACTTAGAAGTTGCTTTTGAATTAAATTCTTATATCTTAAAATGGTATAATAGATTATTTATATGATCGAATCCTTACTTGATTGGAATTAAGCATCGTTGAACCTAATAAGGTGTATATTAACGAGTTTCAAGTTCACTAAATGTTGAGATTGTGACCTAGAAATTAAGAGATGAACTCGTGAAAATTGACGATAAGGGTTAGATTATTAAGGCATGAATAGTGTGTTTAAGTAACTTAACAATGGATAACCTCAAGACATGTAGGCAACTCTGGAGACTAAGTTTAACAAGGTTGATGAATCTTTAGTATAACAAGTAACTTAACAATGGATGTTGGATGTTGAGCTTTCCGACGGTATGCTGTGCGCCGCGTAACTCCTTACGGATCAAAAGTTATGGGCACCAGAGCGACGGAGACCTGGTCACAAGCCCTACGCCCTCGGTTTGCAGGCCCAGCCTCTACATGAAGCGAAGTTGTCTTGCCCAAGGTGCCGTGGGATTCGATAATAGAAATGTGGTGGATAAAGTATCTTGGCAACCCTAACCGGGGTAAAAAAAATTGAAAACGGGGGTACAACACGAGGACTTCCCAGGGGGTCACCCATCCTAGTACTACTCTCGCCCAAGCATGCTTAACTTTGGAGTTCTGATGGGATCCGGTGCATTAGTGCTGGTATGATCACACCCGTCATGTTGTGGGCACAAATCTTTTATGTGTTGACCATTCACAATCCCAGCCCAGGGAGATAGCTCATTCAAACGGCCAAATAGGCTTAAAGACAACCCATCCGCTTAAAAAACGTAGCATCCTAGTAAGACGTTATATCGATGCATTGTAGGGCCCTGAAATATCCTATGAGTTAGGTTGTCGTCCTTCTAACAGCTCACGACGTACAATCCAGGACTGAAAAACAGAGCAAAATAAGGAAAGTGGCCCGAAACTTATGAGAACCTTCGATTTTGGGCTCCAAAAATAGGCGCAGCCGAGCACGCTTGCTACCCCCGTTTTAGAGCTCTCGGAGAGCTTTCCAACGGTTTGTTGTGCGTCACGTAACTCCTTACGGATCAAAAGTTATGGGCACCGGAGCGACGGAGACCTGGTCATAAGCCCTACGCCCTCGGTTTGCGGCCCAGCCTCTGCGTGAAGCGAAGTTGTCTTGCCCAAGATTCCGTGGGATTCAATAATAGAAATGTAGTGGATAAAGTATCTTGGCAACCCTAACCAGGGCAAAAAAAATTGAAAAGGGAGGGTGCAACACGAGAACTTCCTAGGGGGTCACCCATCCAAGTACTACTCTCGCCCAAGCACGCTTAACTTCAGAGTTCTGATGGGATCCAGTGCATTAGTGCTGGTATGATCACACCCGTCATGTTGTGGGCATAAATCCTTTATGTGTTGACCGTTCACAGTCCCAGCCCAGAGAGAGGGCTCATTCAAAAGGCCCAATGGGCTTAACGACAACCAATCCGATTGAACAAAAGCAGCATTCTCGCAAGACATGATATCGACGCATTGTAGGGCCCTGTAATATCCTGCGAGTTAGGTTGTCATCCTTTTAACAGCTCATGACGTACGATTCGTATGAAAAAAACATAGCAAAACAAGAAAAATAGCCCGACACTGATGAAAATTTTTGAGTTTGGGCTCCAATAAACGACGCAACTGAGCAGGCTTGCTGCCCCCATCGTAGTGCTCTCGGATAGCTTTCCAACGATTTGCTGTGCGCCACGTAACTCCTTATGGGTCAAAAGTTATGGCAACCGGAGCGACAGAGGCCTGGTAACAAGCCTTACGCCCTCGGTTTACGGGCCCAGCCTCTACGTGAAGCAAAGTTGTCTTGCCCAAGGTGCCGTGGGATTCGATAATAGAAATGTGGTGGATAAAGTATCTTGGCAACCTTAACCGGGGAAAAAAAAATTTAAAAGAGGGGGGTGCAACACAAGGACTTCCCAGGGGGTCACCCATCGTAGTACTGCTCTCACCCAAGCACGCTTGACTTCGGAGTTCTGATGGGAACTGGTGCATTAGTGCTAGTATGATCGCACCCGTCATGTTGTGGGCACAAATCCTTTATGTGTTGATGGTTCACAGTCGCAGTCTAGAGAGATGGCCCATTCAAAAGGCCCAATGGGCTTAACGACAACTCATCCGCTTCAACAACGCAGCATTGTCGCAAGACGTGATATCGACGCGTTGTAAGGCCCTATAATGTCCTGCGAGTTAGGTTGTCGTCCTTTTAACAGCACTCGACGTACGATCCAGGATGGAAAAACTGGGCAAAAGAAGAAAAGTGTCCCGAAACTGATGAAAACGTTCCATTTTGGGCTCCAAAAATAGGCACAGCCAAGCAGTCTTGCTGCTCCCATCGTAGAGCTCTCGGAGAGCTTTCAAATGGTATAATGTGCACTGCGTAACTCCTTACAGATCAAAACTTATGGGCACCGGTGCGACGGTGACTTGGTCACAGGCCCTACGGCCTCGGTTTACGGGCCTAGCCTCTACGTGAAGCGAAGTTGTCTTGCCCAAGGTGCCGTGCAATTCGGTAATAGAAATGTGGTGGATAAAGTATCTAGGCAACCCTAACCGGGGCAAAAAAATTGAAAATGAGGGGTGCAAAACGAGGACTTCAGAGGGGGTCAACCATCCTAGTACTACTGTCGCCCAAGCACGCTTAATGTCACGCCCCAACCCGGCCTATGAAGGTTAGACTAGGGTGTGATCTAAACGTTCATATCATTTCACGTACTTAACCGTTCATGAAGATTTAACACTTAACGTTTTGGCCTAAACTCCAAAAATTTTCGGTAAACCGGCAGCATAACGGCTGTAATTGAGCTATTTGGTTTGACCTAATTCTCTAAACGCCTCAATTATTCCAATCATTAATCCAATTCCATTAAGGACTCCTATTTGTCACCAACCGATTTGCCTACTAGTTTATCTTGAAAGTCTCGTTTGGTTAATAAGCCTAACATGATAACTATGTCCCATTTATTTGTCAATTTCCTATCATGCAAATACCTATTATCCTTTAGTTTGCAAATGAGCACCTAAGTGAAATTAGATAGAATTAACTTAGTTGATTGTTCATCTAGTGGTTTGAATGCCTACGATAACTACTAATGAAGAAAACAAAAGCAAACAACCAAATAAAAGTTCATCCAGTTATAGATAGTACAATTCCAGAATTAGACCCAAATTACAACGGGGTCATTTACATCAATAAAATGAGTAGTTTGCAATCAAACACAACATCTATATAGCAACCACTTTCAGGCAAAGCACAAAAGCACGTAGGGACAGGCAATCACTCCAAGGAATCATCGTTAGGCACATCGTCCTCGGGTACCTGTTCTTGATCTTCTTCACCTGAGATGATAAAAGAGGGTGAGGCCTTATGAACTCAGCAAGGGGGACCGAGAGATAGGTTGTGAAGCACATGTTCCGGTTCAACTTATGAAAATCCTTTTGCAAGCATGAATGTAACAATAATATAAGTAACAATAATATAAGTACAGGAGCAGAAATACCAGTCTTTCCTCACCGAGGTTCTCTAGGAACCAAGCGAGAGTACTTATACACACAGTAAAAGGATACGGTGAGCTTTTGCTCTCAGATCAGTTCCAAAATCAGTTGTTGCGGCCGACTTCAAATCATCCCCCAAACACGCCAGGTGGGTGTACTTTGGATGTCCCCCGAACTCCTATGACCCAACTCTCCGAGGAAGTTTACCCCCCAAGTGAGAGAGGGAATGGGACCATAGTAGTCACGGGTGCACCGGCAAGCCCGATGCCGCCTGGTGTGCTTGATCGCTCCCATGCCAACAGGAAAGGTTGCAACCTGGTAGGCAATGCACATTCATGACAGGTAATATATCACAGTAGGAGGACAACAAAGTAGGATGCCTCCGGACAGTTATAAGATTGCACATTGACAGGTAGACAAGCAAGGCACGATAAGACAGGAAAATTTCACTTGAAGGCATATAGAGTTATATGAAAATTAAACGGGCACCCATGCAACACATGTAAAACAGGCCATATAACTCATTAAGAAGTCCACGTGATCAAGTGATAAGATTATTCAACATGCAATGACATCAATCATGGGTTCGGGTGCAAGAAAAGCTTATTTGTCAACATGCAATGGTCAAAATCACATTTGAAGTTACACGACATTTACGGGCAGCCCTCTAAGCATAAAATTCCCGCACAATATCCAAATGATCAATACTTAGCAAAACTACCTAGTCATTAGGGTTTCCATTTTATTTATATTCGTGCAATTTGAGCCTCAACCCAACTCAAAGTCAATCTCAAACCACGCATTACGTAATTTAACATCATCAAACATTCAAAACAGTCCACTCAACATCCCGTAGCTACAATCCCAAGCATTTAATTCAACAAGAGGAGTCACAACAATTTGTCTAAGCACAACATTAAGTGAAACCCTTACTGCAATAGGCTGTATTCTCACAATCAATCGGATCAGCAAAAAATCTCCAAATTCAGTGAATAAGATGTCAAATTAAAGGTTAAGAAGTTAACTAAAATCAGAAACAGACCTTGTATCAATTGGAGTTCGGAATCATTAGATATAGCCGAAACAGTGGAATAGCACAAAACTGTCCAGATTTGCACACTTTTCAGAAATTGACGTTTTTGAGGTCCTTAGGGTCGGTTTTAGCCTTGGTCCATTTCTGACAAAATTTTCCAGAACTGAAAAATATAGCAGTACAATAAATTTCATTCATTTTGGGCATCATTTACTAAGTCAAATATGGTTCGTTCCACAAGGTCAGTGCATCTGCCAAAACCTGCTTCATTTTTCCAGATTTCCATATTTGGTCACATTTTAAAGATTTGTCATTTTGAGGACTTTAGAGTCAAAATTTGCTTCGGCCTATTTCTGGGAAAAATGTTCAAAACTGTCCAAACTAGTCACCTACCAATTTTCATACATTTGGAACATCATTTGCCTAGCTAAACTTACCTCGAACAGACTGGTCAGAGAGCTGTCAACAATTTCGACTTTACCTAGCATCATTTTCAAGCCAAGATCTTGCCATGCATGGTTGTTTAAGCTTATGAACGACCATATAGCTCAAGTACAGAAGCAAATACACACATTTATTAGCATGCATGTGGATTTTTGAAGAGTTTTCAAAAGGTTTTAGCCCTCACCTTTTCAATCAACCCAAAAAATGCTCAAAACCTTGTTGAAGCTCAAATCTCTTCTTCTTCTTGCTTAGCCGAGACTCCAACTAGCTTTTCTCTATTTTTCCTAGCTTAGTGATCAATCTCTTAGCACATGCATGAGGTTAGAACAAGAAGAAAATAAATGGAAGCTTAAAAACTCACCAAGGCCGAAAATGGTGACTCAAAATGCTTGCATGTGTGTTTCTTGCATCCTAGCTTGCTTGGGTGAGTTTCTTTGCTTGTGGTTTGTCTTGATGCACCATAGGATGATGAAGATGAGCTAAGAGGTGGAGAGAACTCAGCCAAAACCGAAATGGAGAGAGAGAGTGAGAGGGAGAGAGAGAAAATGTGAGGAAAGTGAGAGAAATGAGAGAAAAATGAGGCTTTTGCAAAAGTTGATGCATATGTTGGCCTTGGGCATGCAAAAATTCAGATTTGTGTCATCTTTTGAATTGTTTTAACATGTGTGTAAGAGAATGTTGGGTATTTAGGGATTTTAGGTAGAATAGAATATAGGATATGTTTAGAGGTTTGTGAGATTTTGTCTTATAGTAAGTTTAAAATATAATATTTAGGTGTTAGTGGATTTTGTAGAGATTTGAATTAGGATTATAATAATAGTTAGTGGTATTTGTAGGATTATTTTATAGTCTAGTGCTTTGTGTAGGATTCTTTATTGATTAGCGTACGGGCACGCTTTTCTAAGTCTAGGGCATGCACTACGAGATACACACAGAATTCAATACAGGGCACAAATCGCGAGGTAGACACGAACTACGAGGTAAGACACGGACTTCAAGACTAATGCACGCAATCCAAGGTGAATGCACGTAAACCAATGCAAGGCACATAATTCAATGTAATGCACGCAAATCGAGGTACGACTCTTAAACCTAGGTTAAGGTACGCAATTCAATGTTAGGGCACATGAAATGAGGTAACACACGTACATCGAGGTCAGGGCGCGTATTTCTAGGTACCGCACGTGAGTCGGGGATTAGGCCACACTTTTTTAGGTCAAGTCACGTATGATGAGGTATGCACGAAAACCAAGACAGGACATGTAATCCAAGGTCGGTCATATAATTAGGGGTCTATGGCACGCAAATCAAGGTAACACACGTTATTCGGGGTCGGGCCTCACATCCTTCCTTCCTTAAAAGAATTTCATCCCGAAATTCATTCTTGCTTATTGAGGTCATTTAGACGGATTCTGACCCTTGTTATTCTTCCTACTCCGGTTCATCCCGTGTTTGGTGAACTCATACCATAACCAATTCACTTCCTATGTTTCTCCAATCATTTAGTTCGGTGTGACCTCTACATTTATAGTTCTTTTCTTTGAACGACTCTATTCTCCATTTGATCTTAAGGTCAAGTTCATTAACTAAGGTTAGAGTCTTCAAACATAGTCATCAAAGTTGCATCGGTATTCTAACAATAGAACTGTAACTCCAAAATCATGACTCATGTTGTGTCAATCTCGCATTCATACCTCAAAAGGAATATCACAATAATTCCATGATCCTAGGGTGACATACGCTAATTTCAAGATGATAGATCTATATCAGATTTACATATTCTATCAACTAGCTTCAAAATTGTTAACACCTAGGACATACACGTGTTATGGGTCGTTTCCACAATACGACTCTATTTTCAGGAAAAACTCTCCAAACAAACTGATCCATCTCAAATCGTCATCTATCGATGGTATTATAGCCCTTCTTATCTCGCAGGTACATTAGATTAGCAAATCTTCTAATGACTAGTCTCCCGATCATAGGCTCCTATTCACTAACATCCTTTCCCAGCTTCGTTAACCTTCATGCCTGTAATCAAGGAGAAAGACTGTTGAGGTTCATGAAACTCAAACTCTAAGGTTTATTAAGTACCACCAACAAATTGCCATTGAAATTGCATGAGTAACTAATTATGTAGCACTAGTTCAACTCTTACAAGTAAAATTCATCAGCTTGTGATCCACAATTTATTTCCTTATTCAAATCTCTATCTTCAAGTCACGAGACTTCAGAATTTTCTTTTAATCTTATCCAAAACTCCTAAGGTGATTAGTTTCAACCTCAAATAAATTCTACTCACCTCAATCCAAGGTTACGTCATACTTAAGAAGATAATGGTCCTACTCATTTAGCGACCTAGTCATTCATTCGAATACTTAATGCCTGCCAATATATCTTCGACATTAATGTTACCAAACTGGGTTCATCGCCATGTAGGTGATATGAATGCTCTACTAGGTTACCGGCCGTACAACAACAATCCTAGGGCTATAAATGGGTACCGAAATGATCTAGCTCATAAAATACTTACGCGAGATAACTTTAGGGTTGTATCAACATAAGAATTATGATCACGAGGCATCCTTCAACATAACCTAATAGAACTTCAAAAGTAATCAACCACTTATTTAACTATCACTACAAGATTCACCCTCTATTCAACGACCACGATTCGAAGTTTACCAACTGCTTGTTTTTAGAAGTGAAATGGTGCACTTAAATACGGTTGTCTAACAACAGCCTCTTGGGTCATCGTAACTCTAATTCATATCTATCTTAACTATATGAAATCTTACTCTTCTCATTTACATGTTCAACTAGCTAAGAGCATCAAGACTCATTGACCTTAGGCCCTAGGGTTCACCATGAATCATCATGCATACTTACTATTAGCTATTTAGGATTACTAATCATACCCTAATGACTCCACTTTGTAACCGAATGCTTTAATCTCATTTCCATGGTTTATATATTAGGTCCATCGGTAATACTTAGGGATATATGCTTCATAATATCCTTTAGGGTATCCAAATAATGAGTGCATAGAATGACTTACTTCGCATAATCATAACTAAATCCGAGGGGCAACAATTTAATACAATGATTCTTAATATCACCAATATCCAACTTATGACCTTTAGCAATGTTAGTCATCTAATGTATAATTCAATTCCTTACACTTCTATCTGACCTAACATTTTAGGTGCAGCTTTCCAAACACGAGTTCTAGCTACGTGAATTCCTTGATTCCAGCATCCTTATATCTTGTTATATTAAAGAATCATCAACCTTGTTAAATTCGGTCTCCAAAGTTGCCTACATGTCTTGAGGTCATCCATTGTTAAGTTACTTAAACACATTATTCACGCCTTAATAATCTAACCCCTATCGTCCATTTCCACGAGTTCATATCTTAATTTCTAGGTCACAATCTATCATTGAGTAAACTTGAAACTCGTTAATATACACCTTATTAGGTTCAACGATGCTTAATTCCAATCAAGTAAGGATTCAGTCATATAAATAGTCTATTATACCATTTGAAGATATAAGAATTTGATTCAAAAGTAGCTCCTAAGTCAAACTTCCATTATAAGCATATGAATATATATATATATATATTACTCCACATGTCCAATAGTATATTCTTATATCTAAGGGAAGTTGTATGTCCTTAACATTTATTCTTGAACCACAATTAGAAGAACGGTTTAACATAATCAAGAACTTTATGGCTACAAAATTGATAACTTAATTACAGGTATAGGTATTCCAAAGATAAGGAGATAACTTTACCTCAACAATTATACCTGTGTTACGCATTTTATATATGCATATCCAATAATATATACGATCTATTGAGTACGTGTAAAGATGCCAGAAATCTCTAACCGAGCCTTTTCGTTCGTCCTGCACAAATTCACTTCCCTAAAAGTCCTAATCCTAACTATCTATGTGTATAAACAGTCATTCACGGTTATATAACATGCACATGTATGAAGGAAGGAGTATAAAAGCATGCATGCATTATTGAGGGCACTAACGTGTCGGTGTACATGACACATAATACATATAGTCCACAAAGGCACATAGTATTCAATTCTCAAAGCAATTAAAGCACATTAGCACACATTAACACATATAAACAAGACATCATAATTACCTTAGGCTTCTACCCATGGTCTGAGAGTTGAACCTGGCTAATGCCTAGTTACTAAACTAAGCTCTGATACCGTTCTACTATAAGGTGTCACACCCCAACCCGGCCTATGAAGGTTAGACTAGGGTGTGATCTAAACGTTCATATCATTTCACGTACTTAACCGTTCATGAAGATTTAACACTTAACGTTTTGGCCTAAACTCCTAAATTTTTTAGTAAATCGGCAGCATAACGGCTGTAATTGGGCTCTTTGGTTTGACCTAATTCTCTAAACGCCTCAATTATTCAAATCATTAATCCAATTCCATTAAGGACTCCTATTTGTCACCAACCGATTTGCCTACTAGTTTATCTTGAAAGTCTCGTTTGGTTAATAAGCCTAACATAATAACTATGTCCCGTTTATTTGTCAATTTCCTATGATGGAAGTACCTATTATCCTTTAGTTTGCAAATGAGCACCTAAGTGAAATTAGATAGAATTAACTTAGTTGATTGTTCATCTAGTGGTTTGAATGCCTACGATAACTACTAATGAAGAAAACGAAAGCAAACAACCAAATAAAAGTTCATCCAGTTATAGATAGTACAATTCCAGAATTAGACCCAAATTACAACGGGGTCATTTACATCAATAAAATGAGTAGTTTGCAATCAAACACAACATCCACATAGCAACCACTTTCAAGCAAAGCACAAAAGCACGTAGGGACAGGCAATCACTCCAAGGAATCATCGTTAGGCACATCGTCCTCGGGTACCTGTTCTTGATCTTCTTCACCTGAGATGATAAAAGAGGGTGAGTCCTTATGAACTTAGCGAGGGGGAACGAGAAATAGGTTTTGAAACTCATTTTTCGGTTCAACTTATGAAAATTCTTTTGCAAGCATGAATGTAACAATAATATAAGTACAGGAACAGAAATACCAGTCTTTCCTCCCCGAGGTTCTCTAGGAACCAAGCGAGAGTACTTATACACACAGTAAAGGGATACGGTGAGCTTTTGCTCTCAGATCAATTCCAGAATCAGTTGTTGCGGCAGACTTCAAATCATCCCCCAAACACGCCAAGTGGGTGTACTCCGGATGTACCCTGAAATCCTACGACCCAACTCTCCGAGGAAGTCTAGCCCCCAAGGGAGAGAGGAAATGGGACCATGGTAGTCATGGGTGCACCGGCAAGCCCGATGCCGCCCGGTGTGCGTGATTGCTACCATGCCAACAGGAAAGGTTGCAACCTTGTATGCAATGCACATTCATGACAGGTAATATATCACAGTAGGAGGACAACAAAGTAGGTTGCCTCCGGACAGTCATAAGATTGCACATTGACAGGTAGACAAGCAAGGCACGATAAGACAGGAAAATTTCACTTGAAGGCATATAGAGTTATATGAAAATTAAACGGGCACCCATGTAACACATGTAAAACAGGCCATATAACTCATTAAGAAGTCCACGTGATCAAGTGATAAGATTATTCAACATGCAATTACATCAATCATGGGTTCGGGTGCAAGAAAAGCTTATTTGTCAACATGCAATGGTCAAAATCACATTTGAAGTTACACGACATTTACGGGCAGCCCACTAAGCATAAAATTCCCACACAATATCCAAATGATCAATACTTAGCAAAACTACCTAGTCATTAGGGCTTCCATTTCATGTATATTCGTGCAATTTGAGCCTCAACCCAACTCAAAGTCAATCTCAAACCATGCATTACGTAATTTAACATCCTCAAACATTCAAAACAGTCCACTCAACATCCCGTAGCTACAATCCCAAGCATTTAATTCAACAAGAGGAGTCACAACAATTTGTCTAAGCACAACATTAAGTGAAACCCTTACTGCAATAGGCTGTCTTCTCACAATCAATCGGATAAGCAAAAATTCTCCAAATTCAGTGAATAAGATGTCAAATTAAAGGTTAAGAAGTTAACTAAAATCAGAAACAGACCTTGGATCAATTGGAGTTCTGAATCATTAGATATAGCCGAAACAGTGGAATAGCACAAAACTATCCAGATTTGCATACTTTTCAGAAATTGACGTTTTTGAGGTCCTTAGGGTCAGTTTTAGCCTTGGTCCATTTCTGACAAAATTTTCCAGAACTGAAAAATATAGCAGCACAATAAATTTCATTCATTTTGGGCATCATTTACTAAGTCAAATATGGTTCGTTCCACAAGGTCAGTGCATCTGCCAAAACCTGCTTCATTTTTCCAGATTTCCATATTTGGTCACATTTTAAAGATTTGCCATTTTGAAGACTTTAGAGTCACAATTAGCTTCGGACTATTTCTGGAAAAAATGTTCAAAACTGTCCAAAAAAGTCACCTACCAATTTTCATGCATTTGTATCATCATTTTCCTAGCTAAACTTACCTCGAACAGACTGGTCAGAGAGCTGTCAACAATTTCGACTTCACCTAGCATCATTTTCAAGCCAAGATCTTGCCATGCATGGTTGTTTAAGCTTATGAACGACCATATAGCTCAAGTACAGAAGCAAATACACACATTTATTAGCATGCATGTGGATTTTTGAAGAGTTTTCAAAAGGTTTTAGCCCTCACCTTTGCAATCAACCCAAAAAATGCTCAAAACCTTGTTGAAGCTCAAATCTCTTCTTCTTGCTTAGCCGAGATTCCAACTAGCTTTTCTCTATTTTTCCTAGCTTAGTGATCAATCTCTTAGCACATGCATGAGGTTAGAACAAGAAGAAAAGAAATGGAAGCTTAAAAACTCACCAAGGCCGAAAATGGTGACTCAAAATGCTTCCATGTGTGTTTCTTGCATCCTAGCTTGCTTGGGTGAGTTTCTTTGCTTGTGGTTTGTCTTGATGCACCATAGGATGATGAATATGAGCTAAGACGTGGAGATAACTCAGCCAAAACTGAAATGGAGAGAGACAGTGAGAGGGAGAGAGAGAAAATGTGAGGAAAGTGAGAGAAATGAGAGAAAAATGAGGCTTTTGCAAAAGTTGATGCATATGTTGGCCTTGGGCAAGCAAAAATTCAGATTTTTGTCATCTTTTGAATTGTTTTAACATGTGTGTAAGAGAATGTTGGGTATTTAGGGATTTTAGGTAGAATAGAATATAGGATATGTTTAGAGGTTTGTGAGATTTTGTCTTATAGTAAGTTTAAAATATAATATTTAGGTGTTAGTGGATTTTGTAGAGATTTGAATTAGGATTATAATAATAGTTAGTGGTATTTGTAGGATTATTTTATAGTCTAGTGCTTTGTGTAGGATTCTTTATTGATTAGCGTGCGGGCACGCTTTTCTAAGTCTAGGGCACGCACTACGAGACATACACAGACTTCAATACAGGGCACGAATCGCGAGGTAGACACGAGCTATGAGGTAAGACACGAACTTCAAGACTAATGCATACAATCCTAGGTGAATGCACGTAAACCAATGCAAGGCACGTAATTCAATGTAATGCATGCAAATCGAGGAACGACTCTTAAACCTAGGTTAAGGTACGCAGTTCAATGTTAGGGCACACAAAACGAGGTAACACACGTACATCGAGGTCAGGGCACGTATTTCTAGGTACCGCATGTGAGTCGGGGATTAGGCCACACTATTCTAGGTCAAGGCACATATGATGAGGTATGCACGAAAACCAAGATAGGACACGTAATCCAAGGTTGGTCATATAATTAGGGGTCTATGGCACGCAAATCAAGGTAAAACACGTTATTTGGGGTCGGGCCTCACACTTAACATCGGAGTTCTGATGGGATCCAGTGCATTAGTGCTGGTATGATCGCACCCGTCATGTTTTGGGCACAAATCCTTTATGTGTTGACGGTTCACAGTCCCAACACAGAGAGATGTCCCATTCAAAAGGCCCAATGGGCTTAATGACAACCTATCCCCTTTAACAACGTAGCATCCTCGCAAGACGTGATATCGACGCGTTGTAGGGCCCTGTAATATCCCGCGAGTTTGGTTGTCGTCCTTTTAACAGCTCACGACGTACAATCCGGGACAGAAAAATAGAGCAAAAGAAGGAAAGTGGACCGAAACTGAAGAAAACGTTCTATTTATAGGCACAGCTGAGCAAGCTTGCTGCCCCCGTTGCAGAGCTCTCGTAGAGCTTTCCAACGATATGCTGTGTGTTGCGTAACTCCTTACGGATTAAAAGTTATGGGCACCAGAGTGACGGAGACCCGGTCACAAGCCCACGCCCTCTACGTGAAGCGAAGTTGTCTTGCCCAAGGTGCCGTGGGATTCGGTAATAGAAATGTGATGGATAAAGTATCTTGGCAACCCTAACCGGGGCAAAAAAAATTGAAAAGGGGGGTGCAACACGAGGACTTCCCAAGGGGTCACCCATCCTAGCACTACTCTCGCCAAAGCACGCTTAACTTCAGAGTTCTGACGGGATACGGTGCATTAGTGCTGGTATGATCGCACCTGTCATGTTGTGGGCACAAATCATTCATGTGTTGACGGTTCACACTCCTAGCCCAGAGAGATGGCCCATTCAAAAGGCCCAATGGGCTTAACGACGACCCATCCGCTTCAACAACGCAGCATCCTCGTAAGACGTGATATCGATGCATTGTAGGGCCCTGTAATATCCTGTGAGTTAGGTTGTCATCCTTTTAACAGCTCACGTCATACGATCCGGGATGAAAAAATAGGGCAAAAAAAGAAAAGTTGCCCGAAACTGATGAAAATGTTCGATTTTGGGCTCCAAAAATAGGTGCAGCTGAGCAAGTTTGATGTCCCTGTAGTAGGGCTCTCGGAGAGCTTTCCAACGGTATCCTGTGTGTCATGCCCCAACCCGACCTATGAAGGTTAGACTAGGGTGTGATCTAAACATTCAAGTCATATCACGTACTTAATCGTTTAGGAGCGTTTAACCCTTAACGTTTTAGCCTAAACTCCACAAATTCTCCGGAAAACTGGCAGCATAACGGCTGTAATTGGGCTTCTTAGTTTGATCTAATTTTCTAAACGCCTCAAAATTTTCAATCTCAATTTCATTTCTAACTAAGATTACTATTTATAACCACTCGAAACGCCTACCAGTTATCTCGAAGTCTAGTTTGATTAATAACCTAGCATGGTACTATGTCTCGTTTGTTTGTTAATCCTTGTTACAAAAGTACCTATTGATCTTAGCTTAACAATGAGTACCTGCTTAAGATTGGATAGGTTCATTTTACTTCATCCTTACCAGATACTTCATAATCCTATGATAGATACTAGCCAATAACGATAGCAAAAACGACCATAGTAGTGTCTATCTAGTTATGATCAGTTCAAGCCAAAATTAGACCCCAAATTACAACGGGGGTCATTTACAATACAATAACAAACATCATAAGAAATGAAATAGTCTTCAAGCAACACATTGTTCACAAAATGGCCATAGTCAAGCAAGGCACGTAGGGCAAGCAATCAATCCAAGGAATCATCATTAGGCACGTTGTCCTCGGGTACCTGTTCCTGGTCTTCTTCACCTGAGATGATAAAAGAGGGTGAGTCCTTATGAACTCAGCGAGGGGGAACGAGAAATAAGTTTTGAAACTCATTTTCCGGTTAAACTTATGAAAAATCCTTTTTGCAAGCATGAATATATCACAAGTAAGTACATAACGTAATGTAAAAGTAAAGGAACACAATTACCCGTCTTTCCTCCCCAAGGTCCTCTAGGAACCAAGTGAGAGTACTTATACACATAGTGAAAAGGATACGGTGAGCTTTTGCTCTCAATTCATTTCCAGTATCAGTTGTTGCAGCCGACTTCAAATCATCCCCTTATCATGCCAAATGGGTGTACTCTGGATGTACCCCGAAATCCTACGACCCAACTCTCCGAGAAAGTCTAGCCCCCAAGTGAGAGAGGGAATTGGACAATGGTAGTCACGGTTGCACCGGCAAGCCCGATGCCGCCCGGTGTGCGTGAACGCTACCACGCCAGAATGAAAGGTTGCAACCTTGTATGCAATGCACATTTATGACATTTAATATATCACATTTGGAGGTCAACAAAGTAGGTTGCCTCCGAGCAGTCATAAGATTGCACATTGACAAGTAAACAAGCGAGGCACGATATGATAGGCAATTTCACTTGAAAAGCACATGGAGTTATATGAATATTAAACGGGCAGCCATGTAATGCATGTAAATCAAGTCATACAACTCACTTCGAAGTTCACGTAATCAAATAACAAGATTATTCAACATGCAACGACATCTACGTGGGACCGGGTACAAGAAAGGCCTACTTGTCAACATGTAATCATCAAAATCATGTTTAGGGCTATGAGGGCAACTACGGGCAGCCTACTTATTACATAATCAACACGATATCCATAGGATCAACACTTAGTGAGTTTACCTAGTCACTAGGGTTTCAATTCGTGCTTACCCGTGCGATTAAGCCCCAAGTCATCTCGTAATTAAACTCAAGCCATGCATTGATTAATTCAAACACCCTCAAGTATTCAAAAAAGTCCACACAACAGCCAAATGCCACGATCCCAAGCATTTAATACAACAAGATAAGCTACAATAATTTTTTCTAAGCATATCACTAGGTGAAACCCTCACTGCAATGGACTATTTTCTCACAATCATTGGGACAAGCAAACAATCTCCAATTCTAGTGAAAAAGATGTCAAATTAAAGATTAAGGAGTGAACTAAATTCAAAAACAAACCTTGCATCATTTGGAGTTCAGGTTCAAGAGTTATAGCCAAAACCGTGAGACTACACAAAACTGTCCAGATCTGCACACATTTCAATACTCGTCGTTTTTGAGGGCCTTAGGGTCAGATTTAGCCTTAGTCCATTTCTGATAAAAATGTCCAGAACTGAAAAATCTAGCAGGACACCAAATTTCATGCATTTTTGATATCATATACTAAGTCAAAACGGGGTTGTTCTACAAGGTCAGTGAATCTGCCAAAACCTGCTTCATTTTTCCAGACTTTCCAGATTTGGACACATTTTGATATTTTGCCTTTTTGAGGACCTTAGAGTCCAAATTAGCTTTGTCCTATTTCTATGCAAAGTGTTCAGAACTGGCAAAAATAGTTACCTACCAATATTCACGAATTTTCAACATCATTTACCTGGTCAAAATCACCTCGCACGAACAAGGAAGAAGGCTGTCACATACCCGATTTCATCTATCATCACATTCTAGCCAAATATCTTGCCATGCATGTTTACAAAATCTCATGAACACACATATATCACAAGTAAAGAAGTAAAGATAGACATTTAAGGGCATGCATGTAGATTTTGAAAGCTTTTCAAGAAGATTTAGCCCTCACCTTAGCAAGACAACAAGAAGATGCACAAGACTCTTGATGATGCACAATGACAACTCTTCTCCTTGCTTAGCCGAGAGACAACTTGGGATTTCTCTAATTTCCTAGCTAAGTTACCATGTTCTTAGTAGGTGCATGTGGTTAGAACAAGAAGAAAATGAAATGGAAGCTAACAACTCACCTAAGCCGAAATGAAGGTTCAATGAGCATGCATGCGCGTCTTTTGCACTCTAGCTTTGCTTGGTCGAGTTCCTTGGTAGCTTGGAGGTCTTGAAGAGCCTTAGGATGAAGAACTTAGCTATGGAGAGTATATTTTCAGCTAGGGCTGAGAGAGAGAGGAGAAATGAGAGAAAAAATGAGAGAAAGAGAGGAAATGAAAGAAAAATGAAAAGCTTTGCAATGTTTGATGCTTGTGTCGGCCTAGGGCCTTGCAAAATCTGATTTTGTGTCTTCAAGAAGCATTTTTGAATTGTCTAGTATGGGCATGGAGTTTGTGTCAAGATGGTGGAGCTTTGGGGTGGGTTTTGAGCCAATTTTGTTTTATTGCTTTGTGTCATCAGTTGTCATAGAATGTTTAGGTACAATTTTGAAATTGAATTGCATGCACAAAAGCTCCTAGTGGTCGGCCAAGGATGTGTTCAAATCTGAATTTTTTGTCTTGTTTGAGCATTATTTAATTGAGTGCATGGAATATGCAAAAGAATAAAGAATAAAGAATAAGAATGTCTAGCTTTTGGTGCAATTTCGTCTTCTAGTGCATTGACTTAGCATTTTAATATTAGTTAGTGGAGTTTCTAGGATTAATTGATGATCTAGTGCTTCATGTAAGATTATTTCTTGATTAGCATGAGGGCACGCTTTCCTAGGTTTAGGGCACGCACTACGAGATAGGGCACGAACTACGAGATGAATGCACGTTACCCAAGAAAATGCACGCAACCTAAAATAAATGCACGTAATTCAATGCAAGGCACACAAAATGAAACACGATTCTTAAACCTAGGTATTGCACGCAAATCGAGGTCGGGCCTCACACTGTGCGTCGCGTAACTCCTTACGGATTAAAAGTTATGGGTACCAGAGCGACGGAGACATGGTCACAAGCCCCACGCCCTCAGTTTGCGGGCCTAGTCTCTACGTGAAGTGAAGTTGTCTTGCCTAAGGTGCCGTGGGATTCGGTAATAGAAATGTGGAGGATAAAGTATCTTGGCAACCCTAACCGGGGCAAAAAAAATTGAAAAAGGGGGGTGCAACACGAGGACTTCCCAGGGGGTCACCCATCCTAGTACTATTCTCGTCCAAGCACGCTGAACTTCGGTGTTTTGATGGGATCCCGTGCATTAGTGCTGGTATGATTGCACCCGTCATGTTGTGGGTACAAATCCTTTATGTGCTGATGGTTAACAGTCCCAGCCCAAAGAGATGGCCCATTCAAACCGCCCAATGCGGTTAACGACAACCGATCCGCTTCAACAACGTAGCATCCTTTCAAGACGTGATATCGACGCGTTGTAGGGCCCTGTAATATCCCGCGAGTTTGGTTGTCGTCCTTTTAACAGCTCACGACGTATGATCCAGGACAGAAAAACACAGCAAAGAAGAAAAGTGGACAGAAACTGATGAAAATGTTAGATTTTGGGCTCCGAAAACACGCGCAGCCGAGTAGGCTTGTTGCCCCTGTCGTAGAGCTCTCAAAGAGCTTTCCAACGGTATGATGTACGCCGCGTAACTCCTTACAGATCAAAAGTTATGGGCACCGGAGCGACGGAGACTTGGTCACAAGCCCTACAACCTAAGCTTGCGGGCCTAGCATCCACGTGAAGTGAAGTTGTATTGCCAAAGGTGACGTTGGATTCGGTAATAGAAATGTGGTGGATAAAATATCTTGGCAACCCTCACCGAGGCAAAAAAAATTGAAAAGGGGGGTGCAACACGAGGACTTCCCAAGGGGTCACCAATCCTAGTACTACTCTCGCCCAAGCAAGCCTAACTTCGGAGTTCTGATGGGATCCGGTGCATTAGTGCTGGTATGATCACACCCGTCATGTTGTGGGCACAAATCTTTTATTTGTTGACAGTTCACAGTCCAGCCCAGAGAGATGACCCATTCAAAAGGCCCAATGGGCTTAACGACAACCCATCCGCTTCAACAACGCAGCATTCTTGCATGACGTGATATCGACACATTGTAGGGCCCTATAATATCCAACGAGTTAGGTTGTCGTCCATTTAATAGCTCACGACGTACGATCTGGGACGAAAAAATAGAGCAAAAGTAGAAAAATAACCCAAAATTGATGAAAACGTTCGATTTTTGGCTCCGAAAATAGGCGCAGCTGAGCGGGCTAGTTGCCCCCATCGTAGAGCTCTCGGAGAGCTTCCCAACTGTATGCTGAGCGCCGCGTAACTCCTTACGGATCAAAAGTTATGGGCACCGGAGTGACGGAGACCTGGTTACAAGCCCCACGTCCTCGGTTTGCGGGCCCAGCCTCTACGTGAAGCGAAGATGTCTTCCCCAAGGTGCTGTGGGATTCGGTAATAGATATGTGGTGGATAAAGCTTCTGGGCAAGCCTAACCAGGGCAAAAAAAATTGAAAAGGGGGGTGCAACACGAGGACTTCCTAGGGGGTCACCCATCTTAGTACTACTATCACCCAAACACGCTTAACTTCAGAGTTTTGATGGGATCCGGTGCATTAGTGCTGGTATGATCGCACCCGTCATGTTGAGGGCACAAATCCTTTATGTGTTTACGGTTCACAGTCCCAACACAGAGAGATGGCCCATTCAAAAGGCCCAATGGGCTTAACGACAACCCATCCGCTTCAACAACGCAGCATCCTCACAAGACGTGATATCAACGCATTTTAGGGCCCTCTAATGTCCCTCGAGTTAGGTCGTTGTCCTTTTAATAGCTCACGACGTAAGATCCGTGATGGAAAAACAGACCAGAAGAAGAAAAGTGGCATGAAACTGATTAAAATGTTCAATTTTGGACTCCAAAGATAGTCGCCGCTGAGCAGGCTTGCTGCTCCCGTCGTAGAGCTCTAGGAGAGCTTTCCAATGGTATGCTGTACGCCACGTAACTCCTTACGGATCAAAAGTTATGGGGACCGGAGCGACGGAGACCTGGTCGTAGGCTCTACGCCCTCGGTTTGCGGGCCTAGCCTCTACGTGAAGCGAAGTTGTCTTCCGCAAGGTGCTGTGGGATTCGGTAATAGAAATGTGGTGGATAAAGTATCTTGGCAACCCTAACTAGCGCAAAAAAAATTGAAAAGTGGGGGTGCAACATAAGGACTTCTAAGGGGGTCACCCATCCTTGTACTATTCTTGCCCAAACACGCTTAACTTCGGAGTTCTATTGGGATCCGGTGCATTAGTGCTGGTATGATCGCACCCATCATGTTGTGGGCTCAAATCCTTTATGTGTTGACTGTTCACAGTGGCAGCCCAGAGAGATGGCATATTCAAAAGGCCTAATAGGCTTAACGACGACCCATCCGCGTCAACAACGCAGCATTCTCACAAGACGTGATATCGACGCGTTGCAGGGTCCTGTAATATCCCGCGAGTTAGGTTGTTTTCCTTTTAACATCTCACGACATACGATCTGGGACGAAAAAATAGAGCAAAAGCAGAAAAATAGCCCAAAATTGATGAAAACGTTCGATTTTGGGCTCTGAAAATAGGCGCAGCTTAGCAGGCTGGCTGCCCTTATCGTAGAGCTCTCCAACGGTATGCTGTGCATCGCGTAACTCCTTACGGATTAAAAACTATGGGCACCGAAGCAACGGAGACCAAGTCACAAGCCCCACGCCCTCGGTTTCGGGCCCAACCTCTACGTGAAGTGAAGTTGTCTTGCCCAAGGTGCCGTGGGATTCGGTAATTGAAATTTGGTGGATAAAGTATCTTGGCAACCCTAACCCGGGCAAAAAAAATTGAAAAAGGGGGGTACAACACAAGGACTTCCTAGGGGGCCACCCATCCTAGTACTACTCTCACACAAGCACGCTACACTTCAAAGTTCTGATCGGATCCGGTTCATTAGTGCTGGTATGATCACACCCGTCATGTTATGGGCACAAATCCTTTATGTGTTAACGGTTCACAGTCCCAGCCTAGAAAGATGGCCCATTCAAAAGCCCCAATGGGCTTAACGACAACCCATCCACTTCAACAACACAACATCTTTGCAAGACGTGATATCGATGCATTGTAGGGCCCCCTGATGTCCCTCTAGTTTGGTTGTTACCCTTTTAACAGCTCACGACGTATGATACGGGATGAAAAAATAGAGCAAAAGAAGAAAAGTGCCCCAAAATGATGAAGATGTTCGATTTTGGGCTCGAAAAATGGGCGCAGCCAAGCATGCTTGCTGCCCTCGTCTTAGAGCTCTTAGAGAGCTTTCCAACGGTATGTTGTGCGCCGCGTAACTCCTTACGGATCAAAAGTTATGGGCACCGGAGCGACGGAGACCTGGTCACAAGCCCTACGCCCTCGATTTGCGGGCTTAGCCTCTACGTGAAGCGAAGTTGTCTTGCCAATGGTGCCGTGGGATTCGGTAATTGAAATGTGGTGGATAAAGTATCTTGGCAACCCTAACCGGGGCAAAAAAAATTGAAAATGGGGGTGCAACACGAGGACTTCCCAGAGGGTCACCCATCCTAGTACTACTCTCGCCCAAGCACGCTTAACTTCGGAGTTCTGATGGGATCAGGTGCATTAATGCTGGTAAGATCGCACCCGTCATGTTGTGGGGACAAATCCTTTATGTGTTGACCGTTCAAAGTCCCAGCCCAGATAGATGGCCCATTCAAAAGGCCCAATGGGCTTAACTACAACCCATCCACTTCAACAACATAGCATTCTCGCAATACGTGATATTGACGCATTGTAGGGCCCAGTAACATCCAACGAGTTACGTTGTCATCCTTTTAACAGCTCACGACGTACGATCCGGGACAAAAAAATAGAGCAAAAGAAGAAAAATGGCCCGAAACGGATACAAACGTTTGATTTTAGGCTCCGAAAATAGGCGCAGCTTAGCGAGCTAGCTGTCCCCGTCGTAGAGCTCTTGGAGAGCTTTCCAACAGTATGTTGTGCGTCACATAACTCCTTACGGATTAAAAGTTATGGGCACCGAAAGGACGGAGACCTGGTCCCAAGCCCCACGCCTTCGGTTTACAGGCCCAGCCTTTACGTGAAGCGAAGTTGTCTTGCTCATGCTGCTGTGGGATTCGGTAATAGAAATGTGGTGGATAAATTATCTTGGCAACCCTAACCGGTGCAAAAAAAAATGAAAAAGGGGGGTACAACACGAGGACTTCCCAGGGGGTCACCCATCGTAGTACTACTTTCTCCCAAGCACGCTTAACTTCAGAGTTCTGATGGGATCCGGTGCATTACTGCTGGTATGATCGCACCCGTCATGTTGTGGGCACAAATCCTTCATGTATTGACGGTTCACAATCCCAGACTCGAGAGATGGCCCATTCAAAATGCCCAATGGGCCTAACGACAACCCATCCACTTCAACAATGCAGCATCCTCACAAGACGTGATATCAACGCATTGTCGAGCCCTCTAATGTCCCTCGAGTTATGTTGTCGTCCTTTTAACAGCTCACGACGTACGATGCAGGACAGAAAAACATAGCAAAAGAAGAAAAGTAGCCCAAAACTGATGAAAACATTCAATTTTGCCCTCCAAAAACCAGTGCAGCCGAGCAGGCTTGCTGCCCTTGTCGTAGAGCTCTCGAAGAGCTTTCCAACAGTTTGCTGTGTGCCGCGTAACTCCTTACGGATCAAAAGATATAGGCACCGGAGCGACGGAGACCTGGTCACAAGCCCTATGCCCTCGGTTTGTGGGCCTAGCCTCTACGTGAAGTGAAGTTGTCTTGCCCAAGGTGCCGTGGGATTCGGTAATAGAAATGTGGTGGATAAAGTATCTTGGCAACCTTAACCGGGGCAAAAAAAATTGAAAATGGGGGGTGCAACATGAGCACTTCCTAGGGGGTCACCCATTCTTGTACTATTCTTTCCCAAGCATGCTTAACTTCGGAGTTCTGATGGGATCCAGTACATTAGTGCTGGTATGATCGCACCCATCATGTTGTGGGCTCAAATCCTTTATGTGTTGACTGTTCACAGTCCCAGCCCAGAGAGATGGCCCATTCAAAAGGCCTAATGGGCTTAATGACAACCCATCCGCTTCAACAACGCAGCATTCTCGCAAGACGTGATATCGACGCCTTGTAGGGCCCACTAATGTCCCTCGAGTTTGGTTGTCTTCCTTTTAAAAGCTCACGACGTACGATCCGAGACGGAAAAATAGAGCAAAAGAAGAAAAGTGGCCAAAACTGGTGAAAACATTCGATTTTGGGCTCCAAAAATAGGCGCAGACAAGCGGGCTGGCTGCCCTCGTCTTAGAGCTCTTGGAGAGCTTTCCAATGGTATGTTGTGCACCGTGTAACTCCTTACGGATCAAAAGTTATGGGCACCGAAGTGACTGAGACCTGGTCACAAGCCCTACATCCCCGGTTTGCGGGCCCAGCCTCTACGTGAAGCGAAGTTGTCTTGCCCAAGCACGCTACTCTTTAGAGTTCTGATGGGATCCGGTGCATTAGTGATGGTATGATCGCACCCGTCATGTTGTGGGTACAAATCCTTTATGTGTTGACGGTTCACAGTCCTAGCCTAGAGAGATGGCCCATTCAAAAGCCCTAATGGGCTTAACGACAACCCATCCGCTTCAACAACGCAGCATCCTCACAAGACGTGATATCGACGCGTTGTAGGGCCGCCTAATGTCCCTCGAGTTTGGTTGCCGTCCTTTTAACAGCTCACGACGTACGATCCGGGATTAATAAACTGAGAAAAAAAAGAAAAGTGGATCGAAACAGGTGAAAACGTTCGATTTTGGACTCCAAAAATGGGCGCAGCCAAGCAGGCTTGCTACCCATGCCTTAGAGCTCTCGGAGAGCTTTCCAACGGTATATTGTGCGCCGCGTAAATCCTTATGGATCAAAGGTTATGGGTACCGAAGCGACGGAGACCTCGTCACAAGCCCTACGCCTTCGGTTTGCGAGCCCAACCTCTACGTGAAGCGAAGTTGTCTTGCCCAAGGTACAGTGGGATTCGGTTATAGAAATGTGGTGGATAAAGTATCTTGGCAACCCTAACCGGGGCAAAAAAAATTGAAAAGGGGAGGTGCAACACGAGGACTTCCCAGGGGGTCACCTATCCTAGTACTACTCTGGCCCAAGCACGCTTAACTTCGGAGTTCTGATGGGATCCGATGCATTAGTGCTGGTATGATCGCACCAGTCATGTTGTGGGCACAAATCCTTTACGTGTTGACCGTTCACAGTCCCAGCCCGGAGAGATGGCCCATTCAAAAGGCCCAATGGGCTTAACGACAACCCATCCACTTCAACAGCGTAGTATTCTCGCAAGACGTGATATTGACACGTTGTAGGGCCCTGTAATATCTCGCGTGTTAGATTGTCGTCCTTTTAACTGCTCACGACGGACGATCCGGGATGAAAAAACAAAGCAATAGAAGAAAAATAGCCCAAAACTGATGTAAACGTTTGATTTTAGGCTCCAAAAATAGTCACAACTTAGCGGGCTAACTGCCCCTGTCGTAGAGCTCTTGGAGAGCTTTCCAACGGTATGCTGTGTGTCACGTAAGTCCTTACGGATTAAAAGTTATGGGCACCGGAAGGACGGAGACCAGGTCCCAAGCCCCACACCCTCGGTTTGCGGGCCCAGCCTCTACATGAAGTGAAGTTGTCTTGCCAAAGTAGTTGTGGGATTCGGTAATGGAAATGTGGTGGATAAAGTATCTTGGCAACCCTAACCGGGGCAAAAAAAATGAAAAAGGGAGGTGCAACACGAGCACTTCCCTGGGGGTCACCCATCTTAGTACTACTTTCGCCTAAGCACACTTAACTTCAGAGTTCTGATGGGATCCGGTGCATTAGTACTGGTATGATCACACCTGTCATGTTGTAGGCACAAATCCTTCATGTGTTGACGGTTCAGAATCCCAGCCCAGAGAGATGGCCTATTCAAAAGGCCCAATGGGCTTAACGACAACCCATCCACTTCAACAACGCAGCATCCTCACAACACGTGATATCGACGCATTGTAGGGCCCTCTAATGTCCCTCGAGTTTGGTTGTCGTCCTTTTAATAGCTCACGGCGTACGATCCGGGATGGAAAAATAGAGCAAAAGAAGCAAAGTAGTCTGCAACTGATGAAAACGTTCGATTTTGGTCTCCAAAAACTAGTACAGCCGAGCAGGCTTGTTGCCCCGATCGTAGAGCTCTTAGAGAGCTTTCCAACAGTATGTTATGCGCTACGTAACTCCTTACAGATCAAAAGTTATGGGCACCGGAGCGACGGAGACCTAGTAACAAGCCCTACGCCCTCGGTTTGCAGGCCCAGCCTCTACGTGAAGCGAAGTTGTCTTACCCAATGTGCCGTGGGATTCAGTAATAGAAATGTGGTGGATAAAGTATCTTGGCAACCCTAACTGGGGCAAAAAAAATTGAAAATGAGGGGTACAACATGAGCACTTCCTAGGGGGTCACCCATTCTTGTACTATTCTCTCCCAAGCGCGCTTAACTTCAAAGTTCTGATGGGATCCAGAGCATTAGTGCTGGTATGATCGCACCTATCATGTTGTGGGCTCAAATCCTTTATGTGTTGACTGTTCACCGTCCCAGCCCAGAGAGATGGCCCATTCAAAAGGCCTAATGGGCTTAACGACAACCTATCCGCTTTAACAACGCAGGATTCTCACAAGATGTGATATCGACGCATTGTAGGGCCCTGTAATATCCCACGAGTTAGGTTGTCGCGCATTTAGCAGCTCTCGACTTACGATCCTGGATGAAAAAACAGAGCAAAAGCAGAAAAATAGCCCGAAACTGATGAAAATGTTCGATTTTGGGCTCCAAAAATAGGCGCAGCTAAGTGGGCTAACTGCCCCCATCGTAGAGCTCTCGGAGAGCTTTCCAACGGCATGTTGTGCATCGCGCAACTCCTTACAGATTAAAAGCTATGGGCACCGAAGCGACGGTGACCTGGTCACAAGCCCCACTTCCTCGGTTTGCTGGCCCAGCCTCTACGTGAAGTGAAGTTGTCTTGCCCAAGCACGCTACACTTCTGAGTTCTGATGGGATCCGATGCATTACTGCTGGAATGATCGCACCCGTCATGTTGTGGGTACAAATCCTTTATGTGTTGACGGTTCACAGTCCCACCCTAGAGAGATGGCCCATTCAAAATCCCAATGGGCTTAACGACAACCCATCCGCTTCAACAATGCAGCATCCGCGCAAGACGTGATATCAACACGTTGTAGGGCCCCCTAATGTCCCTCGAGTTTGGTTGTCTTCCTTTTAACAGCTCACGACGTACGATCCGAGACGAAAAAACAGAGCAAAAGAAGAAAAGTGGCCAAAACTGGTGAAAACATTCGATTTTGGGCTCCAAAAATGGGCGCAGACAAGCAGGCTGGCTGCCCCAGTCTTAGAGCTCTTGGAGAGCTTTCCAATGGTATGTTGTGCGCCGCGTAACTCCTTACGGATCAAAAGTTATGGGCACCGAAGCGACTGAGACCTGGTCACAAGCCTTACGCCCCCGGTTTGCGGGCCCAGCCTCTACGTGAATTGAAGTTGTCTTGCCCAAGGTGCCGTGGGATTCGGTAATAGAAATGTGGTGGATAAAGTATCTTGGCAACCCTAACCGGGGAAAAAAAAATTGAAAAGGGGGCTGCAACACGAGGACTTCCCAAGGGGTCACCCATCCTAGTACTACTCTCACCCAAGCACGCTTAACTTCGGAGTTCTAATAGAATCCGGTGCATTAATACTGTTATGATCGAACTCGTCATGTTGTGGGCACAAATCCTTTATGTGTTAACCGTTCACAATCCCAACCCAGAGAGATGGCCCATTCAAAAGGCCCAATGGGCTTAACGACAACCCATCCGCTTCGACAACGCAGCATTCTCGCAAGACGTGATATCGACGTGTTGTATGGCCTTGTAATATCCCGTGAGTTAGGTTGTCGTGCTTTTAACAACTCATGACGTACGATCAGGGACGAAAAAATAAAGCAAAAGAAGAAAAATGGCCTGAAACTGATGAAAACATTTGATTTTAGGCTCCGAAAACAGGCGCAGCTGTGCGGGCTAGCTGCCCCCGTCATAGAGCTCTCGGAGAGCTTTCCAACGGTATGTTGTGCGTTGCGCAACTCCCTTCGGATTAAAATTTATGGGCACAAGAGAGATGGAGACCTGGTCACAAGCCCTACGCCCTCGGTTTGCGGGCCCAACCTCTACGTGAAGCGAAGTTGTCTTGCCCAAGGTTCTATGGGATTCGGTAACAGAAATGTGGTGGATAAAGTATCTTGGCAACCCTAACCGGGGCAAAAAAAATTGAAAAAGGGGGGTGCAACACGAGGACCTCCAGGGGGTCACCAATCCTAGCACTATTCTCGCCCAAGCATGCTTAACTTCAGAGTTCTGATGGGATCCGGTGCATTAGTGCTGGTATGATCACGCCCGTCATGTTGTGGGCACAAATCCTTTATGTCTTAACGACAACCCATCCGCTTCAACAATGCATCATCCTCACAAGACGTGATATCGACGCGTTGTGGGGCCCTTAAATGTCCCTCGAGTTAGGTTGTCGTCCTTTTAACAGCTCACGATGTACGATCCGGGAGAGAAAAATAGAGCAAAAGAAGAAAAGTGGCCCGAAACTGATGAAAACGATCAATTTTGGGATCAAAAAATGGGCGCAGTTGAGCAGGCTTGCCACCCCCGTCGTAGAGCTCTCGGAGAGCTTTCCAACGGTTTGTTGTACTCCGCATAACTCCTAACCGGGGCAAAAAAAATTGAAAAGGGGGGCTGCAACACGAGGACTTCCCAAGGGGTCACCAATCCTAGTGCTACTCTCTCCCAAGCACGCTTAACTTTGGAGTTCTGATGGGATCCGGTGCATTAGTACTGGTATGATCGCACCCGTCATGTTGTGGGCACAAATCCTTTATGTGTTGATCGTTTACAGTCCCAGCCTAGAGAGATGGCCCATTCAAAAGGCCCAATCGACTTAACGACAAGCCATTCACTTTAACAATGCAGCATTCTCGCAAGACGTGATATCGACGCGTTGTAGGGACCTGTAATATCCCGCGAGTTAGGTTGTCGTCCTTTTAACAGCTCACAACGTACGATCTGGGACGAAAAAAAAAAAGCAAAAGTAGAAAAATAGCCCGAAACTAATGAAAATGTTCAATTTTGGGCTCTGAAAATAGGCGCAGCTGAGCGGGCTAGCTGCCCGTGTCGTAGAGCTCTCGGAGAGCTTTCCAACGGTATGCTGTGCGTCGCGTAACTCCTTAGGGATTAAAAGTTATGGTCACCGGAGCGACGGAGACCTACTCACAAGCCCCATGCCCTCGGTTTGCAGGCCTAGCCTCTACGTGAAGCGAAGTTGTCTTGCCCACGGTGCTGTGGAATTCGGTAATAGAAATGTGGTGGATAAAGTATCTTGGCAACCCTAACCGGGGCAAAAAAAATTGAAAAAAGGGGGGGCAACATGAGGACTTCCCAGGAGGTCACCCATCTTAGTGCTACTTTCACCCAAGCACGCTTAACTTCAGAGTTCTGATTGGATCCTATGCATTAGTGCTGGTACGATCGCAGCTGTCATGTTTTGGGCTCAAATCTTTTATGTGTTCACAGTTCACAGTCCCAGCCTAGAAAGATGGCCCATTCAAAAGGCCCAATGGGCTTAACGATAACCTATCCACTTCAACAACGTAGCATCCTCGCAAGACGTGATATCGGTGCGTTGTAGGGCCCTCTAATGTCCCTTGAGTTAGGTTGTAGTCCTTTTAACACCTCACGACGTACGATCTGGGACGGAAAAACAGAGCAAAAAAAGAAAAGTAGCCCAAAACTGATGAAAACGTTAGATTTTGGGCTCCAAAAACTGGCGCAGCCGAGCAGGCTTGCTGCCCCCATCGTAGAGCTTTCGAAGAGCTTTCCAACGATTTTCTGTGCTCCACGTAACGCCTTACGGATCAAAAGTTATGGGCACCGGAGCGACGGAGACTTGGTCATAAGCCCTACGCCCTCGGTTTGCAGGCCCCCACTCTACGTGAAGCGAAGTTGTCTTGCCCAAGGTGCCGTGGGATTCGGTAATAGAAATGTGGAGGATAAAGTATCTTGGCAACCTTAACTGGGGCAAAAAAATTTGAAAAGGGGGGCTGCAACACGAGGACTTCCCAAGGGGTCACCCATCCTAGTACTACTCTCGCCCAAGCATGCTTAACTTCGGAGTTCTGATGGGATCTGGTGCATTAGTGCTGGTATGATCGCACCCGTCATGTTGTGGGCACAAATCCTTTATGTGTTGACCATTCACAGTCCCAACCCAGAGAGATGGCCCATTCAAAAGGCCCAACAGGCTTAATGACAACCTATCCACTTCAACAACGTAGCATTCTCGCAAGACGTGATATCGACACGTTGTAGGGCCCTGTAATATCCCGCGAGTTAGGTTGTCGTCCTTTTAGTAGCTCACGACGTACAATCCAGAAGAAAAAACAGAGCAAAAGAAGAAAAATGGTCCAAAACTGATGAAAGTGTTCGAATTTGGGCTTTGAAAACAAGCGCAGCTGAGCGGGCTAGCTGCCCCCGTCGTAGAGCTCTCGGAGAGCTTTCCAACGGTATACTGTACGTCACGTAACTCCTTACAGATTAAATGTTATGGGCACCGGAGCGACGGAGACCTGGTCACAAGCCCCACGCCCTCGGTTTGCGGGCCCAGCCTCTATGTGAAGCGAAGTTATCTTGCCCAAGGTGCTGTGGGATTCGGTAACAGAAATGTGGTGGATAAAGTATCTTGGCAACCCTAACCAGGGCAAAAAAAATTGAAAAAAGGGGGGTGCTACATGAGGACTTCCAGGGGGTCACCAATCCTAATACTATTCTCGCCCAAGCACGCTTAATGTGAGGCCCGACCCCGAATAACGTGTGTTACCTTGATTTGCGTGCCATAGACCCCTAATTATATGATTGACCTTGGATTACGTGTCCTGTCTTGGTTTTCGTGCATACCTCGTCATACGTGCCTTGACCTAGAATAGTGTGCCCTAATCCCCAACTCACGTGTAGTACCTAGAAATACGTGCCCTGACCTCGATGTACGTGTGTTACCTCGTTTCGTGTGCCCTAACATTGAACTGCGTACCTTAACCTAGGTTTAAGAGTCGTACGTCGATTTGCGTGCATTACATTGAATTACGTGCCTTGCATTGGTTTATGTGCATTCACCTAGGATTGCATGCATTAGTCTTGAAGTCCGTGTCTTACCTCGTAGTTCGTGTCTACCTCGCGATTCGTGCCCTATATTGATTTCTGTGTGTGTCTCGTAGTGCGTGCCCTAGACTTAGGAAAGCGTGTCCACACGCTAATCAATAAAGAATCCTACGCAAAGCAATAGACTATAAAATAATCCTACAAATACCACTAACTATTATTATAATCCTAATTCAAATCTCTACAAAATCCACTAACACCTAAATATTATATTTTAAACTCACTATAAGACAAAATCTCACAAACCTCTAAACATATCCTATATTCTATTCTACCTAAAATCCCTAAATACCCAACATTCTCTTACACACATGTTAAAACAATTCGAAAGATGACACAAATCTGAATTTTTGCATGCCCAAGGCCAACATATGCATCAACTTTTGCAAAAGCCTCATTTTTCTCTCATTTCTCTCACTTTCCTCACATTTTCTCTCTCTCCCTCTCACTCTCTCTCTCCATTTCGGTTTTGGCTGAGTTCTCTCCACCTCTTAGCTCATCTTCATAATCCTATGGTGCATCAAGACAAACCACAAGCAAAGAAACTCACCCAAGCAAGCTAGGATGCAAGAAACACACATGCAAGCATTTTGAGTCATCATTTTCGGCCTTGGTGAGTTTTTAAGCTTCCATTTCTTTTCTTCTTGTTCTAACCTCAAGCATGTGATAAGAGATTGATCACTAAGCTAGGAAAAATAGAGAAAATCTAGTTGGAATCTCGGCTAAGCAAGAAGAAGAAGAGATTTGAGCTTCAACAAGGTTTTGAGCATTTTTTGGGTTGATTGCAAAGGTGAGGGCTAAAACCTTTTGAAAACTCTTCAAAAATCCACATGCATGCTAATAAATGTGTGTATTTGCTTCTGTACTTGAGCTATATGGTCGTTCATAAGCTTAAACAACCATGCATGGCAAGATCTTGGCTTGAAAATGATGCTAGGTGAAGTCGAAATTGTTGACAGCTCTCTGACTAGTCTTTTCGAGCTAAGTTTAGCTAGGTAAATGATGTTGAAAATGCATGAAAATTGGTAGGTGACTATTTTGGACAGTTTTGAATATTTTCTCCAGAAATAGGCCGAAGCTAATTTTGACTCTAAGGTCCTCAAAATGGCAAATATTTAAAATGTGACAAAATCTGGAAATCTGGAAAAATGAAGCAAGTTTTGGCAGATGCACTGACCTTGTGGAACGAACCATATTTAACTTAGTAAATGTTGTCCAAAATGCATGAAATTTTATTTTCTGCTAGATTTTTCAGTTCCGGACAATTTTGTCAGAAATGGACCAAGGCTAAAACGGACCCTAAGGACCTCAAAAACGTCAATTTCTGAAAAGTGTGCAAATCTGGACAGTTTTGTGCTATTCTACTGTTTTGGCTATCTCTAATGATCCCGAACTCCAATTGATGCAAGGTTTGTTTCTGATTTTAGTTAACTTCTTAAGCTTTAATTTGACATCTTATTCACTGAATTTTGATATTTTTTGCTTATCCGATTGATTGTGAGAAGAAAGCCTATTGCAGTAAGGGTTTCACTTAATGTTGTGCTTGGAAATATTGTTGTGACTCCTCTTGTTGAATTAGATGCTTGGGATTGTAGCTACGGGATGTTGTGTGGACTGCTTTGAATGTTTTGAGGATGTTGAATTAAATGATGCATGGTTTGAGATTGACCTTGAGTTGGGTTGAGGCCCAAATTGCACGAATATACATGAAATGGAAACCCTAATGACTAGGTAGTTTTGCTAAGTATTGATCAATTGGATATTGTGTGGGAATTATATGCTTAGTGGGATGCCCGTTAATGTCTTATAACTTCAAATGTGATTTTGACCATTGCATGTTGACAAATAAGCTTTTCTTGCACCCAAACCCATGATTGATGTCATTGCATGTTGAATAATCTTATCACTTGATCACGTGGACTTGTTAATGAGTTATATGGCCTGTTTTACATGTGTTACATGGCTGCCCGTTTAATTTTCATATAACTCTATATGCCTTCAAGTGAAATTTTCCTGTCTTATCGTGCCTTGCTTGTCTACCTGTCAATGTGCAATCTTATGACTGTCCGGAGGCAACCTACTTTGTTGTCCTCCTACTGTGATATATTACATGTCATGAATGTGCATTGCATACAAGGTTGCAACCTTTCCTATTGGCATGATAGCGATCACGCACACTAGGCGGCATCGGGCTTGCCGGTGTACCCGTGACTACCATGGTCCCATTTCCTCTCTTGCTTGGGGGCTAGACTTCCTCAGAGAGTTGGGTCGTAGGATTTCGGGGTACATCTGGAGTACACCCACCTGGCGTGTTTGGGGGATGATTTGAAGTCGGCCGCAACAACTGATTCTGGAACTGATCTGAGAGCAAAAGCTCACCGTATCCTTTTACTGTGTGTATAAGTACTCTCGCTTGGTTCCTAGAGAACCTCGGGGAGGAAAGACTGGTATTTCTATTCCTGTACTTATATTATTGTTACATTCATGCTTGCAAAAGGATTTTCATAAGTTGAACCAGAAAATGAGTTTCAAAACCTATTTCTCGTTCCCCCTCGCTGAGTTCCTAAGGACTCACCCTCTTTTATTATCTCAGGTGAAGAAGATCAAGAACAGGTACCCGAGGACGATGTGCCTAACGATGATTCCTTTGAGTGATTGCCTGTCCCTACGTGCTTTTGTGCTTTGCCTGAAAGTGGATGCTATATGGATGTTGTGTTTGATTGCAAACTACTCATTTTATTGATGTAAATGACCCCGTTGTAATTTGGGTCTAATTCTGGGATTGTACTATCTATAACCGGATGAACTTTTATTTGGTTGTTTGCTTTCGTTTTCTTCATTAGTAGTTATCGTAGGCATTTAAACCACTAGATGAACAATCAACTAAGTTAATTCTATCTAATTTTACTTAGGTGCTCATTTGCAAACTAAAGGATAATATGTACTTGCATGATAGGAAATTGACAAATAAATAGGATATAGTTATCATGTTAGGCTTATTAACCAAACGAGACTTTCAAGATAAACTAGTAGGCAAATCGGTAGGTGACAAATAGGAGTCCTTAATGGAATTGGATTAATGACTGGAATAATTGAGGCGTTTAGAGAATTAGGTCAAACCAAAGAGCCCAATTACAGCCGTTATGCTGCCGGTTTACCGAAAAATTTTGGAGTTTAGGCCAAAACATTAAGTGTTAAATCTTCATGAACGGTTAAGTACGTGAAATGATATAAACGTTTAGATCACACCCTAGTCTAACCTTCATAGGCCGGGTTGGGGCGTGACACTTAACTTCAGCATTCTGATGGGATCCGGTGCATTAGTGCTGGTATGATCGCATCCGTCATGTTGTGGGCACAAATCCTTTATGTGTTGACGGTTCATAGTCCCAGCCCATAGTGATGGGCCATTCAAAATGCCCAATGGGCTTAACGACAACCAATCTGCTTCAACAATGCAGTATCCTCGCAAAACGTGATATTGACGCATTGTAGGGCCCTCTATTGTCCCTCGAGTTAGGTTGTCGTCCTGTTAACAGCTCACAACGACGATCCGGGATGAAAAAATAGAGCAGAAGAAGAAAAGTGGCTTGAAACTGATGAAAATGTTCAATTTTGGGATCCAAAAACGAGCGCAGTCGAGCAGGCTTGCTGCCCCTGTCATAGAGCTCTCGGAGAGCTTTCCAATGGTTTGCTGTGCGCCGCGTAACTCCTTACAGATCAAAAGTTATGGGCACCGGAGTGGCAGAGACTTGGTCACAAGCCCTACGCCCTCGGTTTGCGGGCCCAGCCTCTACGTGAAGCGAATTTGTCTTGCTCAAGGTGCCGTGGGATTTGGTAATAGAAATGTGGTGGATAAAGTATCTTGGCAACCCTAACCGGGGTAAAAAAAATTGAAAATGGGGGCTGCAAGACGAGGACTTCTCAGGGGGTCACCCATCCTAGTACTGCTCTCGCCCAAGCACGCTTAACTTCGGAGTTCTGATGCGATCCGGTGAATTAGTGCTGGTATGATCGCACCCGCCATGTTGTGGGCACAAATCTTTTATGTGTTGACCGTTCACAGTCCCAGCCCAGAGAGATGGCCCATTCAAATAGCCCAATGGGATTAACGACAACCCATCCGCTTCAACAATGTAGCATCCTCATAAGACGTGATATCAATGCATTGTAGGGCCCTGTAATATCCCGCGAGGTAGATTGTCATCCTTTTAACCGCTCACGACGTACGATCCGGGACTGAAAAATAAAGCAAAAGATGGGAAGTGACCCGAAACTGATGAAAACGTTCGATTTTGGGCTCCAAAAATAGGCGCAGCCAAGCAGGCTTGCAGTCCTTGTCGTAGAGCTCTCGGAGGGCTTTCCAACGGTATGCTGTGCTCCACGTAACTCCTTATGGATTAAAAGTCATGGGCACCGGAGCGACGGAGACCTGGTCACAAGCCCCACGCCATCGGTTTGCGGGCCCAGCCTCTATGTGAAGCGAAGTTGTCTTGCCCAAGGTGCCGTGGGATTCGGTTATCGAACTGTGGTAGATAAAGTATCTTGGCAACCCTAACCTTGCTAAAAAAATTGAAAAGGGGGGGTGCAACACGAGGACTTCCCAGGGGGTCACCCATCCTAGTACTACTCTCGCTTAAGCACGCTTAACTTCGGAGTTTTGATGGGATCCGGTGCATTAGTGCTAGAATGATCGAACACGTCATGTTGTGGGCACAAATCCTTTGTGTTTTCGGTTCACAATCCCAGCCCAGAGAGATGGCCCATTCAAAAGGCCCAACGGGCATAACGATAACCCATCCGCTTCAACAACGCAGCATTATTGTAAGATGTGATATCGATGCATTGTAGGACATTGTAATATCCCACGATTTAGGTTGTCGTCCATTTAACATCTAACGACGTACGATGCGGGATGAAAAATTAGAGCAAAAAAGAAAAGTGGCCCGAAATTGATGAAAACTTTGGATTTTGGGCTCCGAGAACAGCTGCAGCTACGCAAGCTTGCTGCCCCTGTCGTAGAGCTCTCGGAGAGCTTTCCAA
Source organism: Ehretia macrophylla (assembly GCA_037974665.1). Lineage (NCBI taxonomy): Eukaryota > Viridiplantae > Streptophyta > Magnoliopsida > Boraginales > Ehretiaceae > Ehretia > Ehretia macrophylla. Next base: position 72,382,563 of record CM075769.1, read on the forward strand.
CGGTATGCTCTGCGCCACGTAACTCCTTACGGATTAAAAGGTATGTGCACCGGAGCGACAGAGACCTGGTCACAAGCCCCACGCCCTCAGTTTGCGGGCCCAGCCTCTACGTGAAGTGAAGTTGTCTGCGCAAGGTGCCGTGGGCTTCGGTAATAGAAATGTGATGGATAAAGTATCTTGGCAACCCTAACCGGGGCAAAAAAAATTGAAAAGGGATGGGTGCAACACGAGGACTTCCCAAGGGGTCACCCATCCTAGCACTACTCTCGCCAAAGCACGCTTAACTTCAGAGTTCTGACGGGATACGGTGCATTAGTGCTGGTATGATCGCACCTGTCATGTTGTGGGCACAAATCATTCATGTGTTGACGGTTCACAGTCCCAGCCCAGAGAGATGGCCCATTCAGAAGGACCAATGGGCTTAACGACAACCCATCCGCTTCAACGACGTAGCATCCTCACAAAACGTGATATCGACGAATTGTAGGGCCCTCTAATGTTCTGCGAGGTAGGTTGTCGTCCATTAATTAGCTCATGACGTACGATCCGGGATGAAAAAGCATAGTAAAAGAAGAAAAGTGGCCCAAAACTGATGAAATCTATCGATTTTGGGCTCCAAAAATAGGCGCAACCGAGCAGGCTTGTTGCCCTGGTCGTAAAGCTCTCGGAGGGTTTCCAACGCTATGTTGTGCGCCGTGTAACTCCTTACGAATCAAAAGTTATGGGCACCAGAGCGATGGACACCTGGTCACAAGCCCTACGCCCTCGGTTTGCAGGCCCAGCCTCTACGTGAAGCGAAGTTGTCTTGCCCAAGGTGCCGTGGGATTCGATAATAGAAATGTGGTGGATAAAGTATCTTGGCAACCCTAACTAGAGCAAAAAAATTGAAAAGGAGGGGTGCAACACTAGGACTTCCCAGGGGGTCACCCATCCTAGTACTACTATCGCCCAAGCATTCATAACTTCGGAGTTCTGATGGGATTCGGTGCATTAGTGTTGGTATGATCACACCCGTCATGTTGAGGGCACAAATCCCTTATGTGTTGATGGCTCACTATCCCAGCCCAGAGAGATGCCCAATTCAAAAGTCCCAATGGGTTTAACGACAACCTATCCACTTCAACAACACAGCATCCTCGCAAGACGTGATATCGACGCGTTGTAGGGCCCTCTAATGTCCCGCAAGTTAGGTTGTCGTCCTTTTAACAGCTCACGACGTACGAACCATGACTGAAAACAAAGAAAAAGATGGAAAGTGACCCAAAACTGATGAAAACATTCAATTTTGGGCTCCAAAAACAGGCGCAGCCGAGCAGAAATGCTATCCCTGTCATAGAGCTTTCTGAGAGCCTTCCAACGGTATGTTGTGCACCATGTAACTCCTTACGAATTAAAAGTTATGGGCACCAAAGTGACGGAGACATGGTAACAAGCCCCACGCCCTCAGTTTGCGGGCCTAGTCTCTACGTGAAGCGAAGTTGTCTTGCCCAAGGTGCCGTGAGATTCGATAATAGAAATGTGGTGGATAAAGTATCTTGGCAACCCTAACTAGAGCAAAAAAATTGAAAAGGAGGGGTGCAACACGAGGACTTCCCAGGGGGTCACCCATCCTAATACTACTTTCGCCCAAGCACGCTTAACTTCAGAGTTCTGATGGGATCCGGTGCATTAGTGCTTGTATGATCGCATCCGTCATGTTGTGGGCACAAATCCTTTATGGGTTGACGGTTCACAGTCCCAACCTAAAGAGATGGCCCATTCAAGAGGCCCAACGGGCTTAACGACAACCCATCCGCTTCAACAACGCAGCATCCTCGTAAGACGTGATATCGATGCGTTGTAGGGCCCTGTAATATCCTGCAAGTTAGGTTGTCGTCCTTTTAACAGCTCACGATGTACGATCCGGGACTGAAAAACAGAGCAAAAGAAGGAAAGTAGCCCGAAACTAATGAAAACGTTCAATTTTGGGCCCCAAAAACAGTCACAGCCGAGCCGGCTTGTTGCCCACGTCGTAGAGCTTTCAGAGAGCTTTCCAACGGTATGCTGTGCGCCGCGTAACTCCTTACGGATCAAAAGTTATGGGCACCGGAGCGACAGAGACCTGGTCACAAGCCCTATGCCCTCGGTTTGCGGGCCTAGCCTCTACGTGAAGCGAAGTTGACTTGCCCAATGCTCCGTGCGATTCGGTAATAGAAATTTGGTGGATAAAGTATCTTGGCAACCTTAACCAGGGCAAAAAAAATTGAAAAGAGGGTGCAACATGAGGACTTCCCAGGGGGTCACCCATCCTAGTACTATTCTCGCCCAAGTATGCTTAACTTCGGAGTTCTGATGGGATCCGGTGCATTAGTGCTGGTATGATCGCACCCATCATGTTGTGGGCACAAATCCTTTATGTGTTGACCGCTCACAGTCCCAGCCCAGAGAGATCGCCCATTCAAAAGGCCAAATAGGCTTAACGACAACCTATCCACTTCAAAAACGAAGCTTTCTCGCAAGACATGATATCGACGCGTTGTAGGGCCCTGTAATATACCGTGAGTTAGGTTGTCGTTGTGAGGCCCGACCCCGATTTGCATGTGAAACCTAGCTTCGCGTGCCCTAACCTAGATTTGAGTACCATGACCTAGGTTTAAGAATTGTGTTCATTTTATGTGCCATGCATCGAATTACGTGCATCCATTTAGGGTTGCGTGCATTTACTTGAAAAACGTGCGTTCGTCTTGTAGTTCGTGTCTTACCTCGTAGTGCGTGCCCTAGACCTAGGAAAGCGTGCCTTCGCGCTAATCAAGAAAGCATCTTTCGCGAAGCACTAGACTATTAAACAATCCTACAAAGTCCACTATCAATATAATAATCCTAAACCAATTCACTAGAAGACAAAAATTCACCAAAAACAAAACATTCCTTATTCTTTATGCATTATTCTTTTTGCACTTTCAAGATATAATTAAAATAACACTCAACCAAGACAAAAAAATTCAGAATTATGCACATGCTTGGCCGGCCATATCATGTTTTGAGCAAGAAAATTTGAACATAAATTATTGTGCATGCTTAGACAAACACTTAGCACAATGCCTTTAAAAAATGCTCAAGACCACCTCAAAACTCCTCCATACTCGACCAGCCCTTGGATGCCCATGATAGCATTTTAAAAACCACATCTTGAAGACACAAAATCAGAATTTTGACTGCCCAAGGCCGACCACACCCTCAAAGGAATTGCAAAGCCATCACTTTGTCATATTTTCTTCATTTCCTCTCAACTTCTCTCTCTCACTCTCATTTCCTCTCTCATACTCGGCCTTGGCTGAGTTCTCTATCTCCTTAGCTTGTCTTCTTTACAACTTAGCTGAGAAAAGTCGAGCAGCCATCAAGCAACTCAAGCAAACAAGCTAGAGTTCGAAAATCTCACGTGCATGTGCATTGAAGCTTCATTTTTGGCCTAGGTGAGTTACTAAGCTTCCATTTCTTTTCTTCAAGTCCTAACTACATGCATGCACTAAGAGATTGATCACTAAGCTAGGAAAAATAGAGAAAAGCTAGTGGGATTTCGGCTAGGCAAAGGAAAGGAGAGGATTTGAGCTTCAACAAGGTTCTTGAGCATCTTTTGGTTGATTGCAAAGGTGAGGGTTAAAACCTTTTGAAAACTCTTTAAAAAATTCACATGCATGCTCATAAATGTGTGTATTTTCTTCTGTACTTGAGCTATATGGTCGTTCATAAGCTTAAACAACCATGCATGGCAAGATCTTGGCTTGAAAATGATGCTAGGTGAAGTCGAAATGGAGGACAGCTCTCTGACCAGTCTGTTCGAGGTAAGTTTAGCTAAGCAAATGATGTTGAAAATGCATGAAAATTGGTAGGTGACTAGTTTGGACAGTTTTGGACATTTTTCCCAGAAATAGGCCGAAGCTAGTTTTGAATATAAGGTCCTTAAAATGGCAAATCGTTAAAATGTGACCAAATCTGGAAATCTGAGAAATGAAGCAGGTTTTGGCAGATGCACTGACCTTGTGGAACGAACCATATTTGACTTAGTAAATGATGTCCAAAATGCATTAAATTTGGTTTGCTGCTAGATTTTTCAGTTATGGACAATTTTGTCAGAAATGGACCAAAGCTAAAACTGACCCTAAGGACCTCAAAAACGTCAATTTCTGAAAAGTGTGCAAATCTGGACAGTTTTGTGCTACCTCACTGTTTCGGCTATAAGTAATGATTCTGAACTCCAATTGATAGGTTCGTTTCTGATTTTAGCTAACTTCTTAAGCTTTAATTTGACATGTTATTCACTGAATTTGGAGATTGTTTGATTATCCTATTGATTGTGGGAAAACAGCCTATTGCAGTAAAGGTTTCAATTAGCTACATGCTTGGAAAATTTTTGTAACCCCTTTTGTGGTTCTAATTGTGTGGAAATGTGGTGTTGGGATGTTATGTGGACTGTTTTGAGTACTTGAGGATGCTTGAATGGAATGATGCATGACTTGAGAATGATTTTGAGTTGACTTAGGGTTTTAACCACACGATTAAGCATGAAATGAAAACCCTAATGACTAGGTAGTTTTGCTAAGTGTTGATTCTTGGTTATTGTGTGGAAATTATATGCTTAGTGGGCTGCCCGTAAATGTTTTATAACTTCAAATGTGATTTTGACCATTGCATGTTGTCAAGTAAGCTTTTCTAGCAACCGAACCCACGTAAATGTTATTGCATATTGAATATTCGTATCACTTGATTACGTGAACTTCGAAATGAGTTATATGGCTTGATTTGCATGTGTTACATGGCTGCCCATTTAATGTTCATATGACTGCGTATACTTTTCAAGTGAAATTATTTGTCTTATCGTGCCTTGTTTGATTACTTGACAACGTGCAATCTTATAATTGCCCGGAGGCGACCTACTTTGTTGTCCTCCTAATGTGATATGTTAAATGTTATAAATGTGCATTGCATACGAGGTTGCAACCTTTCATTGTGGCATGGTAGCGTTTCACGAACGTCGGGCGGCATAGGGCTTGCCGGTGCTCCCGTGACTACCATGGTCCAATTCCCTCTCTCGCTTGGCATTCCACCCTCGGAGAGTTGGTTCGTAGGTTTCGGGGTACATCCGGAGTACACCCAATTGGGAGCGATAATGGGATTATTGAAGTCGGCCGCAACAATTGTATCGAAATTGAAATTGAGAGCAACCGCTCACCGTATCCTTGAAATGATTGGTAAATGTATCTGTTACTCGATTTGTTTCGTATATTTGTGTACCTTGTTATTTGTAATTACGTGACATGTTTTCAAAAAGAGTTTTCATAATTGAACCTGAAAATGAGTTTCAAAACGTATTTCTCGTTTCCCCTCACTGAGTTCATAAGGACTCACCCTCTTTTTCATCACAGGTGAAGAAGAACGGGCACAGGTACCCGAGGACAATGAGCCTAATGATGAACCCCTGGAGTGATTGCCTATCATTGTTGTTTTGCTTGAACGTGACTACTTGTGATCATTGTGTTACTTGAAGACTATTTCCTTTGTGTTGTTCAAATGTTGTGATGTAAAAGACTCCCGTTGTAATTTAGGGTCTAATTTTGGTATGTACTTATTTTAAGTAGACTGATACTAGACATGACACTACTATGATCGTTTTGCTTTTACTACCGCTAGTATCTATCTTAGGTTACGACGCTTTAGTTAAAGAACTAAGTAAATGAACTTATCCAATCTTAACAGGTACTTGCTATTGGGCTAAGATCAATAGGCATATATGTAACGAGGACAAATAAACAAACGAGACATAGTATCATGCTAGGTTATAAATCGAACGGGACGTCGAAATAACCAATAGGCAATCCAATCGATGGTAAATAGTAATCTTAGTTGGAAATGAATTTGAGACGGTAAACTTTGTGGCGTTTAGAGAATTAGGTTAAACCAAAGGGCCAATTACAGCCGTTATGCTGCCGGTTTTCCGGAAAAACTTTGGAGTCTAGGATAGAACGTTAAATGCTAAACCTCCTTGAACGATTAAGTACTTGAAAGGACTTGAATGTTTAGATCACACCCTAGTCTAACCTTTATAGGCCAGGTTGGGGCGTGACAGTCGTCCATTTAACAGCTCATGACGTACGATCCGGGACGAAAAAACAAAGCAAAAGCAGAAAAATGGCCTGAAACTAATGAAAACGTTCGATTTTGGGCTTTGAAAACAAGCACAGCTAAGCAGGCTTGCTGCCTCTCTCGTAGAGCTCTCGGAAAGCTTTCCAACGGTACGATGTGCGTCTCGTAACTCCTTGCAGATTAAAAGTTATGGGCAACGGAGCGACGGAGACCTGGTCATAGGCCCCACGCCCTCGGTTTGCAGACCCAGCCTCTACGTGAAACGAAGTTGTCTTACCTTAGGTGCCGTGGGATTCGGTAATAGAAATGTGGTGGATAAAGTATCATGTCAACCCTAATCGAGGCAAAAAAAATTGAAAAGGGGGGGTGCAACACGAGGACTTCCCAGGGGGTCACCTATCCTAGTACTACTCTCGCCCAAGCACGTTTAACTTCAGAGTTCTGATGGGATCCGATGCATTTGTGCTGGTATGATCGCACCCGTCATGTTGAGGGCACAAATCCTTTATGTGTTGACGGTTCACAATCCCAGCCTAGAGAGATGGCCAATTCAAAAGGCCCACTAGGCTTAATGACAACCCATCTGCTTCAACAACGTAGCATCCTCGTAAGAAGTGATATCGACACGTTGTAGGGCCCTATAATATCCCGTGAGTTAGGTTGTCGTCCTTTTTACAGCTCACGACGTACGATCCGGGACTGAAAAACAGAGCAAAAGAAGGAAAGTGGCCCGAAACTGACGAAAACGTTCAATTTTGGGCTCTGAAAATAGGCGCAGCCGAGCAAGCTTGCTACCCCCGTCGTAGATCTCTTGGATAACTTTTCAACGGTATGATGTGCGCTACGTAAGTCCTTGCGAATCAAAAGTTATGGGCACTAGAGCGACGAAGACCTGGTCACAAGCCCTACGCCCTCGGTTTACGGGCCCAGCCTCTACGTGAAGCGAAGTTGTCTTGCCCAATGTGCCTTAGGATTCGGTAATAGAAATGTGGTGGATAAAGTATCTTGGCGACCCTAACCGGGGCAAAAAAAATTGAAAAGGGTGTGCAACACGAGGACTTCCCAGGGGGTCACCAATCCTAGTACTGCTTTCGCCCAAGCACGCTTAACTTCTGAGTTCTGATGGGATCCGGTGCATTAGTGCTGGTATGATCGCATGTGATACCCCGAACCTGGCATGTATTTAATAGCATTTAAAGTTCATTTAAATTGCATTTTATTGACCTTTCACCTTCTTTGACCAAACTAGTTGACTTTTCATCTACAATGACCAACTAGGAGAAGGTGGGAATTTTTGAAATGTTTAATAAAGGGCAACTTGGGATTAGAAATAAAAAAAATGCAATGTTAAGTTTGTCAAATTTTATGTCAACTTTGGAATTAAGTCTGAACCAATTGGGGAAGATTTAGGTAGCAAATTATATATGGTTGGAAAGCTCTATGAGTCTAGTTTCTGAGGCTTCAAACCATTCATGAATTTGAGTTTTCTAGAAGAAGTTATGGCCGTTTTCGCAAGGTCGCGCATAGCTGTTTTGGTTTAGTGGATTGACCGAATCTTTGACCTTTGACTTCTTGTCATCTTTTCCTAAATAAGCAAAATACAAACGAAAAAACAAAGAGAAGAACGGCTTGAAGCCATGAGGAAAAGAAAGAAAAAAAATTTCAAAACAAATCAGCAAATCTTCACTTGAGCTTGCTTAGGATCATTTCCGGACGGAAAAACAGAGCAAAAGAAGAAAAGTGGCCCGAAACTGATGAAAACGTTTGATTTTGGGCTCCAAAAATGGGTGCACCCGAGCAGGCTTGCTGCCCCCACCGTAATTTCTCGGAGAGCTTTCCAACGGTATGCTGTGCTTCGCGTAAGTTCTTACGGATCAAAAGTTATGGGCACCGGAGCGACGGAGACTTGGTCACAAGCCCTACGCCCTCAGTTTGCAGGCCCATCCTCTACTTGAAGCGAAGTTGTCTTGCCCAAGGTGCCGTGGGATTCGGTAATAGAAATGTGATGGATAAAGTATCTTGGCAACCCTAACCAGGGTAAAAAAAATTTAAAAGAGGAGGTGCAACACGAGGACTTCCCAAGGGGTCACCCATCCTAGTACAACTCTCACCCAAACACGCTTAACTTCAGAGTTCTGATGGGATCCGGTGCATTAGTGCTGGTATGATTGTACCCGTCATGTTGTGGGCACAAATCCTTTATGTGTTGACGATTCACAGTCCCAGCCCAGAGAAATGGCCCATTCAAAAGACCCAATGGGCTTAACAACAACCCATTCTCTTCAACGACGCAGCATCCTCGCAAGACGTGATATCGACGCGTTGTAGGGCCCTGTAACATCACGCGAGTTAGGTTGTCATCGTTTTAACAGCTCACGACGTACGATCTGAAAATACGTGCAGCCGAGCAGGCTTGCTGCCCCCATCTTAGAGCCCTCGGAGAGCTTTTCAATGGTATACTGTGTGCCGCGTAACTCTTTACGGATCAAAAGTTAAGGGCACTAGAGCGACCGAGACCTTGACACAAGCCCTACGCCCTCGGTTTGTAGGCCCAGCCTCTACGTGAAGCGAAGTTGTCTTGCCCAAGGTGCCGTGGGATTCGGTAATAGAAATGTGGTGGTTAAAGTATCTTGGCAAGCCTAACTGGGGCAAAAAAAATTTAAAAGGAAGGGTGCAACATGAGGACTTCCCAGGGGGTCACCCATCCTAGTACTACTCTCTCCCAAGCACGCTTAACTTCGGAGTTCTGATGGGATTCGGTACATTAGTGCTGGTATGATTGCACCCGTCATATTGTGGGCACAAATCCTTGATGTGTTGACGGTTCACAGTCCCAGCCCAGAGAGTTGGCCCATTCAAAAGGCCCAATGGGCTTAACGACAACCCATCTGCTTCAACAACGCAGCATTCTCGCAAGACGTGATATCGAAGCTTTGTAAGGACTTGTAATATACCGCGAGTTAGGTTGTCATCCTTTAAACAGCTCACGGCGTACGATCAGGGATGAAAAAATATAGCAAAAAAAGAAAAATGGCCCGAAACTGATAAAAACGTTCGATTTTGGGCTCTGAAAATAGGCACAGCTATGCAGGCTTGCTGCCCCCGTCGTAGAGCTCTCGGGGAACTTTCAAATGGTATGCTGTGCACTGTAGAACTCCTTACGGATCAAAAGTTTTGGGCACCGGAGTGACGGAGACCTTGTCACAAGCCCCATACCCTCGGTTTGTGGGCCCAGCCTCTACGTGAAGCAAAGTTGTCTTGCACAAGGTACCGTGGGATTCGGTAATAGAAATATGGTAGATAAAGTATCTTGGCAACCCAAACCGGGGCAAAAAAAATTGAAAAGGGTGTGCAACACGAGGACTTCCCAGGGGGTCACCCATCCTACTACAACTCTCGCCCAAGCACGCTTAACTTTAGAGTTCTAATGGGATCCGATGCATTTGTCCTGGTATGATAGCACCCGTCATCATGTGGGCACAAATCCTTTATGTGTTGACGGTTCACAGTCCCAGCCTAGAGAGATAGCCCATTCAAAAGGCCCAATGGGCTTAACGACAACCCATCCGCTTCTAACAGCTCACGACGTACAATTCGGGACTAAAAAATAGAGCAAAGGAAGAAAAGTGGCCCGAAACTGAAGAAAACTTTCAATTTTGGGCTCCAACAACGGGCGCACCCAAGCAGGCTTGCTGCCCCAGTCGTAGAGCTCTCGAAGAGCTTTCCAACAGTAAGCTGTGCGCCGCGTAACTCCTTACGGTTCAAAAGTTATGGGCACCGGAGCGACTGAGACCTGAACACAGGCCCTACGCCCTTGGTTTGCGGGCCCAGCCTCTACGTGAAGCGAAGTTGTCTTGCCCAAGGTGTCGTGGGATTCGGTAATACAAATGTCGTGGATAAAGTATCTTGGCAACCCTAACCGGGGCAAAAAAAAATTGAAAAGAGGGGGTGCAACAGGAGGACTTCCCAGGGGGTCACCCATCCTAGTACTACTCTCGCCCAAGCACGTTTAGCTTCAGAGTTCTGATGGGATCCGGTGCATTAGAGCTGGTATGATCGCACCCGTCATGTTGTGGGCACAAATCCTTTATGTGTTGACGGTTCACAGTCCCAGCCCGGAGAGATGGCCCATTAAATAGGCCCAACGGGCTTAACGATAACCCATCCGCCTCAACAACGAAGCATCCTCGCAAGACGTGATATCGACGAGTTGTAGGGCCCTTTAATATCCCTCGAGTTAGGTTGTCGTCCTTTTAACAGCTCACGACGTACGATCCAGGACGGAAAAACATAGGAAAACAAGAAAAGTGTCCCAAAAGTGATGAAAACGTTCGATTTTGGGCTCCAAAAATGGGCGCACCCGAGCAGGCTTGCTGGCCCCTTCGTAGAGCTCTTGAAGAGCTTTCCAACGGTATGCTGTGCACCACGTAACTTCTTACGGATCAAAAGTTATTTGCACCGGAGCGACGGAGACCTGGTCACAAGCCCTACGCCCTCGGTTTGCGGGCCCAGCCTCTACGTGAAGCGAAGTTGTCTTGTCCAAGGTGCTGTGGGATTCAGTAATAGAAATGTGGTGGATAAAGTATCTTGGTAACCTTAACCAGGGCAAAAAAAATTAAAAGGGGGGCTACAACACGAGGACTTCCCAGGAGGTCACCCATCCTAGTACTACTCTCGCCCAAGCACGCTCAACTCCAGAGTTCTGATGGGATCCAGAGCATTTGTGCTGGAATGATCGTACCCGTCTTGTTGTGGGCACAAATGCTTTATGTGTTGACGGTTCACAGTCCTAGCCCAGAGAGACAGCCCATTCAAAAGGCCTAATGGGCTTAACGACAACCCATCCACTTCAACAACGCAGCATCCTCGCAAGAAGTGATATCGACGCGTTGCAGGGCCCTTTAATGTCCATCGAGTTAGGTTGTCGTCCTTTTAATAGCTCACGACGTACGATCCGTGAATGAAAAACATAGCAAAAGAAGAAAAGTGGCCCGAAACTGATGAAAACATTCGATTTTGGGCTCCAAAAATGGGAGCACCCAAGCTAGCTTGCTGCCCTCATCGTAGAGCTCTCGAAAAGCTTTCCAACGGTATGCTGAGCGCCGCGTAACTCCTTACGGATCTAAAGTTATGGGCACTGAAGCGACTGAGATCTAAACACAAGCCCTACGCCCTCGATTTGCGGGCCCATCCTCTACGTGAAGCGAAGTTGTCTTGCCCAAGGTGCCGTGGGATTTGGTAATAGAAATGTGGTGGATAAAGTATCTTGGCAACCCGAACTGGGGCAAAAAAACGTTAAAAGGTGGGGTGCAACACGAGGACTTCCCAGGGCCTCACCCATCCTAGTACTACTCTCGCCCAAGTACGCTTAACTTCAGAGTTCTGATGGGATCTAGTGCATTAGCACTGGTATGATCGCACCCATCATGTTTTGGGCACAAATCCTTTATGTGTTAACAGTTCACAGTCCCAGCCTAGAGAGATGGCCCATTCAAAAGGCCCAATGGGCTTAACGACAACCCATCTGCTTCAACAACACAGCATTCTCGCAAGACGAGATATGGACGCAATGTAGGGCCCAGTAATAATCTGCGAGTTTGGTTGTCATCCTTTTAACAACTCACGACGTACGATCCGGGATGAAAAAACAGAGCAAAAGAAGAAAAATGGCCCGAAACTGATGAAAACATTCGATTTTGGGCTCTGAAAATATGTACTGCTTAGCAGGCTTGTTTCCCCCGTTGTAGAGCTCTCAGAGAGCTTTCCAACGGTATGCTGTGTGCTGTGTAACTCCTTACGAATCAAAAGTTTTGGGCACCGAAGTGAAGGAGACCTGGCCACAAGCCCCACACCCTCGGTTTGTGGGCCCAACCTCTACGTGAAGCAAAAATGTCTTGCCCAAGGTGTCGTGGGATTCGGTAATAGAAATATGGTGGATAAAGTATCTTGGCAACCCAAACCGGGGAAAAAAAATTTAAAACGGGGGTGCAACACAAGGACTTCCCAGGGGGTTACCCATCCTAGTACTACTCTCGCCCAAGCACTCTTAACTTCAGAGTTCTGATGGGATCCGGTGCATTAGTGCTGGTATGATCACACCTGTCATGTTGTGGGCACAAATCCTTTGTGTGTTGACCGTTCACAATCCCAGCCCAGAGAGATGGCCAATTCAAAAGGCCCAATGGGCTTAACGACAACCCATCCACTTCAACAACGTAGCATTCTCCTAAGACATGATATCGTCGCGTTGTATGGAACTGTAATATCCCGCAAGCTAGGTTGTTGTCCTTTTAACAGCTCACGACGTACAATTCGAGACTGAAAAACAGAGCAAAAGAAGGAAAGTGGCCCAAAACTGATCAAAACGTTCAATTTTGGGCTTAGAAAACATGTGCAGCCGAGCAGGCTTGCTGCCCCCATTGTAGAGCTCTCAGAAAACTTTCCAACAGTATGTTGTGCGTTGCATAACTCCTTACAGATCAAAAGTTATGGTCAGCGGAGCGACGGAGACCTGGTCACGAGCCCTACGCCTTCAGTTTGCTGGCCCAGCTTCTACGCGAAGCGAAGATGTCTTGCCCAAGGTGCCGTGGGATTCGGTAATAGAAATGTGGTGGATAAAGTATCTTGGCAACCCTAACCGGGGCAAAAAAAATTGAAAAGGGTGTGCAACACGAGGGCTTCCCAAGGGGTCACCCACCCTACAACTACTCTCGCCCAAGCATGCTTAACTTTAGAGTTCTGATGGGATTCGGTGCATTAGTGCTGGTATGATAGCACCAGTCATGTTGTGGGCACAAATCCTTTACGTGTTGACGGTTCATAGTCCCAGCCCAGAGAGATAGCCGATTCAAAAGGCCAATGGGCTTAACGACAACCCATCCGCTTCAACAACACAGCATCCTCGCAAGACGTGATAACGACGCTTTGTAAGACCCTTTAGTGTCCCTCAAGTTAGGTTGTCGTCCTTTTAATAGCTCACGACGTATGATCCGAGACTGAAAAAAAAAAGCAAAAGAAGAAAAATGGCCCGAAACTGATGAAAACATTCGATTTTGGGGTCAAAAAATGGGCGCACCCAAGCAGGCTTGTTGCTGCTGTCGTAGAGATCTTGGAGTGCTTTCCAAAGGTATGCTGTGCGCCGTGTAACTCCTTACAAATCAAAAGTTATGGGCACCGGAGCGACGAAGACCTAGTCACAAGCCCTACGCCATCGGTTTTGGGGCCCAGCCTCTACGTGAAGCGAAGATGTCTTGCCCAAGGTGCAGTGGGATTCGGTAATACAAATGTGGTGGATAAAGTATCTTGGCAACCTTAACCGGGGCAAAAAAATTTGAAAATGGAAGGTGCAACACGAGGACTTCGCAGGGGGTCACCCATCCTAGTACTACTCTCGCCCAAGCACGTTTAACTTCAGCGTTATGATGGGATCAGGTGCATAAGTGCTGGTATGATCGCACCCATCATGTTGTGGGCACAAATACTTTATGTGTTGAAGGTTCACAGTTCCAGCCCAGAGAGATGGCCCATTAAAAAGGCCCAATGGGCTTAATGATAACCAATCTGCTTCAACAATGCAGCATCCTTGCAAGACGTGATATCAACGCGTTGTAGGGCCCTCTAATGTTCCTCGAGTTAGGTTGTCATCCTTTTAACAGCTTACAACGTACGATTCGGCACGGAAAAACGGAGCAAAATGAGAAAAGTTGCCCGAAACTGATGAAAATGTTCGATTTTAAGCACCAAAAATGGGCGCACCCGAGCAGGCTTGCTGCCCCCGTCGTAGAGCTCTTGGAGAGCTTTCCAACGGTATGTTATGCACCGCGTAACGCATTATGGATCAAAAGTTATGGGCACCGGAGCGACAAAGACCTGGTCACAAGCCCTACGCCCTTGGTTTGCGGGCCCAACCTTTACGTCAAGCAAAGTTGTCTTGCCCAAGGTGCCATGGGATTCGGTAATTGAAATGTGGTGGATAAAGTATCTTGGCAACCTTAACCGGTGCAAAAAAAAATTAAAAGGGGGGTACAACACGAGGACTTCCCAAAAGGTTACCCATCCTAGTACTACTCTCGCCCAAGCACGCTTAACTTCAGAGTTCTGATGGGATCTGGTGCATTAGTACTGGTATGATCTCACCCATCATGTTGTGGGCACAAATCCTTTATGTGTTGACGGTTCACAGTCCCAGCCCAGAGAGATGGCCCATTCAAAAGGCCCAATGGGCTTAACGACAACCCATCTACTTCAACAACGCAGCATTCTCACAAGACATGATATCGACGCATTGTAGGGCCCTGTAATATACCGCTAGTTAGGCTTTCGTCCTTTTAACAACTCACGACGTACGATCCGGGATGAAAAAACAGAGCAAAAGAAGAAAAATGGCCCGAAACGGATGAAAACGTTCGATTTTGGGCTGTGAAAAAAACCACAGCAAAGCAGGCTTGTTTCCCCCGTTATAGAGCTCTCGGAGAGCTTTCTAACGGTATACTGTGCGCCGCGTAACTCCTTACGGATCAAAAGTTTTGGGCACTGGAGCGACGGAGACGTAGTCACAAGCCCCACACCCTCGGTTTGCGGGCCCAGCCTCTACGTGAAGCGAAGTTGTCTTCCCCAAGGTGACGTGGGATTCAGTAATAGAAATATGGTGGATAAAGTATCTTGGCAACCCAAACCGGGGAAAAAAAGTTGAAAACGGGGGGTGTAACACAAGGACTTCCCAAGGGGTCACCTATCCTAGTACTACTCTCGCTCAAGCACACTAAACTTAAGAGTTCTGAAGGGATCCGTTGCATTAGTGCTGGTATGATCACACCCGTCATGTTGCGGGCACAAATCTTTTATGTGTTGACGGTTCACAGTTCCTGCCTATAGAGATGGCCCATTCAAAAGGCCCAATGGGCTTAACGACAACCCATCAGCTTCAACAACGCAGCATCGTTGCAAGACGTGATATCGACCCGTTGTAGGGCACTCTAATGTCCCTCGAGTTAAGTTGTCGTCCTTTTAACAGCTCACGACGTACGATCCGGGACAGAAAAAGAGAGCAAAAGAAGAAAAATGGCCCAAAACTGATGAAAATGTTCAATTTTGGGCTCCAAAAACTAAAGCAGCCAAGCATGCTTGCTACCTCAGTTGTAGAGCTCTTGGAGAGCTTTTCAACGGTATGTTGTGCGCCACGTAACTCCTTACGGATCAAAAGTTATAGGCATCGGAACGACGGAGACGTGGTCACAACCCCTACGCCCTCGGTTTGCGGGCCCAGCCTCTACGTGAATCGAAGTTGTCTTGCCCAAGGTGCCGTAGGATTCGGTAATAGAAATGTGGTGGATAAGGTATCTTGCCAACCCTTACCGGGGCAAAAAAAATTGAAAAGGGTGTACAACACGAGGACTTCCCAAGGGGTCACCCATCCTAGTACTACTCTCGCCCAAGCACCCTTAACTTTAGAGTTCTGATAGGATCCAGTGCATTAGGGCTGGTATGATCGCACCTGTCATGTTGAGGGCACAAATCCTTTATGTGTTGATAGTTCACACTCCCAGCCCAGAGAGAAAGCCCAATGAAAAGGCCTAATGGGCTTAATGACAACCCATCAACTTCAACAATGCAACATCTTCGTAAGACGTGATATCGATGCGTTGTAGGGCACTGTAATATCCTGCGAGTTAGGTTGTCATCCTTTTAACCACTCACGACGTACGATTCAATTTTGGGCTCTGAAAACAGGCCCAGCCGAGCAGGATTGCTGCCCCCGTCGTAGAGCACTCGGAGAGCTTTCCAACGGTATGCTGTGCGCCGTGTAACTACTTACGGATTAAAAGTTATAGGCACCGAAGCGACGGAGACTTGGTCACAAGCCCCACGCCCTCGGTTTGGGGGCCCAACCTCTACGTGAAGCGAAGTTGTCTTGCCCAAGGTGCCATGGATTCGGTAATAGAAATGTGGTGGATAAAGTATCTTGACAACCCTAACGAGGGCAAAAAAAAATTAAAAAGGGGGTGCAACACGAGGAATTCCCAGGGGGTCACCCATTCTTGTACTACTCTCATCCAAGAATGCTTAACTTCGGAGTTCTGATGGGATCCGGTGCATTAGTGCTGGTATGATTGCACCCGTCATGTTGTGGGCACAAATCCTTTATGTGTAGACGGTTCACAGTCCCAGCCCAAAGAAATGGCCCATTCAAAAGACCCAATGGGCTTAACAACAACCCATCCGCTTCAACAACGCAGCATCCTCGCAAGACGTGATATCGACGCATTGTAGGGCCCAGTAACTTCCCGCGAGTTAGGTTGTCGTCCTTTTAACAACTGGCGACGTACGATCCGGGACTAAAAAACATAGCAAAAGAAGGAAAGTGGCCTGAAACTAATGAAAACGTTCGATTTTGCAGCTCCCGTCACAGAGCTCTCGGAGAGCTTTCTAATGGTATGCTGTGCGGCGCGTAACTCCTTACGGATCAAAAGTTATGGGCACCGGAGCGACGGAGACCTGGACACAAGCCCTACGCCCTCGGTTTGCGGGCCCAACCTCTACGTGAAATGAAGTTGTCTTGACCAAGGTGCTGTGGGATTCGGTAATAGAAATGTGGTGGATAAAGAATCTTGGAAACCCTAAACGGGGCAAAAAAAAATTAAAAGTGGGGGTCCAACACGAGGACTTCCCAGGGGGTCATCCATCATAATACTTCTCTCGCCCAAGCACGCTTAACTTCGGAGTTCTGATGGGATCCGGTGCATTAGTGTTGGTATGATCCCACCCATCATGTTGTGGGCATAAATCCTTTATGTGTTGACGGTTCACAGTCCCAGCCCAGAGAGATGGCCCATTCAAAAGCCCCCAATAGGCTTAACGACAACCCATCTACTTCAACAACGCAGCATTTTTGCAAGACGTGATATTGACGCGTTGTAGGGCCCAGTAATATGCCGCAAGTTAGGTTGTCGTCCTTTCCACAGCTCACGACGTAAGATCCGGGATGAAAAAACAGAGCAAAAGAAGAAAAATGGCCCGAAACTGATGAAAACGTTCGAATTTGGGCTCTGAAAATAGGCGCAACTGAGCAGGCTTGTTCCCCTCATCGTAGAGCTATCGGAGAGCTATCAGAGAGCTTTCAAACGGTTTGCTGTGCAGCGTAAAACTTGTTACAAATCAAAAGTTTTGGGCCCCGAAGCGACGGAGACCTAGTCACAAGCCCCACACCCTCGGTTTGCGAGCCCAGCCTCTTCGTGTAGCGAAGTTGTCTTGCCCAAGGTGTCGTGGGATTCGGTAAAAGAAATATGGTGGATAAAGTATCTTGGCAACCCAAACTGGGGAAAAAAATAGAAAAAGGGGGGTGCAATACAAAGACTTCCTAGGGGGTCACCCATCCTACCACTACTCTCGCCCAAGCACTTTTAACTTCAAAGTTCTGATGGGATCCGATGCATTAGTGCTGGTATGATCATACCTGTCATGTTGTGCATACAAATCCTTTATGTGTTGACGGCTCACAGTCCCAGCCCAGAGAGATGGCCAATTCAAAAGGCCCAATGGGCTTAACGATAACCCATCCGCTTCAACAACGCAGCATTCTCGTAAGACGTGATATTGATGGATTTTATGGCCCGATAATATCCTGCGAGTTAGGCTATCGTCCCTTTAACAGCTCACGACGTACGATCCGGGACTAAAAAACAGAGAAAATGAAGGAAAATATCCCGAAACTGATGAAAACTTTTGATTTTGGGCTCTGTAAACAGGCGCAGCCGAGCAGGCATGCTTCCCTCGTGGTAGAGCTCTTTGAGAGCTTTCCAACGGTATGCTGTGCGTCGCGTAACTACTTACAGATCAAAAGTTATGAGCACCGGAGCGACGGAGACCTGGTCACAAGCCCTACTCCCTCGGTTTGCGGGCCCAGCCTCAACGTGAAGTGAAGTTTTCTTGCCAAGGTGCCGTGGGATTCGGTAATAGAAATGTGGTGGATAAAGTATGTTGGCAACCCTAACTGGGGCAAAAAAAATTTGAAAGGGGGGGTACAACACGAGGACTTCCCAAAGGGTCACCCATCTTAGTACTACTCTCGCCCAAGCACGCTTAACTTCGGAGTTCTGATAGGATCCGGTATATTAGTGCTGGTATAATTGCACTCGTCATGTTGTGGGGACAAATCCTTGATGTGTTGACGGTTCACAATCCCAGCCCAGAGAGTTGGCTCATTCAAAAGGCCCAATGGGCTTAACGACAACCCATCTGCTTCAACAACGCACCATTCTCGCAAGACGTGATATCGACGCTTTGTAGGGCCCTGTAATATACCGCGAGTTAGGTTTTCGTCCTTTTAACAGCTCACGACGTACGATCCAAGATGAAAAAATAGTGCAAAAAAAGAAAAAGGGCCCGAAACTAATGAAAACTTTCGATTTTGGGCTGTGAAAATAAGCACAGCTGTGCAGGCTTGCTGCCCCCGTCGTAGAGCTCTCGGAGAGCTTTCCAACGGAATGTTGTACGCTGCGTAACTCCTTACGGATCAAAAGTTATGGACCCGTAGAGACGGAGAATTGGTCACAAGCCCCACACCCTCGGTTTGCGAGCTCAGCCTCTATGTGAAGCGTAATTGTCTTGCCTAAGGTGCCGTAGGATTCGGTAATAGAAATGTGGTGGATAAAGCATCTTGGCAAGCCTAATCGGGGTAAAAGAAATTGAAAATGGGGGTGCAACACGAGGATTTCCCAGGGGGTCACCCATCATCGTACTACTCTCGCCCAAGCATGCTTAACTTCGGAGTTCTGATGGGATCTGGTGCATTAGTGCTAGTATGATAGCACCCGTCATGTTGTGGGCACAAATCCTTTATGTGTTGACGGTTCACAATCCCAGAACAGAGAGATAGCCCATTCAAAAGGCCCAATGGGCTTAACGACAACCCATCCGCTTCTACAACGTAGCATCCTCGCAAGATATGATATCGACGCATTGTAGGGCCCTATAATGTTCCGTGAGTTAGGTTGTCGTCCTTTTAACAGCTCATGACGTACGATTCGGGACTGAAAAATAGAGCAAAAGAAAAAAAATGGCTCAAAACTAATGAAAACGTTCGATTTTGGGCTCCAACAACGGGCGTGGCAAAGTAGGCTTGCTACCCACATTGTAGAGCTCTCGAAGAGCTTTCCAACGGTATGCTATGCATCGCGTAACTCCTTACGGTTCAAAAGTTATGAGCATCGGAGCGACGGAGACCTAGTCATAAGCCCTATGCCCTCGGTTTGGGGGCCCAGCCTCTACGTGAAGCGAAGTTGTCTTGCCAAAGGTGTAGTGGGATTCGGTAATACAAATGTGGTGGGTAAAGTATCTTGCCAATCCTAACCGGGGCAAAAAAAATTGAAAAGAGGGGGTGCAACACGAGGACTTCCCAGGGGGTCACCCATCCTAGTAGTACTCTCGCCCAAGCACGTTTAACTTCAGAGTTCTGATGGGCACTGGTGCATTAGAGCTGGTATGATCGCACCCGTCATGTTGTGGGCACAAATCCTTTATGTGTTGACGGTTCACAGTCCCAGCCCAGAGAGATGCCCCATTAAAAAGGCCCAATGGGCTTAACGATAACCCATCCACTTCAACAAAGCAACATCTTTGCAAGACATGATATCGACGCGTTGTAGGGCCCTCTAATGTCCCTCGAGTTAGGTTGTCGTCCTTTTAACAGCTCACGACGTACGATCTGGGATGAAAAAATAGAGGAAAATAAGAAAAGTGGACCAAAATTGATGAAGATGTTAGATTTTGGACTCCAAAAATGGGTGCACCCGAGCAGGCTTACTGCCCCTATCGTAGAGCTCTCGGAGAGCTTTCCAACGGTATGCTGTGCGCCGCGTAACTCCTTACGAATCAAAAGTTATGGGCACAAGAGCTACGGAGACCTGGTCACAAGCCCTACGCCCTCGGTTTTCGGGCCCAGCCTCTACGTGAAGCGAAGTTGTCTTGCCCAAGATGCTGTGGGATTTGGTAATAGAAATGTGGTGGATAAATTATCTTGGCAACCTTAACCAGGGCAAAAAAAAAATTAAAAGGGGGGGTACAACACGAGGACTTCCTAGGAGGTCACCAATCCTAGTATTACTCTCGCCCAAGCACGCTCAACTTCGGAGTTCTGATGGGATCCGGAGAATTTGTGCTGGTATGATCGCACCCATCATGTTGTGGGCACAAATGCTTTATGTGTTGACGGTTCACAGTCCCAGGCCAGAGAGATAGCCCATTCAAAGGGCCTAATGGGCTTAACGACAACCCATCTACTTCAACAACGTAGCATCCTCGCAAGACGTGATATCGACACGTTGTAGTGCCCTTTAATGTCCCTCGAGTTAGGTTGTTGTCCTTTTAATAGCTCACGACGTACGATCCGGGAATGAAAAATATAGCAAAAGAAGAAAAGTGACTTGAAACTGATGAAAACATTCGATTTTGGGCTCCAAAAATGGGCGCACCCAAGCTGGCTTGCTGCGCCCATCGTAGAGCCCTCGGAGAGCTTTCGAACGGTATGCTGTGCGCCACGTAACTCCTTACGGATCTAAAGTTATGGGCACCAGAGCAATTGAGACCTGACCCCAAGCCCTACGCCCTCGGTTT
The DNA here is from genome assembly GCA_037974665.1 of Ehretia macrophylla. Taxonomy (NCBI): domain Eukaryota; kingdom Viridiplantae; phylum Streptophyta; class Magnoliopsida; order Boraginales; family Ehretiaceae; genus Ehretia; species Ehretia macrophylla. The sequence goes on from CM075769.1 coordinate 72,403,293, forward strand.
GGGGGCCCAACCTCTACGTGAAGCGAAGTTGTCATGCCCAAGGTGCCGTGGGATTCGGTAATAGAAATGTGGTGGATAAAGTATCTTGGCAACCCTAACCGGGGCAAAAAAAAATTAAAAGGTGGGGTGCAACACGAGGACTTCCCAGGGCGTCACCCATCCTAGTACTACTCTCGTCCAATCACGCTTAACTTCAGAGTTCTGATGGGATCCGGTGCATTAGTGCTGGTATGATCGCACCCATCATGTTTTGTGCACAAATCCTTTATGTGTTGACAGTTCACAGTCCCAGCCCAGAGAGATGGCCCATTCAAAAGGCCAATGGGCTTAACAACAACCTATCTGCTTCAACAACACAGCATTCTCGCAAGACGAGATATCGACGCATTGTACGGCCTTGTAATATCCCACGAGTTAAGTTGTCGTCCTTTTAACAGCTCACGACCTACGATTCGGGATGAAAAAATAGAGCAAAAGAAGAAAATTGGCCCGAAACCGATGAAAACATTCGATTTTGGGCTCCGAAAATAGGCGCAGTCAAGCAGGCTCGTTGCCCCCGTTGTAGAGCTCTCGGAGAGCTTTCCAACGGTATGTTGTGCGCCATGTAACTCCTTACGGATCAAAAGTTATGAGCACCGGAGCGACGGAGACCTGGTCACAAGCACCACACCCTCGGTTTGCGGGCCCAACCTCTACGTGAAGCGAAGATGTCTGGCCCAAGGGGTCGTGGGATTCGAACATAGAAAAATGGTGGATAAAGTATCTTGGCAACCCAAACCGGGGAAAAAAAATTGAAAACGAGGGTGCAACACAAGGACTTCCCAGGGGGTTACGCATCCTAGTATTACTCTCGCCCAAGCACTCTTAACTTCAGAGTTCTGATGGGATCCGGTGCATTAGTGCTGGTATGATCGTACCCGTCATGTTGAGGGCACAAATCCTTTATGTGTTGACGGTTCATAGTCCCAGCCCAAAGAGATGGCCAATTCAAAAGGCCCAATGGGCTTAACGACAACCCATCCACTTCAACAACGTAGCATTCTCGTAAGACATGATATCGTTACATTGTATGGCACTGTAATATCCCACGAGCTAGGTTGTCGTCCTTTGAACAGCTTACGACGTACGATTCGGGACTGAAAAACAGGGCAAAAGAAGAAAAGTGGCCCAAAACTGATGAAAACGTTCGATTTTGGGCTCCAAAAATAGGCGCAGCAGAGCAGGCATGCTACCCCCATCGTAGAGTTCTCGGAAAGGTTTCTAACGGTATGCTGTGCGCCGCGTAACTCCTTACAGATCAAAAGTTATGGGCACCGGAGCGATGGAAAATTGGTCAGAAACCCTACTCCCTCGGTTTGCGGGCCCAGCCTCTACGTGAGGTGAAGTTGTCTTGCCCAAGGTGCCATGGGATTCGGTAATAGAAATATGGTGGATAAAGTATCTTGGCAACCCTAACCGGGGCAAAAAAAATTGAAAAGGGTGTACAACACGAGGGCTTCCCAAGGGGTCACCCATCTTACAACTACTCTCGCTCAAGCACGTTTAACTTCAGAGTTGTAATGGGATCCGGTGCGTTAGTGCTGGTATGATAGCACCCGTTATGTTGTGGGCACAAATCCTTTATGTGTTGAGGGTTCACAGTCCCAGCCCAGAGAGATGGCCCATTCAAAAGGCCCAATGGGCTAAACGACAACCCATCTGCTTGAACAACACAACATTCTCGCAAGACGTGATATCGACGCATTGTAGGGCCCCGTAATATACCGCGATTTAGGTTGTAGTCCTTTTAACAGCTCACGACGTACGATCAGGGACGAAAAAACAGAGCAAAAGAAGAAAAATGGCCCGAAACTAATGAAAACGTTCAATTTTGGGCTGTGAAAAAAGCCACAGCAGAGCAGGCTTGTTGCCCCCATCGTAGAGCTCTCGGAGAGCTTTCCAACCGTATGCTGTGCATCACGTAACTCCTTACGGATCAAAAGATTTGGGCACCGGAGCGACAGAGACCTGGTCACAAGCCCCACACCCTCGGTTTACGGGCCCAGCCTCTATGTGAAGCGAAGTTGTCTTACCCAAGGTGACGTGGGATTCGGTAATAGAAATATGGTGGATAAAGTATCTTGGCAACCCAAACCAGGGAAAAAAAAGTTGAACACGGGGGGTGCAACACAAGGACTTCCCAGGGGTTTACCTATCCTAGTACTACTCTCGCCCAAGCACACTTAACTTCAGAGTTCTGAAGCGATCCGGTGCATTAGTGCTGGTATGATCGCACCCGTCATGTTGTGGGCACAAATCCTTTATGTGTTTACCGTTCACAGTCCCAGCCCAAAGAGATGGCCCATTCAAAAGGCCCAATGGGCTTAACGACAACCCATCCGCTTCAACAACACAGCATTCTCACAAGACATGATATTGACGCGTTGTAAGGCCTTATAATATCCCGTGAGTTAGGTTGTAGTCCTTTTAACAGCTCAAGACGTATGATCCGGGATGAAAAAACATAGCAAAAGAAGAAAAATGGCCCGAACCTGATGAAAACGTTCGATTTTGGGCTCTAAAAACAGCCGCAGCTAAGTAGGCTTTCTACCCCCGTCGTAGAGCTCTTGGAGAGCTTTCCAACGGTATGTTTTGCATCACATAACTCCTTACGGATTAAAAGTTATGGGCACCGGAGCAACGGAGACCTGGTCACAAGCCCCACGCCCTCGGTTTGCGGGCCCAGCCTCTACGTGAAGCGAAGTTGTCTTGCCCAAGGTGCTGTTGGATTCGGTAATAGAAATGTGGTGGATAAAGTATCATGGCAACCCTAACCGGGGGAAAAAAAACTTAAAAGGGGGGGTGCAACACGAGGACTTCCTTGGGGCTCACCCATCCTTGTACTACTCTCGCCCAAGCACGCTTAACTTTAGAGTTCTGATGGGATCCGTTGCATTAGTGCTGGTATGATCGCACCCGTCATGTTGCAGGCACAAATCCTTTTTGTGTTGACGGTTCACAGTCCCTGCCTAGAGAGATGGCACATTCAAAAGGCCCAATGGGCTTAACGACAACCCATCCACTTCAACAATGCAACATCGTTACAAGACGTGATATCGACCCGTTGTAGGGCACTCTAATGTCCCTCGAGTAAGGTTGTCGTCCTTTTAACAGCTCACGACGTACGATCCGGGACAAAAAAAGAGAGCAAAAGAAGAAAAGTGGCTCGAAACTGATGAAAAAGTTTGATTTTGGGCTCCAAAAACTGAAGTAGCCGAGCAGGCTTGCTACCTCAGTCGTAAAGCTCTCGGAGAGCTTTCCAACGATATGTTGTGCGCTACGTAACTCCTTGCAGATCAAAAGTTATGGGCACCGGAACGACGAAGACTTGGTCACAAGCCCTACGCCCTCGGTTTGCGGGCCCAGCCTCTACATGAATCGAAGTTGTCTTGCACAAGGTGCCTTAGGATTCGGTAATAGATATGTGGTGGATAAAGTATCTTGGCAACCCTAACCGGGGAAAAAAAATTGAAAAAGGGGGTACAACATGAGGACTTCCCAGGGGGTCACCCGTCGTAGTACTACTCTCGCCCAAGCACGCTTAACTTTGGAGTTATGATGGGATCCCGTGCATTAGTGGTGGTATGATTGCACCCGTCATGTTGAGGGCACAAATCCTTTATGTGTTGACGGTTGACAGTCCCATCCCAGAGAGAAGGCCCATTCAAGAGGCCCAATGGGCTTAACGACAACCCATTCGCTTCAACAATGCAACATCCTTGCAAGACGTGATATCGACGCGTTGTACGGCCCTGTAACATCCCGCAAGTTAGGTTCTCGTCCTCTTAACATCTCACAATGTACGATTCAGGACTGAAAAACATAGCAAAAGAAGGAAAGTGGCCCAAAACTGATGAAAACGTTCTATTTTGGGCTCCTTAAAAAGGTGCAGCCAAGCAGGTTTGCTACCCCCGTCGTAGGGCTCTCGGAGAGCCTTCCAACGGTATGATGTGGGCCGCGTAACTCCTTACGGATCAAAAGTTATGGGCACCGGAGCGACTGAGACCTGGACAAAAGCCTTACGCCCTCGGTTTGCGGGCCCATCCTCTACGTGAAGCGAAGTTGTCTTGCCCAAGATATCGTGGGATTCGGTAAAAGAAATGTGGTGGATAAAGTATCTTGGCAACCCTAACCAGGGCAAAAAAAATTTAAAATGGGGGGTGCAACACGAGGACTTCCCAAGGGGTCACCCATCCTAGTACTACTATCGCCCAAGCACGCTTAACTTCGGAGTTTTGATGGGATCCAGTGCACTAGTGCTGGTATGATAGCACCCGACATGTTGTGGGCACAAATGCTTTATGTGTTGACGGTTCACAGTCCCAGCCCAGAGAGATGGCCCATTGAAAAGGCCCAATGGGCTTAACGACAACCCATCCGCTTCAACAACGCACCAGTCTTGTAAGATGTGATATCGACGTGTTGTAGGGCCCTGTAATATCAAGTGAGTTAGGTTGTCGTCCTTTTAACAGCTCACGACATACGATCCGAGACGAAAAAACAGAGCAAAAGTAGAAAAATGGCCCGAAATAGATGAAAATGTTTGATTTTGGGCTCAGAAAATAGGCGCAGCAAAGCAGGCTTGCTACTCCCGTTGTAGAGCTCTTGGAGAGCTTTCCAACGATACGTTGTGCACCGTGTAACTTCTTACGGATCAAAACTTATGGGCACCGGAGTGACGGAGACCTGGTCACAAGCCCCATACCCTCAGTTTGCGGGCCCAGCCTCTACGTGAAGCGAAGTTGTCTTGCCCAAGGTGCCGTGGGATTCGGTAATAGAAATATGTTGCGTAAAGTATCTTGGCAACCCAAACTGAGGGAAAAAAATTAAAAACGGGTGGTGCAACACGAGGACTTCCCAGGGGGCCACCTATCCTAGTACTACTCTCGCCCAAGCACGCTTAACTTCAGAGTTCGGATGGGATTCGGTGCATTAGTGCTAGTATGATCGCACTCGTCATGTTGTGGGCATAAATCCCTTATGTGTTGACCGTTCACAATACCAGCCCAGAGAGATGGCCCATTCAAAAGGCCCAAAGGGCTTAACGACAACCCATCCGCTTAAAAAATGCAACATTCTCACAAGACATGATATCGATGCATTGTAGGACCTTGTAATATCCCACAAGTTAGGTTTTCGTCCTTTTAACAGCTGATGACATACGATCCGTGATGAAAAAACAAAGCAAAAGAAGAAAAATGGCTAGAAACTGATGAAAATGTTTGATTTTGGGCTCCAAAAACAAGCGCAGCTGAGCAGGCTTGCCACCCCCGTCGTAGAGCTCTTGGTGAGCTTTCCAACGGTATACTGTGCGTCATGTAACTCCTTACAAATTAAAAGTAATTGGTACCGGAGCGACGGAGACTTGGTCACAAGCCCCAGGCCCTCGATTTGTGGGCCCAGCCTCTACGTGAAGCGAAGTTGTCTTGCCTAAGCTGCTGTGGGATTCGGTAATAGAAATGTGGTGGGTAAAGTATCTTGGCAACCCTAACTGGGGCAAAAAAAATTAAAAAGGGATGTGCAACACGAGGACTTCCCAGGGGGTCATCCATCTTATTATTACTCTCGCCCAAGCACGCTTGACTTCGGAGTTCTGATGAGATCCAGTGCATTAGTGCTGGTATGATCGCACCCGTCATGTTGAGGGCACAAATCCTTTATGTGTTGATGGTTCACAGTCCCAGCCCAGAGAGATGGCCAATTCAAAAGGCCCAATGGGCTTAACAACAACCCATCCACTTCAACAACGCAGCATGCTCGTAAGACCTGATATTGACACGTTGTAGGGCACTGTAATATCCCGCGTGTTCTATTATTGTCCTTTTAACAGCTCACGACGTACGATCCGGGACTGAAAAACAGAGCAAAAGTAGGAAAGTGGCCCGAAACTGATGAAAACGTTCGATTTTGGGCTTTGGAAACAGGCGCAACTAAGCAGGCGTGCTGCCCCGGTCGTAGAGCTCTCGAAGAGCTTTCCAACGGTATGTTGTGCACCACGTAACTTCTTACGGATAAAAAGTTATGGGCACCGGAGCGACGGAGACCTGGTCACAAGCCCTACGCCCTCGGTTTGCTGGCCCATCCTCAACGTGAAATGAAGTTGTGTTGCCCAAGGTGCCGAGGGATTCGGTAATAGAAATATGGTGGATAAAATATCTTGGCAACCTTAACCGGGAGTTCTGATGGGATCCGTTGCATTAGTGCACAGCATCCTAGTACTACTTTCGCCCAAGCACGCTTAACTTCGGAGTTCTGATAGGATCCGGTGCATTAGTGCTGGTATGATCGCATCCGTCATGTTGAGGGCACAAGTCCAATATGTGTTGATGGTTCATAGTCCCAACCCAGAGAGATTGCCCATTGAAAAGGCCCAATGGGCTTAATGACAAACCATCCGCTTCAACAACGCAACATCCTCGTAAGACGTGATATCAATGCATTGTAAGGCCTTGTAATATCCCGTGAGTTAGGTTGTCATCCTTATAACAGCTCACGAAGTACGATCCGGGATGGAAAAACATAGCAAAAGTAGAATAATAGCCCCGAACTGATGAAAACATTGTTTTTTGGGCTTCAAAAACAGGCGCACCCTAGCAGGCTTGCTGCCTCCGTCGTAGAGCTCCCGGAGGGCTTTCCAACGGTATGCTGTGCACTGCGTAACTCCTTACGGATCAAAAGTTATGGGCACGGGAACGACGGAGACTTGGTCACAAGCCCTACGCCCTCGGTTTGCTTGCCCAGCCTCTACGTGAATCGAAGTTGTCTTGCCCAAGGTGCCGTGGGATTCGGTAATAGAAATGTGATGGATAAAGTATCTTGGCAACCCTAACCCGGGCAAAAAAAATGAAAAGGGGCGTGCAAAACGAGGATTTCCCAGGGGGTTACCCATCCTAGTACTACTCTCGCCCAAGCACGCTTAACTTTGGAGTTCTGATGGGATCCAGTGCATTAGTGCTGGTATGATTGCACCCGTCATGTTGAGGGCACAAATCCTTTATGTGTTGATGGTTGACAGTCCCAGCCCAGAGAGAAGGCCCATTCAAAAGGCCAAATGGGCTTAACGACAACTTATCCGCTTCAACAATGCAGTATCCTCATAAGACGTGATATCAACGCATTGTAGGGCCCTGTAATATCGTTCGAGTTAGGTTGTCGTTCTTTTAACAGCTAACGACGTACCATCCGAGACTGAAAAACAAAGCAAAAGAAGTAAAGTGGCCCGAAACTGATGGAAATGTTCGATTTTGGGCTCTGAAAACAGGTGCAGCAGAGCAAGCTTGCTGCCCTAGTCGTAGTGCTCTCTGAATGCTTTCCAACTGTATGTTGTGCACCGCGTAACGACTTACGGATTAAAAGTTATGGGCACCGGAACGACGCAGACCTGGTCACAAGGCCACGCCCTCGGTTTGGGGGCCCAGCCTCTACGTGAAGCGAAGTTGTCTTGTCCAAGGTGCCGTGGGATTTGGTAATAGAAATGTGGTGGATAAAGTATCTTGGCAACCCTAACTGGGGGAAAAAAAATTGAAAAAAGGGGGGTGCAACACGAGGACTTCCCAAGGGTCATCCATCCTAGTACAACTCTCGTCCAAGCACGCTTAACTTCAGAGTTCTGATAGGATCCGGTGCATTAGTGCTGGTATGATTGCACCGTCATGTTGAGGGCACAAATCTTTTATGTGTTGACGGTTCACAGTCCCAACCCAGAGAGATGGCCAATTCAAAAGGCCCAATAGGCTTAACGACAACCTATCCGTTTAACCAACGCAGTATTCTCGTAATACGTGATATCGACGTGTTGAAGGGCCTTATAATATCCCGCGAGTTAGGTTGTCATCCTTTTAACAGCTCACGACGTACGATCCGGGACTGATAAACATAGCAAATGAAGGAAAGTGGCACGAAATAGATGAAAACATTCGATTGTGGGCACTGAAAACAGGTGCAGCCGAGCAGGCTTGCTGCCTATGTCGTAGAGCTCTCGGATAGCTTTCCAACGATATACTGTGCGCCGCGTAACTCTTTACGGATCAAATGTTATGGGCACCGGAGCGACGGAGACCTGGTCACAGGCCCTACGCCCTCGGTTTGCGGGCCCAGCCTCTACGTGAAGTGAAGTTGTCTTGCCCAAGGTGCCGTGGGATTCGGTAATAGAAATGTGGTGGATAAAGTATCTTGGCAACCTTAACCGGGGCAAAAAAAATTTAAAAAGGGGGGTGCAACACGAGGACTTCCCAAGGGGTCACCCATCCTAGTGCTACTCTTGCCCAAGCACGCTTAACTTCGGAGTTCTGATAGGATCCAGTGCATTAGTGCTGGAATGATTGCACCCGTCATGTTGTAGGCACAAATCCTTTATGTGTTGACGGTTCACAGTCCCAGCCAAGAGAGATGGCCCATTCAAAAGGCCCAATGGGCTTAACGACAACCCATCCGCTTCAACAACGCAGCATTCTCGCAAGACGTGATATCAACGCGTTGTAGGTCTGTGAGGCCCGACCTCGATTTACGTGCGATACCTCGTTTCGTGTGCCCTAACCTAGATTTGTGTGCCTTGACCTAGGTTTAAGAATGATGTTCATTTTGTGTGCCATGCATTGAATTACGTGCATTTATTTAGGGTTACGTGCATTTACTTGGAAAACGTGCGTTCATCTGGTAGTTCGTGCCCTACCTCGTAGTGTGTGCCGTAAACCTAGGAAAGCGTGCCCTCACGCTAATCAAGAAAGCATCTTACACGAAGCACTAGGTCATTAATTAATCGTACAAATTCCACTAACTATTATTAAATTACTAATTCAATCCACTAGAAGACAAAATCTCACAAAAAGCTAGATATTCCTTATTCTTTATTCCTTATTCTTTTTGCACTTTCAACACACAATTAAATAATGCTCAAAAGATGACAAAAAAATTCAGATTTCTTAAGCCTTGGCCGACCACCTTGTGGCATTTATGCTTGCTTGCTCAATTCAAAATTAATTCTAGACAATTCTATGACAAGTTATGACACAAGTGCAAAAAAAAAAAAGCTCAAAAACACTACCAATGAACCACAAATCTCGACAAGATGCTCCATGCCCATGCTAGGAATTTCAAAATGCTTCTTGAAGACATAAAAATCAGAATTGCTAAGCTCAAGGCCGAACACTTGCATCAACATTTGCAAAAGCTATCATTTTTTTTCATTTCTCTCATTCTCCTCACATTTCTCTTTCTCCCTCTCATTCTTCCCTCTCTCTCTCGGCCTTGGCTGAGTTTCATCTTTCCATAGCTCATCTTCATCATTCTATGGTGCATCAAGACAAGCAACAAGCAAAGAAACTCGACCAAGCTAGCTAAGTTGCAAGAATCACACATGCAAGCTCTTGGAGTCACCATCTCGGCCTAGGTGAGTTTACTAGCTTCCATTTCTTTTCTTCTTGTTCTAACCACATGCACCTACTAAGAACATGGCCACAAAGCTAGGAAAAATAGAGAAAATAGAGTTGGAGTCTCGGCTAAGCAAGGAAGAAGAAGAAATTTGTGCTTCATCAAAGTTTTGTGCATCTTCTTGTTGATTTGCTAAGGTGAGGGCTAAAACTTCTTGAAAACCTTTCAAAAATCCACATGCATGCTCTTAAATGTATGTCCTTGCTTCTGTACTTGAGTTATATGTGTGTTCATAAGCTTTTACAACCATGCATGGCAAGATTTTGGCTTGAAGGTGATGATAGATGAAATCGGGTTTGGTGACAGCTTTCTGTCTTGTGGTTACGAGGTGAGTTTGGCTAGGAAAATGATGTTGAAAATGCATCCAAATTGGTGGGTAACCATTTTTTCCAGTTTTGAACATTTTTTGCAGAAATAGGCCAAATCTAATTTTGACTCTAAGGTCCTAAAAATGGCAAATCATTAAAATATGTCCAAATCTGGAAGTCTGGAAAAATTAAGCAGGTTTTGGCAGATTCACTGACTTTGTAGAACGAACAAGTTTTGACTTAGTAAATGATGTCAAAAATGCATGAAATTTGGTTTTAGGCTAGGTTTTTCAGTTTTGGACATTTTTGTCAGAAATGGACTAAGGCTAAATCTGACCCTAAGGACATCAAAAATGACAAGTATTGAAATGTATGCAAATCTAGACAGTTTTGTGCAATCCCACTGTTTCGGCTATAACTATTGATCTCGAACTCCAAATGATGCATGGTTTGTTTATGAATTTAGTTCACTTCTTAATATTTAATTTGACATCTTATTCACTAGAATTGGATAGGTTTTTCTTGTCTTAATGATTGTGAGAATACAGCCTATTGCAGTGAGGGTTTCACTTAGTTGTATGCTTAGAAAATTTGTTGTAACTTCTCTTGTGGTATTAAATGCTTGGGATTGTGGCATTGGGATGTTGTGTGTAATGTTTTGAATACTTGGGGATGTTTGAATTAATTGATGCTTGGCTTGAGATTGATTTTGAGTTGATTTGGGGCTTGATCGCACGGGTAGGCACAAAATGGAAACACTAATGATTAGGTATATTCACTAAGTGTTGATCCTTTGGATATTTTGTGTAATTATATGTTTAGTAGGCTGCCCGTAGTTGCCCTTATAGCCCTAAATGTAATTTTGATCATTGCATGTCGACAAATAAGCCTTTCTTGCATCGAAACCCACGTAGATGTTGTTGCATGTTGAATAATCTTATTATTTGATTACGTGAACATTGAAATGAGTTATATTACTTGATTTACGTGTGTTATATGGCTACCCGTTTAATGTTCATATAACTTCATATGCCTTTCAAGTGAAATTACTTGTCTTATCGTGCCTCGCTTGTTTACTTGTCAATGTGCAATCTTATGACTGTCCGGAGGCAACCTACTTTGTTGTCCTCCTAATTTGATATATTAAATGTCATAAATGTGCATTGCATATAAGGTTGCAACCTTTCATTCTGGCGTGGTAGCGTTCACGCACACCGGGCGGCATCGGGCTTGCTGGTGCAACCGTGACTACTATTGTCCAATTCCCTCTCTCGCTTGGGGGCTAGACTTCCTCGGAGAGTTGGGTCGTAGGATTTCGGGGTACATCCGGAGTACACCTACTTGGCGTGATAAGGGGATGATTTGAAGTCGGCTGCAACAACTGATACTGGAAATGAACTGAGAGCAAAAGTTCACCGTACCCTTTTTACTATGTTTATAAGTACTTTCGCTTGGTTCCTAGAGGACCTCGAGGAGGAAAGACGGGTAATTGTGTTCCTTTACACTTATATTATTGATTATGTACTTAATTGTGTTATATTCATGCTTGCAAAAGGAGTTTCATAAGTTGAATCGGAAAATGAGTTTCAAAACCTATTTCTCGTTCCCCCTCGCTGAGTTCATAAGGACTCACCCTCTTTTATCATCTTAGGTGAAGAAGATCAAGAACAGGTACCCAAGGACGACGTGCCTAATGATGATTCCTTGGAGTGATTGTTTGTCCTATGTGCTTTGCGTGATTATGGCTATTTGTGAACACTATACTACTCGAAGACTATTTCTTTTATGTTGCTTGTTGTTTGTAATGTAAAAGAACCCCGTTGTAATTTGGGGTCTCATTTTGGTTTGTACTGATGATAACTAGACAGACACTACTGTGGTCGTTTTGCTATTATTACTGCTAGTATCTATAATAGGATTATGAAGTATTAGGCAAGGGCTAAGAAAAATGAACCAACCAAATCTTAAGCAGGTACTCGTTGTTAAGCTAAGATCAACATGTACTTTTGTAACGAGGATAAACAAACAAACGAGACATAGTATCATTCTAGGTTATTAATGTGAGGCCCGACCCCGAATAACGTATGTTACCTTGATTTGCGTGCCATAGACCAAGAATAATATGACTGACCTTGGATTACGTGCTCTGTCTTGGTTTTCGTGCATGCCTCGTCATTCGTGCCTTGACCTAGAATTATGTGCCCTAATCCTCGACTTACGTGAACCGACTTCGAATTGCGTGCGTTATCTCATTTTGTGTGCCTGACCTTGAATTGCGTGTCCTAACCTAGGTTTAAGAGTCGTACCTCGATTTACGTGTATTGCATTGAATTACGTGCCTTGTATTGGTTTACGTACATTTACCTAGGGTTACGTGCATTTGCATTGGAATCCGTGCATTTATCTTGAAGTACGTGCATTAGTCTTGAAGTTCGTGTCTTACCTCGTAGTTCGTGTCTACCTCGTAATTCGTGCCATAGACCTAGGAATCCGTGTCACCACGTTAATCAAGAAAGAATTCTACACAAAGCACTAGACTATAAAATAATCCTACAAACACCACTAACTATTATTATAATCCTAATTCAAATCTCTACAAAATCCACTAACACCTAAATATTATATTTTAAACTCACTACAAGACAAAATCTCTCAAACGTCTAAACATATCCTATATTCTATTCTACCTAGAATCCCTAAATACCCAACATTCTCTTACACACATGCTAAAACATTTCAAAAGATGCTCAAAAGATGACACAAAATATTATTTTTGCATGCCCAAGGCCAACATTTGCATCAACAATTGCAAAAGCTTCAATTTTCTCTCATTTCTCTCACTCTCCTCATATTTCTCTCTCTCCCTCTCATTCTTCTCTCTCAATCTCGGTTTTGGCTGAGTTCATACACCTCTTAGCTCATCTTCATCATCATATGGTTAATCAAGACAAGCCACAAGCAAAGGAACTCAACCAAGCTAGCTAGGTTGCAAGAAAACTCACATGCAAGCTCTTGAGTCTTCATTTCGGCCCTAGGTGAGTTACTAAGCTTCCATTTCTTTATTTCTTGTTCTAACCACATGCATGTACTAAGAGCTTGGTCACTAAGCTAGGAAAATTAGAGAAAACCAAGTTGGAATCTCGGCTAGGCAAAGAAGAAGAAGAAAATTGTGCTTCATCAAGTTTTATGCATCTTCTTGTTGATTTGCTAAGGTGAGGGCTAAAACCTTTTGAAAATCCTTCAAAAATCTACATGCATTCTCTTAAATGTATGTCTTTGCTTCTGTACTTGAGTTATATGTTCATTCATAAGCTTCTTCAACCATGCATGGCAAGATTTTGGCTTGAAGATGATGATAGGTGAAATCGGTTTTGGTGACAGCTCTCTGACCAGTTGTTTCAAGGTAAGTTTAGCTAGGCAAATGATGGTGAAAATGCATGAAAATTGGTAGGTGAATATTTTTGCCAATTTTGAACATTTTTTTGCAGAAATAGGCCAAAGCTAATTTTGATCTAAGGTCTTCAAAATGGCAAATCTTTAAAATGTGTCCAAATTTGGAAATCTGGAAAAATGAAGCAGGTTTTGGCAAATGCACTGACCTTGTAGAACGAACCAGATTTGACTTCGTAAATGATGTCCAAAATTCATGAAATTGGGTGCGCTGCTAGAATTTTCAGTTATGGACATTTTTTTTCAGAAATGGACCAAGGCTAAATCTAACCCTAAGGACCTCAAAAACATCAATTATCGAAATGTGTGCAAATCTGGACAGTTTTGTGCTATCCCACTGTTTCGGCTATAACTAATGATCCCGAACTCCAAATGATACAAGGTTTGTTTCTGATTTTAGTTCACTTCTTAAGCTTTAATTTGAAATCTAATTCACTAGAATTGGAGATTGTTTGCTTATCTTAATGATTGTGAGAAAACAGCCTATTGCAGTAAGGGTTTCACTTAGTGTTATGCTTAGAAAAATTGTTGTGACATCTCTTGTTGAAATAAATGCTTGGGATTGTAGCTTTGGAATGTTTTGTGGACTGTTTTGAATGTTTGAGGATGTTGAATTATATGATGCATGGCTTGGGATTGATTTTGAATTGGTTTGGGGCTTAAATTGCACGGATATGCACGAAATGGAAACCCTAATGACTTGATAGGCTTGCTAAGTATTGATCATTTGGATATTGTGTGGAATTATATGCTTAGTAGGCTGCCCGTAGTTGCCCTTATAACCTTAAATGTAATTTTGATCATTGCATGTTGACAAATAGGCTTTTCTTGCATCCGTACCCACGTAGATGTTGTTGCATGTTGAATAATCCTATCACTTGATTACGTGGACTTCGAAATGAGTTATATGGCTTGATTTACATGTGTTACATGGCTTCCCGCTTAATGTTCATATAACTCTATATGCCTTTCAAGTGAAATTACTTGTCTTATCGTGCCCTGCCTGTTTACTTGTCAATGTCCAATCCTATGACTGATGGAGACCTGGTCACAAGCCCCACGCTCTCGGTCTGCGGCCCCAGCTTCTACGTGCAGCGAAGTTATCTTGCCCAAGGTGCCGTGGGATTTGGTAATAGAAATGTTGTGGATAAAGTATCTTGGCAACCCTAACCGGGACAAAAAAAATTGAAAAGGCGGGTGCAACACGAGGACTTCCCAGGGGGTCACCCATCCTAGCATTACTCTCGCACAAGCACGCTTAACTTCGGAGTTCTGATGGGATCTGGTGCATTAGTGCTGGTATGATCGCATCCGTCATGTTGAGGGCACAAATCCTTTATGTGTTGATGGTTCACAGTCCCAGCCCAGAGAGATGGCCAATTCAAAAGGCCCAATGGGCTTAACGACAACCCATCCGCTTCAACAACGAAGCATTCTCGTAAGACGTGATATCGACGCGTTGTAGGGCCCTGGAATATCCCGTGAGTTAGGTTTTCGTCCTTTTTACAACTCACGACGTTCGATCCGGGACTGAAAAATAGAGCAAAAGAAGGAAAGTGGCCCGAATCTGATGAAAATGTTTGATTTTGGGCTCTGAAAATAGGCACAGCCGAGCAGGCTTGCTTCCCCCGTCGTAGAGCTCTCGGAGAGCTTTCCAACTGTATGCTGTGCGCTGCGTAACTCCTTATGGATCAAAAGTTATGGGCACCAGAGCGACGGAGACTTGGTCATAAGCCCTACACCCGCGGTTTACGGGCCCAGCCTCTACGTGAAGCGAAGTTGCTTGCCCATGGTGTCGTGGGATTCGGTAATAGAAATGTGGTGGATAAAGTATCTTGGCAACCCTAACCGGGGCAAAAAAAAATTGAAAAGGGTGTACAACAAGAGGACTTCCTAGGGGGTCACCCATCCTAGTACTACTTTCGCCCAAGCACGCTTAACTTCGGAGTTCTGAAGGGATCCGGTGCATTAATGCTGGTATGATTGCACCCGTCATGTTGAGGGCACAAATCCATTATGTGTTGACGGTTCAAAGTCCCGGCCCAAAGAGATGGCCAATTTAAAAGGCCCAATGGGCTTAACGACAACCCATCCGCTTTAACAACGTAGCATTCCCGTAAGACATGATATCGACGCATTGTAGGGCCCTGGAATATCCTGTGAGTTAGGTTGTCATCCTTTTAACAGCTCACGACGTACGATCCAGGACTGAAAAACAGAACAAAATAAGGAAAGTAGCCCAAAATTGTTGAATACGTTCGATTTTGGGCTCCGAAAATAGGTGCAGCCGAGCAGGCTCGCTTTCCCCATCGTAGAGCTCTCAGAGTGCTTTCCAACAGTATACTGTGCGTTGCGTAACTCCTTGCGAATTAAAAGTTATGGGCACCGGAGTGACGGAGACCTGGTCACAAGCCCTACGCCCTCGGTTTGCGGGCTCAACCTCTATGTGAAGCGAAGTTGTCTTGCCCAAGGTGCCATGGGATTCGGTAATAGAAATATGGTGGATAAAGTATCTTGGCAATCCTAACCGGAGCAAAAAAAATTGAAAAGGGTGTGCAACAAGAGGACTTTCTAAGGGGTCAGCCATCCTAGTACTACTTTCGCCCAAGCACGCTTAACTTCAAAGTTCTGAAGGGATCCGGTGCATTAGTGCTGGTATGATCGCACCCGTTATGTTGAGGGCACAAATCCATTATGTGTTGACGGTTCAAAGTCCCAGCCCAGAGAGATGGCCAATTGAAAAGGCCCAATGGGTTTAACGACAAATCATCCGCTTTAACAACGCAGCATTCCCATAAGACGTGATATCAACATATTGTAGGGCCCTGGAATATCCCGCGAGTTAGGTTGTCATCCTTTTAACAGCTCTTGACGTACGATCTGGGACGAAACAATAGAGCAAAAGAAGAATAGTGGCCCGAAACTGATAAAAACGTTCGACTTTGGTCTCCAAAAATGGGCGCCCCCGAGCAGGCTTGCTTCCCCCGACGTAGAGCTTTCAGAGAGCTTTCCAATAGTATGCTGTGCGGCACGTAACTCCTTACGGATCAAAAAATATGGGCATCGGAGCGATGGAGACCTGGACCCACGCCCTACACCCTCGGTTTCCGGGCCCACCCCCTAGGTGAAGCGAAGTTGTCTTGCCCAAGATGTCGTGGGATTCGGTAATAGAAATTTGGTGGATAAAGTATCTTGGCAACCCAAACCGGGGAAATAAAAATTGAATACGTGGGGTGCAACACGATGACTTCCCAGGGGGTCACCCATCCTAGTACTACTTTCGCCGAAGCACGCTTAACTTCAGAGTTCTTATGGGATTCGGTGCATTATTGCTGGTATGATCGCACCCATCATGTTGTGGGCACAAATCCTTTTTGTGTTGATCATTCACAGTCCCAGCTCAGAGAGATGGCCCATTCAAAAGGCCCAATGGGCTTAACGGTAACCCATCCGCTTCAACAACGCAGGATTCTCGCAAGACGTGATATCGACGCATTTTAGGGCACTATAATATCCCGCGAGTAAGGTTGTCATCCTTTTAATAGCTCACGACGTACGATCCGGGATGAAAAAACAGAGCAAAAGAAGAAAAATGACGTGAAACTAATGAAAACGTTCGATTTTGGGCTCAAACAACAGGCGCAGCTGAGCAGGCTTGCTACCCACACCGTAGAGCTCTGAGAGCATTCCAACGATATGCTGTGCGTCACGTAACTCCTTACGGATTAAAAGTTATTGGCTCCGGAGCGACGGAGACTTGGTCACAAGCCTCATACCCTCAGTTTACGGGCCCAGCCTCTACGTGAAGCGAAGTTGTCTTGCCCAAGGTGCCGTGGGATTCGGTAATAGAAATGTGGCGGATAAAGTATCCTGGCAACCCTAACCGGGGCAAAAAAAATTGAAAAGGGGGGGTGCAACACGAGGACTTCCCAGGGAGTCATCCATCCTAGTACTACTCTCGCCCAAGCACGCTTAACTTCAGAGTTCTGATGGAATCTAGTGCATTAGTGCTGGCATGATTGCACCCGTCATGTTGTGGGCACAAATCCTTTATGTGTTGACGGTTCACAGTCCCAGCCCCGAGAGATGGCCCATTCAAAAGGCCCAATGGGCTTAACGACAGCCCATCCGCTTCAACAACGCAGCATCCTCGCAAGACGAGATATCGACGCGTTGTAGGGCCCGCTAATGTCCCTCGAGTTAGGTTGTCGTTCTTTTAACAACTCACGACGTACGATACCGGAATGAAAAAGAGAGCAAAAGAATAAAAGTTGCTCGAAACTGATGAAAATGTTTGATTTCAGGCTCCAAAAACGAGCGCAGCCAAGCAGGCTTGCTACCCTCGTCGTAGAGCTCTCGGAGAGCTTTCCAACTATATGTTGTGCGTCGCGTAACTCCTTACGGATCAAAAGTTATGGGCACCGGAGCGACGGAGACCTGGTCACAAGCCCTACGCCCTCGGTTTGCAGGCCTAGCCTTTACATGAAGCGAAGTTGTCTTGCCCAAAGTGCCGTGGGATTTGGTAATAGAAATGTGGTGGACAAAGTATCTTGGCAACCCTAACCGGGGCAAAAAAAATTGAAAAAAGGGGGGGAGGGGTGCAACACGAGGACTTTCCAGGGGGTCACCCATCCTAGTACTACTCTCGCCCAAGTACGCTTAACTTCAGAGTTCTTATGGGATCCGGTGCATTAGTGCTGGTATGATCGCATCTGTCATGTTGAGGGCACAAATCCTTTATGTGTTAACGGTTCACAGTCCCAGCCCAGAGAGATGGCCCATTCAAAAGGCCTAATGGGCTTAACGACAACCCATCCGCTTCAACAACGCAGCATCCTCGTAAGACGAGATATTGACGCATTTTAGGGCCCTCTAATGTCCCGCGAGTTAGGTTGTCGTCCTTTTAACAACTCACGACGTACGATCCGGGACTGAAAAACAGAGTAAAAGAAGGAAAGTGGCCCGAAACTTATGAAAACATTCAATTTTGGGCTCCGAAAATAGGCGCAGTCAAGCAAGCTTGCTGCCCCCGTCGTAGAGCTCTCGGAGAGCTTTCCAACGGTATCCTGTGCGCCGCCTAACTCCTTACGGATCAAAACCTATGGGCACCGGAGCGACGAAGACTTGGTCAAAAGCCCTACGCCCTCGGTTTGTGGGCCCAGCCTCTACGTGAAGCGAAGTTGTCTTGCCCAAGGTGCCGTGGGATTCGGTAATAGAAATGTGGTGGATAAAGTATGTTGGCAATCTTAACCGGGGCAAAAAAAATTGAAAAGGGGGTGCAACACGAGGACTTCCAGGGGGGTCACCCCTCCTAGTACTACTTTCGCCCAAGCACGCTTAATTTTAGAGTTCTGATGGGATCCGGTGAATTAGTGCTGGTATGATCGCACCCATCATGTTGAGGGCACAAATCCTTTATGTGTTGATGGTTCACTGTCCCAACCCAGTGAGAAGGCCCATTCAAATGGCCCAATGGGCTTAACGACAACCCATCCGTTTCAACAACGCACTATCCTCGTAAGACGTGATATTGACGCGTTGTAGGGCCCTGTAATATCCCGTGAGTTAGGTTGTCATCCTTTTAACAGCTCACAATGTACGATCCGGGAGTGAAAATCAGAGGAAAAGAAGGAAAGTGGCCCGAAACTGATGAAAACGTTCAATTTTGGGCTCTGAAAATAGGCGTAGCCGAGCAAGCTTGATGCCCCCGTCGTAGAGCTCTCGGAGTGATTTCCAAAGGTTTGTTGTGCATCGCGTAACTCCTTACGGATTAAAGGTTATGGGCACCAGAGCGACGGAGACTTGGTCACAAGCCCCACGCCCTCGGTTTGCAGGCCCAGCCTCTACGTGAAGCGTAGTTGTCTTGCCAAAGGTACCGTGTAATTCGGTAATAGAAATGTGGTGGATAAAGAATCTTGGCAACTGGCATGCCCCAACTCAGCCTATAAGGTTAGACTAGGGTGTGATCTAAATGTTCATAACATGTCATATACTTAACCGTTTATGAAGAATTAACACTTATCGTTTTAGTCTAAACTCCAAAGTTTTCCGGAAAACCGGCAGCATAACGGCTATAATTGGGCTCTTTGGTTTAACCTAATTCTCTAAACGCCTCAAAATTTACTATCTCAAGTTCATCTCCAACTAAGATTGCTATTTATCATCAATTGAGACGCCTATTGGTT
The DNA here is from genome assembly GCA_037974665.1 of Ehretia macrophylla. NCBI lineage: Eukaryota > Viridiplantae > Streptophyta > Magnoliopsida > Boraginales > Ehretiaceae > Ehretia > Ehretia macrophylla. The sequence continues at coordinate 72,422,704 of CM075769.1, forward strand.
ATCTTGATGTCTCGTTTGATTTATAACCTAGCATGATGCTATGTCTCATTTGTTTGTTTATCCTCGTTACAAAAGTACCTGTTGATCTTAGCTTAATAGCGAGTGCCTGTTTAAGATTGGATAAGTTCATTTACTTAGTCCTTAACTAATACTTCATAACCTATGATAGATACTAGCGGTAATAAAGCAGAACGATCATAGTAATGTCTAGCATCAGTCTACTTAACATAAGTACAAACCAAAATTAAACCCCAAATTACAACGGGGGTCTTTTACATCATAACATTGAGCAACATAAATGGAAATAGTCTTCAAGTAACATAAAGTTCACAAGTAGCCACATTCAAGCAAAGCAAACAATGACAAGCAATCACTCCAGGGGTTCATTATTAGGCACACCATCATCGGGTACCTGTTCTGGGTCTTCTTCACTTGAGATGATAAAAGAGGGTGAGTCCTTAGGAACACAGCGAGGGGGAACGAGAAACAGGTTTTGAAACTCATTTTCCGGTTCAACTTATGAAATCCGTTTTGCAAGAATAAATATAACAATAATACAAGTACAGGAACAGAAATACCAGTCTTTCCTACCCGAGGTTCTCTAGGAACCAAGCGAGAGTACTTATACACATAGTAACAAGGATACAGTGAGCTTTTGCTCTTAGATCAGTTCCAGAACCAGTTGTTTCGGCCGACTTCAAAACATTCCCCAAACACGCCAGGTGGGTGTACTCCGGATGTACCCCGAAATCCTACGACCCAACTCTCCAAGGAAGTCTAGCCCCCAAGCGAGAGAGGGAATGGGACCATGATAGTCACGGGTGCACCGGCAAGCCCGATGTCGCCCGGTGTGCGTGATCGCTACCATGCCGACAGGAAAGGTTGCAACCTTATATGCAATGCACATTTATGACAGGTAATATATCCCAGTAGGATGACAACAAAGTAGGTTACCTCCGGACAGTCATAAGCTTGCACATTGACAGGTAAACAAGCAGGGCATGATAAGACAGGAAATTTCACTTGAAAGGCATATAGAGTTATATGAAAATTAAACGGGCAGCCATGTAACACATGTAAAACATGCTATATAACTCATTACGAAGCCCACGTGATCAAGTGATAAGATTATTCAACATGCAATGACATCAACATGGGTTCGGGTGCAAGAAAAACTTATTTGTCAACATGCAATGGTCAAAATCACATTTGAAGTTATAAGACATTTACGGGCAGCCCACTAAGCATATAATTTCCACACAATATCCAAATGATCAACACTTAGCAAGGCTACCTAGTCATTAGAGTTTCCGTCTCATGCTTAACCGTGTGATTAAACCCTAAGTCAACTCAAGATCATTCTCAAGTCAAGATCATTCAATTCAAACATCCTCAAGTACTCAAAACAGTCCACACAACATCCCAACACCACAATTCCAAGCAATTAGTACCACAAGAGAGGTTACAAGAATTTTCCAAGCATATAACTAAGTGAAACCTTTACTGCAATAGGCTGTTTTCTCACAATCAATAGGATAATCAAAAAATCTCCAAATCCAGTGAATAAGATGTAAAATTAAAGCTTAAGACGTTAACTAAAATCAGAAACAAACCTTGCATCAATTGGAGTTCGGGTTCATTAGATATAGCCGAAACAGTGGAATAGCACAAAACTGTCCAGATTTGCACACTTTTCAGTAATTGACATTTTTGAGGTCCTTAGGTTCCGTTTTAGCCTTAGTCCATTTCTGACAAAATTGTCCAGAACTGAAAAATCTAGCTGTACACCAATTTCATGCATTTTGAACATCATTAACTAAGTCAAATCTGGTTCGTTCTATAAGGTCAGTGCATCTGCCAAAACCTGCTTCATTTTTCTAGATTTCCAGATTTGGACACAGTTTAAAGATTTGCCATTTTGAGGACCTTAGACTCAAAATTAGCTTCGGCCTATTTCTGCGAAAAAGTTTAAAAACTGTTCAAACTAGTCACCTACCAATTTTTAAGCATTTGCAACATCATTTGCCTAGCTAAACTTACCTCAAAACAGACTGGTCAGAGAGTTGTCAACAATCCGACTTCACCTATCACCACTTTCAAGCCAAGATCTTGCCATGCATGGTTGTTTAAGCTCATGAACGAACATAAAACTCAAGTACAGAAGCAAAGACATACATTTGTGAGCATGCATGTGAATTTTTGAAGGAATTTCAAAAGGTTTTAGCCCTCACCTTAGCAAACAACTAAGAGGATGCACAAAACTAGTTGAAGCTCAATCTCTCTTCTTCTTCTTGCTTAGCCGAGATTCCAACTTGGTTTCTCTATTTTTCCTAGCCTAGTGATCAATCTCTTAGCACTTGCATGAGGTTAGAACAAGAAGAAAAGAAATGGAAGCCAAGAAACTTACCTAGGCCGAATAGAAGTCTTCAATGTACATGCATGTGTGATTTTCGAACTCTAGCTAGCTTGCTTGACTTTCCTTGCTTGATGCTTGTCTTGTTGCATCATTTGATGAAGAAGATGAGAAAGGAGGTGGAGAGAACTCAGCCAAGGCCGAGAGGTAGTGAGGAGAATGAGACGAGAGACAGAAGTTTGAGGAAGAAATGGAGAAATGACAAAGTGTGACAAGGAATAAAACTTTTGCAACCTTCAAGCTTGTGGTCGGCCTTGGGCCATTAAAAACTGATTTTTTGTGTCTTCAAGATGGAATTTAAAAATGCTAGCATGGGCATGGTAATTTGGTCGAGCAAGGTGAAGAGATTGAGGGAAATTTGAACAATTTTTTAAGCATTGATAAGTGTTTTTGTGTCATAACTTGTCTAGATTTATTTTGAATTAAACATGCATGCAAACAACTCCTAGTGGTCGGCCAAGGCTACACAAAATCTGAATTTTTTGTCATGTTTTGGATGTTATTTAATTGTGTCTTGAAAGTGCAAAAAGAATAAAGAATGAAGAATGTTTAGTGTTTGGTGAATTTTTGTCTTTTAGTGAGTTGAATTAGGATTATAATATTGATAGTGGGTTTTGTAGGATTGTTTAATAGTCTAGTGTTTTGCGTAAGATGCTTTCTTGATTGGCGTGAAGGCACACTTTCCTAGGTCAAGGGCACGCATTACGAGGTAGGACACGAACTACGAGACAAACACACATTTTTCAAGTAAATGCACGCTACCCTAAATGAATGCACGTAATTCAATGCATGGCACATAAAATGAACATAATTCTTAAACCTAGGTCAAGGCACACAAATCTAGATTAGGGTACACGAAAAGAGGTATCGCAGCAAATCGGGGTCGGGCCTCACATCAACCCAAACCGGGGCAAAAAAAATTGAAAATTAGGGGTGCAACATGAGGACATCCCACGGGGACACCTATCCTAGTACAACTCTTGCCCCAGCACGCTTCACTTTGAAGTTCTGACGGGATCTGGTGCATTAGTGCTGGTATGATTGCACCCGTCATGTTGTGGGCACAAATCCTTTATGTGTTGACGGTTCACAGTCCCAGCCCAGAGAAATGGACCATTCAAAAGGCCCAATGGGCTTAACGACAACCCATCCGCTTCAACAACACAGCATCCTCGCAAGACGTGATATCGACGCGTTGTAGGGCCCTATAATATCCCGCGAGTTAGGTTGTCGTTCTTTTAATAGCTCACGACGTACGATCCGGGATGAAAAAACAGAGCAAAAGAAGAAAAGTGGCCCGAAACTGATGAAAACGTTCAAATTTAGGCTCCGAAAATAGGCGCAGCTGAGCAAGCTTGCTGCCCTCGTCGTAGAGCTCTCGGCGAGCTTTCCAACGGTATGCTGTGCACCACGTAACTCCTTACGGATTAAAAGTTATGGGGACTAGAGCGACGGAGACCTGGTCACAAGTCCCATGCCCTCGGTTTGCGGGCCCAGCCTCTACATAAAGCGAAGTTGTCTTGCCCAAGGTGCCGTGGGATTCGGTAAGAGAAATAAGGATCTTGGCAACCCTAACCGGGGCAAAAAAAATTGAAAAGGGAAGGTACAACACGAGGACTTCCCAGGGGGTCACCCATCCTAGTACTACTCTCGCTTAAGCACGCTTAACTTCGGAGTTCTGATGGGATCCAGTGCATTAGTGCTGGTATGCTTGCACCCGTCATGTTGAGGGCACAAATCCTTTATGTGTTGACGGTTCACAGTCCCAGTCCAAAGAGATGGCCCATTCAAAAGGCCCAATGGGCTTAACGACAACCCATCTACTTCAAAACGCAGCATCCTCGCAAGTCGTGATATCGATGCGTTGTAGGGCACTCTAATGTCCTGCAAGTTAGGTTGTTGTCCTTTTAACAGCTCACGATGTACGATCCGGGACAAAAAAACAAAGCAAAAGAAGAAAAGTGGCCCGAAACTGATGAAAACATTCGATTTTGGGCTCTGAAAACTCGCGTAGCCGAGCAGACTTGCTTCCCCCGTCGTAGAGCTCTCGGAGAGCTTTCCAACAGAATGTGTGTGCCGCGTAACTCCTAACGGATCAAAAGTTATGGGCACTAGAGCGAAAGAGACCTGGTCACAAGCCCTATGCCCTCGGGTTACGGGCCCAACGTCTAAGTGATGCGAAGTTGTCTTGCCCATGGTGCCGTGGGATTCGATAATAGAAATGTGGTGGATAAAGTATCTTGCCAACCCTAACCGGGGCAAAAAAAATTGAAAAGAGTGGGTGCAACACGAGGACTTCCCAGGGGGTCACCCATCCTAGTACTACTCTCGCCCAAGCACGCTTAACTTTAGAGTTCTGATGGGAACCAGTGCATTAGAGCTGGTATGATCGCACATGTCATGTTGTGGGCACAAATCCTTCATGTGTTGACCATTCACAGTCCCTGCCAAGAGAGATGGGCCATTCAAAAGGCCCAATAGGCTAAACGACAACCCATCCGCTTAAAAAATGCAGCATCCTCATAAGATGTGATATCAACGCGTTGTAGGGCCCTATAATATCCCGAGAGTTAGGTTGTCATCCTTTTAACAACTCACGACGTACGATCCGGGACGAAAAAATAGAGCAAAAGAAGAAAAGTGGCCCGAAACTGATGAAATTTGTTGATTTTGGGCTCCAAAAGTAGGTGCAGCCAAGAAGGCTTGCTGCCCCCGACGTAGAGCTCTCGGAGAGCTTTCCAACGGTATGCTGTGCGCTACGCAACTCCTTACAGATTAAAAGTTATGGGCACTGGAGCGACGGGGAACTAGTCAAAAGCCCTACACCCTCGGTTTGCAGGCCCAACTCTACGTGAAGTGAAGTTGTCTTGCCCAAGGTGCCGTGGGATTCGGTAATAGAAATGTGGTGGATAAAGTATGTTGGCAATCCTAACCGGGGCAAAAATAATTGAAAAGGGGGTGCAACACGAGGACTTCCCAGGGGGTCACCCGTCCTAGTACTACTTTCGCCCAAGCACGCTTAACTTCGGAGTTCTGATGGGATCCAGTGAATTAGTGTTGGTATGATCGCACCCGTCATGTTGAGGGCACAAATCCTTTATATGTTGATGGTTCACAGTCCCAGCCCAGAGAGAAGGCCCATTCAAAAGGCCCAATGGACTTAATGACAACCCATCTGCTTCAACAGCGCAGTATCCTCGTAAGACGTGATATCGAGACGTTGTAAGGCCCTGTAATATCCGGTGAGTTAGGTTGTCATCCTTTTAACAGCTCACGACGTACGAACCGGGATGAAAAAATAGAGCAAAAGAAGAAAATTGGCCCCAAAATGACAAAACTTTCTGCCTCCGTCATAGAGCTCTCGGCGAGCTTTCCAACGGTATACTGTGCGCCGCGTAACTCCTTGCGGATTAAAAGTTATGGTCACCGAAGCGACGGAGACCTGGTCACAAGTCCCACGCCCTCGGTTTGCGGGCCCGGCCTTTACGTTAATCGAAGTTGTCTTGCCCAAGGTGCCATGGGATTCGGTATTAAAAATGTGGAAGATAAAGTATATTGGCAACCCTAACCGGGGCAAAAAAAATTGAAAATGGGAGGTACAACACGAGGACTGCCCAGGGGGTCACCCATCCTAGTACTACTCTTGCCCAAACACGCTTAACTTCTCAGTTATGATGGGATCCGGTGCAGTAGTGCTGGTATGATCGCACCCGTCATGTTGACGGTACAAATCCTTTATGTGATGACGGTGCACAGTCCCAGCCTAGAGAGATGGCCCATTCAAAAGGCCCAATAGGCTTAACGAGAACCCATCCGCATCAACAACGCACCATCCTCGCAAGACGAGATATCGACGCGTTGTAGGGCCCTCTAATGTCCCGCGAGTTAGGTTGTCGTCCTTTTAACAACTCACGACGTACGATCCAAGATGAAAAAACAAAGCTAAAGAAGAAAAGTATCCCAAAACTGATGGAAACATTCGATGTTGGGCTCCAAAAATAGGCACAGCCGAGCAAGCGTGCTTCCCCCATCGTAGAGCTCTCGGAGAGCTTTCCAACGGTATGTGTGCGCCGCGTAACACCTTACGGATCAAAAGTTATGGGCACCAGAGCGACAAAGACCTGGTCACAAGCCCTACGCCCTTGGTTTGCGTGCCAAGCCGCTACGTGAAGTGAAGTTGTCTTGCCCACGGTGCCGTGGGAATCGGTAATAGAAATGTGGTGGATAAAGTATCTTGGCAACCCTAACTGGGGCAAAAAAAATTGAAAATGGGGGTGCAACACGAGGTCTTCTCAGGGGGTCACCCATCCTAGTACTACTCTCGCGTAAACACACTTAACTTCAGAGTTCTGATGGGATCCGGTGCATTAGTTCTGGTATGATCGCACCCATCATGTTGTGGGCAAAAATCCTTTATGTGTTGACCGTTCACAGTCCCAGCCCAGAGAGATGGCCCATTCAAAAGGCCCAATAGGCTTAACGACAACCCATCCGCTTCAAAAACGCAGCATCCTTGCAAGACGAGATATCGACGCGTTATAGGGCCCTCTAATGTCCCACGAGTTAGGTTGTCGTCCTTTTAACAACTCACGACGTACGATCCGAGACAGAAAAACAGAGCAAAAGAAGGAAAGTAGACCGAAACTGATGAAAACGTTCAATTTTGCACTCCAAAAATAAGTGTAGCTGACCAGGCTTGCTTCCCTCATCGTAGAGCTCTTGGAGATCTTTCCTACGGTATGCTGTGCGCTGCATAACTTCTTGCGAATCAAAAGTTATGGGCACCGGAGTGACGGAGTCCTTGTCACAAGCCCCACAGACTCAGTTTGGAGGCCCAGCCACGACCTGAAGCGAAGTTGTCTTGCCCAAGGTGCCGTGAGATTTGGTAATAGAAATGCGGTGGATAAAACATCTTGGCAAGCCTAACTGGAGTAAAAAAATTGAAAAGGTGGGTGCAACACGAGGACTTCCCAGGGGGTTACCCATCCTAGTACTACTTTCACCCAAGCATGCTTAACTTCGGAGTTCTAGTAGGATCCGGTGCATTAGTGCTGGTATGATCACACCCATCATGTTTAGGGCACAAATCCTTTATGTGTTGACGGTTCACAGTTGCATCCCAGAGAAAAGGCCCATTCAAGAGGCCCAATGGGCATAACGACAACCTATCTGCTTTAACAACACAGTATCCTCGTAAGACGTGATATTGACGATTTGTAGGGCCCTGTAATATCCCCCGAGTTAGGTTTTCAACCTTTTAACTGCTCACGACGTACGATCTGGGATTGAAAAATAGTGCAAAAGAAGGAAAGTAGCCCAAAACTGATAAAAATGTTCGATTTTGGACTCTGAAAATAGGTGCAGCCGAGCAGGCTTGATGCCACCATAGTAGAGCTCTCGGAGAGCTTTCCAACGATATGTTGTACGTTGCGTAACTCCTTACGGATTAAAGGTTATGGGCACCGGAGCGACGGAGACCTGGTCACAAGCCCTACGCCTTCGGTTTGCGGGCTCAGCCTCTACGTGAAGCGAAGTTGTCTTGACCAAGGTGTCGTGGGATTCGGTAATAGAAATGTGGTGGATAAAGAATCTTGACAACCCAAACCAGGGCAAAAAAAATTGAAAATGGGGGGTGCAACACGAGGACTTCCCAGGAGGTCACCCATCCTAGTACTACTCTTGCCCAAGCACGCTTGAATTCGAAGTTCTGATGGGATTTGGTGCATTAGTGCTAGTATGATCGTACCCGTCATGTTTGGGCACAAATCCTTTATGTGTTGACGGTTCACAGTCCCATCCCAAAGAGATGGGCCATTCAAAAGGCCCAATGGGCTTAACGACAACCCATCCGCTTCAACAACGCAGCATCCTCACAAGACGTGATATCGACATGTTGTAGGGCCCTGTAATATCCCGCGAGTTAGGTTGACATCCTTTTAACATCTCATGACGTACGATCCGAGATGAAAAAACATTGCAAAAGAAGAAAAGTGGCCCAAAACTGATGAAAATGTTCAATTTTGGGCTCTGAAAACAGGCACAATCGAGCAAGCTTGCTGCCCCCGTCGTAGAGCTCTCGGAGAGCTTTCCCACGGTATGCTGTGCGCCATGTAACTTCTTACGGCTTAAAAGTTATGGGCACCGGAGCGACGGAGAACTGGTCACAAGCCCCACGCCCTCGGTTTGCGGGCCCAACCTCTACGTGAAGCGAAGTTATCTTGCCCAAGGTGCCGTGGAATTCGGTAATAAAAATGTGGAGGGTAAAGTATCTTGGCAACCCTAACCGGGGCAAAAAAAATTGAAAATGGGAGGTACAACATGATGACTTCACAAGGGGTCACCCATCCTTGTACTACTCTCGCCCAAGCACGTTTAACTTCGCAGTTCTGATGGGATCCGGTGCATTAGTGCTGGTATGATCGCACCCATCATGTTGAGGGTATAAATACTTTATGTGTTGACGGTTCACAGTCCCAGCCCAGAGAGATGGCCCATTCAAAAGGCCCAATGGGCTTAACGACAACCCATCCGCTTCAACAACGTAGCATCATCGCAAGACATGATATCGACGCGTTGTAAAGCCCTCTAATGTCCTGCGAGTTAGGTTGCCGTCCTTTTAACAGCCCACGACGTACGATCTGGGACGAAGAAACAAAGCAAAAGAAGAAAAGTTGCCCAAAATGATGAAAACATTCGATTTTGGGCTCCGAAACCATGCGCAGCCGAGTAGGCTTGCTTCCCCAGTCGTAGAGCTCTCGGAGAGCTTTCCAACGGTATGTGTGCACCGCGTAACTCCTTACAAATCAAAAGTTATAGGCACCGGAGCGACGGAGACCTGGTCACAAACCCTACGCCCTAGGTTTGCGGGCCCAACCTCTACGTGAAGCGAAGTTGTCTTGCCCAAGGTGCCGTTGGATTCGGTAATAGAAATCTGGTGGATAAAGTATGTTGATAACCCTAACCGGGGCAAAAAAGTTTGAAAAGGGGGGTCCAACACTAGGACTTTCCAGGGGGTCACCCATCCTAGTACTACTCTCGCGCAAACACATTTAACTTCGGAGTTCTGATGGGATCCAGCGCATTAGTGCTGGTATGATCTCACCCGTCATGTTGAGGGCACAAATCCTTTATGTGTTGACGTTTCACAGTCCCAGCCCAAAGAGAAGGCCCATTCAAAAGGCCCAATGGGCTTAATGACAACCCATCCGCTTCAACAGCGCAGTATCCTCGTAAGACGTGATATCAACGTGTTGTAGGGCCCTGTAATATCCCGTGAGTTAGGTTGTCGTCCTTTTAATAGCTCGCAATATACGATCCGGGATTAAAAAACAAAGCAAATGGAAGAAAAGTGGGCCAAAAATGATGAAAACATTCGATTTTGGGCTCTGAAAACATGCACAGCCGAGCAGGCTTGCTTCCCCCGTCGTAGAGCTCTCGGAGAGCTTTCCAACGGTATATGTGCGCCGCGTAACTCCTTACAGATCAAAAGTTATAGGCATCGGAGCGACGGAGACCTGGTCACAAACCCTACTCCCTCGGTTTGTGGGCCCAGCCTCTACGTGAAGCGAAGTTGTCTTGCCCAAGGTGCCGTGGGATTCGGTAATAGAAATGTGGTGGATAAAGTATGTTGGCAACCCTAACCGGGGCAAAAAAGTTTGAAAATGGGGGTCCAACACGAGGACTTTCCAGGGGGTCACCCATCCTAGTACTACTCTCGCGGAAGCACATTTAACTTCGGAGTTCTGATGGCATCTGGTGCATTAGTGCTAGTATGATCACACCCATCATGTTGATGGCGCAAATCCCTTATGTGTTGACGGTTCACAGTCCCAGCCCTGAGAGATGGCCCATTCAAAAGACCAAATGGGCTTAATGACAACCCATCCGCTTCAATAGCGCAGTATCCTCGTAAGACGTGATATCAATGTGTTGTAGGGCCCTGTAATATCCCGTGAGTTAGGTTGTCGTCCTTTTAATAGCTCGCGACGTACGATCTGGGATGAAAAAACAAAGCAAAAGAAGAAAAGTGGCCCAAAAGTTATGAAAACATTCGATTTTGGGCTCTGAAAACATGCGCAGCCGAGTAGGCTTGCTTCCCCCGGCGTAGAGCTCTCGAAGAGCTTTCCAACGGTATGTGTGTGCCGCGTAACTCCTTACAGATCAAAAGTTATGGGAATCGGAGCGACGAAGACCTGGTCACAAACCCTACGCCCTCGGTTTGCAGGCCCAGCCTCTACGTGAAGCGAAGTTGTCTTGCCCAAGGTGCCGTGTGATTCGGTAATAGAAATGTGGTGGATAAAGTATGTTGGCAACCCTAACCGGGGCAAAAAAGTTTAAAAATAGGGGTCCAACACGAGGACTTCCCAGGGGGTCACCCATCCTAGTTCTACTCTCGCGCAAGCACATTTAACTTCGAAGTTCTAACGGGATCCGGTTCATTGGTATAGGTATGATCGCACCCGTCATGTTGAGGGCACAAATCCTTTATGTGTTTACGTTTCACTGTCCCAGCCAAGAGAGATGGCCCATTCTGAAGGCCCAATTGGCTTAATGACAACCCATCCGCTTCAATAGCGCAGTATCCTCGTAAGACGTGATATCAATGTGTTGTAGGGCCCTGTAATATCCCGTGAGTTAGGTTGTCGTCCTTTTAATAGCTCGCGACGTACGATCTGGAATGAAAAAACAAAGCAAAAGAAGAAAAGTGGCCCAAAAGTTATAAAAACATTCGATTTTGGGCTCTGAAAACATGCGCAGCCGAGTAGGCTTGCTTCCCCCGGCGTAGAGCTCTCGGAGAGCTTTCCAACGGTATGTGTGTGCCGCGTAACTCCTTACAGATCAAAAGTTATAGGCATCGGAGCGATGGAGACCTGGTCACAAACCCTACGCCCTCGGTTTACAGTCCCAGCTTCTACGTGAAGCGGAGTTGTTTTGCCCAAGGTGCCGTGGGATTCGGTAATAGAAATGTGGTGGATAAAGTATGTTGGCAACCCTAACCGGGGCACAAAAAGTTTTAAAATGGGGGTCCAACACGAGGACTTTCCAGGGGGTCACCCATCCTAGTACTACTCTCGCGCAAGCACATTTAACTTTGGAGTTCTGATGGGATCCAATGCATTAGTGCTGGTATGATCGCACCCGTCATGTTGAGGGCACAAATCCTTTATGTGTTGACGGTTCACAGTCCCAGCCCAGAGAGAAGGCCCATTCAAAAGGCCCAATGGGCTTAATGACAACCCATCCGCTTCAACAGCGCAGTATCCTCGTAAGACGTGATATCAACGTGTTGTAGGGCCCGGTAATATCCCGTGAGTTAGGTTGTCGTCCTTTTAATAGCTCGCGACGTACGATTCGGGATGAAAAAATAGTGGAAAAGAAGAAAAGTGGTGTGAAACTAATGAAAATGTTTGATTTTGGGATCCGAAAATAGGCGCAGCCGAGTAGGCTTGCTTCCCCCGTCGTAGAGCTCTTAATGTGCTTTCCAACGGTATGTGTGCATCGCGTAACTCCTTACGGATCAAAAGTTATGGGCACTAGAGCGACGGAGACCTGGTCACAAGCCCTACGCCCTCGGTTTGCGGGCCTAGCCTCTACGTGGAGCGAAGTTATCTTGCCCAAGGTGCCGTGGGATTCGGTAATAGAAATGTGGTGGATAAAGTATGTTGGCAACCTTAACCGAGGCAAAAAAAATTGAAAAGGGGGTGCAACACGAGGACTTCCCAGGGGGTCACCCATCGTAGTACTATTTTCGCCCAAGCACGCTTAACTTTGGAGTTCTGATGGGATCCGGTGAATTAGTGCTGGTATGATCACACCTGTCATGTTGAGGGCACAAATCCTTTATGTCTTGACGGTTCACAGTCCCAGCCCAAAGAGAAGGCCCATTCAAAAGGCCCAATGGGCTTAATGACAACCCATCCACTCCAACAGCGCAGTATCCTCGTAAGACGTGATATCAACACGTTGTAAGGCCCTGTAATATCCCGTGGGTTAGGTTGTCGTCCTTTTAATAGCTCGCGACGTACGATTCGGGATGAAAAAATAGAGGAAAAGAAGAAAAGTGGTGTGAAACTAATGAAAATGTTTGATTTTGGGATCCGAAAATAGGCGCAGCCGAGCAGGCTTGCTTCCCCCGTCGTAGAGCTCTTAGTGTGCTTTCCAGCGGTATGTGTGCATCGCGTAACTCCTTACGGATCAAAAGTTATGGGCACTAGAGCGACAGATACCTGGTCACAAGCCCGACGCCCTCAGTTTGCAGGCCCAGCCTCTACGTGAAGCGAAGTTGTCTTGCCCAAGGTACCGTGGGATTCGATAATAGAAATGTGATGGATAAAGAATCTTGGCAACCCAAACCGGGGCAAAAAAAATTGAAAATGGGGGGTGCAACATGAGGACTTCCTAGGGGGTCACCCATCCTAGTAGTACTCTTGCCCAAGCACGCGTAACTTCGAAGTTCTGATGGGAGCCGATGCATTAGTGCTGGTATGAACGCACCCATCATGTTGTGGGCACAAATCCTTTATGCGTTGATGGTTCATAGTCCCAGCCCAGAGAGATGGGTCATTCAAAAGGCGCAATGGGCTTAACGACAACCCATCCACTTCAACAACGCAACATCCTCGCAAGACGTGATATTGATGCATTGTTGGGCCATGTAATATCCCGCGAGTTAGGTTGTCGTTCTTTTAACAGCTCACGACGTATGATCCGGGATGAAAAAACAAAGCAAAAGAAGAAAAGTGGTCTGAAACTGACGAAAATCTTCGATTTTGGCTCCAAAAACAAGCGCAGCTGAGAAAACTTGATGCCCGCATCAAGGAGCTCTTGGAGAGCTTTCCAACGGCATGTTGTGCGCCACGTAACTCCTTATGGATTAAAAGTTATGGGCACCGAAGCGACGGAGACCTGGTCACATGTCCCACGCTCTCGGTTTGCGGGCCCGGCCTCTACTCGAATCGAAGTTGTCTTGCCCAAGGTGCTGTGGGATTCGGTATTAAAAATGTGGAAGATAAAGTATCTTGGCAACCCTAACCGGGGCAAAAAAAATTGAAAATGGGAGGTACAACACGAGGACTTTCCAGGGGGTCAGCCATCCGAGTACTACTCTCGCCCAAACACGCTTAACTTCGCAGTTCTGATGGGATCCGGTGCATTAGTCCTTGAATGATCGCACCCGTCATGTTTAAGGCACAAATCCTTTATGTGTTGACGGTTCACAGTCCCAGCCCAGAGAGATCGCCCATTCAAAAGGCCCAATAGGCTTAACGAGAACCCATCTGCTTCAACAACACAGCATCCTTGCAAGACGTGATATCAACGCGTTGTAGGGCCCCCTAATATAACGCAAGTAAAGTTGTCATCCTTTTAACAGCTTATGACCTACGATCCGGGATGAAAAAACTAGGCAAAAGAAGAAAAGTGGCCCACAACTGATAAAAACGTTCAATTTTGGGCTCCGAAAATAGGCCCAGCGGAATAGGCGTGCTTCCCCCGTCGTAGAGCTCTCGGAGAGCTTTCCAAAGGTATGTGTGCGCCGCGTAATACCTTATGGATCAAAAGTTATGGGCGTCGGAGCGACAATGACCTGGTCACAAGCCCTACGCCCTCGGTTTGCGGGCCAAACCGCTACGTGAAGCGAAGTTGTCTTGTCCAAGGTGCCGTGGGAATCGGTAATAGAAATGTGGTGGATAAAGAATCTTGGCAACCCAAACCGGGGAAAAAAAAATTGAAAATGGGGGTGCAACATAAGGACTTCCCAAGGGGTCACCCATCCTAGTACTACTCATGCCCAAGCACGCGTAACTTCGAAGTTCTGATGGGATCCGGTGCATTAGTGCTGGTATGATCTCACCCGTCATGTTGTGGGCACAAATCCTTTATGTGTTGACTGTTCACAGTCCCAGCCCAGAGAGATGGGCCATTCAAAGGGCGCAATGGGCTTAACGACAACCCATCCGCTTCAACAATGCAACATCCTCACAAGACGTGATATTGACGCAATGTAGGGCCATGTAATATCCCGCGAGTTTGGTTGTCGTTCTTTTAACAGCTCACGACGTACGATCTGGGATGAAAAACAGAGCAAAAGAAGAAAAGTGGCCCGAAACTGACGAAAACGTTCAATTTTGGGCTCCGAAAATAGGCGCAGCTAAGAAAACTTGCTGCCCCCGTCGTAGAGCTCTCGTAGAGCTTTCCAACGGTATGCTATATGCCACGTAACTCCTTACGGATTAAAAGTTATGGGCACTGAAGCGACGGAGACCTGGTCACAAGTCCTACGCCCTCGGTTTGCGGGCCCGACCTCTACGTGAATCGAAGTTGTCTTGCCCAACGTGCCGTGGGGTTCGGTATTAAAAATGTGGAAGATAAAGTATCTTGGCAACCCTAACTGGGGCAAAAAAAATTGAAAAGGGGAGGTACAACACGAGGACTTTCCAGGGGGTCACCCATCCTAGTACTTTTCTCGCCCAAACACGCTTAACTTCTCAGTTCTGAGGGGATCCGGTGCATTAGTGCTGGTATGATCGCACCTGTCAATTTTAGGGCACAAATCCTTTATGTGTTGACGGTTCACAGTCCCAGCCCAGAGAGATGGCCTATTCAAAAGGCACAATAGGCTTAATGAGAACCCATCCGCTTCAACAACGCAGCATTCTCGCAAGACGTGATATCGACGCATTGTAGGGCCCTCTAATGTCCAGCGAGTTAGGTTGTCATCTTTTTAATAGCTCACGACGTACAATCCGAGACGAAAAAACAAAGCAAAAGAAGAAAAGTGGCCCAAAACTGATGGAAACATTTGATGTTGGGCTCCGAAAACAGGCGCAGCTGAGCAGGAGTGCTTCCCCCGTCGTAGAGCTCTCGGAGAGCTTTCCAAAGGTATGTGTGCGCCGCGTAACACCTTACGGATCAAAAGTTATAGGCATCAGAGCAACAAAGACCTGGTCACAAGCCCTACGCCCTCGGTTTGCGGGCCAAGCCGCTACGTGAAGCGAAGTTGTCTTGCCCAAGGTGCCGTGGGAATCGGTAATAGAAATGTGGTGGATAAAGTATCTTGGCAACCTTAACCGGGGCAAAAAAAATTGAAAAGGGAGGTGCAACACGAGGACTTCTCAGGGGGTCACCCATCCTAATACTACTCTCGTGCAAACACGCTTAACTTCAGAGTTCTGATGGGATCCGGTGCATTAGTACTGGTATGATCGTACCCGTCATGTTGTGGGCACAAATTTTTTTGTGTTGACCGTTCATAGTCCCAGCCCAGAGAGATGGGCCATTTAAAAGGCCCAATAGGCTTAACGATAACCCATCCGCTTCAAAAACGCAGCATCCTCGCAAGACGAGATATCGACGCGTTATAGGGCCCTCTAATGTCCTGCGAGTTAGTTGTCATCCTTTTAACAACTCACGACGTACGATCTGAGACAGAAAAATAGAGCAAAAGAAGAAAAGTGGACCGAAACTGATGAAAACGTTCAATTTTCGGCTCTGAAAATAGGCGTAGCCGACTAGGCTTTCCATCCACACCGTAGAGCTCTCGCAGAGCTTTCCAACGATATGTTGTACGCCGTGTAACTCCTTACGGATTAAAAGTTCTGGGCACCAGAGCGACGGAGACCTGGTCACAAGCCCTACACCCTCGGTTTGGGGGCCCAGCCTCTACATGAAGCGAAGTTGTCTTGCCCAAGGTGCCGTGAGATTCGGTAATAGAAATGTGGTGGATAAAGTATGTTGGCAACCCTAACCGGGGCAAAAAAAATTGAAAAGGGGGTACAACACGAGGACTTCCCAGAGGGTCACCCATCCTAGTACTACTTTCGCCAAGCACACTTAACTTCGGAGTTCTGATGGGATCCGGTGCATTAGTGCTAGTATGATCGCACCCGTCATGTTTAGGGCACAAATCCTTAATGTGTTGACGGTTCACAGTCGCAGCCTAGAGAAAAGGGCCATTCAAGAGGCCCAATGGGCATAACGACAACCTATCCGCTTCAAGAACACAGTATCCTCGTAAGGCGTGATATCGAGGATTTGAAAGGGCCTGTAATATCCCCCGAGTTAGTTTTTAGTCCTTTTAACAGCTCACGACGTACGATCTTGGACTGAAAAATAGCGCAAAAGAAGGAAAGTGGCCCGAAATTGATGAAAATTTTCGATTTTGGGCTCTGAAAACAGGCGCAGTCGAGCAGGCTTGATGCCACCGTCGTAGAGCTCTTGGAGAGCTTTCCAACAGTATGCTGTGCACTGCGTAACTCCTTACGGATTAAAGGTTATGGGCACCGAAGCGACGGAGACCTGGTCACAAGCCCTACGCCCTCAGTTTGCGGGCCCAGCCTCTACGTGAAGCGAAGTTGTCTTGACCAAGGTGCTGTGGGATTCGATAATAGAAATGCGATGGATAAAGAATCTTGATAACCCAAACCGGGGCAAAAAAAATTGAAAATGGGGGGTGCAACACGAGGACTTCCCAGGGGGTCACCCATCCTAGTACTACTCTTGCCCAAGCACGCTTGAATTCGAAGTTCTGATGGGATTTGGTGCATTAGTGCTGGTATAATGGCACCCGTCATGTGGTGGGCACAAATCCTTTATGTGTTGACGGTTCACAGTCCCAGCCCAGAGAGATGGGCCATTCAAAAGGCCCAATGGGCTTAACGACTACCCACCCGCTTCAACAACGCAGCATCCTCGCAAGATGTGATATCGACATGTTGTAGGGCCCTGTAATATCCCGCAAGTTAGGTTCACATACTTTTAACAGCTCACGACTTGAGATCTGGGACGAAAAAACAGAGCAAAAGAAGAAAAATAGCTTGAAACTAATAAAAACGTTCGATTTTGGGCTCCGAAAATAGGCGCAGCAAGCTGGCTAGCTGCCCCCGTCATAGAGCTCTCGGAGAGCTTTCCAACGGTATGCTGTGCGCCATGTAACTCCTTACGGATCAAAAGTTATAGGCACCGGAGAAACGGAGACCTGGTCACGAGCCTTACGCCCTCGGTTTGCGGCCTAGCCTCCACGTGAAGGGAAGTTGTCACGCCCCAACCCGGCCTATAAAGGTTAGACTAGGGTGTGATCTAAACATTCAAGTCATATCACGTACTTAATCGTTCAAGAGGGTTTAACACTTATCGTTTTAGCCTAAACTCCACAAATTCTCCGGAAAACCGGCCGCATAACCGCTCTAATTGGGCTCTTTAGTTTGACCTAATTTTCTAAATGCCTCAAAATTTTCAATCTCAATTTCATTTCCAACTAAGATTACTATTTATAACCAATTGAAATGCCTACCAGTTATCTCGAAGTCTCGTTTGATTAATAACCTAGCATGATACTATGTCTCGTTTGTTTGTTAATCCTTGTTGCAAACGTACATGTTGATCTTAGCTTATCAATGAGTACTTGCTTAAGATTGGATAGGTTCATTTTACTTAATCCTTACCGGATACTTCATAATCCTATGATAGATACTAGCCAATAACGATAGCAAAAACGACCATAGTAGTGTCTATCTAGTTATGATCAGTACAAGCCAAAATTAGACACCAAATTATGCTTTGGTTTCCTAAAAGCATACGCAATCACTCTACCATTTTGCATCAACACACAACCCAGTCCTTCCTTTGAAGCATTGCTATAGATTACAAAACCTTGACTTCCTTCAGGCAATGCAAGAACAGGTGCGGTAGTCAATATTTTCTTCAATTCTTGGAAGCTGTTCTCACACTTGTCATCCCATACGAACTTTGTTTTCTTCTAAGTGAGCTTTGTAAGCAGTCCTGCAATCTTTGAGAAATCCTTCACGAACCTCTGATAATAGCCGGCTACACCAAGAAAATTCCAAACCTCCGTAACATTTTTCGGCTTCTTCCAAGACATCACCGCTTCTATCTTTGCTGGATTCACTGCTATTCCCTATTGGGATATGATGTGCCCCAAAAATGCAATCTGCTGTAACCAAAATTTGCATTTGCTAAACTTCGCGTACAATTGATGCTCTCGAAGTTTCTGCAATACCAATCGCAGATATTGTTCATGCTTAGCCTTGTATTTCGAGTATACCAAAATATCATCAATGAAGATCACCACAAATTGGTCCAAGTAGGGTTGAAATACCCTGTGCATCAAGTCCATAAAAGCTACAGGGGCATTAGTTAGTCTGAAAGGCATCACCACATATTCATAATGCCCATATCTCGTCCTGAAAGCTGTTTTGGGCACATCCTCCTTTTTGATCCGCAACTGATAGTATCCTTGCCTCAAGTTGAGCTTTGAATACACTTTAGTTCCCTGAAGTTGATCAAACAACTCGTCGATCAGTGGAAGTGGGTACTTATTCTTGACGGTCACTTGGTTCAATCCTCGGTAATCAATGCATAGCCTCAACGTTCCGTCTTTCTTCTTTACAAATAGGACTGGCGCACCCCACGGAGAAGAACTTGGTTGAACAAACCCCTTCTTCAACAATCCTTGCAATTGGTCCTTCAGTTCTTGTAGCTCAGCTGGTGCCATACGATAGGGAGCTTTAGATATTGGCTGGGTGCCAGGCAGTAATTCTATAATGAACTCGATCTCCTGATTTGGGGGTAAACCAGGTAATTCTTCTAGAAACACATCCGCATAATCTTTAATCACTGGCATCTCCTCCAACTTAGCTTTATCCGATGGCTTGTTAATGAGGTAAGCTAAGTATCAACTACATCCTTTCTTTAAGGACTTCACTACTTTCGTAGATGAAATGATGGAACTCCCGGTGAAGTCTCTTCGACCCATGACTTCCAATATTGGTTGACCAGCTATTTGGAATGTTACAATCTTTCTAGTTGGGAATGATGCTTTGCCAACCAGTCCATCCCTAAAATGACTTCATAGTCTCGAAAGGGTAATACAATAAGATTGGCTGAGAATTCTCTATCCTTAATTTGGATTTTACATGCTTTACAAGCTGAGCAAGTGACAAGTTTAGAACCCATCGGAGTACCAACTTCTACTTCATAAGGCAAACATACAACTTGTAGTTTCACACGTTGCACACATAAGGGAGTAATAAATGAATGAGTAGCACCTGGATCAATTAGCACCCTAACAATTTGATTCAGTATCAATAATATCCCTTCACCAACAGCGGTCTCCTCTGGAAGCTCCTCACACTCTATAGCATAAGCTCGAGCCTGAACTCTAGGAACTGGAGTCTTGCCTCTACCAGCTGGTTTAACCTGATTTTGTTCTGCTTGCCATTTAGGGCAATCCTTGATCTGATGCTGATCACTGCCACACCTCACGCATCGTCCTGACTTCTTCCAACACTGGGCCTCGGTATGACCCTTCTTGTCATAGTAAGAACAATTGATAGACTGAGTAGCAGGTGAACTACTTGTGGATCCGCGGGTGGAAGAGGCTGATGGCACTTTAGTCGGGCCACGGTTATTAACTGGTCTGTTCTGGCTTTGGCCCTGACTACGACTCTGACTCTGGAATTTCCTCTGTTGACCTGGAGGCTGGTATGGTTTCTTGTTCGGCTGGCTCGAACCGGCTCTATCAAGTTTTCTCTTCTCAACTTGGGAAGCATCACCAAGGAGAGTAGAATAAGTATCAAAGTCATGCAAAGCCACCTGGTCCTGAATCTTTGGCCTCAATCTAGTCATAAATTTCCACATCTTCGCCTTAGGAGTACTGACCATGTATTGAGCATAGCGGGACAGTCGGTCAAAATAAGCCTCGTACTGGGCCACCGTCATGTTACCCTGGTTCAAGTGCATGAATTTCTCAATCCGCCTCTGCCTGGAAACTACAGGTACGTATTTCTCCTTGAATGCCTTAACGAAATTACCCCACGAGCGAGGTGTATGATCAGTTTCCCACAATGCATCCAGAGTGTGCCACCAATGCTCAGCATCCCCGTGCAACAGAAACACAGCGAACTCCACCTTTTCTTCATCAGTATAGTCAAGTGGCCTGAAAATCCTCTCGATCTCAAATAGCCAAGCCTCTGCCTTCTCATCATCAGCTTCCCCGTGGAATTTGGACGGGCAAAAGTCAATGAACTCCCTCATTCTGCTATGTCTCCCATGGTTACCATCATTCCTGTTGTTGTTGTTGTTCGCTTCACGTGCATCTTGACGTTCCATCACTTGCGACACGCGATCCATGGCATTCGCCATCATATTAAACATAGCCATGCCAGGTTTAGTCTGATAAGCATCTTTGGTCTCTTAGGGCTCACCGCTCCTATTAGTAGTGCGGGTACTAAGGCCAGCCATCTATAGGCCCAGATTACGATGCACAATTTATTAGAATACGACAAGATAAGAATTTAATGTATAAGGTATGCAACATACAATTTTACATAAACACACAGTTCTAGAAATAGTTAAGACATGTTAGTCACATAAGCACATAGAACACAGAAGGCACAATTAACATTATCACACATAAACAAGTCATCCTAATAACCTTAGGGCTTCTACCCAAGGTCCGAGAGTTAAACCAGGCTTAAGCAATCTAAGCTCTGATACCATTCTTCTTCTATAAGGTGTCACGCCCCAACCTGGCCTATAAAGGTTGGACTAGGGTGTGATCTAAACATTCAAGTCATATCACGTACTTAATCGTTCAAGAGGGTTTAACACTTAATGTTTTAGCCTAAACTCCACAAATTCTCTGGAAAACTGCCAGCATAACGACTGTAATTGGGCTCTTTAGTTTGACCTAATTCTCTAAACGCCTCAAAATTTTGAATCACAATTTCATTTCTAACTAAGATTACTATTTATAACCAATTGAAATGCCTACCAGTTATCTCAAAGTCTTGTTTGATTAATAACCTAGTATGATACTATGTCTCATTTGTTTGTTAATCCTTGTTACAAACGTACCTGTTGATCTTAGCTTATCAATGAGTACCTGCTTAAGATTGGATAAGTTCATTTCACTTAATCCTTACCGGATACTTCATAATCCTATGATAGATACTAGCCAATAACGATAGCAAAAACAACCATAATAGTGTCTATCTAGTTATGATCAGTACAAGCCAAAATTAGACCCCAAATTACAACGGGGGTCATTTACAAGACAATAACAAGCAACATAAGAAATGAAATAGTCTTCAAGCAACATATTGTTCACAAAATGGCCATAGTCAAGCAAGGCACGTAGAGCGAGCAATCATTCCAAGGAATCATCATTATGCACGTTGTCCTCAGGTTCCTGTTCCTGGTCTTCTTCACCTGAGATGATAAAAGAGGGTGACTCCTTATGAACTCACCGAAGGGGAACGAGAAATAAGTTTTGAAACTCGTTTTTCGATTCAACTTATGAAAAATCCTTTTTGCAAGCATGAATATATCACAAGTAAGTACATAACGTAATGTAAAAGTAAAGGAACACAATTACCCGTCTTTCCTCCCCGAGGTCCTCTATGAACCAAGGGAGAGTACTTATACACATAGTGAAAAGGATACAGTGAGCTTTTGCTCTCAGTTCATTTCCAGTATCAGTTGTTGCGGCCGACTTCAAATCATCCCCTTATCACGCCAAATGGGTGTACTCCGGATGTACCCCGAAATCCTACGACCCAACTCTCCGAGGATGTCTAGCCCCCAAGCGAGAGAGGGAATTGGACAATGGTAGTCACGGTTGCACCGGCAAGCCCGATGCCGCCCGGTGTGCGTGAACGCTACCACGCTAGAATGAAAGGTTGCAACCTTGTATGCAATGAACATTTATGACATTTAATATATCACATTTGGAGGTCAACAAAGTAGGTTGCCTCCAAGCAGTCATAAGATTGCGCATTGACAGTAAACACGCGAGGCACGATATGACAGGTAATTTCACTTATAAGAACATGGAGTTATATGAATATTAAATGGGCAGCCATGTAATGCATGTAAATCAAGTCATATAACTCATTTCGAAGTTCACGTAAATCAAATAACGAGGTTATTCAACATGTAACGACATCTACGTGGGACCGGGTGCAAGAAAGGCCTACTTGTCAACATGTAATCATCAAATTCATATTTAGCGCTATGAGGGAAACTACGGGAATCCTACTAATTACATAATCAAACGCGATATCCATAGGATCAATACTTAGTGAGTTTACATAGTCATTAGGGTTTCATTTCGTGCTTACCCGTGCGATTAAGCCCTAAGTTGTCACGTGATTAAACTCAAGCCATACATTGATTAATTCAAACACCCTTAACATTCAAAACAGCCCACACAACATCCCAATGCCACAATCCCAAGAATTTAATACAACAAAAGAAGTTACAATAATTTTTCTAAGCATATCACTAGGTGAAACCCTCACTGCAATGGGCTGTTTTCTCACAATCATTGAGACAAGCAAACAATCTCCAATTCCAGTGAACAAGATGTCAAAGTAAATATTAAGGAGTGAACTAAATTTAGAAACAAACCTCACATCATTTGGAGTTCAGGTTCAAGAGTTATAGCCAAAACCGTGAGACTACACAAAACTGTCCAGATTTGCACACATTTCAATACTTGTCGTTTTTTAGGGCCTTAGGGTCACATTTAGCCTTAGTCTATTTCTAACAAAAAATGTCTAGAACTGAAAATTATAGTGGCACACCAAATTTCATCCATTTTGGATATCATTTACAAAGTCAAAACTGGTTCATTCTACACGGTCAGTGAATCTGCCAAAACCTGCTTCATTTTGTCCAGACTTTCCAGATTTGGACACATGTTGATATTCTGCCATTTTGAGGACTTTGGAGTCAAAATTAGCTTTGGCCTGTTTCTGAAAAACATGTTCAGAACTGGAAAAAATAGTTACCTACCAATTTTCACTCATTTTCAACATCATTTACCTGGTCAAAATCACCTCGCACCAACAAGGCAGAAGGCTGTCACATACCCAATTTCATCTATCATCACATTCTAGCCAAATATCTTGCCATGCATGTTTACAAAAGCTCATGAACACACATATATCACAAGTACATAAGTAAAGATAGACATTTAAGGGCATGCATGTGGTTTTTTGAAAGATTTTCAAGAAGTTTTAGCCCTCATCTTAGCAAAAAAACAAGAAGATGTACAAGACTCTTGATGATGCACAATGAAAATTCTCCTCCTTGCTTAGCCAAGAGACAACTTGGGATTTCTCTAATTTCTTAGCTAAGTTACCATGTTCTTAGTAGGTGCATATGGTTAGAACAAGTAGAAAATGAAATGGAAGCTAACAACTCACCTAAGCCAAAATGGATGTTCAAAGAGCTTGCATGTGTGTCTTTCGCATTCTAGCTTTGCTTGGTCGAACTCCTAGTAGCTTGCATGACTTGATGAACCATTGGATGAAGAACTTAAGCTATGGAGAGTATATTTTCAGCTAGGGCCGAGAGAGAGAAAGGAGAAATGAGAGAAAGAATGAGAGAAAGAGAGGAAATGAAAGAAAAATAAAAGCCTTGCAATGTTTGAAGCTTGTGTCAGCCTAGGGCCTTGCAAAAATCTGATTTTGTGTCTTCAAGATGCATTATTTGAAGTGTCTAGCATGGGCAAGGAGCTTGTGTTGAGATTTGGAGCTTTGGGTAGAGTTTTGAGCCAATTTTTTTTATTGCTTTGTGTCATAATATGTCATAGAATGTTTGGGATTAAATTTTGAATTATGCAAGCATGCACAAATGCACACAAAGTGGTCAGCCAAGGCATTGCAAGAATCTGAATTTTTGTCTTGGTTGAGCAATATTTTAATTGTGTGTTTGGGATATGCAAAGAATAAAGAATAAAGAATGTCTAGCTTTTGTGAGATTTTGTCCTCTAGTGGGTTGAATTAGCAATTTAATATTAGTTAGTGGAGTTTGTAGGATTAATTAATGATCTAGTGCTTCATGTAAGATGCTTTCTCAATTAGCGTGTGGGCATACTTTCCTCCGTCTAGGGCACGAACTACGAGACGAATGCACATTTCCCAAGTAAATGCACTCAATCCTAAATGAATGCACGTAATTCAATGCAAGGCACACAAAACGAAACACGATTCTTAAACCTAGGTCAAGGCACGTAAATCCAGGTTATGGCACATAAAACGAGGTATGGCACGCAAATTGAGGTAAGGCCTCACAGAAGTTGTCTTGCCTGAGGTGCCGTGGGATTTGGTAATAGAAATATGGTGGATAAAGTATCTTGGCAACCCTAACCGGGGCAAAAAAAATTAAAAAGGGGGGGTGCAACACGAGGACCTCCCAGGGGGTCACCCGTCCTAGTACTACTCTCACCCAAGCACGCTTAACTTCGGAGTTCTGATGGGATCCAGTGTATTAGTGCTAGTATGATCGCACCTGTCATGTTGTGGGCACAAATCCTTTATGTGTTGACGGTTCACAGTTCCCGCCTAGAGAGATGGCCCATTCAAAAGGCCCAATGGGCTTAACGACAACCCATCCACTTTAACAACGTAGCATCCTCGCAAGACGTGATATCGATGCATTGTAGGGCCCTCTAATGTCCCGCGAGTTAGGTTGTTGTCCTTTTAACAGCTCATGACGTACGATTCGGTACGAAAAAACATAGGAAAAGAAGAAAAGTGGTCTGAAACTGATGAAAACGTTCGATTTTGGGATCCGAAAACAGGCACAGCTCTCACGCCCCAATCCGATATCGGAGAGCTTTCCAACAGTATTTTGTGCGCCGCGTAACTCCTTACGGATCAAAAGTTATGGGCACCGGAGCGACAGATACCTGGCCCCAAGCCCAACGCCCTCGGTTTGCAGGCCCAACCTCTACGTGAAGTAAAGTTTTCTTGTCCAAAGTGCCGTGGGATTCGATAATAAAAATGTTGTGGAAAAAGTATCTTGGCAACCATAACCGGGGCAAAAAAAATTGAAAAGTAGGGGGTGCAACACGAGGACTTCCCTGGGGGTCACCCATCCTAGTACTACTCTCGCCCATGCACGCTTAACTTTGGAGTTTTGATGGGATCCGGTGCATTAGTGCTGGTATGATCGCACCCAGCCCAGAGAGATGGCCCATTCAAAAGGCCCAATAGGCTTAACGATAGCCCATCCGCTTTAACAATGCAGCATCCTCGCAAGACATGATATCGACGCGTTGTAGGGCCCTCTAATGTCCCACAAGTTACGTTGTCATCCCTTTAATAGCTCACGACGTACAATCCGGGAGGGAAAAATAGAGGAAAAGAAGAAAGGTGATCTGAAACTGATGAAAATGTTCGATTTTGGAAACTGAAAATAGGTGCAGCCGAGCAGGCTTGCTGCCCCCGTTGTAAAGCTCTCAGAGAGCTTTCCAACGGTATGTTGTGCGCCGTGTAACTCCTTACGGATCAAAATTTATGGGCACCGGAGCGATAGAGACCTGGTCACAAGCCCTACGCCCTCGGTTTGCGAGCCCAGCCTTTACGTGAAGCGAAGTTGTCTTGCCCATGGTGCCGTGGGATTCGGTAATAGAAATGTGATGGATAAGGTATGTTGGCAACCCTAACCGGGGCAAAAAAATTTGAAAAGTGGGGTACAACACAAGGACTTCCCAAGGGGTCACCCATCCTAGTACTACTCTCACCCACGCACACTTAACTTCGCAGTTCTGATGGGATCCGGTGCATTAGTGATTGTATGATCGCACCCGTCATGTTGTGGGTACAAATCCTTTATGTGTTGACGGTTCACAGTCCCAACCTAGAGAGATGGCCTATTCAAAAGGCCCAATGGGCTTAATGACAACCCATCCGCTTCAACAACGTAGCAACCTCATAAGACGTGATATCGACGCGTTGTAAGACCCTGCAATTTCTAACGAGTTAGGTTGTCGTCTTTTCAACAGCTCACGACGTACGATCCTGGATAAAAAAACAGAGCAAAAGAAGAAAAGTGGCCGAAACTGATGAAAACGTTCAATTTTGGGCTCTAAAAATAGGCACAACTGAGCAGGCTTGCTGCCCCAATCGTAGAGCTCTCAAAGAGCTTTCCAACGGTATGCTTTGCACTGTGTAACTCCTTACGGATTAAAAGTTATGGGTACCAGAGCGACGGAGACCTGGTTACCAGTCCCACGCCCTCGATTTGTGAGCCCAGCCGCTACGTGAAGCGAAGTTGTCTTGCCCAAGGTGCCTTGGGATTCGGTAATAGAAATGTGGTGGATAAAGTATCTTGGCAACCCTAACCGGGGCAAAAAAAATTAAAAAGTGGGGGTGCAACACGAGGACTTCCCAGGGGGTCACCCATCCTAGTACTACTCTCGCCCAAGCACGCTTAACTTCGGAGTTCTGATGGGATCCGGTACATTAGTGCAGGTATGATCGCACCCGTCATGTTGTGGGCACAAATCCTTTATGTGTTGACGGTTCACAGTCCCAGCCCAGAGAGACGGCCCATTCAAAAGGCCTAATGGGCTTAACGACAACCCATCCGCTTTAACAATGCGGCATCCTCTCAAGACGTGATATCGACGTGTTGCAGGCCCCTGTAATATCCTACGAGTTAGGTTGTCATCCTTTTAACAGCTCACGACGTACCATCCGGGATGAAAAAACAAAGCAACAGAAGAAAAATGGCCCAAAACTGATGAAAACATTCAATTTTGGGATCCAAAAATAGGTACAGCTGAGTAAGGTTGCTGCCCCAGTTGTAGAGCTCTCGGAGAGCTTTCCAACGGTATGCTATGCACCGCGTAAGTCCTTACGGATCAAAAGTTATGGGCAACGGAGCTACAGAGACCTGGTCACAAGCCCAACGCCCTCGGTTTGCTGGCAAAGCCTCTACGTGAAGTGAAGTTGTCTTGCCCAAGGTGCCATGGGATTTGGTTACAGAAATTTGGTGGATAAAGTATCTTGGCAACCCTAACCAGGGCAAAAAAAATTGAAAAGGGGGTGCAACACGAAGACTTCCTAGGGGGTCACCCATCCTAGTACTACTCTCGCCCAAGCACGCTTAACTTCGGAGTTCTGATGGGATCCGGTGCATTAGTGTTGGTATGAAGGCACCCGTCATGTTGAGGGCACAATTCCTTTATGTGTTGACCGTTCATAGTCCTAGCCCAGAGAGATTGCCCATTCAAAAGGCCCAATGGGCTTAACGACAACCCATTCGCATCAACAACACAACATCCTTGCAAGACGTGATATCAACGCATTGTAGGGCCCTCTAATGTCCAGCGAGTTAGGTTGTCATCCTTTTAACAACTCACGATGTACGATCCGGGGGGGAAAAACAGAGGAAATGAAGAAATGTAGCCTGAAACCGATGAAAATGTTCAATTTTGGAAATTGAAAACAGGCGCAGCCGAGCAGGTTTGCTGCCTCCGTCGTAGAGCTCTCGGAGAGCTTTCCAACGGTATGTTGTGCGTCGCGTAACTCCTTACGGATCAAAATTTATTGGCACCGGAGCAATGGAGACCTGGTCATAAGCCCTACGCCTTCGGTTTGCAGACCAAGCCTTTACGTGAAGCGAAGTTATCTTACCCAAGGTGCCGTGGGATTCAGTAATAGAAATGTGGTGGATAAAGTATCTTGGCAACCTCTAACCGGGGCAAAAAAAATTGAAAAGGGGGTTGCAACACGAGGACTTCCCAGGGGGTCACCCATCCTAGTACTACTCTCGCCCAAGCACACTTAACTTCGCAGTTCTGATGGGATCCGATGCATTAGTGCTGGTATGATCGCACCCGTTATGTTGAGGGCACAAATCCTTTATGTGTTGACGGTTCACAGTCCCAGCCCAGAGAGATGGCCCATTCAAAAGGCCCAATGGGCTTAACGACAAGCCATCCGCTTCAACAACGCAGCATCCTCGTAAGACTTGATATCGACGCGTTATAGGGCCCTGTAATATCCTACAATTTAGGTTGTCGTCCTTTTAACAACTCACGACGTACGATCCGGGACCGAAAAACAAAGCAAAAGAAGAAAAGTGGCCCGAAACTGATGAAAACTTTCAAATTTGGGCTCTGAAAAGAGACGCCGCAAAGTAAGCTTTCTGCCCACGTCGTAGAACTCTCGGGGAGCTTTCCAACGGTATGATGTGCGCCGCGTAACTCCTTACGGATTAAAAGTTATGGGCATTGGAGCGACGGAGACCTAGTCACAAGCACCATGCCCTCGGTTTGCGGGCCCAGGCTTTAAGTGAAGTGATGTTGTCTTGCCCAAGGGATGGGATTCGGTAATAGAAATGTGGTCGATAAAGTATCTCGGCAACACTAACCGAGGCAAAAAAAATTGAAAAGAAGGTTGCAACACGAGGACTTCCCAGGGGTCACCTATCCTAGTACTACTCTCGCCCAAGCATGCTTAACTTCGGAGTTCTGATGGGATCCGGTACATTAGTGCTGGTATGATCGCACCCGTCATGTTGTGGGTACAAATCCTTTATGTGTTGACAGTTCACAGTTCCAGCCTAGAGAGATGGCCAATTCAAAAGGCCCAATGGGCTTAACGACAACCCATCCGCTTCAGCAACGTAGTATCCTCGTAAGATGTGATATCGACGCATTGTAGGGCCCTGTAATTTCCAGCGAGTTAGGTTGTCGTCCTTTTAACAACTCACGACATACGATCCGGGACGAAAAAATAGAGCAAAAGAAGAAAAGTGGCCTGAAATTAATGAAAATGTTCGATTTTGGGCTCTGAAAACAGGCACAGCCACGTAGGCTTGCTGCTTCAGTCGTAGAGCTCGCTGAGAGCTTTCCAACGGTATGCTGTGCGCCGTGTAACTCCTTACGGATTAAAAGTTATAGGCACCGGAGCAACGGAGACCTGGTCACCAGCCCCACGAACTCGGTTTGCGGGCCCAACAATACGTGAAATGAAGTTGTCTTGCCCATGGTGCCGGGGGATTCGGTAATAGAATTGTGGTGGATAAAGTATCTTGGCAACCTTAACCGGGTCAAAAAAAATTGAAAAGTGGGGGTGCAACATGAAGAATTCCCAGGGGTCTCCCATCCTAGTACTATTATTTCCCAAGCACGCTTAACTTCGGAGTTCTAATGGGATTTGGTGCATTAGTACTGGTATGATCGCGCCCGTCATGCTGTGGGCCCAAATCCTTTATGTGTTGACGGTTCACAGTCCCAGCCCAGAGATGTGGCCCATTCAAAAGGCCCAATGGGCTTAACGACAACCCATCCACTTTAACAACGCACCATCCTGGCAAGACATGATATTGACGCGTTGTAGGGCCCTGTAATATCCCGTGAGTTAGGTTGTCGTCCTTTTAACAGCTCACGACGTACGATCCGGGATGAAAACACAGAGCAACAGAAGAAAAGTGGCCCAAAACTGATGAAATCATTCAATTTTGGGCTATGAAAATAGGTGCAGCCGAGCAGGCTTGCTACCCTTGTCGTAGAGCTCTAGGAGAGCTTTCCAACGGTATGCTGTGCATAGTGTAACTTCTTACGGATCAAAAGTTATGGGTACCGGAGCGACAGAGACCTGGTCACAAGCCTTACACCCTCAGTTTGCGGGCCCAGCCTCTACGTGAAATGAACTCCTCTTGCCCAAGGTGCCGTGGGATTTGGTAATATAAATGTGGTGGATAAAATATGTACGGGGCAAAAAAAATTGAAAAGAGGGGTGTAACACGAGGACTTCCCAAGGGGTCACCCATCCTAGTACTACTCTCGCCCAAGTATGCTTAACTTCGGAGTTCTGATTGGATTCGGTGCATTAGTGCTAGTATGATCACACCCATCATGTTGAGGGCACAAATCCTTTATGTGTTGACAGTTCACAGTCCCAACCCAGAGAGATGGCCCATTCAAAAGGCCCAATGGGCTTAACCACAACCCATCCGCTTCAACAATGCAGCATCCTCATAAGATGTGATATCGAGACGTTGTAGGGCCCTGTAATATCTTGCGAGTTACGCTGTCATCCTTTTAACAGCTCACGACGTGCGATCCGGGATGAAAAAATAGAGCAAAAGAAGAAAAGTGGCCCAAAACTGATGAAAACATTCGATTTTGGGTTCTAAAAACTGGCGCAACTGAGCAGGCTTGCTTCCCCTGTCGTGGAGCTCTTGGAGAGCATTCCAACAGTGTGTTGTGCGCTACATAACTCCTTACGGATTAAAAGTTATGGGCATCGGAGTGACGGAGACCTGGTCACAAGCTTCACGCCCTCGGTTTGCGGGCCCTGCCTCTACGTGAAGCAAAGTTGTCTTGCCCAAGGTGCTGTGGGATTCGGTAATAGAAATGTGGTGGATAAAGTATCTTGGCAACCCGAACCAGGGCAAAACAAATTGAAAATGGGAGATGCAACACGAGGACTTCCTAGGGGGTCACCCATCCTAGTACTACTCTTGCCCAAGCATGCTTAACTTCGAAGTTCTGATGGGATCCGGTGCATTAGTGCTGGTATGATACCACCCGTCATGTTGTGGGTACAAATCCTTTATGTGTTGACGGTTCACAGTCCCAGTACAGACAGATGGTCATTCAAAAGGCCCAATGGGCTTAACGACAACCCATCCGCTTCAACAACGCAACATCCTCGTCAGACTTGATATCGGCGCATTGTAGGGCCCAATAATATCCCGCGAGTTAGGTTGTCATCCTTTTAACAGCTCAAGACGTACGATCCGGGACTGAAAAACAGAGCAAAAGAAGAAAAGTGGCCTGAAACTGATGAAAACGTTCGAATTTGGGCTGTGAAAATAGGCTCAGAAGAGCAGGCTTGCTGCACCTGTCGTAGAGCTCTCGGAGAGCTTTCCAACGGTATGCTGTGCGCCGCGTAACTCCTTACGGATTAAATGTTATGGGCACCGGAGCGACGGAGACCTGGTCACAATCCCCACGCCCTCGGTTTGCTGGCCCAGCCTCTACGTGAAGCGAAGTTGTCTTGGCCAAGGTGCCGTGGGATTCGGTAATAGAAATGTGGTGCATAAAGTATCTTGGAAATCCTAACCAGGGCAAAAAAAAAATGAAAATGAGGGGGTACAACACGAGGACTTCCTAGGGGGTCACCCATCCTCGTACTACTCTCGCCCAAGCATGCTTAACTTCGGAGTTCTAATGGTATCCGGTGCATTAGTGTTGGTATGATCGCACCCGTCATGTTGTGGATACAAATCCTTTATGTGTTGATGGTTCACAGTTGCAGCCCAGAGAGATGGCCCATTCAAAAGGCCCAATGGGCTTAACAACAACCCATCCGCTTTAAAAACGGAGCATCATCATAAGACGTGATATCAACGCATTGTAGGGCACTGTAATATCCCACGAGTTAGATTGTCATCCTTTTACCAGCTTGCGATGTACGATCCGGGATGAAAAAACAGAACAAAAGAAGAAAAGTGGCTCAAAACTGATGAAAACGTTCAATTTTGGGATCTGAAAACAGGTGCAGCCGTGCAGGTTTGATTCCACCGTCGTAGAGCACTCGGAGAGGTTTTCAACGGTATGCTATGCACCGAGTAACTCTTCACGGATTAAAAGTTATGGGCACCAGAGTGACAAAGACTTGGTTACAAGCCCCACGCCCTCGGTTTGTCGGCCCTCTATGTGAAGCGAAGTCGTCTTGCCCAAGATGCCGTGGGATTCGGTAATAGAAATGTGATGGATAAAGTATCTTGGCAACCCTAACCGGGGAAAAAAAAATTGAAAAGGGGGATGGAACACGAGGACTTCCATGGGGGTAACCCATCCTAGTACTACTCTCGCCCAAGCACGCTTAACTTCGGAGTTCTGATTGGATCCGGTGCATTAGTGCTGGTATGATTGCACCCGTCATGTTGAGGGCACAAATCCTTTTTGTGTTGACGGTTCATAGTCCCAGCCCAGAGATATGGCCCATTCAAAAGGCCCAATGGGCTTAACCACAACCCATCTACTTTAACAATGCAGCATCCTCGTAAGACTTGATATCGACGCGTTGTAGGGCCCTGTAATATCCTGCGAGTTATATTGTCATTCTTTTAACAGCTCACGACGTACGATTCGGGACGAAAAAACATAGCAAAAGAAGAAAGTGACCCGAAGCTATAGAAAACATTCAATTTTGAACTCTGAAAACAGGCACAGCTGAGCAGGCATGCTGCCCCTGTCGTGGAGCCCTCGGAGAGCTTTCCAACGGTATGCTGTGCACTGCATAACTCCTTATGGATTAAAAGTTATGGGCATCGGAGCTACGGAGACCTAGTCACAAGCTCCACGCCCTCGGTTTGCGGGCCCTACCTCTACGTGAAGCGAAGTTGTCTTGCCCAAGGTGCCGTGGGTTTTGGTAATAGAAATGTGGTGGATAAAGTATCTTGGCAACCCTAACCGGGGCAAAAAAAATTGAAAATGGGGGGTGCAACACAAGGACTTCCTAGGGGGTCACCCATCCTAATACTACTCTCGCCCAAGAACGCATAACTTCGGAGTTCTGATGGGATCCGGTGCATTAATGCTGGTATGATCGCACCTGTCATGTTGTGGGCACAAATCCTTTATGTGTTGACGGTTGACAGTCCCAGTCCAGAGAGATGGCCCATTCAAAAGGCCCAATGGGCTTAACAACAACCCATCTGCTTCAACAACGCAGCATCCTAGTAAGACTTGATATCGACGCATTGTAGGGCCCTGTAATATCCCATGAGTTAGGATGTCGTCCTTTTAACAGTTCAAGACGTGAGATCCAGGACAGAAAAATAGAGGAAAAGAAGAAAAGTGGCCCAAAACTAATGAAAACGTCCGATTTTGGGTTTCGAAAATAGGCACAGCCGAGCACGCTTGCTGCCCTTGTCGTAGAGCTCTCTGAGAGCTTTCCAACACTATGATGTGCGCCGCGTAACACCTTACGGATTAAATGTTATGGGCATCGGAGCGACGGAGACCTGGACACATTCCCCACGCCCTCGGTTTGCTAGCCCAGCCTCTACGTGAAGCGAAGTTGTCTTGCCCAAGGTTCCATGGGATTTGGTAATAGAAATATGGTGGATAAAGTATCTTTGCATCCCAAACCGGGGCAAAAAAAATTGAAATGGGGGGTGCAACACGAGGACTTCCTAGTGGGTCACCCATCCTTGTACTACTCTCGCCAATGGACGCTTAACTTCGGAGTTTTGATGGGATCCGGTGCATTAGTGTTGGTATGATCGCACCTATCATGTTGTGGGTACAAATCCTTTATGTGTTGACGGTTCACAGTCCCAGCCTAGAGAGATGGCCAATTCAAAAGGCCCAATGGGCTTAATGACAACCCATCCGCTTCAAAAAGTAGCATCCTCATAAGACGTGATATCAACGCGTTGTAGGGCCCTGTAATATCCTATGAGTTAGGTTGTCATCCTTTTAACATCTCACGACGTACGATCCGGGACGAAAAAACAGAGCAAAAGAATAAAAGTGGCTCGAAACAGATGAAAACGTTCGATTCTCGGCTCTGAAAATAGGCTCAACCGTGCAGGCTTGGTGCCACCATCGTAGAGCTCTCGGAGAGCTTTCCAACGGTATGTTGTGCGCCGAGTAACTATTTACGAATTAAAAGCTATGGGCAACGGAGCGACAGAGACCTGGTCACAAGCCCCACATCCTCGGTTTGTGGGTCCAGCCTCTACGTGAAGCGAAATTGTCTTTCCCAAGTAGCTGTGGGATTCGGTAATAGAAATATGGTGGATAAAGTATCTTGGCAACCCTAACCGGGGCAAAAAAATTTGAAAAGTGGGGGGGCAATAGGAGGACTTTCCAGGGGGTCACCCGTCCTATTACTACTCTCGCCCAAGCACGCTTAATTTTGGAGTTCTAATGGGATCCGGTGCATTAGTGCTGGTATGATCACACCCGTCATGTTGTGGGCACAAATCCTTTATGTGTTGACCGTTCACAATCCCAGCCTAGAGAGATGGCTCATTCAAAAGGCCCAATGGGCTCAACGAAAACCCATCCACTTGAACAACGTAGCATCCTCACAATACTTGATATCGATGCGTTGTAGGGCCCTCTAATGTCCCGCGAGTTAGGTTGTTGTCCTTTTAAAAGCTCACGGTGTACGTTCCAGGACGAAAAAACAGAGCAAAGGAAGAAAAGTGGCATAAAACTGATGAAAACATTCGATTTTGGGCTCCGAAAACAAGCACAGCGGAGTAGGCTCGCTGACCCCGTTGTAGAGCTCTCGGAGAGTTTTCCAACGGTATGCTGTGCGCTGGGTAACTCCTTACGGATCAAAAGTTATGGGCACAGGAGTGACGGAGACTTGGCCATAAGCCCTACGCCCTCGGTTTGCTGGCCCAGCCTCTACGTGAAGCGAAGTTGTCTTGCACAAGGTGTCATGGGATTCGATAATAGAAATGTGGTGGATAAAGTATGCTGGCAACCCTAACCGGGGCAAAAAAAAATTGAAAAGTGGCGTGCAACACGAGGACTTCCCAGCGGGTCACCCATCTTAGTACTACTCCCGCCCAAGCACGCTTAACTTCGGAGTTCTGATGGGATCTGGTACATTAGTGCTGGTATGATCGCACTTGTCATATTGAGGGCGCAAATCCTTTATGTGTTGACGGTTCACAGTCCTAGCCCAGAGAGATGGCCCATTCAAAAGGTCCAATGGGCTTAACCACAACCCATCCGCTTCAACAACGCAGCATCCTTGTAAGACTTGATATCGACGCGTTGTAGGGCCCTGTAATATCCCACGAGTTAGGTTGTTGTCCTTTTAACAGCTCATGACGTTAGATTCGGGACCCAAAAATAGAGGAAAAGAAGAAAAGTGGCCTGAAATTGAAGAAAACGTTCAATTTTGGGCTCCGAAAACATGTGCAACTGCGCAGGCTAGCTACCCCCGTCGTAGAGCTCTCGGAGAGCTTTCCAATGGTATGCTGTGCACCGCGTAAGTCCTTACGGATTAAAAGTTATGGGCGTCGGAGCGACGGAGACCTGGTCACAAACCCTACGCCCTCGGTTTGTGGGCCCAGCCTTTAAGTGAAGCGAAGTTGTCTTGCCCAAGGTATGGGATTCGGTAATAGAAATGTGGTGGATACAGTATCTCGGCAACCCTAACCGGGGCAAAAAAAATTGAAAAAGGGGTTGCAACACGAGGACTTCCCAGGGGTCACCCATCCTAGTACTACACTCGCCCAAGCATGCTTAACTTCGGAGTTCTGATGGGATCTGGTGCATTAGTGCTGGTATGATCGCACCGGTCATGTTGTGGGCACAAATCCTTTATGTGTTGACGGTTCACAATCTCAGCCCTGAGAGATGGCCCATTCAAAAGGTCCAATGGGCTTAACAACAACCCATCCGCTTCAACAACGCAACATCATCGTAAGACATGATATCAATTCGTTGTAGGGCCCTCTAATGTCCGGCGA
This sequence comes from Ehretia macrophylla, assembly GCA_037974665.1. NCBI lineage: Eukaryota > Viridiplantae > Streptophyta > Magnoliopsida > Boraginales > Ehretiaceae > Ehretia > Ehretia macrophylla. Next base: position 72,458,390 of record CM075769.1, read on the forward strand.
GTTAGGTTGTCGTACTTTTAACAGCTCAAGACGTACGACCCGGGATGAAAAAACAGAGGAAAAGAACAAAAGTGGTTTGAAATTGATGAAAACATACGATTTTGGGCTCCGAAAATAGGCACAGCCGAGCAGACATGCTGCCCTCATCGTAGAGCTCATGGAGAGCTTTCCAACGGTATGTTGTTCACCGCGTAACTCCTTACGGATAAAAGGTTATGGGCACTGGAGCGACGGAGACCAGGTCACAAGCCCTACGCCCTCGGTTTGCGGGCCCAGCCTCTACGTAATACGAAGTTATCTTGCCCAAGGTGCTGTGGGATTTGGTAATAAAAAAGTGGTGGATAAAGTATGTTGGCAATCCTAACCGGGGAAAAAAAATTGAAAAGCGGGGTGCAACACGAGGACTTCCCATGGGGTCACCCATCCTAGTACTACTCTCGCCCAAGCACGCTTAACTTTAGAGTTCTGATGGGATCCGGTGCATTAGTGCTGGTATGATCACACCCATCATGTTGAGGGCACAAATCCTTTTTGTGTTGACGGTTCACATTCCCAGCCCTGAGAGATGGCCCATTCAAAAGGCCCAATGGGCTTAACCACAACCCATCCGCTTCAACAATGCAGCATCCTCGTAAGACTTGATATCGACGTGTTGTAGGGCCCTATAATATTCCGCGAGTTAGGTTGTCGTCCTTTTAACAACTCACGATGCGAGATCCGGGACGGAAAAAAAAAGAGCAAAAGAAGAAAAGTGTCCCGAAACTGATGAAAATGTTCGATTTTAAGCATCAAAAATAGGAGAAGCCGAGCAAGCTAGCTGCCCCCGTCGTAGAGCTCTCAGAGAGCTTTCCAATGGTATGCTGTGCGCCACATAACTCCTTACGGATTAAAAATTATGGGCGTCGGAGCGACGGAGACCTGGTCACAAGCCCCACGCTCTCGGTTTGTGGGCCCAGCCTTTAAGTGAAGCGAAGTTGTGTTGCCCAAGGTGTGGGATTTGGTAATAGAAATATGGTGGATAAAGAATCTCGGTAACCCTAACCGGGGCAAAAAAAAATTGAAAAGCGGGGGTGCAACACGAGGACTTCTCAGGGGGTCACCCATCCTAATACTATTCTCGCCCAAGCAAGCTTAACTTCGGAGTTCTGATGGGATCCGGTGCATTAGTGCTGCTTTGATTGTACCCGTCATGTTGTGGACACAAATCCTTTATGTGTTGACGGTTCACAGTCCCAGCCTAGAGAGATGGCCCATTCAAAGGGCCCAATGGTCTTAACGACAACCCATCCGCTTCAACAATGCAGCATCATCGTAAGATGTGATATCGATGCATTGTAGGGCCCTCTGATGTCCTGCGAGTTAGGTTGTCGTCCTTTTAACAGCTCACGACGTATGATCCGGGACGGAAAAATAGTGGAAAAGAAGAAAAGTCGTTTGAAATTGATGAAAATGTTCGATTTTAGGCTCCGAAAATAGGCACAGTCGAGCAGACTTGCTGCCCCCATTGTAGAGCTCTTGGAGAACTTTCCAACGATCTGCTGTGCGCCGCGCAACTCCTTCCGGATAAAACGTTATGGGCACCGGAGCGACGAAGACCAGGTCACAAGCCCTACGCCCTTGGTTTGTGGGCCCAGCCTCTACGTGAAGCGAAGTTATCTTGCCCAAGGTGCCGTGGGATTCGGTAATAGAAATGTGGTGGATAAAGTATGTTGGCAACCCTAACCGGGGTAAAAAAATTGAAAGGGGAGTGCAACACGAGGACTTCCCATGAGGTCACCCATCCTAGTACTACTTTCGCCCAAGCAAGCTTAACTTCGGAGTTCTGATGGGGTCCGGTGCATTAGTGCTGGTATGATCGCACCCGTCATGTTGAGGGCATAAATCCTTTTTGTGTTAACGGTTCACATTCCCTGCCCTGAGAGATGGCCCATTCAAAAGGCCCAAAGGTCTTAACCACAACCCATCCGCTTCAACAATGCAGCATCCTCGTAAGACTTGATATCGACGCGTTGTAGGGCCCTGTAATATACCGCGAGTTAGGTTGTCGCCCTTTAAACAACTCACGATGTGAGATCCGGGACGGAAACAAAGAACAAAAGTAGAAAAGTGGCCCGAAACTGATGAAAACATTCGATTTTGGGCATCAAAAACAGGTGAAGCCGAGCAAGCTAGCTGCCCCCGTCGTAGAACTCTCAAAGTGCTTTCCAACGGTATGTTTTGCACCTCGTAACTCCTTACGGATTAAAAGTAATGGGCATCGGAGCGACGGAGACCTGGTCACAAGCCCCACGCCCTCAGTTTGCGGGCCCAGCCTTTGCGTGAAGCGAAGTTGTCTTGCCCAAGGTGCCATGGGATTCAGTAATAGAAATGTGGTGGATAAAGTATCTTGGCAACCCTAACCGGGGCAAAAAAAATTAAAAATGGGGGGTACAACACGAGGACTTCCCAAGGGGTCACCCGTCCTAGTACTACTCTCGCCCAAGCACGCTTAACTTCGGAGTTCTGATGGGATCCGGTGCATCAGTGCTGGTATGATCACACTCGTCATGTTGTCGTTACAAATCCTTTATGTGTTGACCGTTCACCGCCCCAGCCAGAGAGTTGGCCCATTCAAAAGGCCTAATGGGCTTAACGACAACCCATCCGCTTCAACAATGCAGCATCCTCGTAATACGTGATATCGACACATGGTAGGGCCCTCTAATGTCCCACGAGTTAGGTTGTCGTCTTTTTAACAGCTCATGATGTACGATCCGGGATGAAAAAATAGAGTGAAAGAAGAAAAATGGCCCGAATCTGATGAAAACATTCGATTTTAGACTCCGAAAACAGGCGCATCCGAGCCGGTTTACTGCCCCCGTCTTAAAGCTCTCGGAGAGCTTTCCAACTGTATGCTATGCGCCGCGTAACTTCTTACAGATCAAAAGTTATGGGCACCGGAGCAACGGAGACCTAGTCACAAGCCCTACGCCCTCTGTTTGCGGGCCCAGCCTCTACGTGAACCGAAGTTGTCTTGCCCAAGGTGCCGTTGGATTCAGAAATAGAAATGTGGTGGATAAAGTATCTTGGCAACCCTAACCGGGGCAAAAAATATTGAAAATGGGGGGTGCAACATGAGGACTTCCCCGGGGTCACCCATCCTAGTACTACTCTCGCCCAAGCACGCTTAACTTCAGAATTCTGATGGGATCTGGTGCATCAGTGCTGGTATGATCGCACCTGTCATGTTGTGGGCACAAATCCTTTATGTGTTGACCGTTCACAGTCCCAGCCTAGAGAGATGGCCCATTCAAATGGCCCAAAGGGCTTAACGACAACCCATCCACTTCAACAACGCAGCATCCTCCTAAGACGTGATATCGATGTGTTGTAGGGCCCTCTAATGTCCCACGAGTTCGGTTTTCATCTTTTTAACAGCTCACGACATATGATCCGGGATGGAAAAATCGAGCAAAAGAAGAAAAGTAGCCCAAAACTAATGAAAAAGTTCAATTTTGTGCTCCAAAACTAGGCACAGCCGAGAAGGCTTACTGCTCCTATCGTAGAGTTCTCGTAGAGCTTTCCAATGGTATGCTGTGCACCGCGTAACTCCTTACGGATTAAAAGTTATGGGCATCGGAGCGACGGAGACCTAGTCACCTGCCCCACGCCCTCGGTTTGGGGGCCCAGCCTCTACGTGAAGCGAAGTTGTCTTGCCCAAGGTGCCGTGGGATTCGGTAATAGAAATGTGGTGGATAAAGTATCTTGGCAACCCTAACCGGGCCAAAAAAAATTGAAAAAGGGGGGTGCAACACGACGACTTCCCAGCGGGTTACCCATCCTAGTACTACTATCGCCCAAGCACGCTTAACTTCAGAATTCTGATGGCATCCGGTGCATTAGTGCTGGTATGATCACACCCATCATGTTGTGGGCACAAATCCTTTATGTGTTGATGGTTCACAATCCCAGCCCAGAGAGATGGCCAATTCAAAAGGCCAAATGGGCTTAAGGAGAACCCATCCACTTTGGCAACATAGCAACCTCACAAGACGTGATATCGAGGCATTGTAGGGCCCTCTAATATCCCACGAGTTAGGTTGTCGTCCTTTTAACAGCTCATGACGTACGATCCGGCACGGAAAAACAGTGCAAAAGAAGAAAAGTAGCCCGAAACTAATGAAAACGTTCGATTTTGGGCCCCGAAAATAGGCGCAGCTGAGCTGGCTTGCTGCCCCAATCGTAGAGCTCTGGAAAAGCTTTCCAACGTTGTGTTTTGCGCCGCATAACTCCTTACGGATCAAAAGTTATGGGCACTGGAGCGACAGAGACTTGGTCACAAGCCCTACGACCTCGGTTTGCGGACCCAGCCTCTACGTGAAGCGAAGTTGTCTTGCCCAAGGTGCCGTACGATTCGGTAATAGAAATGTGGTGGATAAAGTATCTTGGCAACCCTAACCGGGGCAAAAAAAATTGAAAAGGGAGGGTGCAACACGAGGACTTCCCAAGGGGTCACCCATCCTAGTACTACTCTCGCCCAAGCACGCTTAACTTCGGAGTTCTGAAGGGATCCGGTGCATTAGTGCTGGTATGATCACACCCGTCATGTTGTTGGCACAAATCCTTTACATGTTGACCGTTCACAGTCTCAGCCCAGAGAAATAGCCCATTCAAAAGTCCCAATGAGCTTAACGACTACCCATCAGCTTCAACAACGCAGCATCCTCGCAAGACGTGATATAGACGTGTTGTAGGGCCCTCTAATGTCCGAAGAGTTAGGTTGTCGTACTTTTAACAACTCACGACGTACGATCCGGGATGAAAAAATAGATAAAAATCAGAAAATTGGCCCGAAACAGATGAAAATATTCGATTTTGGGCTTCGAAAACAGGCGCAGCCGAGCAGGCTTGCCACCCCCGTCATAGAGCTCTCGGAGAGCTTTCTAATGGTATGTTGTGCTCCACGTAACTCCTTATGGATCAAAAGTTATGGGTACCAGAGCGACAAAGACCTAGTCACAAGCCCTACGCCCTCGGTATACGGGCCCAGACTCTACGTCAAGCGAAGTTGTCTTGCCTAGGTGTGGGATTTGGTAATATAAAGGTGGTGGATAAAGTATCTAGGCAACCATAACCGGGGCAAAAAAAATTGAAAAGATAGGGTGCAACACGAGGACTTCCCAGGGGGTCACCCATCCTTGTACTACTCTCACCCAAGCACGGTTAACTTCGGAGTTCTGATGGGATCCGGTGCATTAGTGCTGGTATGATCGCACCCGTCATGTTGTGGGAAGAAATCCTTTATGTGTTGACGGTTCACAGTCCCAGCCCAGAGAGATCACCTATTCAAATGGCCCAATGGGATTAACGACAACCCATCCGCTTCAACAACGCAGCATCCTCACAAGATGTGATATCAATGCGTTGTAGGGCCCTCTAATGTCCCGCGAGTTAGGTTGTCGTCATTTTAATAACTCACGACGTACGATCCTGGTCAGAAAAACAGAGGAAAAGAAGAAAAATAGTCTGAAATTGAAGAAAACATTCGATTTTGGGCTCCGAAAGCAGTCGCAGGTTTGCTGAACCCATCTTAGAGCTCTTGGAGAGCTTTCCAACGGTATGTTGTGCGCCGCGTAACTCCTTACGGATCAAAAGTTATGGGCACCGGAGCGACGGAGACCTGGTCCCAAGCCCTATGCCCTCGGTTTGCAGGCCCAGCCTCTATGTGAAGCGAAGTTGTCCTGCCCAAGGTGCCGTGGGATTCGGTAATAGAATTGTGGTGGATAAAGTATGTTGGCAACCCTAACCGGGGTAAAAAAAATTGAAAAGGGGGGTGCAACACGAGGACTTCCCAGGGCGTCACCCATCCTAGTACAACTCTCGCCCAAGCACGCTTAACTTCGGTGTTCTGATAGGATCCGGTGCATTAGTGCTGGTATGATCGCACCCATCATGTTGAGGGAACAAATACTTTTTGTTTAATGGTTCACAGTCTCAGCCCAGAGAGATGGCCCATTCAAAAGGCCCAATGGGCATAACCACAACACATCCGCTTCAACAACGTAGCATCCTCGTAAGACTTCATATCGACGCATTGTAGGGCCTTGTAATATCCCATGAGTTAGGTTGTCGTCCTTTTAACTGCTCATGACGTGAGATCTGGGATGGAAAAACATAGCAAAAGAAGAAAAGTGGCCCGAAACAGATGAAAACGTTCAATTTTGGGTACCGAAAATAGGCGCAGCCGAGCAAGCTGGCTACCCCTGTCGCAGAGCTCTCGGAGAGTTTTCCAACGGTATGCTGTGCGTCGTGTAACTCCTTACGGATTAAAAGTTATAGGCACCGAAGCGACGGAGACCTGGTCACAAGCCCCACGCCCTCGGTTTGCGGGCCCAGCCTCTACGTGAATTGAAGTTGTCTTGCCCAAGGTGTGGGATTCGATAATAGAAATATGGTGGATAAAGTATCTCGGCAACCCTAACCGGGGCAAAAAAAATTGAAAAGACGGGGTGCAACACGAGGACTTCCTAGGGGGTCACCCATCCTAGTACTACTCTCGCCCAAGCATGCTTAACTTCGGAGTTATGATGGGATCCGGTGCATTAATGCTGGTATGATCGCACCCGTCATGTTGTGGGCACAAATCCTTTACGTGTTGACTGTTCACAATCCCAGCCCAGAGAGATGGCCCATTCAAAAGGCCCAATGAGCTTAACGACAACCCATCAGCTTCAACAACAAAGCAACCTCGCAAGACATTATATCGACGTGTTGTAGGGCCCTCTAATGTCCGAAGAGCTCGATTGTCAAACTTTTAATAGCTCACGACATACGATCCGGAACGGGAAAGCAGATGAAAAGAAGAAAAAGTGGCCCGAAACTGATGAAAACGTACAATTTTGGGCTCTGAAAATAGGCATAGCCGAGCAGCTAAGCAGGCTTGACACCCCCGTCATAGAGCTCTCGGAGAGCTTTCCAACGGTATGCTGTGCGCTGCGTAACTCCTTACGGATCAAAAGTTATGAGCACCGGAGCGATAGAGACCTGGTTACAAGCCCTACGCCCTCGGTTTGCGGGCCCAACCTCTACGTGAAGCGAAGTTGTCTTGCCCAAGGTGCTGTGGGATTCGGTAATAGAAATGTGGTGGATAAAGTATCTTGGCAAGCCTAACCGGGGAAAAAAAAATTGAAAAGGGGGTGCAATACGAGGAGTTCCAAAGGGGTCACCCATCTTAGTACTACTCTCGCCCAAGCACGTTTAACTTTGCAGTTCTGATGAGATCCGGTGCATTAGTGCTAGTATGATCGCACCCATAAAGTTGAGGGCACAAATCCTTTATGTGTTGACGGTTCACTGTCCCAGCCCAGAGAGATAGCACATTCAAAAGGCCCAATGGGCTTAACCACAACCCATCCGCTTCAACAACACAGCATCCTCGTAAGACTTGATATCGACGCATTTTAGGGCCCTGTATTATCCCGCGAGTTAGGATGTCGTCCTTTTAACAGCTCAAGACGTGAGATCCAAGACGGAAAAACAGAGGAAAAGAAGAAAAGTGGCCCAAAACTGATGAAAACATTCGATTTTGGGCTCCGAAAATAGGCGTAGCTGGGCAGGCTGGCTGCCCGCATCGTAGAACTCTCGGAGAGCTTTCCAAAATTATGTTGTGCACCGCGTAACTCCTTACGGATTAAAAGTTATGGGCACCGGAGCGACGGAGACCTGGTCACAAGCCCCACGCCCTCGGTTTGCGGGCCCAGCTTCTACGTGAAGCGAAGTTGTCTTGCCCAAAGTGTGGGATTCGGTAATAGAAATATGGTGGATAAAGTATCTCGGCAATCCTAAGCGGGGTAAAAAAAATTGAAAAGGGGGGTGCAACACGAGGACTTCCCAGGGGGTCACCCATCCTAGTACAACTCTCGCCCAAGCACGTTTAACTTCGGTGTTCTGATTAGATCCAGTGCATTAGTGCTGGTATGATCGCACCCGTCATGTTGAGGGCACAAATACTTTTTGTGTTGACGGTTCACAGTCTCAGCCCAGAGAGATGGCCCATTCAAAAGGCCCAATGGGCTTAACCACAACACATCCGCTTCAACAACGTAGCATCCTCGTAAGACTTTAAATCGACGCATTGTAGAGCCCTGTAATATCCCACGAGTTAGGTTGTCGTCCTTTTAACAGCTCACGACGTGAGATCCGGGATGAAAAAATAGAGCAAAAGAAGAAAAGTGGCCCGAAACAGATGAAAACGTTCAATTTTGGGTATCAAAAATAGGTGCAGCCGAGCAAGCAGGCTGCCCTCGTCACAGAGCTCTCGGAGAGCTTTACAACGGTATGCTGTGCGTCGCGTAACTCTTTACGGATTAAAAGTTATGGGCACCGGAGCGACGGAGACCTGGTCACTAGCCCCAAGCCCTCGGTTTGCGGGCCCAGCCTATACGTGAATTGAAGTTGTCTTGCCCAAGGTGTGGATTCGGTAATAGAAATATGGTGGATAAAGTATCTCGGCAACCCTAACCGGGGCAAAAAAAATTGAAAAGACGGGGTGCAACACGAGGACTTCCCAGGGGGTCACCCATCCTAGTACTACTCTCGCCCAAGCACGCTTAACTTCGGAGTTATGATGGGATCCGGTGCATTAGTGCTGGTATGATCGCACCCGTCATGTTGTGGGCACAAATCCTTTACGTGTTGACTGTTCACAGTCCCAGCCCAGAGAGATGGCCCATTCAAAAGGCCCAATGAGCTTAACGACAACCCATCAGCTTCAACAACGCAGCATCCTCGCAAGATGTGATATCGACGTGTTGTAGGGACCTCTAATGTCCCAAGAGTTAGGTTGTAATACTTTTAACAGCTCACGACATACGATCCGGAACGGAAAAGCAGATGAAAAGAAGAAAAGTGTCCCGAAACTGAGGAAAACGTTCAATTTTGGGCTCCGAAAATAGGCATAGCTGAGCAGGCTTGCCCTCCCGTCATAGAACTCTCGGAGAGCTTTCCAATGGTATGCTGTGCGCTGTGTAACTCCTTACGGATCAAAAGTTATGAGCACCGGAGCGACAGAGACCTGGTTACAAGCCCTACGCCCTCGGTTTGCGGGCCCAACCTCTACGTGAAGCGAAGTTGTCTTCCCCAAGGTGCTGTGGGACTCGGTAATAGAAATGTGGTGGATAAAGTATCTTGGCAACCCTAACCGGGGCAAAAAAATTGAAAATGGGGTGCAATACGAGGAGTTCCCAAGGGGTCACCCATCTTAGTACTACTCTCGCCCAAGCACGTTTAACTTTTGAGTTCTGATGGGATCCGGTGCATTAGTGCTGGTATGATCGCACCCATCATGTTGAGGGCACAAATCCTTTATGTGTTGACGGCTCACTGTCCCAGCCCAGAGAGATAGCACATTCAAAAGGCCCAAAGGGCTTAACGACAACCCATCCGCTTCAACAATGCAACATCCTCGTAAGACTTGATATCGACGCGTTTTAGGGCTCTGTAATATCCCGCGAGTTAGGATGTCGTCCTTTTAACAGCTCAAGACGTGAGATCCAGGACAGAAAAATAGAGGAAAAGAAGAAAAGTGGCCCAAAATTGATGAAAACGTTCAATTTTGGGCTCTGAAAATAGGCGCAGCTGAGCAGGCTGGCTGCCCCCATCGTAGAGCTCTCGAAGAGCTTTCCAACATTATGTTGTGCGCCGCGTAACTCTTTACGGATTAAAAGTTATGGGCACCGGAGAGACGGAGACCTGGTCACAAGCCCCACGCCCTCGGTTTACGCGCCCAGCTTCTACGTGAAGCGAAGTTGTCTTGCCCAAGGTGTGGGATTCGGTAATAGAAATATGGTGGATAAAGTATCTCGGCAATCTAACTGGGGCAAAAAGAATTGAAAACGCGGGGTGCAAGACGAGGACTTCCCAGGGGGTCACCCATCCTTGTACTACTCTCGCCCAAGCACGCTTAACTTCGGAGTTATGATGCATCCAATGCATTAGTGCTGGTATGATCGCACCCGCCATGTTGTGGGCACAAATCCTTTATGTGTTGACTGTTCACAGTCCCAGCCCAGAGAGATAGCCCATTCAAAAGGCCCAATGAGCTTAACGACAACCCATCAGCTTCAACAATGCAGCATCCTCGCAAGACATGATATCGACATGTTGTAGGGCCCTCTAATGTCCGAAGAGTTCGGTTGTCGTACTTTTAACAGCTCACGACATACAATTCGGGACGGAAAAGCAGATGAAAAGAAGAAAAGTGGCCCGAAATTGATGAAAACGTTCAATTTTGGGCTCCGAAAATAGACACAGCAGAGCTGGCTTGCCACCCTCGTAATAGAGCTCTCGGAGAGCTTTCCAACGGTATACTGTGCGCTGCGTAACTCCTTACGGATCAAAAGTTATGAGCACCGGAGCGACAGAGACCTGGTCACAAGCCCTACGCCCTCGGTTTGCGGGCCCAACCTCTACGTGAAGCGAAGTTGTCTTGCCCAAGGTGCTGTGGGATTTGGTAATAGAAATGTGGTGGATAAAGTATCTTGGCAACCCTAACCGGGGCAAAAAAAATTGAAAAGGGGGTGCAATACGAGGAGTTCCCAAGGGGTCACCCATCTTAGTACTACTCTCGCCCAAGCACGTTTGACTTTGGAGTTCTGATGGGATCCGGTGCATTAGTGCTGGTATGATCGCACCCATCATGTTGAGGGCACAAATCCTTTATGTGTTGACGGTTCACTGTCCCAGCCCAGAGAGATAGCCCATTCAAAAGGCCCAATGGGCTTAACCACAACCCATCCGCTTCAACAACGCAGCATCCTCGTAAGACTTGATATCGACGCATTTTAGGGCCCTGTATTATCCCGCGAGTTAGGATGTCGTCCTTTTAACAGCTCACGACGTACGATCCGGGATGAAAAAATAGAGGAAAAGAAGAAAAGTGGCTTGAAACTGATGAAAACGTTCGATTTTGGGCTCCGAAAATTGGCGTAGCTGAGTAAGGTTGCGGTCCCCGTTGTAGGGCTTTCGGAGAGCTTTCCAATGGTATGTTGTGCGCCGCATAACTCCTTACGGATCAAAAGTTATGGGCACCAGAGTGACGGAGACTTGGTCACAAGCCCTACGCCCTCAGTTTGCGGGCCCAGCTTCTACGTGAAGGGAAGTTTTCTTGCCCAAGGTGTGGGATTTGGTAATAGAAATATGGAGGATAAAGTATCTCGGCAACCCTAACCGGGGCAAAAAAAATTGAAAAGACGGGGTGCAACACGAGGACTTGCCAGGGGGTCACCCATCCTAGTACTACTCTCACCCAAGCACGCTTAACTTCGGAGTTCTGATGGGATCCTATGTGTCACACCCCAACCCGGCCTATAGGGTTAGACTAGGGTGTGATCTAAACATTCAAGTCATATCACATACTTAACTGTTTATGAAGATCTAACACTTAATGTTTTAGACTAAACTCCAAAAGTTCCCAGAAAACTGGCAGCATAACGGTCGTAATTGGGCTCTTTGGTTTGATCTAATTCTCTAAACGCCTCAAATTTTCCAATTCTCAATCTCATTTCTAACTAAGATTACTATTTACCATCAATTGAAATACCTACTGGTTATCTCAATGTCTCGTTTGTTTGTTTATCCTCGTTACAAAAGTACCTGTTGATCTTAGCTTAACAACGAGTACCTGCTTAAGATTTGGTTGGTTCATTTTACTTAGCCCTTACCTAATACTTCATAATTCTATTATAGATACTAGCAGTAATAATAGCAAAATGACCATAGTAGTGTCTAGTGTTTGTCTAGTTAATATCAGTACAAACCAAAATTAGACCCCAAATTACAACGTGGGTCTTTTACATTACAAACATTGAGCAACATAAAATGAAATAATCTTCAAGCAGCATAGTTCACAAATAGTCATAATCACGCAAAGTGCATAGGACAAGTAATCACTCCAAGGAATCATCGTTAGGCACGTCATCCTCGGGTACCTGTTCTTGATCTTCTTCACCTAAGATGATAAAAGAGGGTGAGTCTTTATGAACTCAGCGAGGGAGAACGAGAAATAGGTTTTGAAACTCATTTTCCAGTTCAACTTATGAAAATCCTTTTGTAAGTATGAATGTACACAATTAAGTACATAACAATAGTATAAAGTAAAGGAACACAATTACCAATCTTTCCTCCCCGAGGTCCTCTAGGAACCAAGCGAGAGTACTTATACCCATAGTAAAAAGGATACGGTGAGCTTTTGCTCTCAGTTCATTTCTAGTATCAGTTGTTGCGGCTGACTTCAAATCATTCCCTTATCACGCCAAGTGGGTATGCTCCGGATGTACCCCGAAATCCTACGACCCAACTCTCCGAGGAAGTCAAGCCCCAAAGCGAGAGAGTGAATTGGACAATGGTAGTCACGGTTGCACCGGCAAGCCCGATGCCGCCCGGTGTGCGTGAACGCTACCACGCCAGAATGAAAGGTTGCAACCTCATATGAAATGCACATTTATGACATTTAATATATCACATTAGGAGGACAACAAAGTAGGTTGCCTCCGGACAGTCATAAGATTGCACATTGACAAGTAAACAAGCGAGGCACGAATAGACAAGTAATTTCACTTGAAAGGTACATGGAGTTATATGAACATTAAACGGGCAGCCATGTGCGCACGTAAATTAAGTCATATAACTCAATTCAAGGTCCACGTAATCCAATAATAAGACTATTCAACATGCAACAACGTCTACGTGGGTTTGGATGCAAGAAAGGCCTATTTGTCAACATGCAATGATCAAAATCACATTTAGGGCTATAAGGGCAACTACGGGCAGCCTACTCAACATATAATTACACACAATATCCAAAGGATCAACACTTAGCAAGTTTACCTAGTCACTAGGGTTTCCATTTCGTGCTTACCCGTGCGATTAAGCCCCAAGTCAACTCAAAATCAATCTCAAGCCATGCATCAATTAATTCAAACATCCCCAAGTACTCAAAAAAGTCTACACAACATCCCAATGCCACAATCCCAAGCATTTAATACCACAAGAGAAGTTACAACAAATTTTCTAAGCATATAACTAAGTGAAACCCTCACAGCAATAGGCTGTATTCTCACAATCATTAAGACAAGTAAACAATCTCCAATTCCTATGAATAAGATTTCAAATTAAATCTTAATAAATGAACTAAAATCAGAAACAAACCTTGCATCATTTGGAGTTCGGGTCCAATAGTTATAGCCAAAATAGTGGGATTGCATAAAACTGTCCAGATTTGCACACATTTCAATACCTGTCGTTTTTTAGGTCCTTAGGGTTAGATTTAGCCTTAGTCCATTTATGACAAAAATGTCCAGAACTGAAAAAAATAGCAGCACACCAAATTTCATGTATTTTGGACATCATTTATTAAGTCAAACCTGGTTCGTTCTATAAGGTCAGTGCATCTGCCAAAACCTGCTTCATTTTTCCATACTTTCCAGATTTGGACACATTTTAATTATTTGCCATTTTTAGGACTTTAGTCTCAAAATTAGCTTTGCCCTATTTCTGTGAAAAATGTTCAAAACTGGAAAAAATAGTTACCTACCAATTTTCATGCATTTTAAACATCAGTTTCCTAGCCAAACTCACCTCGCAACAACAAAACAGAAAGCTGTCACCAAACCCGATTTCATTTATCATCACCTTCAAGCCAAAATCTTGCCATGCATGGTTGTAAAAGCTTATAAACACACATATATCTCAAGTACAGAATCAAAGACAAACATTTAAGAGCATGCATGTGGATTTTTGAAGGATTTTCGAAAGGTTTTAGCCCTCACCTTATCAAATCAACAAGAAGATGCACAAAACTTTGATAAAGCACAAATTTCTTCTTCTTCCTTGCTTAGCCGAGACTCCAACTCAATTTTCTCTATTTTTCCTAGCTTAGTGGCCAAGTTCTTAGTAGATGCATGTGGTTAGAACAAGAAGAAAAGAAGTGGAAGCTAGCAAACTCACCAAGGCCGAAATGGTGACTCAAAGAGCTTGCATCTGTGATTATTGCAACTTAGCTAGCTTGGTCGAGTCTCTTTGCATGTTGCTTGTATTGATGCACCATGGAATGATGAAGATGAGCAATGGTAAGATGAAACTCAGCCAAGGCCGAGAGAGAGAGAGAAGAATGAGAGAGAGAAAGAAATGTGAGGAGAATGAGAGAAAATGACAAAGAGTGAAGGCCTTGAAATTGATGAAGCATGTTCGGCCTTGGGGATATCAAAAAATCAGATTTGTGTCTTCAAGAAGCTTGAATTTTGAATCACCTAGCATGGGCAAGGGCATATGTCGAGATTGGTGGAGTTTTGAGGAGGTCTTTGAGCAATTTTTTATGCATTTGTGTCATAGAATCGTCATAAGTTGTCTAGAATTAATTTTGAATTGAGCAAGCAAGCATGAATGCCACTAGGTGGTCGGCCAAGGCTTAAGAAATCTGAATTTTTGTCATCTTTTGAGCATTATTTAATTGTGTGTTGGAAGTGCAAAAGAATAAGGAATGTCTAGCTTTTTGTGAGATTTTGTCTTCTAGTTGGTTAAATTAGTAATTTAATAATAGTTAGTGGAATTTGTAGGATTAATTAATAACCTAGTGCTTCGTGTAAGATGGTTTCTTGATTAGCATGAGGGCACGCTTTTCTAGGTCTAGGGCACGCACTACGAGGTAGGGCATGAACTACGAGACGAATGCACGTTTTCCAAGTAAATGCACGCAACCCTAAATGAATACACGTAATTCAATGCATGGCACACAAAACGAACACAATTCTTAAACCTAGGTCAAGGCACGCAAATCTAGGTTAGGGCACCCGAAACGAGGTATCACATGCAAATTGAGGTCGGGCCTCACATCCTCCCCTCCTTAAAAGAATTTTGTCCCGAAATTCAATATTACCTTTGAAATAAAGCTGGATATTGTTGCTCCATCTGGTCTCGCCTTTCCCACGTTGCTTCTTCAACTCCATGATGATCCCACAACACTTTCACCATCGGTATAATTTTGTTGCGCAACTCCCGATCTTGCTGGTCTAGGATCCGAATGGGTTTCTCCTCATAAGACAAGTTATCCCGAAGCTGCAACGGTTCTGGTTCCATGATATGCGATGGATCAGGGTGATACTTCCGCAGCATTGAAACATGAAAGACGTCGTGAATATTGGAGAGGTTTTGGGGTAGTACCAGGCGATACGCCAATTTTCCAATCTTCTCAATTATCTCAAATGGTCCTACAAATCTTGGGCTCAACTTTCCACCCTTTCCGTGTTTAATCAGTCCCCTCCGAGGTGATATCTTCAAGAACACCTTGTCGCCGACCTCAAACTATAGACTCCGTCTCCGTCGGTCTGCATAGCTCTTCTGTCTGCTTTGGGCAGTAAGCATCCGTTTCTGGATGAGGTGGATATTATCAACAGTCTTCATAAGTTCAGGTAGAAGGGTCGGGTCAAAAGTTTTCATTTCACCTACTTCATCCCAGTAAATTGGGGATCGACACTTACGTCTATACAACGCCTCAAATGGGGCCATCCCGATAGTGGCCTGATAACTATTATTATAAGCGGACTCCGCTAGAGACATAAATTTCTCCCAACCTTTCCCGAAGTCTAAAACATACGCCCTCAGCATATCCTCCAGAATCTGAATAGTTCTCTCCGATTGTCCGTCAGTCTGAGGGTGATAAGCCGTGCTGAAACTCAATTTCCTTCCTAAAGCTTCTTGCAATCTCTTCCAAAATTGGGAAGTAAAACGAGGATCCCTATAAGATACAATACTCACAGGCATCCCGTGCAATCTTACAATCTCTGCCACATACATATCTCCCAATCTCTCAAGACTATCCTCCTTGTTCATCGGTAAGAAGTGCGCTGACTTAGTCAATCTATCCACTATGACCCAAACGGCTTCATGACCCTTTTGTGACCTGGGCAGGTCCATAACAAAGTCCATAGTTATATGTTCCTATTTCCATTGAGGAATCTCCAACGGCTGAAGTAAACCTGCTGGTCGTTGATGTTCCGCTTTGACTCTCTGGCAAGTCAAACACCGTGCCACAAATTCCGCAATCTCTCTCTTCATGTTATTCCACCAATAGTGTTGTTTCAAATCCCGGTACTTTTTTGTTCCACCGGGGTGAATAGTGTATCTTGAATTATGGGCTTCTTCAAGAATCTTCTTTTTCAGCTTTGGTTCATTGGGAACACAAATCTGATTCCTAAACTTCCAAATACCATCATCATGAAACTTGAAATCTGCGTTGCTTTCTTTAATCTTCTGAAATTGTTGGTCCTTCTGTTGAGCCTCTCGTAACTCGGACAACAAGGTCGATTGAACTTGCGTAGTGGCAAAAAGTAATCCTTTTCGAGTCAATTGTGGTTTCCACAAAAATGCTTCCTCCAACAACTCCTGCACCTTAACTTCCAGTTTTGCCATGCTCGCTTTCCTACTTAAGGCATCTGCAACTACATTTGCTTTACCGGGCACATAATTGATTGTGCAGTTATAATCATCCAAAAGCTCCATCCACCGCCTTTGCCTCATATTCAACTCCTTTTGAGTGAACAAGTATTTCAAGCTCTTGTGATCAGTAAATACCTCAAACTTGTTACCCCACAGATAATGCCTCAATTTCTTGAGTGCAAACACAATAGCCGCTAATTCCAAATCATGCGTCGGGTAGTTCAATTCATATGGCTTCGGTTTCCTAGAGGCATACGCAATCACCCTACCATTTTGCATCAACACACAACCAAATCCTTCCTTCGAAGCATTGCTATAGATTACAAAACCTTGACTCCCTTTAGGCAATGCAAGAATAGGTGCGGTAGTCAATCTCATTTTCAATTCTTGGAAGCTGTTCTCACACTTATCATCCCACACGAACTTTGTTTTCTTTTGAGTGAGCTTTGTAAGTGGTCCTGCAATCTTAGAGAAATCTTTCACGAATCTCCGATAATAGCCTGCTAGACCAAGAAAACTCCGAATCTCCATAACATTCTCCAGCTTCTTCCAAGACATCACTGCTTCTATCTTTGCTGGATCCACCGCTATTCCCTCTTGGGATATGATATGCCCCAAAAATGTAATCTGTTGCAACCAAAATTCACACTTGTTAAACTTTGCATACAATTGATGCTCTTGAAGTTTCTGCAGTACTAACTGCAGATGTTGTTCATGCTCAACCTCGAATTTCGAGTATACCAAAATATCATCAATGAAGATCATCACAAATTGGTCCAAGTAGGGTTGAAACACCCTGTGCATCAAGTCCATAAAAGCTGCAGGGGCATTAGTTAGTCCAAATGGCATCACCACATATTCATAATGTCCATATCTTGTCCTAAAAGCCGTTTTAGGTACATCCTCCTTTTTTATTCGCAACTAATAGTACCCTTGCCTCAAGTCGAGTTTTGAATACACTTTAGCTCCTTGAAGTTGATCAACTCGTCGATCAATGGAAGTGGGTATTTATTCTTGACAATCACTTGGTTCAATCCTCGGTAATCGATGCATAGCCTCAACGTTCCGTCTTTCTTCTTTACAAATAGAACTGGTGCACCCCACGGTGAAGAACTTGGTTGAACAAACCCCTTCTTCAACAATCCTTGCAATTGGTCCTTCAATTCTTGTAGCTCGGCCAGTGCCATACGATAGGGGGCTTTAGATATCGGCTGGGTGCCAAGCAATAACTCTATGATGAACTCAATCTCCCGATTTGGGGGTAGACCGTGCAATTCTTCTGGAAACACATCCGCATAGTCTTTGATCACAGGCATCTCCTCCAACTTAGCTTTGTCCGATGGCTTGTTGATGAGGTAAGCTAAGTATCCACTACACCCTTTTCTCAAGGACTTCACTGCTTTCGTAGATGAAATGATGGAACTCCCGGTGAAATCTCTTCGACCTACTACCTCTAGTATTGGTTGACCAGGTACCCGGAACGTTATAATCTTCGTCCGGCAATCTAGTTGGACATGATGTTTTGCCAACCAGTCCATCCCTAAAATGACCTCATAGTCTTGAAAAGGTAATACAATAAGATTGGCTGAGAATTCCCTATCCTTAATTTGGATTTTACATGCTTTACAAGCTGAGCTAGTAACGAGTTTAGAACCCATCGGAGTACCAACTTGTACTTCGTATGGCAAACATACAACTTTCAGTTTCACACGTTGTACACACAAGGGAGTAATAAATGAATGAGTAGCACCCGGATCAATTAGCACCCTAACAGGTTGATTCAGTATGAAGAATGTACCTTCAACAACAGCGGTCTCATCTAGAAGCTCCTCGCGCTCAATAGCATAAGCTCGAGCCTGAACTCTAGGAACTAGAGTCTTGCCTCTACTAGCTGGTTTAACCTGATTCTGTCATGCCTGCCATTTATGGCAATCCTTGATCTGATGCTGATCACTACCACATCTCACACATCGTCCTGACTTCTTCCAGCACTGGGCCTCGGTATGACCCTTCTTGTCACAGAAAGAACAGTTGACAGACTGAGTAGCAGGTGAACTACCTGTGGATCTACGGGTGGAAGAGGCTGATGGCGCTTTAGTCGGGCCACGGTTAATCATTGGTCTGTTCTGGCTCTGGCCCTGACTATGACTCTGGCCCTGGAATTTCCTCTGTTGACCTGAAGGCTGGTATGGTTTCTTGTTCGGCTGACTCGAACCAACTCTATCAAGTTTCCTCTTCTCAACTCGAGAAGCAACAGCAAAAAAAGCTGAATAGGTATGGAAATCATGCGAATCCAACTGGTCCTGAATCTCTGGCCTCAATCCAGTAGTAAATTTCCACATCTTCGCCTCCGGAGTACTGACCATATATTGAGTATAACGGGACAGTCGGTCAAAACTAGCCTCGTACTGGGCCACCGTCATGTTACCCTGGGTCAAGTGCATGAACTCCTCAATCCGCCTCTGCCTGGAAACTGCAGGTACATATTTCTCCTTGAATGCCTTAACGAAATTACCCCACAAGCGAGGTGTCTGATCAGTTTCCCACAGTGCCTCCACAGTGTGCCACCAATGTTCAGCATCCCCGTGCAACAGAAACACGGCAAACTCCACATTCTCTTCATCCGTATAATCAAGTAGCCTAAAAATTTTCTCGATCTCGGATAGCTAAGCCTCTGCTTTCTTATCATCAGCTTCCCCGTGGAATTTGGACGGGCGAAAGTCAAGAAACTCCCTCATTCTGCTATGTCTCCCATGGTTGCCATCATTCTCGTTGTTGTTGTTGTTGTTGGCCTCACGTGCATCTTGGCGCTCCATCACTTGTGATACGCGATCCATGGCATTTGTCATCATGTTAAACATAGCCATGCTGGGATTAGTTTGATAGGCATCTCCGGTCTCTTGGGGTTCACCGCTCCTATTAGCAGTGCAGGTACCAGGGCCAGTCATCTATAGGCACAGATTAAGATGCATAATTTATTGAAATACGACAAACAAGAATTTGATGCATAAGATATGCAGCATGATATAGATACAATTATATAAATAATTTAGATATGTTAATCACTTAAGCACATAGAACACAGAAGGCACAATTAACATTATCACACAACAACATATAGACAAGTCATCCTAATTATCTTAGGGCTCTACCCATGGTCCGAGAGTTAAACCCGGCTTAAGCAATCTAAACTCTGATACCATTCTTTTACTTACAAGGTGTCACGCCCCAACCTGGCCTATAAGGTTAGACTAGGGTGTGATCTAAACATTCAAGTTATATCACATACTTAACCATTTATGAAGATCTAACACTTAATGTTTTAGCCTAAACTCCAAAAGTTCCCGAAAAACCGGCAGCATAACGGATGTAATTGGGCTCTTTGGTTTGATCTAATTCTCTAAACGCCTCAAATTTTCCAATTCTCAATCTCATTTGTAACTAAGATTACTATTTACCATCAATTGAAATACCTACTGGTTATCTCGATGTCTCGTTTGTTTGTTTATCCTCGTTACAAAAGTACTTGTTGATCTTAGCTTAACAACGAGTACCTACTTAAGATTTGGTTGGTTCATTTTACTTAGCCCTTACCTAGTACTTCATAATCCTATTATAGATATTAGCAGTAATAATAGCAAAATGACCATAGTAGTGTCTAGTGTCTGTCTAGTTAATATCAGTACCAACCAAAATTAGACCCCAAATTACAACTTGGGTCTTTTACATTACAAACATTGAGCAACATAAAAAGAAATAGTCTTCAAGCAGCATAGTTCACAAATAGCCATAATCACGCAAAGCACATAGGACAAGTAATCACTCCAAGGAATTATCGTTAGGCACGTCGTCCTCGGGTACCTGTTCTTGATCTTCTTCACCTGAGATGATAAAAGAGGGTGAGTCCTTATGAACTCAGCGAGGGGGAATGAGAAATAGGTTTTGAAACTCATTTTTCGGTTCAGCTTATGAAAATCCTTTTGTAAGTATGAATGTACACAATTAAGTACATAACAATAATATAAAGTAAAGAAACACAATTACCCGTCTTTCCTCCCCGAGGTCCTCTAGGAACCAAGCGATAGTACTTATACACATAGTAAAAAGGATACGGTGAGCTTTTGCTCTCAGTTCATTTCCAGTATCAGTTGTTGTGGTCGACTTCAAATCATCCCCTTATCACGCCAAGTGGGTGTACTCCGGATGTATCCCGAAATCCTACGACCCAACTCTCCGAGGAAGTCTAGCCCCCAAGCGAGAGAGGGAATTGGACAATGGTAGTCACGGTTGCACCGACAAGCCCTATGCCGCCCGGTGTGCGTGAACGCTACCACGCCAGAATGAAAGGTTGCAACCTCATATGCAATGCACATTTATGACATTTAATATATCACATTAGGAGGACAACAAAGTAGGTTGCCTCCGGACAGTCATAAGATTGCACATTGACAAGTAAACAAGCGAGGCACGAATAGACAAGTAATTTCACTTGAAAGGCACATAGAGTTATATGAACATTAAACGGGAAGCCATGTGCGCACGTAAATTAAGTCATATAACCCAATTCAAGGTCCACGTAATCAAATAATAAGACTATTCAACATGCAACAACATCTACGTGGGTTTGGATGCAAGAAAGGCCTATTTGTCAACATGCAATGATCAAAATCACATTTAGGGCTATAAGGGCAACTACAGGCAGCCTACTCAACATATAATTACACAATATCCAAAGGATCAACACTTAGCAAGTTTACCTAGTCACTAGGGTTTCCATTTGTGCTTACCCGTGCGATTAAGCCCCAAGTCAACTCAAAATCAATCTCAATCCATGCATCAATTAATTCAAACATCCCCAAGTACTCAAAACAGTCCACACAACATCCCAATGCCACAATCCCAAGCATTTAATAACACAAGAGAAGTTACAACAAATTTTCTAAGCATATAACTAAGTGAAACCCTCAATGCAATAGGCTGTTTTCTCACAATCATTAAGACAAGTAAAAAAACCTCCAATTCCAGTGAATAATATGTGAAATTAAAGCTTAAGAAATGAACTAAAATCAGAAACAAACCTTGCATCATTTGGAGTTCGGGTCCAATAGTTATAGCCAAAACAGTGGGATTGCACAAAACTGTCCAGATTTACACACATTTCAATACTTGTCGTTTTTGAGGTCCTTAGGGTCAGATTTAGCCTTCGTCCATTTCTGACAAAAATTTCCAGAACTGAAAAACATAGCAGCACACAAAATTTCATTTATTTTGGACATCATTTACTAAGTCAAAACTGGTTCGTTCTATAAGGTCAGTGCATCTGCCAAAACCTGCTTCATTTTTCCATACATTCCAGATTTGGACACATTTTAATGATTTGCCATTTTGAGGACCTTAGACTCAAAATTAGCTTTGGCTTATTTCTGTGAAAAATGTTCAAAACTGGAAAAAATAGTTACCTACCAATTTTCATGCATTTTAAACATCATTTTCCTAGCCAAACTCACCTCGCAACAACAAAACAGAAAGCTGTCACCAAACCCGATTTCATCTATCATCCCCTTCAAGCCAAAATCTTGCCATGCATGGTTGTAAAAGCTTATGAACACACATACAACTCAAATACAGAAGCAAAGACAAACATTTAAGAGCATGCATGTGGATTTTTGAAGGATTTTCAAAAGGTTTTAGCCCTCACTTTAGCAAATCAACAAGAAGATGCACAAAACTTTGATGAAGCACAAATTTCTTCTTCTTCCTTGCTTAGCCGAGACTCCAATTCAATTTTCTCTATTTTTCCTAGCTTAGTGGCCAAGTTCTTAGTAGATGCATGTGGTTAGAGCAAGAAGAAAAGAAATGGAAGCTAGCAAACTCACCAAGGCCAAAATGGTGACTCAAAGAGCTTGCATGTGTGATTCTTGCAACTTAGCTAGCTTGGTCGAGTCTCTTTGCTTGTTGCTTGTCTTGATGCACCATGGAATGATGAAGATGAGCAATGGTAAGATGAAACTCAGCCAAGGCCGAGAGAGAGAGAGAAGAATGAGAGAGAGAGAGAGAAATGTGAGGAGAATGAGAGAAAATGACAAAGAGTGAAGGCCTTGCAATTGATGAAGCATGTTCGGCCTTGGGAATACCAAAAAATTAGATTTGTGTCTTCAAGAAGCTTGAATTTTGAATCACCTAGCATGGGCAAGGGCATATGTCGAGATTGGTAGAGTTTTGAGGAGGTTTTTGAGCAATTTTTTATGCATTTGTGTCATAGAATTGTCATAAGTTGTCTAGAATTAATTTTGAATTGAGCAAGCAAGCATGAATGCCACAAGGTGGTCGGCCAAGGCTTAAGAAATCTGAATTTTTGTCATCTTTTGAGCATTATTTAATTGTGTGTTGGAAGTGCAAAAGAATAAGGAATAAAGAATAAGGAATGTCTAGCTTTTTGTGAGATTTTGTCTTCTAGTGGGTTGAATTAGTAATTTAATAATGGTTAGTGGAATTTGTAGGATTAATTAATAACCTAGTGCTTCGTGTAAGATGCTTTCTTGATTAGTGTGAGGACACGCTTTTCCAGGTCTAGGGCACACACTACGAGGTAGGGCACAAACTACGAGACGAATGCAAGATTTCTAAGTAAATACACGCAACCCTAAATGAATGCACGTAGTTCAATGCATGGCACACAAAATGAACACAATTCTTAAACCTAGGTCAAGGCATGGAAATCTAGGTTAGGGCACACGAAATGAGGTATCACACGCAAATCGAGGTTGGGCCTCACACAGTGCATTACTACTTGTATGATCGCACCCGTCATGGTGTGGGCACAAATCCTTTATGTGTTGACTGTTCACAGTCCCAGCCCAAAGAGATCGCCTATTCAAATGGCCCAATGGGCTTAACGACAACCAATCCGCTTCAACAACGCAGCATCCTCGCAAGAAATGATATCGATGCGTTGTAGGGCCCTCTAATGTCCCGCGAGTTAGGTTTTCGTCCTTTTAACAACTCATGACGTACGATCTTGGTCGAAAAAAATGAGGAAAAGAAGAAAAGTTGTCTAAAATTGCTGAAAACGTTTGATTTTCAGCTCCGAAAATAGGCGCAGCAGAGCAGAGTTGCTACCCCGATCGTAGAGTTCTCGGAGAGCTTTCCAACGGTATGCTGTGCACTGTGTAACTCCTTACAGATCAAAAGTTATGGGCACTGGAGCGACGGAGACCATGTCACAAGCCCTACGCCCTCATTTTGCGGGCCCAGCCTTTATGTGAAGTGAAGTTGTCTTGCCCAAGGTGCCGTGGGATTTGGTAATAGAAATATGGTGGAAAAAGTATGTTGGCTACCCTAACCGGGGTAAAAAAAAAATTGAAAAGGCGGGTGCAACACGAGGACTTCCTAGGGGGTCACCCATCCTAGTACTACACTCGCCCAAGCACGCTTAACTTCGGTGTTCTGATGGGATCCGGTGCATTAGTGCTGGTATGATAGCACCCGTTATGTTATGGGCACAAATCCTTTATATGTTGACAGTTCACAGTCCCAGCCCAGAGAGGTGGCTCATTCAAAAGGCCCAATGGGCTTAACGATAACCTATCTGCTTCAACGACGCAGCATCCTTGCAAGATGTGATATCGACGCATTGTAGGGACCTCTAATGTCCGAAGAGTTAGGTTGTCGTACTTTTAACAGCTCACGACGTTCGATCTGGGACGGAAAAATAGATGAAAAGAAGAAAAGTGACCCGAAACTGATGAAAATGTTCAATTTTGGGCTCCAAAATCAGGCACAGCCGAGCAGGCTTTCTGCCCCCGTCGTAGAGCTCTCGGAGAGCTTTCCAACGGTATGATGTGCGCTACGTAACTCCTTACGGATCAAAATTTATGGGCACCGGAGCAACGGAGACATGGTCCCAAGCCCCACGCCCTCGGTTTGCTGGCCCAACCTCTACGTGAAGCGAAGTTGTCTTGGCCAAGGTGAAGTGGGATTCGGTAATAGAAATGTGGTGGATAAAGTATCTTGGCAACCCTAACCGGGGCAAAAAAAATTGAAAAGGGGTATGCAACACAAGGAGTTCCCAAGGGGTTACCCATCCTAGTACTTCTCTTGCCCAAGCACGTTTAACTTCGGAGTTCTGATGGGATCCAGTGCATTAGTGCTGGTATGATCGCACCTGTCATGTTGAGGGTACAAATCCTTTATGTGTTGATGGTTCACAGTCCCAGCCTAGAGAGATGGCCCATTCAAAAGGCCCAATGGGATTAACCACAACCCATCCGCTTCAACAACACAGCATCCTCATAAGACTTGATATCGCCACGTTATAGGGCCCTGTAATATCCCGCGAGTTAGGTTGTCGTCCTTTTAATAGCTCACGACGTGAGATCCGGGACGAAAAAACAGAGGAAAAGAAGAAAAGTGGCCCGAAATTGATGAAAACATTCTATTTTGGGCTCCGAAAACAGGCGTAGCCCAACAAGCTGGCTGCCCTTGTCGTAGAGCTCTCGGAGAGCTTTCCAACGTTATGTTGTGCGCCATGTAACTCCTTACGGATTAAAAGTTATAGGCACCGGAGCGACGGAGACCTGGTCACAAGCCTCAGGCCCTCGGTTTGTGGGCCCAGCCTCTACGTGAAGCGAAGTTGTCTTGCCCAACGTGTGGGATTCAGTAATAGAATTGTGGAGGATAAAGTATCTCGGCAACCCTAACCATGGCAAAAAAAATTGAAAAGACGGGGTGCAACACGAGGACTTCCCAAGGGGTCACCCATCCTTGTACTACTCTCGCCCAAGCACGCTTAACTTCGGAGTTCTGATGGGATCCGGTGCATTAGTGCTGGTATGATCGCACCCGTCATATTGTGGGCACAAATCCTTTATGTGTTGACCGTTCACAATCCCATCCCAGAGAGATCGCCTATTCAAAAGGCCCAATGGGCTTAATGACAGCCCATCCGCTTCACCATCGCAACATCCTCACTATACCTGATATCAATACATTGTAGGGCCCTCTAATGTCCTGCAAGTTAGGTTGTCGTCTTTTTATCAACTCACGACGTGCGATCCTGGTCGGAAAAATAGAGGAAAAGAAGAAAAGTGGTCAAAAATTGATGAAAACATTCGATTTTGGGCTCCGAAAGTAGGCGCAGTCAAGCAGACTTGCTGCCCCCGTCGTAGAGCTCTCAGAGAGCTTTCCAATGATATGTTGTGCGCCGTGTAACTCCTTACGGAGCAAAAGTTATGGGCACTAGAGCGACGGAGACCAGGTCACAAGCCCTACGCCCTCGGTTTGCGGGCCCAGCCTCTACGTGAAGCGAAGTTGTCTTGCCCAAGGTGCTGTGGGATTCGGTAAAAGAAATGTGGTAGATAAAGTATGTTGGCAACCCTAACCGGGGTAAAAAAAATTGAAAAGGGGGGTGCAACACGAGGACTTCCCAGGGGGTTACCCATGTTAGTACTACTCTCGCCCAAGCACGCTTTACTTCGGTGTTCTGATGGGATCTGGTGCATTAGTGCTGGTATGATCGCACCCGTCATGTTGTGGGCACAAATCCTTTTTGTGTTGACATTTCACAGTCCCAGCCCAGAGAGATGGCCTATTCAAAAGGCCCAATGGGCTTAACTGCAACCCATCCACTTCAACAACGCAGCATCCTCCTAAGACTTGATATCGACGCGTTGTAGGGCCCTGTAATATCCCACAAGTTAGGTTGTCGTCCTTTTAACAGTTTACGACGTAAGATCCGGGATGGAAAAATAGGGCAAAAGAAGAAAAGTGGCCCGAAATTAATGAAAACCTTCGATTTTGGGCATTGAAAATAGTCGCAGCCGAGCAAGCTGGCTGCCCCCGACGTAGAGCTATCGGAGAGCTTCCCAACGGTATGCTGTACGCCGCGTAACTCCTTATCGTTCAGTGAAGTTGTCTTGCCCAAGGTGCCATGGGATTCGGTAATAGAAATGTGGTAGATAAAGTTTCTTGGCAACCCTAACCGAGGCAAAAAAATTTAAAATGGGGGGGTACAACACGAGGACATCCCAAGGGGTCACCCATCCTAGTACTACTCTCGCCCAAGCACGTTTAACTTTGGAGTTCTGATGGGATCCGGTGAATTAGTACTGGTATGATCGCACCCGTCAAGTTGTCGGCGCAAATCCTTTACATGTTGGCCGTTCACAGTCCCAGCCCAGAGAGATGGCCCATTCAAAAGGCCCAATAAGCTTAATGACAACCCATTAGCTTCAACAACGCAGCATACTCGCAAGACGTGATATCGACGTGTTGTAGGCCCCTTTAATGTCTGAAGTGTTAGGTTGTCGTACTTTTAACAGCTCACGACGTACGATCCGAGATGGAAAAACATATGAAAAGAAGAAAAGTGGCCCAAAACTGATGAAAACGTTCGATTCTGGGCTCCAAAAACAAGCACAGCCGAGAAGGCTTGCTGCCCCCCATCATAGAGCTCTCGGAGAGCTTTCCAACGGTATGCTGTGCGCCGCGTAACTCCTCACGGATCAAAAGTTATGGGCACCGGAGCGATAGAGACCTGGTCACAAGCCCTACGCCCTCGGTTTGCGGGCCCTGCCTCTACGTCAAGTGAAGTTGTCTTGCCCAAGGTGCCATGGGATTCGGTAATAGAAATGTGGTAGATAAAGTATCTTGGCAACCCTAACCGGAGCAAACAAATTGAAAAGGGGAGGGCAACACGAGGAGTTCCACAAGGGTCACCCATCCTAGTACTACTCTCGCCCAAGCACGCTTAACTTCGGTGTTCTGATGGGATCCGGTGCATTAGTGCTGGTATGATCGCACCCATCATGTTGAGGGCACAAATCCTTTTTGTGTTGACGGTTTACACTCTCAGCCCAGAGAGATGGCCCATTCAAAAGGCCCAATGAGCTTAACCACTACCCATCCGCTTCAACAACGTAGCATCCTCGTACGACTTGATATTGACACGTTGCAAGGCCCGGTAATATCCCACGAGTTAGGTTTTTTTCCTTTTAATAGCTCACGACGTGAGATCCGGGATGGAAAAACATAGCAAATGAAGAAAAGTGGCCCGAAACTGATGAAAACGTTCGATTTTGGGCACCGAGTGACGGAGAGCTTTCCAACAGTATGCTGTGCGCCGTCGTAGAGCTCTCGAAAAGCTTTCCAAAGGTATGTTGTGAGCAGCGTAACTCCTTACACATTAAAAGTTTTGGGCACCGGAGCGACAGAGACCTGGTCTCAAGCCCCATGCCCTCGGTTTACAGGCCCAGCCTCTACGTGAAGCGAAGTTGTCTTGCCCAAGGTGCCGTGAGATTCCGTAATAGAAATAGGGTGGATAAAGTATCTTGGTAACCCTAACCGGGGCAAAAAAAATTGAAAAGGGGGGGTGCAACACGAGGACTTCCAAGGGGGTCACCTATCCTAGTACTACTCTCGCCGAAGCACGCTTAAATTCAAAGTTCTGAAGGGATCCGGCGTATTAGTGCTAGTATGATCATAGCCGTCATGTTGTGGGCACAAATCCTTTATGTGTTGACGGTTCACAGTCCCAGCCTAGAGAGATGGCCCATTCAAAAGGCCCAATGGGCTTAACGACAACCCATCCACTTTAGCAACGTAGCATCCTCGCAGGACGTGACATCAACGCGTTGTAAAGCCCTGTAAGATCCCACGAGTTAGGTTTTCGTCCTTTTAGCAACTCACGACGTACGATCCGGGATGAAAAAACATAGCAAAAGAAGAAAAGCAGCCCAAAACTGATGAAAACGTTCAATTTTGGGCACCGAAAACAGGCGCAGATTAGCAAACTGGCGGCCCCCATCATAGAGCACTCGGAGAGCTTTTCAACTGTATGCTGTGCGCCGCGTAACTCCTTACAGATCAAAAGTTATGGGCACCGAAGCGACGGAGACCTGGTCACAAGCCCTATGCCCCCGGTTTGTGGGCCCAACATCTACGTGAAGTGAAGTTGTCTTGCCCAAGGTGAAGTGGGATTCGGTAATAGAAATGTGGGGGATAAAGTATCTTGGCAACCCTAACCAGGGCAAAAAAAAATTGAAAAGGGGGTTGCAACACGAGGAGTTCTAGGGGGTCACCCATCCTAGTACTACTCTCGCACAAGCATGCTTAACTTCGGAGTTCTGATGGGATACGGGGCATTAGTGCTGGTATGATTGCACCCGTCATGTTGTGGGCACAAATCCTTTATGTGTTGACCGTTCACAGTCCTAGCCCAGAGAGATGGCCCATTCAGAAGGCCCAATAGGCTTAACGAAAACCCATCCGCTTCAACAACACAACATCTTCCCAAGACATGATATCGACGAGTTGTAGGACCCTTTAATGTCCCGCGAGTTAGGTTGTTGGTCTTTTAACAGCTCACGACGTACGATCCGGGACGAAAAAACAGTGCAAAAGAAGAAAAATGACCTGAAACTGATGAAAACGTTCGATTTTGGGCTCAGAAAATAGGCGCAGCCGAGCATGCTTACTGCCCTCATCATAGAGCTCTCGGAGAGCTTTCTAACTGTATGCTGTGCACCGCATAACTCTTTACGGATCAAAAGTTATTGGCACCGGAGCGACGGAGACCTGGTCCCAAGCCCTACGCCCTCGGTTTGCGGGCCCAGCCTCTACGTGAAGCGAAGTTGTCTTGCCCAAGGTGCCGCGGGATTCGGTAATAGAAATGTGGTGGATAAAGTATCTTGGCAACCCTAACCGGGGCAAAAAAAGTTGAAAAGGGGGGTGCAACACGAGGACTTCCCAGGGGGTCACCCATCCTAGTACTACTCTCGCCCAAGCATGCTTAACTTTAGAGTTCTGATGGGATCTAGTGCATTAGTGCTAGTATGATTGCACACGTCATGTTGAGGCACAAATCCTTTATGTGTTGACGGTTCACAGTCCCAGCCTAGAGAGATGGCCCATTCAAAAGGCCCAATGGGCTTAACGACAACCCATCCGCTTTAACACCGCAGCATCCTCATAAGACGTGACATCGACACGTTGTAGGGCCCAGTAATATACCACGATTTAGGTTGTCGTCCTTTCAACAGCTCACGACGTACGATCCGGGATGGAAAAACAAAGGGAAAGAAGAAAAGTGTCCTAAAACTGATGAAAATGTTTGATTTTGGGCTCCAAAAATAGCAGCAGCCAAGCAGGCCTGCTGCCCTCGTCATAGAGCTCTCGAAGAGCTTTCCAACGGTATGCTGTGTGCCGCGTAACTCCTTACGGATTAAAAGTTATGGGCACCGGATCGACGAAGACCTGGTCACAAGCCCCACGCCTTTGGTTTGTTGGCCCGGCCTCTACGTGAAGTGAAGTTGTCTTGCCCAAGGTGAAGTGGGATTCGGTAATAGAAATGTGGGGGATAAAGTATCTTGGCAACCCTAACCAGGGCAAAAAAAATTGAAAATGCGGGGTGCAACACGAGGACTTCCCAAGGGGTCACCCATCCTAGTACTACTCTCGCCCTAGCACGTTTAACTTCGGAGTTCAGACGGGATCCGGTGCATTAGTGCTGGTATGATCGCACCCATCATGTTGAGGGCACAAATTTATGTGTTGACGGTTCACAATCCCAGCCTAGAGAGATGGCCCATTCAAAAGGCCCAATGGGCTTAACGACAACCCATTAGCTTTAACAACGTAGCATCCTCGCAAAACGTGATATCGACGTGTTGTAGGGCCCTGTAATATCCCGCGAGATAGGTTGTTGTCCTTTTAACAGCTCACGATGTACGATCCGGGACAAAAAAATAGAGCAAAAGAAGAAATGTGGCCTCAAATTGATGAAAACGTTCAATTTTGGGCTTCGAAAACAGGCGCAGCCAAGCAGGCTTGCTACCCCTATCGTAGAGCTCTTAGAAAGCTTTCCAATGATAAGCTGTGCACCACGTAACTCCTTACAGATCAAAAGTTATGGGCACTGTAGCGACAGACACCTAGTCACAAGCCCTATGCCCTCGGTTTACGATCCCAGCCTCTACGTGAATCGAAGTTGTCTTGCCCAAGGTGCCGTGGGATCCAGTTATAGTAATGTGCTGGATAAATTATCTTGGCAACCCTAACCGGCGAAAAAAAAATTGAAAAGGGGGGGTACAACACGAGGACTTCCCAGGGGGTCACCCATCCTAGTACTATTCTCGACCAAGCACGCTTAACTTCAGAGTTCTGATGGGATCCGGAGCATTAGTGCTGGTATGATCGCACCCGTCATGTTGAGGGCACAAATCTTTTATGTGTTGATGGTTCACAGTCTCAGTCCCGAGAGATGGCCCATTCAAAAGGCCCAATGGGCCTAACGACAACCCATCCACATCAACAACACTACATCCTCATAAGACGTGATATCGATGCATTGTAAGGCACTATAATATCCCGCGAGTTTCGTTGTTGTCCTTTTAATAGCTCACGACGTACGATCCAGGATAAAAAAACAGAGCAAAAGAAGAAAAGTGGCCCGAAACTGATGAAAACATTCGATTTTGGGCTCCTGAAACAGGCGCAGCCGAGTAAGCTTGCTACCCCCGTCGTAGAGCTTTCGAAGATCTTTCCAACGGTATGCTGTGCGGTGCGTAACTACTTACGGATCAAAAGTTATGGGCACCGGAGCGACGGACACCTAGTGACAAGCCCAACGCCCTCGGTTTACGGGCCTAGCCACTATGTGAAGCGAAGTTATCTTGCCCAAGGTGCCGTGGGATTTGGTAATAGAAATGTTGTGGATAAAGTATCTTGGCAACCCTAACCGGGGCAAAAAAAATTGAAAAGGGTGGGCGCAACACGAGGACTTACCAAGAGGTCGCCCATCCTAGTACTACTCTCGCCCAAGCACGCTTAACTTTGGAGTTCTGATGGGATAGGGTGCATTAGTGCTGGTATGATTGCACCCGTCATGTTGTGAGCAAAAATCCTTTATGTGTTGACCGTTTACAGTCCCAACCTAGAGAGACGACCCATTCAAAAGTCCCTATGTGCTTAATGAAAATCCATCCACTTCAACAACGCAGCATCCTCCCAAGACGTGTTATCGACGCGTTGTAGGGCCCTCTAATGTCCCGCAAGTTAAGTTGTCGTCCTTTTAACAGGTCACGACGTACGATCCGGTGCATTAGTGCTGGTATGATCGCACCTGTCATGTTGTGGGCACAAATCCTTTATGTGTTGACCATTCATAGTCCCAGCCTAGAGAGATGGCCTATTCACAAGGCCCAATGGGCTTAACGACAACCTATTAGCTTCAACAACGAAGCATCCTCGCAAGATGTGATATCGACGCATTGTATGGCCCTCTAATGTCCCACGAGTTAGGTTGTTGTCCTTTTAACAGCTCACGACGTATGATCCGGGATGGAAAAATAGAGGAAAAGAAGAAAAGTAGTCTGAAACTGATGAAAATGTTCGATTTTGGGCTCCAAAAATAAGCGCAGTCGAGCAGGCTTGCTGCCCCATTGTAGTGCTCTTGGAGAGCTTTCCAACAGTATGTTGTGCGCAGCGTAACTCCTTACCGATAAAAAATGATGGGCACTGGAGTGACGGAGACCTGATCATAAGCCCTACGCCCTCGGTTTGCAGGTCCAGCCTCTACGTGAAGCGAAGTTGTCTTGCCCAAGGTGCCATGGGATTCGTTAATAGAAATGTGGTGGATAAAGTATCTTGGCAACCTAACCGGGACAAAAAAAATTGAAAGGAGGGGTACAACACGAGGACTTCCCAGGGGGTTACCCATCCTAGTACTACTCTCGCCCAAGCACGCTTAACTTCGGAGTTCTGATGGGATCCGGTTCATTAGTGCTAGTACGATCGCACCCGTCATGTTGTGGGCACAAATCCTTTAAGTGTTGACCGTTCACTGTCCCAACCCAGAGAGATGGCCATTCAAAAGGCCCGATGGGCTTAACGACAACCCATCCACTTTAACAACGCAGCATCCTCACAAGACGTGATATCGATGCGTTGTAGGGCCCTCTAATGTCCCGCGAGTTAGGTTGTCGTCCTTTTAACAACTCACGACGTAGGATCCGGGATGGAAAAACATAGTAAAAGAAGAAAAGTGGCTCGAAACTGGTGAAAACATTCGATTTTGGGCTCAAAAAATAATTGTAGCCAAGCAGACTTGCTACCCTCGTCGTAGAGCTTTCGGAGTGCTTTCTAACGGTATGTTGTGCACCACATAACTCCTTACGGATCAAAAGTTATGGGCACCTGTGTGACGGTGACCTAATCATAAGCCCTATGCCCTCGGTTTGCAGGCCCAGCCTCTACGGGAAGCGAAATTGTATTGCCCAAGGTGCCATAGGATTCGGTAATAGAAATGTGGTGGATAAAGTATCTTAGCAATCCTAACCGGGGCAATAAAAATTGAAAAGCGGGGTACAACTTGAGGACTTCTCAGGGGGTTACCCATCCTAGTACTACTCTCGCCCAAGCACGCTTAACTTCAGAGTTCTGATGGGATCCGGTGCATTAGGGCTGGTATGATCGCACCCGTCATGTTGAGGGCACAAATCCTTTATGTGTTGACGGTTCACAGTCCCAGCCCAAAGGGATGGCCCATTCAAAAGGCCCAATGGTCTTAACAACAACCCATCCGCTTCAACAACGCAGCATCCTCATAAGACGTGGTATCGACTCGTTGTAGGGCCCTGTAATTTCCCGCGAGTTAGGTTGTCATCCTTTTAACAGCTCACGACTTTCGATCTGGGACGGAAAAACAGTGCAAAAGAAGAAAAGTGGCCCGAAACTGAGGAAAACGTTCGATTTTGGGCTCTGAAAATAGGCACAGCCGAGTAGGCTTGTTGCCCCTGTCATAGAGCCCTCGGAGAGATTTCCAACAGTATGCTGTACGCCACATAACTCCTTACGGATTAAAAGTTATGGGCACCGAAGCGACGGAGACCTGATCACAAGCCCCACGCCCTCGGTTTGCGGGCCCAGACTCTACATTATCGAAGTTGTCTTGCCCAAGGTGCCGTGGGATTTGGTAATAGAAATGTGGTGGAGAAAGTATCTAAGCAACCCTAACCGGGGCAAAAAAAATTGAAAAGTAGGGGTACAACACGAGGACTTCCCAGGGGGTCACCCATCCTAGTATTACTCTCGCCCAAGCACGCTTAACTTCGGAGTTCTGATGGGAGTCGGTGCATTAGTGCTGGTATAATCGCATAGTCATGTTGTGGGCACAAATCCTTTCTATGTTGACCGTTCACAGTCCCAGCCTAGAGAGATGGCCCATTCGAAAGGCCCAATGGGCTTAACGACAACCCATCAGCTTCAACAACGTAGCATCCTCGCAAGATGTGATATCGACGCCTTGTAAGGCCCTCTACTATCCCGCAAGTTAGGTTGTCATCCTTTTAATAGCTCACGACGTACGATCCGTGACAGAAAAACAGAGCAAAAGAATAAAAGTGGCCCGAAACTAATGAAAACGTTCAATTTTGGGCTTTGAAAATAGGCCCAGCCAAGCAGGCTTGTTGCCCTCATCGTAGAGCTCACGGATAGCTTTCCATCGGTATGTTGTGCCCCGCGTAACTCCTTACGAATCAAAAGTTATGGACGCTGGAGCGATAGAGACCTAGTCACAAGCCCTACGCCCTCGGTTTGCGGGTCCAACCTCTATGTGAAGCGAAGTTTTCTTGCCCAAGGTGTCGTGGGATTCGGTAATAGAAATATGGTGGATAAAGTATCTTGGAAGGCTAACTGTGGCAAAAAAAATTGAAAAGGGGGGTGCAACACGAGGACTTCCCAGGGGGTTACCTATCCTAGTACTACTCTCGCCCAAGCACGCTTTACTTCAGAGTTCTGATGGGATTCGGTGCATTAGTACTGGTATGATCGCACCCGTCATGTTGAGGGCACAAATCCTTTATGTGTTGACTGTTCACAGTCCCAGCCCATAGAGATGGCCGATTCAAAAGTCCCAATGGGCTTAACGACAACCCATCTATTTCAACAACACAGCATCTTTGCAAGACTTGATATCAATGAGTTGTAGGGCCCTCTAATGTCCCGCGAGTTAGGTTGTCGTCCTTTTAACAGCTCATGACGTACAATCTGGGATGGAAAAATAGAGCAAAAGAAGAAAAGTGACCCGAAACTGATGAAAACATTCAATTTTGGGCTCTGAAAATAGGCATAGCCAAGCAGGCTTGCTGCCCCCGTCGTAGAGCTCTCGGAGAGCTTTCCAACGGTATGCTGTGCACTGCGTAACTCCTTACGGATTAAAAGTAATGGGCGTCGGAGCAATGGAGACCTGGTCACAAGCCCCACACCCTCGGTTTGCGGGCCCAGCCTCTACATGAAGCGAAGTTGTCTTGCCCAAGGTGCCGTGGGATTCGGTAACAAAAATGTGGTGGATAAAGTATCTTGGCAACCCTAACCGGGGCATAAAAAATTGAAAAGGGGGGTGCAACACGAGGACTTCCCAGAGGGTCATCCATCCAAGTACTACTCTTGCCCAAGCACGCTTAACTTCGGAGTTCTGATGGGATTCGGTGCGTTAGTACTGGTATGATTGCACCTGTCATGTCGTAGGCACAAATACTTTCTGTGTTGACCGTTCACAGTCCCAGCCTAGAGAGATAGCCCATTCAAAAGGCCCAATGGGCTTAACTATCACGCCCCAACCCAACCTATAAAGGTTAGACTAGGGTGTGATCTAATCATTCAAGTCATATAACGTACTTAATCATTCAAGAGGGTTTAACACTTAATGTTTTAGCCTAAACTCCATAATTTTCTGAAAAACCGGCAGCGTAATGGCTGTAATTGGGCTCTTTTCATCAGTTTCGGGCCACTTTTCTTCTTTTGCTTTATTTTTTTATCCCGGATCGTACGTCGTGAGTAGTTAAAAGGACGACAACCTAACTCGCGGGACATTAGAAGGCTCTACAATGCGTCGATATCACGTCTTGCGAGGATGCGGCGTTGTTGAAGCGGATAGGTTGTCGTTAAGCCCATTGGGCCATTTGAATGGGCCATCTCTCTGGGCTGGGACTGTGAACCGTCAACACATAAAGGATTTGTGCCCACAACATGATGGGTGCGATCATACCAGCACTAATGCACTGGATCCCATCAGAACTGCGAAGTTAAGCGTGATTGGGCGAGTGTTGTACTAGGACGGGTGACCCTTTGGGAAGTCCTCGTGTTGCACCCCCCTTTTCAATTTTTTTTGCCCCGGTTAGGGTTGCCAAGATACTTTATCCACCTGATTTCTATTACCGAATCCTACGGAACCTTGGGCAAGATAACTGCATTTCACGTAAACGCTGGGCCCGCAAACCGAGGGCGTAGGGCTTGTGACCAGGTCTCCGTCGCTCCGGTGCCCATAACTTTTAATCCGTAAGGAGTTAAGCTACGCACAATATACCTTTGGAAAGCACCCCAACAGCTCTACGACGGGGGCAGCAAGCCTGCTCGGCTGCGCCTATTTTCAGAACCCAAAATCGAATGTTTTCCTCCATTTTGGGCCATTTTTCTACTTTTGCTCTGTTCTTTCGTCCCGGATCGTACATCATGAGTTGTTAAAAGGACGACAAACTAACTCTCGAGATATTACAGGGACCTACATGGCGTCGATATCACATCTGACGAGAATGCTGCGTTGTTGAAGCAGATAGGTTGTCGTTAAGCCTATTAGGCCTTTTGAATGGGCCATCTCTCTGGGCTGGGACTATGAACCGTCAACACATAAAGGATTTGTGCCCACAACATGACGGGTGCGATCATACCAGCACTAATGCACCAGATCCCATAAGAACTCTGAACTTAAGTGTGCTTGGGCGAGTGTAGTACTAGGATGCGTGACCCCCTGGGAAGTCCTCGTTTTGCACTCCCCCATTTTCAATTTTTTTGCCCCGGTTAGGGTTGCCCAAGATACTTTTTCCACAACATTTCTATTACCGAATCCTAAGGCAGCTTGGGCAAGACAACTTCGCTTCACATAGACGCTGGGCCCGTAAACCGAGGGTGTGGGGCTTGTGACCAGGTCTCCATCGCTCTGGTGCCCATAACTTTTAATCCATAAAAAGTTATGCGACGCACAGTATACCGTTGGAAAGCTCTCTAAGAGCTCTACGACGGGTGCAACAAGCCTGCTCAGCTGTGCCTGTTTTCGGAGCCCAAATTCAAACGTTTTCATCAGTTTCGGGCCACTTTTCATCTTTTGCTCTGTTTTTTCATCCCGGATCGTACGTCTTGAGCTGTTAAAAGGACGACAACCTAACTAGCAGGATATTACAGGGCCCTACAACGCGTCGATATCATGTCTTACGAGGATGCTCTGTTGTTGAAGCGGATGGGTTGTTGTTAAGCCCATTGTGCCATTTGAATAGGCCATCTCTCTGGGCTGGGACTGTGAACCGTCAACACATAAAAGATTTATGCCTAAAACATGACGGGTACGATCATACCAGCACTAATGCACCGGATCGCATAAGAACTCCGAAGTTAAGCGTGCTTGGACGAGAGTAGTACTAGGATGTGTGACCCCAGATTTCTATTACCGAATCCCATGGCACCTTGGGCTAGACAACTTCGCTTCATGTAAAGGTTGGGCCCGCAAACCGATGGCGTAGGGCTTGTGACCAGGTCTCCGTCGCTCTGGTGCCCATAACTTTTGATCTGTAAGGAGTTATGTCACGCCCCAACCCGGCCTATAAAGGTTAGATTAGGGTGTGATCTAAACATTCAAGTCTATTCACATTCTTAATCGTTCTAGGAGGTTTAGCACTTAACATTTTATTCTAGACTCCAAAATTTTCCAGAAATCCGGCAGCATAATGTCTGTAATTGGGCTCTTTGTTTTGACCAAAATTATCTAACAGCCTCAATACTTCCAATTCAAGTCCATTCCCAACTAGAATTTACTATTTAATCATCAATTGAATTACCTATTGGTTATTTCGACGTCCCGTTTGATTGATAACCTAGCAAGATACTATGTCTCGTTTGTCCATTTATTCTCATTTCAAAATATGCCTGTTGATCAAAGCTTATTAGCGAGTACCTGTTGAGATTGGATAAGTTCATTTGCCTATTCCTTAACTAAGCATCATAACATATGGTAGATACTAGTGATAATAAAAGCAAGAACGATCATAGTATGTCTAGTGTCAGTCTACTTAAAATAAGTACAAACCAAAATTAGACCCCAAATTACAACGGGGGTCTATTACATCACAAACAACAAATAACGTAAGGGAAATAGTCTTCAAGTAACAAAAGTTCACAAGAAGTCACATTCAAGCAAAACAACAATAACAAGCAATCATTCCAGGGGTTCATCATTAGGTACATTAAGCTCGGGTTCCTGTACCTGTTCTTCTTCACCTGAAATGATAAAAGAGGGTGAGTCCTTATGAACTCAGCGAGGGGGAACGAGAAATAAGTTTTGAAACTCATTTTCCGGTTAAACTTATGAAAATCCCTTTTTTCAAACATGAATACAACAGAAATACAAGTACAGAAATACAAATACAGAAACAGGAGTACCGGTCTTTCCTCCCCGAGGTTCTCTAGGATCCAAGCTGGAGTACTTATACACATAATAAAAAGGATACGGTGAGCTTTTGTTCTCAGATCAGATCCAGGATCAGTTGTTGCGGCCGACTTCGAATTATCCCCCAAACACACCAGGTGGGTGTACTCCGGATGTACCCCCAAAATCCTACGACCCAACTCTCCGAGGAAGTCTAGCCCCCAAGCGAGAGAGGGAATGGGACCATGGTGGTCACGGTATCACCAGCAAGCCCGATGCCGCCCAGCGTACGTGATCGCTACCATGCCGACAGGAAAGGTTGCAACCTTGTATGCAATGCACATCTATGACAGGTAATATATATCACAGAAGGAGGACAACAAAGTAGGTTGCCTCCGGACAGTCATAAGATTGCACATTGACAGATAAACAAGTAGGACACGATAAGACAGGAAATTTCACTTGAAAGGCATATAGAGTTATATGGAAATTAAACGGGCAGCCATGTAACACATGTAAAACAGGCCATATAACTCATTAAAAGGTCCACGCAATCAAGTGATAAGATTACTCAACATGCAATGATATCAACATGGGTTCAAATGCAAGAAAAGCTTATTTGTCAACATGCAATGGTCAATATCACTTTTGAAATTATAAAACATTTACGGGCAGCCCACGCAACGTACAGTTTCCTCACAATATCCAATGGTTAACACTTAGCAAGAATACTTAGTCATTAGGGTTTCTATTTCATGCATAATCGTGCGATCAAAACCCTAAGTCAACTTAACATCATTCCCAAGTCATGCATCAATCAATTCATACATCCTCAAGTGCTCAAAACAGTCCACATAATATTCAAACACCACAATTCCAAGCAATTAGTGCCACAAAAGAGGTTACAATAGTTTTCCAAGCACATAGCTAAGTGGAACACTCACTGCAATAGGCTGTTTTCTCACAATCCATCGGATAATCAAACAATCTCAAAATTCAGTGAATAAGATATCAAATTAAAGCTTAATAAGTTAACTAAAATCAGAAACAAACCTTGCATCAATTGGAGTTCGGGATCATTAGATATAGCCGAAATAGTGGAACTGCACAAAACTGTCCAGGTTTGCCTATCGTTCGATATTTCATATTTTTGAGGTCCTTAGGTTCAGTTTTAGCCTAAGCCTATTTCTGGCAAAAATGTCCACAACTAAAAAATCTAGAAGTACACAAAATTTCACGCAATTTGGATGTCATTTGCTAGGTCAAAAACCTCTCGTTTTACATAGTCAGTGCATCTGCCAAAACTGTTTCATTTCCTCAAAAATTTCCAGATTTAGCTACCTTTCGTGATTTTGCCATTTTGAGGACCTTAGAGCCAAAATTTGACTTTTCCTATTTCTGCTAAAATTGTTCAAAACTGTCCAAACTAGTCACCTAGTGATTTTTACACAATTTCAACATCATTTTCTTAGCCAAAATTACCTCGAACAGACTGGTCAGAAAGTTGTCTCATAAATTCGACTTTACCTAGCATCATTTTCAAGCCAAGTTCTTGCCATCCATGGTTGTTTAAGCTCATGAACGACCACATAACTCAAGTACAGAAGCAAATATACACAGTTGTGAACATGCATGTGAAATTTCAAAGAGTTTTCAAAAGCTTTTAACCCTCACCTTTGCAATCAACCAAACTATGCTCAAAAACCTGGTTGAAGCTCAAATCTGTTCTTCTCCTTGCTTGGCTGAGATTTCAACTTGGTTTTCTCTATTTTTCCTAGCCTAGTGATCAACCTCTTAGTGCATGCATGTAGTTAAAACATGAAGAAAAGAAATGAATGTCAAGAAGCTTACCTAAGGCCGAAATGAAGCTTCAATGCACATGCATGAGTGTTTTTCGAACTCTAGCTTGATTGCTTGGTTTTCTTGATGATTTCCTTGCCTTGTTCGACCAAGGTGTGATGAAGATGAGCAAGGATGGTGAGAGTTCAGCCAAGGACCGAAATGGAGAGAGGAAAAGAGAGTGAGAGAGAAATGTGAGAGAAAGAAAAGAAAAAAAGGAAGATAAACCAAAGGCTTTGCAACTTCAGGAGCATGCTCGGCCTTGAGGCTTTCAATTTCAGCTTTTGTCTCCAAAATGCTTTAAATTTTGAATGCTAGAATGGGCATGCAAGGGCTGGTCGGATATGGTGAGGATTTGAAGGAATTTGAGCAATTATTTTAATGCCTTATGTCATTTTTTTGTCTTTGCATGCATAGAATAAAATATGTTGCTCAATTTTCTTGCTCAAGAACAAGACATGGCCGGCTATTGCATGTGCCAAATCTGAATTTTGTGTCTTCTTTTGAGTGTTATTTTATTGTATTTTGGAAGTGCAAAAAAAGAATAATGCAAAAAGAATAAAGAATGTTTTGTTTTTGGTGCATTTTTTTCTTCTAGTGAAAGGAATTTGGATTATTATATTGTTAGTGGATTTTGTAGGATTGTTTAATAGTCTAGTGCTTCGTGTAAGATGCTTTCTTAATTAGCATAAAGACACGCTATCCTAAGTTTAGGGCACGCATTTTGAGGTAGGACACGAACTACGAGACGAACGCACGTTTTTCAAGTAAACGCACGTAACCCTATATGAATGCACGAAATTCAATGCAAGGCACACAAAACTAAATACAATTCTCAAACCTAGGTCATGGCACGCAAATCTAGGTTAGGGCAAACGAAGCTAGGTTTCGCATGCAAATCGGGGTCGGGCCTCACAAGTTACGCGTCGCACAACATATCGTTTGAAAGCTCTCCGAGAACTCTACAACGGGGCAGCAAACTTGCTCGGGTGCGCCCATTTTTAAAGCCCAAAATCGAACGTTTTCATCAGTTTCGTGCCATTTTTCTTCTTTTGCTCTGTTTTTCCATCCCAGATCGTATGTCGTGAGCTGTTAAAAGGACGACAAGCTAACTCGCGGGACATTAGAGGGCCCTACAATGCGTTGATATCACGTCCTATAAGGACGCTGCATTGTTGAAGCGGATGGGTTGTCGTTAAGCCCATTGGGCCTTTTGAATGGGCCATCTCTCTAGGCTGGGACTGTGAACCGTCAACACATAAAGGATTTGTGCCCACAACATGACCGGTGCGATCATACCAGCACTAATGCACCGAATCCCATAAGAACTCCGAAGTTAAGCGTGCTTGGGCGAGAGTAGCATTAGGATGGGTGACCCCCTGGGAAGTCCTCGTGTTGTACCCCACATTTTCAATTTTTTTTGCCCCGGTTAAAGTTGCCAAGATACTTTTTCCACCACATTTCTATTATTGAATCCCACGGTAGCTTGGGCAAGACAACTTCGCTTCACGTAGAGGCTGGGCCCGCAAACCGAGGGCGTGGGGCTTATGACTAGGTCTCCGTCGCTCCGATGCCCCTAACTTTTAATCCGTAAGGAGTTACGCGGCGCACAACATACCGTTGGAAAGCTCTCCGAGAGCTCTACGACGGGGGCAGCAAGCTTGCTAGGCTGTGCCTATTTTCGGGGCCCAAAATAGATCATTTTCATCAGTTTTGGGCCACTTTTCTTTTTTGGCTATGTTTTTCAGTACCGAATCGTACATCGTGAGCTGTTAAAAGGACGACAACCAAACTCGCGGGGTATTACATGGCCTTACAATGCGTCGATATCACGTCTTACGGGGATGCTGCATTGTTGAAGAGAATGGGTAGTCGTTAAGCCCATTGGGCCTTTTGAATGGGCCATCTCTCTGGGCTGCGACTGTGAACCGACAACACATAAAGGATTTGTGCCCTCAACATGACGGGTGCGATCATACCAGCACTAATGCACCGGATCCCATCAGAACTCCAAAGTTAAACGTGCTTGGGCGAGAGTAGTACAAGGATGGGTGACCCCCTCGGAAGTCCTCGTGTTGCACCCCCTATTTCAATTTATTTTGCCCCGGTTAGGGTTGCCAAGATACTTTATCCACCACATTTCTATTATCGAATCCCACCGCAGCTTGGGCAAGACAACTTCGCTTCACGCAGAGGCTGGGGCCGCAATCCTAGGGCGTAGGGCTTGTGACCATGTCTCCGTCGCTCCGGTGCCCATAACTTTTAATCCGTAAGGAGTTACGCAGCGCAAAGCATACCGTTGGAAAGCTCTCCGAGAGTTCTACGACAGGGCAGCAAGCCTGCACGGCCGTGCCTATTTTTGGACTCCAAAATCGAACGTGTTCAGCAATTTCGGGCCACTTTTGTGCTTTTGCTCTATTTTTCTGTCCTGGATCGTATGTCTTCAGCTGTTAAAAGGACAAAAACCTAATTCGCAGGACATTATAGGGCCCTACAATGCGTCGATATCACATCTTGGGAGGATGCTACGTTGTTAAAGCGGATGGGTTGTCGTTAAGGACATTGGGCCTTTTGAATGGGCCATCTCTTTGGGCTGGGACTGTGAACCGTCAAGACAAAAGAGATTTGTGGCCACAACATGACGGGTGCGATCATACCAGCACTAATGCACTGGATCCCATAAGAAATTCGAAGTTAAGCGTGCTTCGGCGAGAGTAGTACGGGGATGGTTGACCCCCTAGGAAGTCCTCGTGTTGCACCCCAACTTTTTAATATTTTTTTTGCCCCGGTTAGGGTTGCCAAGATACTTTATCCACCACATTTCTTTTAACGAATCCCACGGCACCGTGGGCAAGACAACTTCGCTTCACGTAGAGGTTGGACCTGCAAACCGAGGGCGTAGGGCTTGTGACCAGGTCTCCGTCGCTCCGATGCCCATAACTTTTAATCCGTATGGAGTTACGCGACGCACAGTATACCGTTGGAAAGTTCTCCGAGAGCTCTACGACGGGGGCAGCAAGCCTGTTCAGCTACGCCTATTTTTCGAGCCTAAAATTGAATGTTTTCATTAGGTTTGGGCCACTTTTCTTGTTTTACTTTGTTTTTCCATCCCGGATCGTTCGTCGTGAGCTGTTAAAAGGACGACAACCTAACTTGCGGGATATTACATGGCCCTACAACACGTCGATATCATGTCTTACGAGGATGCTGCGTTGTTGAAGTTGATGGGTTGTCGTTAAGCCCATTGGGCCTTTTGAATGGGCCATCTCTCTGGGCTGGGACAGTGAACCGTCAACACATAAAGGAGTTACGATCATACCAGCACTAATGCACCGGATCCCATCAGAACTCCGAAGTTAAGCGTGCTTGGGTGAGAGTAGTAGTAGGATGGGTGACCCCTTGGGAAGTCCTCGTGTTGCACCCCCTATTTTCAATTTTTTTTTCCCAGTTAGGGTTGCCAAGATACTTTATCCACCACATTTCTGTTACCGAATCCCACGGCACCTTAGGCAAGACAACTTCGCTTCACGTAGAGGCTGGGCCCCTAAACTGAGGGCGTAAGATTTGTGACCAGGTCTTTATCGCTTCGGTGCCCGTAACTTTTAATCCGTAAGGAGTTACGCGATGCACAACATACCATTGGAAAGCTCTCCGAGATCTCTACGATGGGGGTAGCAAGCCTGCTCAGCTGCCCTTGTTTTCCTGGACTAAAATCAAACGTTTTCATTAGTTTCGTTCCACTTTTCTTCTTTTGCTCTGTTTTTCCGTCCCGGATCGTACGTCGTGAGCTGTTAAAAGGACAACAACCTAAATCGTGGGACAATAGAGGGCCCTACAATGCGTCGATATCACGTCTTGCGCGGATGCTGCATTGTTGAAGCGAATGGGTTATCATTAAGCCTATTGGGCCTTTTGAATGGGCCATCTCTTTGGGCTGGGACTGTGAACCGTCAACACATAAAGAATTTGTGCCCATAATAAGACGAGTGCGATCATACCAGCACTAATGCACTGGATCCCATAAGAACTCCGAAGTTAAGCGTGCTTAGGCGAGAGTAATAATAGGATGGGTGACCCCCTGGGAAGTCCTCGTGTTGCACCCCCCATTTTCAATTTTTTTTTCCCCGGTTAGGGTTGCCAAGATACTTTTTCCACCACATTTCTATTACCGAATCCCACGGCAGGTTGGGCAAGACAACTTCGCTTCACGTAGAGGCTGGGCCCGCAAACTGAAGGCGTGGGGCTTGTGACCAGGTCTCTGTCACTCTAGTGCCCATAACTTTTAATCCTTAAGGAGTTACGCGATGCACAACATACCGTTGGAAAGCTCTCTAAGAGCTCTACGACGGGGGTAGCATGCTTGCTTGGCTGCGCCTGTTTTCGGAGCCCAAAATTGAAAGTTTTCATTAGTTTCGGGCCACTTTTCTTCTTTTGCTCTTCTTTTCTGTTCCGGATCGTACGTCTTGAGCTGTTAAAAGGACGACAACCGAACTCGCGGGATATTACAGGGCCCTACAACGCGTCGATATCACGACTTACAAGAATGCTCCATTGTTGAAGTGGATGGGTTGTCGTTAAGCCCATTGGGCATTTTGAATAGGCCATCTCTCTAGGTTGGGACTGTGAATCGCCAACACATAAAGGATTTGTGCCCACAACATGACGGGTGTGATCATACCAGCACT
The DNA here is from genome assembly GCA_037974665.1 of Ehretia macrophylla. Taxonomy (NCBI): domain Eukaryota; kingdom Viridiplantae; phylum Streptophyta; class Magnoliopsida; order Boraginales; family Ehretiaceae; genus Ehretia; species Ehretia macrophylla. Next base: position 72,502,853 of record CM075769.1, read on the forward strand.
AATGCACCGGATACCATGAGAACTCCGAAGTTAAGCGTGCTTAGGCGAGAGTAGTACTAGGATGGGTGACCCCCTAGGAAGTCCTCGTGTTGCACCCCCCATTTTCAATTTTTTTTGCCCCGGTTAGGGTTGCCAAGATACCTTATCCACCAGATTTATATTACCGATTTCCATGGCACCTTGGGCAAGACAACTTCGCTTCACGTAGAGGCTGGGCCCGCAAACCGATGGCGTAGGGCTTGTGACCAGGTCTCCGTCGCTCGGGTGCCGACAACTTTTGACCCGTAAGGAGTTACGCGGCGCACAGCTGACCGTTGGAAAGCTTTCCAAGAGCTCTACAACGGGGCAGCAAGCTTGGTCGGCGGTGCCCATTTTTAAAGCCCAAAATCAAATGTTTTCATCAGTTTCGTGCCACTTTTCTTCTTTTGCCCAATTTTTCCATCCCGGATCGTACGTCGTGAGTTGTTAGAAGGACGACAACGTAACTCGCGGGACATTAGAGGGCCCTACAATGCGTCGATATCACGTGTTGCGAGGATGCTGCATTGTTGAAGCGGATGGGTTATCGTTAAGCCCATTGGGCCTTTTGAATAGGCCATCTCTCTGGGCTGGGATTGTGAACCGTCAACACATAAAGGATTTGTGCCCACAACATGACAGGTGCGATCATACCAGCACTAATGCACCGGATCCCATAAGAACTCCGAAGTTAAGCGTGCTTGGGCGAGAGTAGTACTAGGATTGGTGACCCCTTGGGAAGTCTTCATGTTGCACCCCCCCTTTTCAATTTTTTTTGCCCCGATGAGTGTTGCCAGGATACTTTTTCCACCATATTTATGTTACTGAATCCCACGGCAGCTTGGGCAAGACAACTTCACTTCATGTAGAGGTTGGGCCCGCAAACCGAGGGCGTGGGGCTTGTGACCAGGTCTCCGTCGCTCCGGTGCCGATAACTTTTAATCTGTAAGGAGTTACGTGGTGCCCAACATACCGTTGAAAAGCTCTCCGTGAGCTCTACGACAGGGGCAACAAGCCTGCTCGGCTACTCCTATTTTCGGAGCCCAAAATAGAATATTTTCATCAGTTTTTGGCCACTTTTTTTCTTTTGCTCTGTTTTTCCGTCCCGGATCGTACGTCGTGAGTTGTTAAAAGGACGACAACCTAACTCGCGGGATATTACGGGGCCTTACAACGCGTCAATATCACGTCTTACGAGGATGCTACATTGTAGAAGCTAATGGGTTATCGTTATGCCCATTGGGCCTTTTGAATGGGCCATCTCTCTGGGCTGGGACTGTGAACCGTCGACACATAAAGGATTTGTGCCCACAACATGACGGGTGCGATCATGCCAGCACTAATGCACCGGATCCCATCAGAACTTCGAAGTTATGCATGCTTGGGCGAGAGTAGTACTAGGATGGGTGACCACTTGGAAAGTCCTCATGTTACACCCTCACTTTTTAATTTTTTTTGCCACGGTTAGGTTTGCCAAGATACTTTATCTACCACATTTCAATTACCGAATCCCACGGCACCTTGGGCAAGATAACTTATTTTCACGTAGAGGCTGGGCCTGCAAACCGAGGGCGTAGGGCTTGTGACCAGGTCTCCGTCGCTCCGGTGCCCATAGCTTTTAATGCGTAAGGAGTTACGCGATGCACAACATACTGTTGAAAAGCTCTCCGAGAGCTCTATGACGAGGGCAGCAAGCCTGCTCAGCTACGCCTATTTTCGGAGCCTAAAATCGAACGTTTTCATTAGTTTTGGGACACTTTTCTTCTTTTCGTCTATTTTTTCGTCCCAGATCGTTCGTCGTGACTTGTTAAAAGGATGACAACCTTACTCGCGGGATATTACAAGGCCCTACAACGCGTCGATATCACGTCTTACGAGGATGCGGCGTTGTTGAAGCAGATGGGTTGTTGTTAAGCCCATTGGGCCTTTTGAATGAGCCATCTCTCTGGGCTGGGACTGTGAACTGTTAACACATAAAGGATTTGTGCCCACAACATGATGGGTACGATCATACCAGCACTAATGCACCGGATCCCATCAGAACTCTGAAGTTAAGCACGCTTGGGCGAGAGTCGAACTATGATGGGTGACCCTCTGGGAAGTCCTCGTGTTGCACCCCTCTTTTTCAATTATTTTTTGCCCCGGTTAGGGTTGCCAAGATAATCTATCCACCACATTTCTATTACCGAATCCCACGGCACCTTGGGCAAGACAACTTCGCTTCACGTAGAGGCTGGGACCGTAAACCGAGGGCGTAGGGCTTGTGAGCAATTCTATGTCGCTTTGGTGCCCATAACTTTCTATCCGTAAGGAGTTACGCGGCACACAGCATACCGTTGAAAGGCTCTCCGAGAGCTCTACGACGGGGGCAGTTAGCTTGCTTTGCTGTGCCTGTTTTTGGAGCCCAAATTCAAATGTTTTCATCAGTTTCAGGCCACTATTCTTCTTTTGCTCCATTTTCTTGTCCCGGATCGTACGTCGTGAGCTGTTAAAAGGACGACAACCTAACTCACGGGAGATTAGAGAGCCCTACAATGCATCGATATCACGTCTTGCGAGGATGCTACGTTGTCGAAGCGGATGGGTTGTTGTTAAGCCCATTGGGCCTTTTGAATGCGCCATCTCTCTGGGCTGGGACTGTGAACCGTCAACACATAAGGGATTTGTGCCCTCAACAAGACGGGTGTTATCATTCCAGCAGTAATGCACCGGATCCCATCAGAACTCCGAAGTTAAGCGGGCTTGGGTGAGAGTAGTAATAGGATGGGTGCCCCCCTGGGAAGTCCTCGTGTTGCACCTCCCTTTTTATTTTTTATTTTGCCCTGGTTAGGCTTGCCAAGATGTTTTATCGATCATATTTCAATTACAGAATCCCACGGCACCATGGGCAAGACAACTTCGCTTCACGTAGAGTCTGGGCCCACAAACCGAGGGCTTAAGGCTTGTGACCGCGTCTCCGTCGTTCCGGTGCCTATAACTTTTAATTTGTAAAGAGTTAGTTGGCACACAGTATAATGTTGGAAAGCTCTCCGAGTGTTCTACGACGGTGGCACCAAGCCTGCACGGTTGCGCCTATTTTCAGAGCCAAAAATTGAACGTTTTCATCAGTTTCGAGCCACTTTTCTTCTTTTGCTCTGTTTTTTCTCCCCGAATCGTACGTCGTGAGTTGTTAAAAGGACGACAACCTAACTCACGGGATATTACAGGGACTTACAATGCGTCGATATCATGTCTTGCGAGGATGTTGCGTTGTTGAAGCGGATAGGTTGTCGTTAAGCCCATTGGGCCTTTTAAATGGGCCATCTCTCTGGGCTGGGACTGTGAACTGTCAACATATAAAGGATTTGTGCCCACAACATGACTGGTGCAATCATACTAGCACTAATTCACTGGATCTCATCAGAACTCCGAAGTTAAGCGTGCTTGGGCGAGAGTAGTACTAGGATGGGTGACCCCCTGGGAAGTCCTCGTGTTGCACCCCCCACTTTTTAATTGTTTTGCCTCAGTTAGGGTTGCCAAGATACTTTATCCACCATATTTCCATTACCGAATCCCACGGTACCTTGGGCAAGACAACTTCGCTTCACGTAGAGGCTGGGCCCGCAAACCGAGGGCGTAGGGCTTGTGACCAGGTCTCCGTCGCTCCGGTGCCCATAACTTTTGATCCGTAAGGAGTTATGCGGAGCACAACATACAATTGGAAAGCTTACTGAGAAATCTAGGACAGGGGTAGCTAGCCTGCTCAGTTGTGCCTGTTTTCGGAGCCCAAAATCGAACGTTTTCATCAGTTTCGGGCCACTTTTCTACTTTTGCTCTGTTTTTCCATCCCGGATCGTACGTCGTGAACTGTTAAAAGGACGACAACCTAACTCGCAGGACATTAGAGGGCCCTACAATGTGTCGATATCACGTCTTGCGAGGATACTGCGTTGTTGAAGCAGATGGGTTGTCATTAAGCCCATTGGGCCTTTTGAATGGGCCATCTCTCTAGGCTGGGACTGTGAACCATAAACACAAAGGATTTGGGCCCACAACATGACGGGTGCTATCATTCCAGCACTAATGCACCGGGTCCCATCAGAACTCCGAAGTTAAACGTGCTTGGGCGAGAATAGTGCAAGGATGGGTAACCCCCTGGGAAGTCCTTGTGGTGCACCCCCCCCCCTTCAAGATTTTTTGCCCCGGTTAGGGTTGCCAAGATACTTTATCCACCACATTTCTTTTACCAAATCCCACGGCAGCTTGGGTAAGACAACCTCGCTTCACGTAAAGGCTGGGCCCACAAACCGAGGGCGTGGGGGCATGTGTTCAGGTCTACGTTGCTCTGGTGCCCATAACTTTTAATTCGTAAGGAGTTACCGGCGCACAACATACCGTTGGAAAGCTCTCCGAGAGCTCTACGACGGGGGCAGCAAGCCTACTTGGTTGCACCCATTTTTGGAGCCCAAAATCGAACGTTTTCATCAGTTTCAGGCCAGTGTTCTTCTTTTGCTCTGTTTTTTTGTCCCGGATCGTACGTCGTGAGTTGTTAAAAGGACGACAACCTAACTTGTGGGACATTAAGGGGCCCTACAACGCGTCGATATCACGTCTTGCAGGGATGCTACGTTGTTGGAGCGGATGGGCTGTCGTTAAGCCCATTGGGCCTTTTGAATGGGCCTTCTCTCTGGGCTGGGGCTGTAAACCGTCAACACATAAAGGATTTGTGCCCATAACATGACGAGTGCGATCATACCAGCACTAATGCACCGGATCCCATTAGAACTCCGAAGTTAAGCGTGCTTGGGCGAGAATAGTACTAGGATGGGTGACCCCCTGGGAAGTCCTCTTGTTGCACCCCCCTTTTCAATTTTTTTTGCCCGTGTTAAGGTTGTCTTTATCCACTATATTTCTATTACCGAATCCCACGCCACCTTGGGCAACACAACTTCGCTTCATGCTGTGGCTGGGACAGCAAACCAAGGGCGTAGGGCTTGTGACCAGGTCTCCGTCGCACAGGTGCCCACAACTTTTGATTCGTAAGGAGTTACGCGGCGCACAACATACCGTTGGAAAGCTCTCCGAGAGCTCTACAACGGGTGTAGCAAGCCTGCTCAGCTGCTCCTGGTTTTGGATCCCAAAATTGAACATTTTCATCAGTTTCGGGCCACTGTTCTTCTTTTGCTCTATTTTTTCGTCTCGGCTCGTACGTCGTGAGCTGTTAAATGGACGACAACGTAACTCACGAAATATTATGGGGCCCTACAATGTGTCGACATCACGTCTTGTGAGGATGCTGCGTTGTTGAAGTAGATGGGTTATCGTTAAGCCCATTGGGCCTTTTGAATGGGCCATCTCTCTAGGCTGGGACTGTGAACCGTCAACACATAAAGGATTTGTGCCCACGACATGACGGGTGCGATCATAGCACCACTAATGAACTGGATCCCATCAGAACTCCGAAGTTAAACGCGCTTGGGCGAGGGTAGTACTAGGATGGGTAACCCCCTAGGAAGTCTTCGTGTTGCATCGCCCATTTTCAATTTCTTTTGCCCTGGTAAGAATTGCCAAGATATTTTATCCACCACATTTCTATTAACGAATCACACGACATCTTGGGTAAGACAACCTTGCTTTACGTTGAGGTTGGGCCCGCAAACCGAGGGCTTGGGGCTTATGACCAGGTCTCCGTCGCTCTAGTGCCCATAACTTTTAATCCGTAAGGAGTTACGTGGTGCACAACATACTGTTGGAAAGCTCTCCGAGAGCTCTACGACGGGGGCAGTAAACTTGCTCAGCTGCGCCTGTTTTTGAAACCAAAAATCAAATGATTTCATCTGTTTCAGACCACTTTTCTTTTTTTACTCAGTTTTTCTGTCACGGATCGTACGTCGTGAGCTGTTAAAAGGATGACAACCTAACTCGCGGGACATTAGAGGGCCCTACAACGTGTCGATATCACGTCTTGCGAGGATGCTGCGTTATTGAAGCAGATGGTTTATCATTAAGCCCATTGGGACTTTTTAATGGGCCATCTCTGTGGACTTGGACTGTGAACTGTCAACACATATAGGATTTTTGCCCACAATGTGACGGGTACGATCATACCAGTACTAATGCACCGGATCCCATCAGAACTCCGAAGTTAAACGCTCTTGGGCGAGAGTAGTACTAGGATAGGTGACCCCCTAGGAAGTCCTCGTGTTGCACCCCCCCTTTTCAATTTTTTTTGCCTCGGTTAAGTTTGCCAAGATACCTTATCCACCACATTTCTATTACCAAATCCCACGGCACCTTGGGCAAGACAACTTCGCTTCACGTAGAGGTTGGGCCCGCAAACTGAGGGCGTAGGACTTATGACCAGGTCTCCGTCGCTTCGGTGCCCATAACTTTTGATCTGTAAGGAGTTATGCGGTGTGCAGCATACTGTTGGAAAGCCCTCCGAGAGCTCTAGGATGGGGGTAGCCAGCCTGCTCGGTTGCGCCTATTTTCGGAGCCCAAAATCGAATGTTTTCATTAGTTTAAGCCACTTTTCTTCTTTTGCTCTAGTTTTTCATCCCGGATCGTACGTCGTGAGCTGTTAAAAGGACGACAACCTAACTCGCGGGACATTAGGGGGCTGTACAATGTGTCGATATCACGTCTTGTAAGGATGCTGCGTTGTTGAAGTAGATGGGCTGTCGTTAAGCCCATTGGGCCTTTTGGATGGGCCATCTCTCTGGGTTGGGACTGTGAACCGTCAACACATAAAGGATTTGGGCCCACAACATGACGGGTTCGATCATACTAGCACTAATTCACTGGATCTCATTAGAATTCCGAAGTTAAGCATGCTTGGAAAAGAGTAGTACTAGGATGGGTGACCCATTGGGAAGTCCTCGTGTTGCACCTCCCCTTTTCAATTTTTTTGCCCCGGTTAGGGTTGTCAAGATAGTTTATCCACCACATTTCTATTATCGAATCTCACGGTACATTGGGCAAGACAACTTCGCTTCACGTAGAGGCTAGGCCTGTAAACCGAGGGGGTAGGGCTTGTGAGCAGGTCTTTGTCGCTCCGGTGCCCATAACTTTTGATCCGTAAGGAGGTAAGCGGCGCACAACATACCATTGGAAAGCTCTCCGAGAGCTCTACGACATGGGTAGCCAGCTTGCTCGGTTGTGCCTATTTTTGAAGCAAAAAATTGAACGGTTTCATCGGTTTTGGGCCACTTTTCTTCTTTTGCTCTATTTGTTCGTCCCGGATCGTACGTCGTGAGCTGTTAAAAGGATGACAACCTAACTCGCAGGATATTACAGAGCCCTACAATATGTTGATATCACGTCTTATGAGGATGCTGCGTTGTTGAAGTGGATAGGTTGTCGTTAAGCCCATTGAGCCTTTTGAATGGGCCATCTGTCTATGCTGCGACTGTGAACCGTCAACACATAAAGGATTTGTGCCCTCAACTTCATGAGTGCGATCATACCAACACTAATGCACTGGATCCCATCAAAACTCCGAAGTTAAGCGTGCTTGGGCATAATAGTACTAGGATGGGTGACCCCTTGCGAAGTTCTCGTGTTGTACCCCCATTTTCAATTTTTTTTCCCCGGTTAGGGTTGCCAAGATGCTTTATCCACCATATTTCTATTACTGAATCCGATGGTACCTTGGGCAAGACATCTTCGCTTCTCGTAGAGGCAAGGCCTGCAGACCGAGGGCGTTGGGCTTTTTACTAGGTCTCCGTCACTCTGGTGCTTATATCTTTTGATCTGTCAAGAGTTACACGGCGCGCAGCATGCCATTGCAAAGCTCTCTGAGAGCTCTGTGACAAGGGCAGCAAGCCTGCTTGGCTGCGCCTATTTTCGGAGCTCAAAATCGAATATTTTCATCAGTTTTAGGACACTTTTCTTCTTTTGCTTCATTTTTCCATCACGGATCGTACGTCGTTAGCTGTTAAAAGGATGACAACCGAACTCGCCGGATATTAAAGGGCCCTACAACGCGTCGATATCACGTCTTGCGAGGATACTGCGTTGTTGAAGCGGTTGGGTTATCGTTAAGCCCATTGGGCCTTTTGAATGGGCCATCTCTCTGGGCTGGGACAGTGAACCGTCAACACACAAAGGATTTGTGCCCCCAACTTGACGGGTGCGATCATACCAGCACTAATGCACCATATCCCATCAGAACTCCAAAGTTAAGCGTGCTTGGGCGTATTAGTACTAGGATGGGTGACCCCCTAGGAAGTCCTCGTGTTGTACCACCATTTTCAATTTTTTTTGCCCCGGTTAGGGTTGCCAAGATATTTTATCCACCACATTTCTATTACCAAATAACACGGCACCTTGGGCAAGACAACTTGGCTTTACGTAGAGGCTGGGCTCGCAAAACGAGGTCGTGGGGCTTGTGACCAGGTCTCCGTTGCTCCGGTGCCATAACTTTTGATCTGTAAGGAGTTACACGGCGCACAGCATACCGCTGGAAAGCTTTCTGAGAGCTCTACGATGGAGGCAGCCAGCTTACTCAGCTATGCCTATTTTCGGATCCCAAAATTGAACGTTTTCATCAATTTTGGGCGACTTTTCTTCTTTTGCTCTGCTTTTCCGTCCCGGATCATACGTCGTGAGCTGTTAAAAGGATGACAACCTAACTTGCGAAATATTATAGGGCCCCACAACGTGTCAATATCACGTCTTGCGAGGATGCTGCGTTGTTGAAGTAGATGGGTTATCATTAAGCCCATTCGGCCTTTTGAATGGGCCATATCTCTGGGCTGGGACTGTGAACAGTCAACCCATAAAGGATTTGTGCCCACGACATGATAGGTGCGATCATAGCAGCACTAATGAACCGGATCCCATCAGAACTCTGAAGTTAAACGCGCTTGGGCGAGGGTAATACTAGGATGGGTAACCCCATGGGAAGTCCTTGTGTTGCACCTCTCCTTTTCAATTTTTTTTGCCTCGGTTAGGGTTGCCATGATATTTTATCCACCATATTTCTATTACCGAATGCCATGACATCTTGGGTAAGACAACCTTGCTTTACGTTGAGGCTGGGCCCGCAAACCGAGGGCGTGGGGCTTATGAGTAGGTCTCCGTCGCTCTGGTGCCCATAACTTTTAATCCGTAAGGAGTTACGCGGCGCACAACATACTGCTGGAAAGCTCTCCGAGATCTCTACGACAGGGGCAGCAAGCATGCTCAGCTACGCCTATATTTGAACACAAAAATCAAACGATTTCATCTGTTTTGGGCCACTTTTCTTCTTTTACTCTATTTTTCCATCACGGATCGTACGACGTGATCTGTTAAAAGGATGACAACCTAACTCGTGGGACATTAGAAGGCCCTACATCGCGTCAATATCACGTCTTGCGAGGATGCTGCATTGTTGAAGCAGATGGGTTGTTGTTAAGCCCATTGGGCCTTTTGAATGGGCCATTTCTCTGGATTGGGACTGTGAACCGTCAACACATATAGGATTTGTGCCCATAACGTGACGGGTGCGATCATACCAGCACTAATGCACCGGATCCCATCAGAACTCCGAAGTTAAACGCTCTTGGGCGAGAGTAGTACTAGGATAGGTGACCCCCTCGAAAGTCCTCGTGTTGCACCCCCCCATTTCAATTTTTTTTGTCCCGGTTAGGGTTGCCAAGATACTTTATCCACCACATTTCTATTACCGAATCCCATGGCACCTTTGGCAAGACAACTTGGCATGTGGGCCCACAAACCGATGGCGTAGGGCTTGTGACCAGGTCTCCGTCTCTCCGGTGCCTATAACTTTTGATCCGTATGGAGTTACGCGGCGCACAACATATCGTTGGAAAGCTCTCTGAGAGCTCTACAATGGGAGTAGCCAGCTTGCTCGGCTGTGCCTATATTCGGAGCCCAAAATCGAACGTTTTCATCAGTTTCGGGCAATTTTTCTTCTTTTGCCCTGTTTTTCTGTCCTGGATCGTACGTCGTGAGCTGTTAAAAAGACAACAACCAAACACGCAGGATATTACAGGGCCCTACAACGCGTTGATATCACGTCTTACGGGGATGCTACGTTGTTGAAGCGGATGGGTTGTCGTTAAACTCATTGGGCCTTTTGAATGGGCCATCTCTCTAGGCTTGGACTGTGAACTGTCAACACATAAAGGATTTATGCCCTCAACATGACGGGTGCTATCATTCCAGCACTAATGCACCAGATCCCATCAGAACTCCGAAGTTAAACGTGCTTGGGTGAGAGTAGTGCTAGGATGAGTGACCCCCTGGGAAGTCCTTGTGTTGTACCCCCCCTTTTCAATTTTTTTTGCCCCGGTTAGGGTTGCCAAGATACTTTATCTACCACATTTCTATTACCAAATCCCACGGCACCTTGGGTAAGACAACCTCGCTTCACGTAGAGGCTGGGCCCACAAATCGAGGGCGTGGGGCATGTGTTTAGGTCTCCATCGCTCCGATGCCCATAACTTTTAATTCGTAAGGAGTTACTCGGCGCACAACATACCGTTGGAAAGCTATCCGAGAGCTCTACAACGGGGGCAGCAAACCTACTCGGCTGCACCCATTTTTGGAGCCCAAAATCGAACGTTTTCATCAGTTTCAGGCCAGTGTTCTTCTTTTGCTCTGTTTTTTCATCCCGGATCGTACGTCGTGAGTTGTTAAAAGGACGACAACCTAACTTGCGAGACATTAGGGGGCCCTACAACGCGTCTATATCATGTCTTGCGGGGATGCTACGTTGTTGAAGTGGATGGGCTGTCGTTAAGCCCATTGGGCCTTTTGAATGGGCCTTCTCTCTGGGCTGGGGCTGTAAACCGTCAACACATAAAGGATTTGTGCCCACAACATGATAGGTGCGATCATACCAATACTAATGCACCGGATCCCATTAGAACTCCGAAGTTAAGCGTGCTTGGGCGAGAGTAGTACTATGATGGGTGACCCCTTGGGAAGTCCTAGTGTTGTACCCCCCATTTCAATTTTTTTTGCCCCGGTTAGGGTTGCCAAGATACTTTATCCACCATAGTTCTATTACTGAATCCCACGACACCTTGGGCAAGGCAACTTCGCTTCACGTTGTAGCTGGGACAGAAAATCAAAGGCATAGGGCTTGTGACCAGGTCTCTGTCACACCGGTGCCCACAACTTTTGATCTGTAAGGAGTTACGTGGCGCACAGCATACCGTTGGAAAGCTCTCCGAGAGCTCTACAATAATGGCAACAAGACTCCTTGGCTGCGCCTGGTTTTGGATCCCAAAATTGAACATTTTTATCAGTTTCAGGCCACTGTTCTTCTTTTCCTCTATTTTTTTGTCCCGGATCGTACGTCGTGAGCTGTTAAAAGGACGACAACCTAATTCGCAAAATATTATAGGGCCCTACAATGTGTCAATATCATGTCTTGCAAGGATGCTGCGTTGTTGAAGTAGATGGGTTATCGTTAAGCCCATTGGGCCTTTTGAATGGGCCATCTCTCTGGGCTGGGACAGTGAACTGTCAACACATAAAGGATTTGTGCGCACGACATGACGGGTGCGATCATAGCAGCACTAAGGAACCGGATCCCAGAAGAACTCCGAAGTTAAACACGCTTGGGCCAGGGTAGTACTAGGATGGGTGACCCCCTGGGAAGTCCCCGTGTTGCACCTCCCCTTTTCAATTTCTTTTGTCCCGGTTAGGGTTGCCAAGATATTTTATCCGCCATATTTCTATTACCGTATCCCACGACATCTTGGGTAAGACAACCTTGCTTTACGTTGAGGCTGGGCCCGCAAATCGAGGGCGTGGGACTTGTGACTAGGTCTCCGTTGCTCTAGTGCCCATAACTTTTAATCCGTAAGGAGTTACGCGGCACACAACATACTGCTGGAAAGCTCTCCGAGAGCTCTACGACGGGGGCAGCAAGCTTGCTCAGCTGCGCCTGTTTTTTAACCCAAAAATCGAATGATTTTATCTGTTTCAGGCAACTTTTCTTCTTTCGCACTGTTTTTCCGTCCTGGATCGTACGTCGTGAGCTATTAAAAGGACGACAACCTAACTCGCAGGACATTAGAGGGCCCTACAATGCGTCGATATCACGTCTTGCGAGGATGCTGTGTTGTTGAAGCATATGGGTTATCGTTAAGCCCATTGGGCCTTATAAATGGGCCATCTCCCTGGACTGGGACTGTGAACTATCAATACATATAGGATTTGTGCCCACAACGTGACGGGTGCGATCATACCAGCACTAATGCACCGGAGCCCATCAAAACTCCGAAGTTAAACGCTCTTGGGCAAGAGTAGTACTAGGATAGGTGACCCCCTGGGAATTCCTCGTGTTGCACCCCCCCTTTTCAATTTTTTTTGTCCCAGTTTGGGTTTCCAAGTTACTTTATCCACCGCATTTCTATTACCGAATCCCACGGCACCTTGGGCAAGACAACATCGGTTCACGTAGAAGCTGGGCCCGCAAACCGAGGGCGTAGGGCTTGTGACCAGGTCTCCGTCGCTCCGGTCCCTATAACTTTTGATCCGTATGGAGTTACGCGGCGCACAACATACCGTTGGAAAGCTATCTGAGAGCTCTACGATGGGAGTAGCCGGCTTGCTTGGCTGCGCCTATTTTCGGAGCCCAAAATTGAACGTTTTCATTAGTTTCGGGCCACTTTCTTCTTTCGCCCTGTTTTTTCATCCTGGATCGTACGTCTTGAGCTGTTAAAAGGATGACAAATGAACATGCAGGATATTACAGGTCCCTACAACACGTCGATATCACGTCTTACGAGGATGTTGCATTGTTGAAGCGGATGGGTTGTTGTTAAACCCATTGGGCCTTTTGAATAGGCCATCTCTCTAGGCTTGGACTGTGAACCGTCAATACATAAAGGATTTGTGCCCTCAACATGACGGGTGGTATCATTCCAGTACTAATGCACCGGATCCCATTAGAACTCCGAAGTTAAACGTGCTTGGGTGAGAGTAGTGCTAGGATGGGTGACCCCCTAGGAAGTCCTTGTGTTGCACCCCCCCCCTTTTCAATTTTTTTTGCCCCGGTTAGGGTTGCCAAGATACTTTATCCATCACTTTTCTATTCCCGAATCCCACGGGACCTTGGGCAAGACAACTTCGCCTCACGTAGAGGCTGGGCCTGCAAACCGAGGGCATGGGGCTTGCTACAAGGTCTCCGTTGCTCCGGTGCCCATAACTTTTGATTCGTAAGGATTTATGCAGCGCACAACATACCATTGGAAAGATCTCCGAGAACACTACGACGGGGGCAACAAGCCTACTCAGCTGCACCTTTTTTCAGAGCCCAAAATTGAACGTTTTCATCAGTTTCAAGCCTGTGTTATTCTTTTGCTCTGTTTTTCCATCCCGGATCGTACGTCGTGAGTTGTTAAAAGGACGACAACCTAACTTGTGGGACATTAGGGGGCCCTACAACTCGTCGATATCACGTCTTGCGGTGATGCTGCGTTGTTGAAGCGGATGGGCTGACGTTAAGCCCATTGGGCCTTTTGAATGGGCCTTCTCTCTACACTGGGGCTGTAAACCGTCAACACATAAAGGATTTGTGCCCACAATATGACAGGTGCGATCATACCTGCACTAATGCACCGGATCCCATCAGAACTCTGAAGTTAAGCGTGCTTGGGAGAGAGTAGTACTAGGAATGGTGACCCCCTGGGAAGTCCTCGTGTTGCACCCCCCTTTTCATTTTTTTTTGCCCCGGTTAGGGTTGGTAAGATACTTTATCCACCATATTTCTATTACCAAATCCCACAACACCTTGGGCAAGGCAACTTCGCTTCACGTAGTGGCTGCGACAGCAAACCAAGGGCGTAGGGCTTGTGACCAGGTCTCCGTCGCACCGGTGCCCACAACTTTTGATCCGTAAGGAGTTATGCGGCGCACAACATACTGTTAGAAAGCTCACCGAGAGCTCTACAACGGGGTCAGCAAGCCTGATTGGCTGCGCTTGGTTTTGGAGGCCAAAATTGAACATTTTCATTTGTTTTGGGCTACTGTTCTTCTTTTGCTCTATTTTTCTGTCCTGGATCGTACGTCGTGAGTTGTTAAAAGGACGAAAACCTAACCCGTGGGACATTAGAAGGCCCTACAACGCGTCGATATCACGTCTTGCGGGGATGCTGCGTTGTTGAAATGGATGGGCTGTCGTTAAGCCCATTGGGCCTTTTAAAAGGGCCTTCTCTCTAGGCTGGGACTATGAACCGTCAACACATAAAGGATTTGTTCCCACAACATGATGGGTGCAATCATACCAGCACTAATGCACCGGATCCCATCAGAACTTCGAAGTTAAGCACGCTTGGCGAGAGTAGTACTCGGATGGGTGACCCCCCAGGAAGTCCTCGTGTTGCACCCCCCATTTTCATTTTTTTTTCCCCGGTTAAGGTTGCCAAGATACTTTATCCGCCACATTTATATTACCGAATCCCATGGCACCTTGGGCAAGACAACTTCGCTTCACGTAGAGGCTGGGCCTACAAACCGAGGGCGTAGGGATTGTGACCAGGTCTCCGTCGCTCCGGTGCCCATAACTTTTGATCCGTAAGGGGTTACGCGACGCACAGCATACCATTGGAAAGCTCTTTGAGAGATCTACGACGGGGCCAGCTAGCCTGCTCGCCTGCGCCTGTTTTCAGAGCCCAAAATCGAACGTTTTCATCAGTTTCAGGCCATTTTTCTTCTTTCGCTCTGTTTTTTCGTCCTAGATCGAATGTCGTGAGCTGATAAAAGGACGACAACCTAACTCGCGGGATATTACAGTGCCTTACAATGAGTCAATATCATATCTTGCGAGGATGCTGCATTGTTGAAGCGGATGGGTTGTCGTTAAGCCCATTGGGCCTTTTGAATGGGACATCTCTCTGGGCTGAGACTGTGAACCGTCAACACATAAAGGATTTGTACCCACAACATGACTGGTGCGATCATACCAGCACTAATGCACCGGATCCCATCAGAACTCCGAAGTTAAGCGTGCTTGGGCGAGAATAGTACTAGGATGGGTGACCCCCTGGGAACTCCTTGAGTTGCACCTCCCTTTTCAATTTTTTTTGCCCTGGTTAGGGTTGCCAAGATACTTTATCTACCATATTTATATTACCAAATCCCATGGCACCTTGGGCAAGTCAACCTCGCTTCACGTAAAGGCTGGGCCCGCAAACCGAGGGCGTAGGGCTTGTGACCATGTCTCCATCGCTCCGGTGCCCATAACTTTTAATCCGTGAGGAGTTACGCGGCGCACAGCATATCGTTGGGACGCTCTCTGAGAGCTCTACGACGGGGGCAACCACCCTACTTGGCTGCGCCTGTTTTCGGAGCCCAAAATCGAACGTATTCATCAGTTTCAGCACACTTTTCTTCTTTTGCTCTATTTTTTCATCCCGGATCGTACGTCTTGAATTGTTAGAAGGATGACAACCTAACTCGCGGGATATTACAGGCCCTACAATGCGTCAATATCACGTCTTGCGAGGATGCTGCGTTGTTGAAGCGGATGGGTTGTCGTTAAGCCCATTGGGCCTTTTGAATGGGACATCTCTCTGGGCTGAGATTGTGAACCGTCAACACATAAAGGATTTGTACCCACAACATGACTGGTGCGATCATACCAGCACTAATGCACCGGATCCCATCAGAACTCCGAAGTTAAACGTGCTTGGGCGAGAATAGTACTAGGATGGGTGACCCCCTGGGAAGTCCTCGAGTTGCACCCCCCTTTTCAATTTTTTTTGCCCTGGTTAGGGTTGCCAAGATACTTTATCCACCATATTTCCATTACCAAATCCCATGGCACCTTGGGCAAGTCAACTTCGCTTCACGTAGAGGCTGGGCCAGTAAATCGAGGGCGTAGGGCTTGTGACCAGGTCTCCGTTGCTCCGGTGCCCATAACTTTTGATCCGTAAGGAGTTACGCGGCGTACAGAATACCGTTGAAAAGCTCTCCGAGAGCTCTACGACAGGGTCAGTCAGCCTGCTTGGCTGCACTTGTTTTCGAAACCCAAAATTGAACGTATTCATCAGTTTCGGCATACTTTTCTTCTTTTGCTCTGATTTTTCGTCCTAGATCTTACATCGTGAATTGTTAGAAGGACGACAACCTAACTCGTGGGATATTAAAAGTCCCTACAATGTGTTGATATCACGTCTTACGAGGATGCTGCGTTGTTGAAAAGAATGGGTTGTTGTTAAGCCCATTGGGCATTTTGAATGGGCCATCTGTGATAACCTGAACCCGACATGTATTTAATAGTATTTGACTACATTTAATTAAATTGTTAATTAGTTAAATCAACAATTTTGTACTATTTTGATATTTTTGTTGGAAGCATTTAATAATTTTTATATTGTTTAATTAAAAGATTATTACCTAATCCTATTATTTATAGTAATTGGATTTATTTTCTTGTATTTTATTAAGTGTCATCTTAAATGTTAGCATTTAATTGCATTTGATTACATGCTTATATTAACTTATTCATTTGTATCTTAGCATTAACTTCATAATTCTTTAAAATATTCTAGAAATAGTTAAATTAATTATTTTTAAATGAATATTGATTATTTTGATTGTTTTGATTATTTTAATAATGGGTTTTAATTGTCTTGCATTAAAACTACTCGGTTTTCAAATAAATGAGAAAAGTAACTCTGAGCCGGAGTGAATTTTTAAAACTATTCTACTATTCAACTCTTCAAAAATTATAGTTTTATATTATTGCTCATCATTTTATTAGCGATCATTTATTGACTGTTTGATCGTAGTGCATCAAAAATGAGAGTTAGAGAAATATTCCTCGGACTTAGTGGAAAATATTTATAGCTTAATTTAGCTAGTTTTAGTTGGTTTTCATTAACATTGTATTGTTTTAACTTGAATTGGATTAAATGGCATCAAAATAAGCTTATTTGACCATTTTTAACTTAAGCTTAATTTTACAAATGACCAAAATGCTCTTTGTCACCTTTTAAATAATAAAACAAGGAAAAAATCAAGAAAAACAAATTGTAAAATGCCTATCTTGTCCCCTCTTTGGCCGAATGCTCCAAGGAGAAAAAAAAGAAATTTTGCTTGCATTTTCTTCTACAATCGTGCTTGGAATTTCTCGGGGATCGTGGCTCGAGTCCTTGCGGGTCTTAGTCTTCAATCTCTGTGAGGGTTTTCATGCTTTCGTGCATTTATATTCGAATTTGATTTTTGTTTCAAATTTTTAGATTTAATATTTAATGTGTTATAATGCTTAAAATTGCTTGGAAATGCATCTTTAGGGTTCGTAGAGCATTGCTTGTTAGTTATTTAGCAATTTTTACGGTTAGAAATGCAAATTGAATTTAGGTAAGAATGTGAATAGTAAAAAAGAATAGTAAAACCCTAGAATTTCAGATTTTTGATCTGAATTGCAATTTCTCGATTTGGATAGATGTCATTAATGATAGAAAGATAAAATGTGCAATAAAAATGGATCGGCCTTTGTTAAAATTAGAAATTAGACAACGAAACGTAAAGGGGCCGTTTGACCAAAAGTTGACCGTGGTCGAATTGAGTTGGGGGTTTTGCTATTGAGGGCATGGAAGCACTTTTGGCACTGTTGTGGCATTGATTGAGCGACCGGTTAGTATAGTTGTAGTTCAAACGCAATAGGTGAACTTTCGGGCCTCGGGTGAGAAAGTAAAGTTTAGTGACATAGAAATGTGCCTTGTAGTGCCTAAGTGAATGTAGTGAAATCGGTTTCTTAATCCTATAGCTCGTTTGTTTGTAATTGCCTTTGGAAGTTAGAGATTGAATAGTGATATTTTTCATTTTCGTGTTTGAACTGCTATTACTTGTTTGAATGATGTTATTGTTGATATTAGTGATAGTTATGCTTGAAAAGTTAATTGAGTGCTAGTATTGATAGTAAATGCTTGATATCTCGTTTATCGCCACTAATATGTATTGTTGTGCTATCGCTCGTTTATTGCTTGTATCTCGTATTGCATTGCATAGTGTCAGGCGCGAGAGTGATGGGCCTCTCTGGGCAATCTCGGGCTGCCAGGGTTGGTTTGTTCTAGCTCCGTGTCCTATTCCCATTTTTGCTAGGGGTGCCGCCTTGGGAGATTTGGGTCGTAGATGTGTCGGGGTACTTCCGAAGTACACCCAGTGGATGTTATAAGGTGGTTACGTGTTTATTGTCATCATTGTCAACATCAAGCTCGAGATTGATGTAATGCCTGTGGAATCGAATCGCATGGTACATTGCTCGTATAAGTGAACCATAGCCTTCAGAGTGTGGTATAGCTTTGAATGGTTGTGTTAATGCTTTTATTACTTATTTATTGTATTGATTGTTTATATTGATTGCTTACTTGTCAGTTATATTGCTTAACTGCCTTATTTTCATTGCACAACTTTCTTTCTCTCCACCTCGTTATCTGTCTCGCCCTCACTGAGTATACGTGTTGTGTATACTCACTCCTCACCACCACATTTCAGGAAATGCCATGTTAGTTGGAAAGTTCGTGGTTACGTGAAAGTTCGTGCTTGAAGAATTGTCTTGCGTGTTATGTGGCTGAGTTGTAGAAAGATGCAAAGATGTATGTTTTCATGTATTGTTTGTATTTAGTGTTAAAAGTTATGTAATTAACTTAACTAGGTTTATTAGAATGGTAGGATAGTCTATTTTATGTAGTAGGTTAATATAGTTTAATTGCCAAGCATGAATGTACTTGTAAAAGATGAGAAGAGATAGGTTAGCTTGTAAACTGGAATGTATATTTTCTTGTGTTTAATTGTTGAGAACCAAGGCTCGGATGGCCTTGAGGTGTTTGTATGGTTGGACACGGTGATGGTCCACTTATATGCTATTACAAGTTTTACATTTTTCCTAGAAACAGGGGAGACTCCATCCGTTTTCCCTAAAATTTTATGCCCGGGTTTGGAATTGGGTTGTGATTAGATTGATTGATAGAACTCCCGGTCTCGAGAGGGATCGGGTATTACAGGTGGTATTAGAGCTTGTTTAGCTCATAAGCCGGGACAGGGTCCTCGGTCTGGTAGGTAGTGATCCTTGAATGTGTGCTTGTTAAGTGTGTCTTGAAAGTGTATGCTTGTATGTGAGATTGTGTGTCTTGACTTGAATGTATGCACCTATGTGATATAGTTATGTGTTATGTGTTAAATGTTTCTCAAGTAAAGTGAAGTGTCTAGTTGTGCATTGAATTGACCTATTGAATTGACCTCGTGAATCAAATCGACCTCGTGAATTATTATTTGCTTGAAGTATTCCTTGTAATGTGTGTATTAGAATGTCTTGAATTGGTTGTGTCGTGATTTGAATTGATTATGTTGTGCTTGACTTGATTGTCGTGCTTGAATGACTTTGTTGACTAAACTGTTTTATAAACTCTTTTGCAAACTTGCTTGCATAATAGTTTAAGGCATGTGTATAAATGTGATATATTGGCATTCATACATGTCCTATTGAAATGGTAAGAAAGACTTCTTCCTCCCCTAAAGAGAAGTTGTTAGTAGCAGGCCCTCCAAGTTATGTGGATTGACGGGAAGGAGCAGTATTTGACTAGCCTTTATTTGGGAGTTGGTGTTTGCTTTTGGAGCTCGGTTGTTGGCAAATCTCTAAGGTTCTCCTCTGTGCTAAACAGTTGTGAAAAAGTAGCTTTCTTTTGGGGATTCTATTTGGCTGTTCTCTGGAGTATTCTTTGGTTTCCATATTGGGTATTCTTTGGAAACTTCTGTTGGCACTTCCCGGTGGACTTGGCTATTGGGTTTTCAATCGGACTTACTGTATGGTATTATCTATGGCATATGTGTCTCGGTCTTTACTGGTGTGTTACTGACATCCTTTATTAGAAATTCTTCAATGGTATTCTCTAGAATTCTCAGTGGTCATTTATCTAGTATTTATTTATTGGAAAATTCTTGGTACTTTCTTACTGGAGCATTATTCGGGTATTTTCTTTGGCATCCCTCAGTTGGTTTGGTAATTGGAATTCCTATCGGACTTATTGTGTAATATTACCTACGGTATTCTTTGGAATTCTTATTGGGCATTCTACTAGTATTTTTCTTATTGGTATTTATTGGAAGATCCTACACTTGGAATTCTGCTTGGACTTATTATCTTGTATTGTTTACAGCTTCTCCTTCGGCCTTTCCACTCAGGGGAATCTATACTTGCTGGTTTATTAAGATATTGCAGTAGGGACTCAGTGATTGGAGGATTTCATTTAGAGATTGGCCTTTGGTATTCTTCTCTATATACTTTTACAGAACTTTCAGCTAGGTCTACTTACGGTAATCAGCACTGCATGAGGTCCATCTACCCTAGCTATCTCTTAACTTTCTTATTTGGTACTTGTTAGACTTCTATTGGAGATTCGTAAATAGGGTATTCCTTCGGTATTCTTCTTGCCATTAATATGTGGTATTGATATTATCTACAGTATCCCTGCTTTAGTCTTTAGTTGGTATTTTCTCGGCATTCTTGGTTGGGATTTCTATTCGGGTTTTCCTACGAGCATCTTTATTCACTATCTTGCTCAGCAACCGATGAAGATTAGTGAGAGTTGGGCTTCAGTTGATGTTGAGTTCTATCGGAAGAAGAATTGCGAGGACGCAATTGTTTTAAGGGGGGAAGGATGTGATAACCCGAACCCGGCATGCATTTAATAGCATTTGACTGCATTTAATTAAATGTTTAATTAGTTAAATCAACCATTTTGCACTATTTTGATATTTCTGTTGGAAGCATTTAATAATTTTTATATTGATTAATTAAAAGATTATTACCTAATCCTATTATTTATAGTAATTGGATTTATTTTCTTGTATTTGATTAAGTGTCATCTTAAATGTTAGCATTTAATTACATTTGATTACGTGCTTATATTAACTTATTCATTTGTATCTTAACATTAACTTCATAAGTTTTTAAAATATTCTAGATATAGTTAAATTAATTATTTTTAAATGAATATTGATTATTTTGATTGTTTTGATTATTTTAATAATTGGTTTTAATTGTCTTGCATTAAAACTACTCGGTTTTCAAATATATGAGAAACGTAACTCTGAGTCGGAGTGAATTTTTAAAACTATTCTACTATTCTACTCTTCAAAAATTATAGTTTTATATTATTGCTCATCATTTTATTAGCGATCATTTATTGACTGTTTGATCGTAGTGCATCGAAAATGAGAGTTAGAGAAATATTCCTCGGACTTAGTGGAAAATGTATTTAGCTTAATTTAGCTAGTTTTAGTTGGTTTTCATTAAAATTGTATTGTTTTAACTTGAATTGGATTAAATGACATCAAAATAAGCTTATTTGACCATTTTTAACTTAATCTTGACTTTGCAAATGACCAAAATGCCCTTTTGTCACCTTTTAAATAATAAAATAGGGCAAAAATAAAGAAAAACAAATTGCAAAATGCATATCTTGTCCCCTCTTTGGCCAAATGCTCCAAGGAGAAAAAAAAAGAAATTTTGCTTGCATTTTCTTCTACAATCGTGCGTGGAATTGCTCGGGGGTTGTGGCTCGGGTTCTTGCGGGTCTTGGTCTTCAATCTCTGTGAGGGTTTTCACGCTTTCGTGCATTTATATTCGAATTTAATTTTTGTTTCAAATTTTTAGATTTGATATTTAATGTGTTATAATACTCGAAATTGCTTGGAAATGCCTCTTTAGGGTTCGTAGAGCATTGCTTGTTAGTTATTTAGCGATTTTTACGATTAGAAATGCAAATTGAATTTAGGCAAGAACGTGAATAGTAAAAATGAATAGTAAAACCCTAGAATTTCGGATTTTTGATATGAATTGCGATTTCTTGATTTGGATAGGTGTCATTAATATAGAAAGATAAAATGTGCAATAAAAATGGATCGGCCTTTGTTAAAATTGGAAATTAGACAAAGAAACGTAAAGGGGCAGTTTTACCAAAAGTTGACCGTGCTCGAATTGGGTTGGGGGTTTTGTTATTAAGGGAATGGAAGTACTTTTGGCGCTATTGTGGCGTTGATTAAGCGACCGGTTAGTATAGTTGTAGTTCAAACGCAGTAGGTGGACTTTCGGGCCTTGGGTGAGAAAGTGAAGTTTAGTGACACAGAAACTTGCCTTGTAGTGCCAAGGTAAATGTAGTGAAATCGGTTTCTTAATCATGTAGCTCGTTTGTTCGTAATTGCCTTTGGAAGTTAGAGATTGAATAGTGATATTTGTCATTTTCGTGTTTGAACTGCTATTACTTGTTTGAATGATGTTATTGTTGATATTAGTGATAGTTATGCTTGAAAAGTTAATTGAATGCTAGTATTGATTGTAAATGCTTGATGTCTCGTTTATCTCCACTAATCTGTATTGTTGTGTTATTGCTCGTTTATTGCTTGTATCTCGTATTGCATTGCATAGTGTTAGGCGCATGAGTGATGGGCCTCTCTAGGCAGTCTTGGGCTGCCAGGGGTGGTTTGGTCTAACTCCGTGTCCTATTACCAGTTTCGCTAGGGGGGCGGCCCTGGGAGAGTTGGGTCGTAGATGTGTCGGGGTACTTCCGGAGTACACCCAGTGGATGTTATAAGGTGGTTGCACGCTTATTGTCATCGTTGTCAACATCAAGCTCAAGATTGATGTAATGTCTGTGGAATCGACTCGCATGGTACATTGCTCGTATGAGTGAACCATAGCCTTCAGAGTGTGGTATAGCTTTGAATGGTTGTGTTAATGCTTTTATTAATTGTTTATTGTATTGATTGTTTATATTGATTGCTTACTTGTCAGTTATATTGTTTAACTACCTTATTTGCATTGCACGACTTTCTTTCTCTCCACCTCGATATCTGTCTCGCCCTCACTGAGTATACGTGTTATGTATACTCATTCTTCACCACCACATTTCAGGTAATGCCATGTTAGCTGGAAAGTTCGTGGTTACGTGAAAGTTCGTGCTTGAAGAGTTGTCTTGCGTGCTATGTGGCTGAGTTGTAGAAAGATGCAAAGATGTATGTTTTCATGTATTGTTTGTATTTAGTGTTGAAAGTTATGTAATTAAATTAACTAGGTTTATTAGAAATGTAGGATAGTCTATTTTATGAGTAGGTTAATATAGTTTAATTCCCAAGCATGAATGTACTTGTAAAAGATGAGAAGAGATAGGTTAGCTTGTAAACTGGAATGTATATTTTCTTTTGTTTAATTGTTGAGAACCAAGGCTCGGATGGCCTTGAGGTGTTTGTATGGTTGGACATGGTGCTGGTCCACTTATATGCTATTACAGGTTTTACATTTTGCCTAGAAACAGGGGAGACTCCGTCCGTTTTCCCTAAAATTTTATGCCTGGGTTTGGAATTGGATTGGGATTAGATTGATTGATAGAACTCCCGGTCTCGAAAGGGATCGAGGTGTTACACCATCTCTCTTGGCTAGGACTGTGAACGGTCAACACATAAAGGATTTGGCCCACAACATGACAGGTGCGATCATACCAGCATTAGTGCATCAGATACCATCAGAACGCCGAAGTTAAACGTGCTTGGGCAAGAGTAGTACTAGGATAGGTGATCCCCTGGGAAGTCCTCGTGTTGCACCCCCCCTTTTCAATTTTTTTTTCCCCGGTTAGGGTTGCCAAGATACTTTATCCACCACATTTTTATTAGCGAATCCCTCGGTACCTTGGGCAAGACAACTTCGCTTCACGTAGAGGCTGGGCCTGCAAACCGAGGGCGTAGAGCTTGTGACCAGGTCTCCGTCGCTCTGGTGCCCATAACTTTTGATCCGTAAGGAGTTACGCGGTGCATAGCATACCATTGGAAAGCTCTTCGAGAGCTCTACGACGGGGACAACAAGCCTACTTGGTTGCGCTTGTTTTCGGAGCCCAAATTCGAACGTTTTCATCAATTTTGGGCTACTTTTCTTCTTTTGCTATGTTTTTCCGTCCTGGATCGTACATCGTGAGCTGTTAAAAGGACGACAACCTAACTTGCGGGACATTAGAAAGCCCTACAAAGCGTCGATATCACCTTTAGCGAGGATGCTGCGTTGTTGAAGGGGATAGGTTGTCGTTAAGCCCATTAGGCCATTTGAATGGGCCATCTTTTTGGGTTGGGACTGTGAACCATCAACACATAAAGGATTTGGGCCCACAACATGACGGGTCCGATCATACCAGTACTAATGCACCGGATCCCATCAGAACACCGAAGTTAAACGTGCTTGAGCGAGAGTAGTACTAGGATGGGTGACCCCTTGGGAAGTCCTCATGTTGCACCCTCCTTTTTCAATTTTTTTTGCCCCGGTTAGGGTTGCCAAGATACTTTATCCACCATATTTTTATTACCGAATCCCACGGCACCCTGGGCAAGACAACTTCGCTTCACGTAGAGGCTGGGCCCTCAAACCGAGGGCGTAGGGCTTGTAGGCAGGTCTCCGTCGCTCCGGTGCATATAACTTTTGATCCGTAAGGAGGTACGCGGCGCACAGCATACCGTTGGAAAGCTCTCCGAGAGCTCTACGACGAGGGTAGCCAGCTTGCTCAGCTGCGCCTATTTTCGGAGCCAATACTTGAACGTTTTCATCAGTTTCGGGCCACTTTTCATCTTTCGCTCTATTTTTCCGTCCTGGATCGTACGTCGTGAGCTGTTAAAAGGACGACAACCTAACTCACGGGATATTACAGGGCCCTATAACGCGTCGATATCACCTCTTACGAGGATGCTGCGTTGTTGAAGTGGATGGGTTGTCGTTAAGCCCATTGGGCCTTTTGAATGGGCCATCTCTCTGGGCTGGGACTGTGAACCGTCAACACATAAAGGATTTAGGCCCACAACATGACGGGTGCGATCATACCAGCATTAATGCACCGGATCCCATCACAACACCGAAGTTAAACGTGCTTGGGCGAGAGTAGTACTAGGTTGGGTGACCCCCTGGGAAGTCCTCGTGTTGCACCCCCACTTTTCAATTTTTTTTGCCCCGGTTAGGGTTGCCAAGATACTTTATACACCACATTTCTATTACCTAATCTCACAGCACCTTGGGCTAGACAACTTCGCTTCACGTAGAGGCTTGGCCTGCAAACTGAGGGCGTGGGGCTTGAGACCAGGTCTCCGTCGCTCCGGTGCCCATAACTTTTAATCCGTAAAGAGTTACACGTTGCACAACATACCGTTGTAAAGCTCTCCGAGAGCTCTACGATTGGAGCAGCAAGCCTCCCCAGCTGCACCTATTTTCAGTGCCCAAAATTGAACGTTTTCATCAGTTTATGGCTACTTTTCTTCTTTTGCTACGTTTTTTCATCCGGGATCATACGTCGTGAGCTGTTAAAAGGACGACAACCTAACTCGCGGGACATTAGAGGGCCCTACAATGCGTCGATATCACGTCTTACGAGGATGCTGCGTTGTTGAAGCAGATTGGCTGTCGTTAAGCCAATTGGGCCTTTTGAATGGGCCATCTCTCTGGGCTGGGACTCTGAACTGTTAACACATAAAGGATTTAGGCCCACAACATGACGGGTGCAATCATACCAGCACTAATGCACCGGATCCCATCAGAACACCGAAGTTAAACGTGCTTGGGCGATAGTAGTACTAGGATGGGTGACCCCCTGGGAAGTCCTCGTGTTGTACCCCCACTTTTCAATTTTTTTTGCCCCGGTTAGGGTTGCCAAGATACTTTATCCACCACATTTTTATTACCGAACCCCACGGCACCTTGGGTAAGACAACTTCGCTTCATGTAGAGGCTGGGCCCGCAAACCGAGAGCGTAGGGCTTGTTAACAAGTCTATGTCGCTCTGGTGCGCATAACTTTTGATCCGTAAGGAGGTACGCAGCGCACAGCATACCGTTGGAAATCTCTCCGAGAGCTCTATGACGAGGATAGCTAGCTTGCTCGGCTGCGCCTATTTTCTGAACCAAAAATCAAACATTTTCATCAGTTTATGGCCACTTTTCTTCTTTTCCTCTGTTTTTCCATTCCAGATCGTACGTCGTGAGCTGTTAAAAGGCTGACAACCTAACTCGCGGCATATTACAGGGCCCTACAATGCGTCGATATCACATCTTACAAGGATACTGCATTGTTGAAGCGGATGGGTTGTCGTTAAGCTCATTGGGCCTTTTGAATGGGCCATTTCTCTGGGTTGGGACTGTGAACCATCAACACATAAAGGATTTAGTCCCACAACATGACGGGTGCAATCATACCAGCATTAATGTACCGGATCCCTTCAGAACACCGAAGTTAAACGTGCTTGGGCGAGAGTAGGACAAGGATGGGTGACCCCCTAGGAAGTCCTCGTGTTGCACCCCCCCTTTTAAATTTTTTTTGCCTCGGTTAGGGTTGCCAAGATACTTTATCCAACACATTTTTATTACCGAATCCCACGGTACCTTGGGCAAGACAACTTCGCTTCACGTAGAGGCTGGGCCCACAAACCGAGGGCTTAGGGCTTGTGACCAAGTCTCCGTCGCTCTGGTGCCTATAACTTTTGATCTGTAAGGAGTTACGCGGTGCACAGCTTACTGTTGGAAAGCTTTCCGAGAGCTCTACGATGGGGGCAGCCAGCCTACTTTGTTGTGCCTGTTTTCGGAGCCCAAATTTGAACGTTTTCATCAGTTTCGGGCCACTTTTCTTCTTTTGCTTCGTTTTTTAGTCCCGGATCGTACGTCGTGAGCTGTTAAAAGGATGACAACCTAACTCGCGGGACATTAGAAAGCCCTACAATGTGTCGATATCATGTCTTGCGAGGATGCTGCGTTGTTGAAGCGAATTAGTTGTCGTTAAGCCTATTGGGCCTTTTGAATGGGCCATCTTTCTGGGCTGGGAATGTGAACAGTCAACACATAAGGGATTTACGCCCCCAACATGATAGGCGCGATCATACCAGCACTAATGCGCCAGATCCAATCAGAACTCCGAAGTTAAACGTGCTTGGGCGATAGTAGTACTAGGATGGGTGACCCCCTGGGAAGTCCTCGTGTTGCACCCCCACTTTTCAATTTTTTTTGGCCTGGTTAGGGTTGCCAAGATACTTTATCCATCACATTTCTATTACCGAATCCCATGGCACCTTGGGCAACAAAACTTCACTTCACGTAGAGGTTGGGCCAGCAAACCGAGGGCGTAGGGTTTGTGACGAGGTATCCGTCGCTCCGGTGCCCATAACTTTTGATCCGTAAGGAGTTACACAGTGCACAGTATACCGTTGGAAAGTTCTCCGAGAGCTCTACGACAGGGGCAGCAATCCTACTTGGTTGCGCCAATTTTTGGAGCCCAAAATTGAACGTTTTCATCAGTTTTGGTCCAATTTTCTTCTTTTGTTCTATTTTTTCGTCTCGGATAGTACGTCGTGAGCTGTTAAAAGGATGACAACCTAACTCGCGGGACATTAGAAAGCCCTACAACATGTCGATATCACGTTTAGCGAGGATGCTGCGTTGTTGAAGCGGATGGGTTATCGTTAAGCCCATTTGGCCTTTTGAATGGGCCATCTCTTTGGGCTGGGACTGTGAACATTCAACACATAAAGGATTTGTGCCCACAACATGACGGGTACGATCCTACCAGCACTAATGCATTGGATCTCATCAGAACTCGGAAGTTAAACGTGCTTGGGCAAGAGTAGTACTAGGATGAGTGACCCTCTTGGAAGTCCTCGTGTTGCACCCCCACTTTCAATTTTTTTCGCCCCGGTTAGGGTTGCCAAGATACTTTATACTCCACATTTCTAATACCTAATCCCACAGTAGCTTGGGCTAGACAACTTCGCTTCACGTAGAGGATAGGCCCGCAAACCGAG
Organism: Ehretia macrophylla; assembly: GCA_037974665.1. Taxonomy (NCBI): domain Eukaryota; kingdom Viridiplantae; phylum Streptophyta; class Magnoliopsida; order Boraginales; family Ehretiaceae; genus Ehretia; species Ehretia macrophylla. Next base: position 72,530,631 of record CM075769.1, read on the forward strand.
GGCGTGGGGCTTGTGACTAGGTCTCCGTCGCTCCGGTGCCCATAACTTTTAATCCGTAAGGAGTTACACGGCGAACAACATACTGTTGGAAAGCTCTCCGAGAGCTCTACGATAAGGGCAGCAAGCCTCCCCAGCTGTACCTATTTTCAGTGCCCAAAATCAAACGTTTTCATCTGTTTCGGGCTACTTTTCTTCTTTTGCTATGTTTTTTTGTCTAGGATTGTACGTCGTGAGCTGTTAAAAGGACGACAACCTAACTCGCGGGACATTAGAGGGCCCTACAATGCGTCGATATCATGTCTTACGAGGATACTGCGTTGTTGAAGCAGATTGGCTGTCGTTAAGCCCATTGGGCCTTTTGAATGGGTCATCCTCTGGGTTAGGATTGTGAACCATCAACACATAAAGGATTTGGGCCCACAACACGACGGGTGTGATCATACCAGCACTAATGCACCGGATCCCATCGGAACACCGAAGTTAAACGTGCATGGGCGACAGTAGTACTAGGATGGGTGACCCCCTGGGAAGTCCTCGTGTTGCACCCCCCATTTTCAATTTTTTTTGCCTCGGTTAGGGTTGCCAAGATACTTTATCCACCACATTTTTTTTACCGAACCCCACGGTACCTTGGGCAAGACAGCTTCGCTTCACGTATAGGCTGGGCCTGCAAACCGAGAGCGTAGGGCTTGTGAGCAGGTATCCGTCGTTCCGGTACCCATAACTTTTGATCCATAAGGAGGTACGCGGCGCACAGCATACCGTTGAAAATCTCTCCGAGAGCTCTACGAAGGGTGAAGCCAGCTTGTTCAGCTGCGCCTATTTTCGGAGCCCATAATCGAACGTTTTCATTAGTTTTGGACCACTTTTCTTCTTTTGCTCTATTTTTCTGTCCTGGATCGTACGTCGTGAGCTGTTAAAAGGACGACAACCTAACTCGCAGGACATTGGAGGGCCCTAAAACGCGTCGATATCACGTCTTGCGAGGATGTTGCGTTGTTGAAGTGGATGAGTTGTCGTTAAGGTCATTGGGCCTTTTGAATGGGCCATCTCTCTGGACTGGGACTGTGAACAGTCAACACATGAAGGATTTGTGCCCACAACATGACGGGTGCGATCATACTAGCACTAATGCACCGGATCCCATCAGAACTCCAAAGTTAAGCGTGCTTGGGTGAGAGTAGCACTAGGATGGGTGACCCCCTGGGAAGTCCTCGTGTTGCACCCCCATTTTCAATTCTTTTTGCCCAGGTTAGAGTTTCCAAGATACTTTATCCACCATATTTCTATTACCAAATCCCACGGTACCTTGTGCAGGACAACTTCGGTTCACTTAGAGGCTGGGCCCGCAAATCGAGGGCGTAGGGCTTATGACGAGGTCTCCGTCGCTCCAGTGCCCATGACTTTTGATCCGTAAGGAGTTACGCGGTGCATAGCATACCGTTGGAAAGCTCTCCGAGAGCTCTACGATGGGGGCATCCATCCTGCTCTGTTGCTCCTATTTTCATAGCCCAAAATCTAAAATTTTCATCAGTTTTGGGCCATATTTCTTAATTTTCTCTGTTTTTTCGTCCCATATCGTAATCGTGAGCTATTAAAAGGATGGCAACCTAACTCGCGGGACATTAGAAAGCCCTACAATGCGTCGATATCACGTCTTGCAATGATGCTGCGTTGTTGAAGTAGATGGGTTGTCGTTAAGCCATTTGGGCCTTTTGAATGGGCCATCTCTCTGGGCTGGGATTGTGAAACGTCAACACATAAAGGATTTGGGCCCACAACATGACGGGTGCGATCATACTAGCACTAATCCACCATATCCCATCAGAACACCGAAGTTAAACGTGCTTTGGCGTGAGTAGTACTAGGATTGGTGACCCCCCTGAGAAGTCCTCGTGTTGCACTACCCATTTTCAATTTTTTTTGCCCCAGTTAGGGTTGCCAAGATACTTTATCCTCCACATTTCTATTACCGAATCCAACAGCTCCTTGGGTAAGACAACTTCGCATCACGTAGAGGCTGGGCCCGCAAACCGAGGGCTTAGGGCTTGTGAGTAGGTCTTCGTCGCTCCGGTGCCCATAACTTTTGATTTGTAAGGAGGTACGCGGTGCACAACATACCATTGGAAAGCTCTCTGAGAGCTCTACGACAAGGGTAGCCAGCTTGCTATGTAGCGCCTATTTTCGGTGCCCAAAATCAAACGTTTTCATCCGTTTTGGGCCACTTTTCTTCTTTGCTCTATTTTTCCATCCCGGATCGTACGTCATGAGCTGTTAAAAGGACGACAACCTAACTCGCGGGATATTAGAGGGCCCGACAACGCGTCGATATCACGTCCAGCAAGGATGCTGCGTTGTTGAAGCGGATGGGTTGTCGTTAAACCTATTGGGCCTTTTGAATGGGCCATCTCTCTGGGCTGGGACTGTGAACGGTTAACAAATAAAGGATTTGTGTCCACAATATGACGGGTGCGATCATACCAGCACTAATGCACCGGATCCGATCAGAACTCCAAAGTTAAGCGTGCTTGGGCGAGAGTAGTTCTAGGATGGGTGACCCCCTGGGAAGTCCACGTGTTGCACCCCCCATTTTCAATTTTTTTTGCCTCGGTTAGGGTTGCCAAGATACTTTATCCATCACATTTTTTTTACCGAACCCCATGGTACCTTGGGCAAGATAACTTCGCTTCACGTAGAGGCTGGGCCCGCAAACCGAAGGCGTAGGGCTTGTGACTAGGTATCCGTCATTCCGGTGCCCATAACTTTTGATCCATAAGGAGTTATGCGACGCACAACAAATCGTTGGAAAGCTCTCTGAGAGCTCTACGAAGGGTGCAGCCAGCTTGTTCAGCTGCGCCTATTTTCGGAGCCCATAATCGAACGTTTTCATTAGTTTTGGACCACTTTTCTTCTTTTGCTCTATTTTTCTGTCCTGGATCGTACGTCGTGAGCTGTTAAAAGGACGACAACCTAACTCGCAGGACATTGGAGGGCCCTAAAACGCGTCGATATCACGTCTTGCGAGGATGTTGCGTTGTTGAAGTGGATGAGTTGTCGTTAAGGTCATTGGGCCTTTTGAATGGGCCATCTCTCTGGACTGGGACTGTGAACAGTCAACACATGAAGGATTTGTGCCCACAACATGACGGGTGCGATCATACTAGCACTAATGCACCGGATCCCATCAGAACTCCAAAGTTAAGCGTGCTTGGGTGAGAGTAGCACTAGGATGGGTGACCCCCTGGGAAGTCCTCGTGTTGCACCCCCATTTTCAATTCTTTTTGCCCAGGTTAGAGTTTCCAAGATACTTTATCCACCATATTTCTATTACCAAATCCCACGGTACCTTGTGCAGGACAACTTCGGTTCACTTAGAGGCTGGGCCCGCAAATCGAGGGCGTAGGGCTTATGACGAGGTCTCCGTCGCTCCAGTGCCCATGACTTTTGATCCGTAAGGAGTTACGCGGTGCATAGCATACCGTTGGAAAGCTCTCCGAGAGCTCTACGATGGGGGTATCCATCCTCCTCGCTTGCTCCTATTTTCTCAGCGCAAAATCTAAATTTTTCATCAGTTTTGGGCCATATTTCTTAATTTTCTCTGTTTTTTCGTCCCATATCGTAATCGTGAGCTATTAAAAGGATGGCAACCTAACTCGCGGGACATTAGAAAGCCCTACAATGCGTCGATATCACGTCTTGCAATGATGCTGCGTTGTTGAAGTAGATGGGTTGTCGTTAAGCCATTTGGGCCTTTTGAATGGGCCATCTCTCTGGGCTGGGATTGTGAAACGTCAACACATAAAGTATTTGGGCCCACAACATGACGGGTGCGATCATACTAGCACTAATCCACCATATCCCATCAGAACACCGAAGTTAAACGTGCTTTGGCGTGAGTAGTACTAGGATTGGTGACCCCCCTGAGAAGTCCTCGTGTTGCACTACCCATTTTCAATTTTTTTTGCCCCAGTTAGGGTTGCCAAGATACTTTATCCTCCACATTTCTATTACCGAATCCAACAGCTCCTTCGGTAAGACAACTTCGCATCACGTAGAGGCTGGGCCCGCAAACCGAGGGCTTAGGGCTTGTGAGCAGGTCTTCGTCGCTCCGGTGCCCATAACTTTTGATTCGTAAGGAGGTACGCGGTGCACAACATACCATTGGAAAGCTCTCTGAGAGCTCTACGACAAGGGTAGCCAGTTGGCTATGTAGCGCCCATTTTTGGAGCCTAAAATCGAACGTTTTCATCAGTTTTGGGCCATTTTTCTTCGTTTGCTCTATTTTTCCATCCCGGATCGTACGTCATGAGCTGTTAAAAGGACGACCACCTAACTCGAGGTACATTAGAGGGCCCTACAACGCGTCGATATCACGTCCAGCAAGGATGCTGCGTTGTTGAAGCGGATGGGTTGTCGTTAAGCCCCTTGGGCCTTTTAAATGGACCATCTCTCTGGGCTACGACTGTGAACCGTCAACAGCTAAACGATTTGTGCCCACAACATGACGGGTGTGATCATACCAACACTAATGCACCGGATCCCATCAGAACTCCGAAGTTAAGCATTCTTGGGCGAGAGTAATACTAGGATGGGTGACCCCTTAGGAAATCCACGTGTTGCACCCCCCATTTTCAATTTTTTTTGCCTCGGTTAGGGTTGCCAAGATACTTTATCCACCACATTTCTTTTACCGAATCCCACAGTACCATGGGAAAAACAACTTCATTTCACGTAGAGGCTGGGCCCGCAAACCAAGGGCGTAGGGCTTGTGACCAAGTCTCCGTCGCTCCGGTGCCCATAACTTTTGATCCGTAGGGAGTTACGCGGCGCACAGCATACCGTTGAAAATCTCTCCGAGAGCTCTACGAAGGGTGCAGCCAGCTTGTTCAGCTGCGCCTATTTTCGGAGCCCATAATCGAACGTTTTCATTAGTTTTGGACCACTTTTCTTCTTTTGCTCTATTTTTCTGTCCTGGATCGTACGTCGTGAGCTGTTAGAAGGATGACAATCTAACTCGCAGCATAATACAGGGCCCTACAACGCGTCGATATCACGTCTTGCGAGGATGCTACGTTGTTGAAGTGGATGAGTTGTCGTTAAGGTCATTGGGCCTTTTGAATGGGCCATCTCTCTGGACTGGGACTGTGAACAGTCAACACATGAAGGATTTGTGCCCACAACATGACGGGTGCGATCATACTAGCACTAATGCACCGGATCCCATCAGAACTCCAAAGTTAAGCGTGCTTGGGTGAGAGTAGCACTAGGATGGGTGACCCCCTGGGAAGTCCTCGTGTTGCACCCCCATTTTCAATTCTTTTTGCCCAGGTTAGAGTTTCCAAGATACTTTATCCACCATATTTCTATTACCAAATCCCACGGTACCTTGTGCAGGACAACTTCGGTTCACTTAGAGGCTGGGCCCGCAAATCGAGGGCGTAGGGCTTATGACGAGGTCTCCGTCGCTCCAGTGCCCATGACTTTTGATCCGTAAGGAGTTACGCGGTGCATAGCATACCGTTGGAAAGCTCTCCGAGGGCTCTACGATGGGGGAATCCATCCTGCTCTGTTGCTCCTATTTTCATAGCCCAAAATCTAAAATTTTCATTAGTTTTGGGCCACATTTCTTCATTTTCTCTGTTTTTTCGTCCCATATCGTAATCGTGAGCTATTAAAAGGATGGCAACCTAACTCGCGGGACATTAGAAAGCCCTACAATGCGTCGATATCACGTCTTGCAATGATGCTGCGTTGTTGAAGTAGATGGGTTGTCGTTAAGCCATTTGGGCCTTTTGAATGGGCCATCTCTCTGGGCTGGGATTGTGAAACGTCAACACATAAAGTATTTGGGCCCACAACATGACGGGTGCGATCATACTAGCACTAATCCACCATATCCCATCAGAACACCGAAGTTAAACGTGCTTTGGCGTGAGTAGTACTAGGATTGGTGACCCCCCTGAGAAGTCCTCGTGTTGCACTACCCATTTTCAATTTTTTTTGCCCCAGTTAGGGTTGCCAAGATACTTTATCCTCCACATTTCTATTACCGAATCCAACAGCTCCTTGGGTAAGACAACTTCGCATCACGTAGAGGCTGGGCCCGCAAACCGAGGGCTTAGGGCTTGTGAGTAGGTCTTCGTCGCTCCGGTGCCCATAACTTTTGATTTGTAAGGAGGTACGCGGTGCACAACATACCATTGGAAAGCTCTCTGAGAGCTCTACGACAAGGGTAGCCAGCTTGCTATGTAGCGCCTATTTTCGGTGCCCAAAATCAAACGTTTTCATCCGTTTTGGGCCACTTTTCTTCTTTGCTCTGTTTTTCCATCCCGGATCGTACGTCGTGAGCTGTTAAAAGGACGACAACCTAACTCGCGGGATATTAGAGGGCCCGACAACGCGTCGATATCACGTCCAGCAAGGATGCTGCGTTGTTGAAGCGGATGGGTTGTCGTTAAACCTATTGGGCCTTTTGAATGGGCCATCTCTCTGGGCTGGGACTGTGAACGGTCAACAAATAAAGGATTTGTGTCCACAATATGACGGGTGCGATCATACCAGCACTAATGCACCGGATCCGATCAGAACTCCAAAGTTAAGCGTGCTTGGGCGAGAGTAGTTCTAGGATGGGTGACCCCCTGGGAAGTCCACGTGTTGCACCCCCCATTTTCAATTTTTTTTGCCCCGGTTACGGTTGCCAAGATACTTTATCCACCACATTTCTATTACCGAATTGCACGGCACCTTGGGCAAGACGACTTCGCTTAACGTAGAGGCTGGGCCCGCAAACCGAGGGCATGGGGCTTGTGACAAGGTCTCTGTCACTCCGGTGCCCATAACTTTTAATCCGCAAGGAGTTAGGCGGCGCACAGCATACCGTTGGAAAGCTCTCCGAGAGCTCTATGACGAGGGCATAAAGCCTGCTCGGCTGCGTCTATTTTTAGAGCCCAAAATCGAACCATTTCATCTGTTTCGGGCTACTTTTATTCTTTTGCTATGTTTTTTCATCCCGGATCGTGCGTCGTGAGCAGTTAAAAGGACGACAACCTAATTCGCTGGACATTAGAGGGCCCTACAATATGTCGATATCACGTCTTGCGAGTATGCTGCGTTGTTGAAGCAGATGGGTTGTCGTTCAGCCCATTGGGCATTTTGAATAGGACATTTCTCTGGGCTGGGACTGTGAATCGTCAACACATAAAGGATTTGTGCCCACAACATGACAGGTGCGATTATACCAGCACTAATGCACCGGATCCCATCAGAACTCCGTAGTTAAACGCGCTTGGGCGAGAGTAGTACTAGGATGGATGACTCTGGGAAGTCCTCGTGTTGCACCCCCCCTTTTCAATTTTTTTTTCCCCGATTAGGGTTGTCAAGATACTTTATCCACCACATTTCTATTACCTAATCCCACGACACCTTGGGCAGGGCAACTTCGCTTCACGTAGAGGTTGGGCCCGCTAACCGAGGGCGTAGGGCTTGTGACCAGGTCTCCGTGGCTCCGGTACCCATAACTTTATATCCGTAAGGAGTTACGCAGGCACAACATACCGTTGGAAAGCTCTACGAGAGTTCTACGACGGGGGCAACCAGCTCGCTTGGCTGCGCCTGTTTTCGGAGACCAAAATCGAATGTTTTGTTCTGTTTCGGGCTACTTTTCTTCTTTTGCTATATTTTTTCGTCCTGGATTGTATGTCGTGAGCTGTTAAAATGACGACAACCTAACTCACATGATATTAGAGGGCCCTACAACGTGTTGATATCATGTCTAGCAAGGATGCTGCGTTGTTAAAGCAAATGGGTTGTCGTTAAGCCCATTGGGCCTTTTGAATGGGTCATCTCTCTGGGCTGGGACTGTGAACTGTCAACACATAAAGGATTTGTGCCCACAACATGACAGGTGCTATTATACCAGCACTAATGCACCGAATCCGATCAGAACTCCGAAGTTAAGCGTGCTTGCCCGAGAGTAGTAATAGGATGGGTGACCCCCTAGGAAGTCCTCGTGTTGCACCCCCCCTTTTCAATTTTTTTTGCCCCGGTTAGGGTTGCCAAGATACTTTATCCACCACGTTTCTATTATCGAATCCCACGGCACCTTGGGCAAGACAACTTCGCTTCACGTAGAGGCTGGGCCCACAAACCGAGGGCGTGGGGCTTGTGACCAGGTCTCCATCGCTCCGGTGCCGATAACCTTTAATCCGTAAGGAGTTACGCGGCGCACAGCTTACTGTTGGAAAGCTCTACGAGAGCTCTACGATAAGGGCAGCAAGCCTGCTCGGTTGCGCCTATATTCAGATCCCAAAATCGAACGTTTTCATCAATTTCGGGCCCCTTTTCTACTTTTCCTCTGTTTTTCTGTCCAGGAACATACGCCGTGAGTTGTTAAAAGGAAGACAACCTAACTCGCTGGATATTACAGAGCCATACAACACGTCCATATCACGTCTTACGAGGATGCTACGTTCTTGAAGCGGATGGGTTATCGTTAAGCCCGTTGGGCGTTATGAATGGGCCATCTCTCTAGGCTGGGACTGTGAACCGTCAACACATAAAGGATTTGTGCCCTCAACATGACGGGTGCGATCATACAAGCACTAATGCACTGGATCTCATCAGAACTCTGAAGTGAAGTGTGCTTGGGCGACAGTAGTACTAGGATGTGTGACCCCTTGTGAAGTCCTCGTGTTGTACCCCCCATTTTCAACTTTTTTTTGCCTCGATTAGGGTTGCCAAGATACTTTATCCACCACATTTCTTTTACCGAATCCTATGGAACCCTAGGCAAGACAACTTCGCTTCACGTAGAGGCTGGGCCCGAAAACCGAGGGCGTGGGGCTTATGACCAGGTTTTCGTCGATCCGGTGCCCATAACTTTTAATCTGTAAGGAGTTATGCGGCGCATAGCATACCGTTGGAAAGCTTTCCGATAGCTCTACTACGGGGGCAGCAAGCCTACTGGGATGCGCATGTTGTCAAAGCCCAAAATCAAATGTTTTTATCTATTTCGGGCCACTTTAATTCTTTTGCTCTGTTTTTCCATCCCGGATCGTACGTCGTGAACTATGAAAAAGACGACAACCAAACTCGCGGGATATTACAGGGCACTACAACGCGTCGTTATCGCGTCTTACGTGGATGCTGCGTTGTTGAAGCGGATGGGTTGTCGTTAAGCCCATTGGGCCTTTTGAATGGGCCATCTCTCTGGGCTGGGACTGTGAACGGTCAACACATAAAGGATTTGTGCCCACAACATGACGGGTGCGATCAAACAAGCACTAATGCACCGGATCCCATCAGAACTCCGAAGTTAAGCGTGCTTGGGCGAGAGTAGTACTAGGATGGGTGTTCCCCTAGGAAGTCCTCGTGTTGCACCCCCCTTTTCAATTTTTTTTGCCTCGATTAGGGTTGCCAAGATACTTCATCCACCAAATTTCTATTACCGAATCCCATGGCACCTTTGGCAAGACAACTTCACTTCACGTAGAGGCTGGGCCCGCAAACTGATGGCGTGGGGCTTGTGAGCAGGTCTCCGTCGCTCTGGTGCCCATAAATTTTAATTCGTAAGGAGTTACACGACGCACAGCATACCGCTGGAAAGCTCTCCGAGAGCTCTACGACGGGGGCAAAAATCTTGCTCGGCTGCACCATTTTTTAAGCCCAAAATAAAAAAATTTCATCAGTTTCGGGCCACTTTTCTTCTTTTGCTCTGTTTTTTCATGTCAGATCGTATGTCGTGAGCTGTTAAAAGGACGACAACCGAACTCGCGGGATATTACAAGGCCCTACAACCCGTCAATATCACATCTTGTGAGGATGATACGTTGTTGAAGCAGATGCATTGTCGTTAAGCACATTGGGCCATTTGAATGGGCCATCTCTCTGGGCAGGGACAGTGAATCGTCAACACAAAGGATTTGTGCCCACAACATGTCAGGTGCGATCATACCAGTACTAATGCACCGGATCTCATCAGAACACCGAAGTTAAGCTTGCTTGGGCGAAAGTAGTACTAGGATGGGTGACCCCCTTGGAAGTCCTCGTGTTGCACCCCCCATTTTCAAATTTTTTTGCCCCGGTTAGGGTTGCCAAGATACTTTATCCACCACATTTCTATTACCAAATCCCACGACACCTAGGGTAAGACAACTTTGCTTCACGTAGAAGCTGGGGCTGCAAACTGAGGGCGTAAGGCTTGTGACCAGGTCACCGTTGCTCCGGTTCCCATAACTGTTAATCCGTAAGGAGTTACATGGCGCACAGCTTACCGTTGGAAAGTTCTCCGAGAGCTCTACGATGGGGGTAGCAAGACTGCTCGGCTGCGATTGTTTTCTGAGCCCAAAATTAAACATTTTTATCAGTTTCGGGCCACTTTTCAACTTTTGCTCTGTTTTTTCATCCCGGATCGCACGTCGTGAGTTGGTAAAATGACGGAAACCTAACTCGCGGGATATTACAGGGCCTTACAACGCGCCGATTTCACGTCTTGCGAGGATGTTGCATTGTTGAAGCAGACGGCTTGTCGTTAAGCCCATTGGCCTTTTGAATAGGCCAACTTTTCGGGCTGAGACTATGAACCGTCAACACATAAAGGATTTGTGCCCACAACATGACGGGTACAATCATACCAGCACTAATGCATACCCATCAGAACTCCGAAGTTAAGCGTGCTTGGGCGAGAGTAGTACTAAGATGGGTGACCCCCTGGGAAGACCTCGTGTTGCACCCCCACTTTTCAATTTTTTTTGCTGTGGTTAGGGTTGGCAAGATACTCTATCCACCACATTTCTATTACCGAATCCTATGGCACATTGGGCAAGACAACTTCGTTTCACGTAGAGGCTGGGCCCGTAAACCAAGGGCATGGGGCTTGTGACCAGGTCTCCCTCATTCCGGTGCCCATATCTTTTAATCCGTAAGTTGTTACGCGAGGCACAGCAAACCGTTCGAAAGCTCTCCGAGAGCTCTACGATGGGGGCAGTAAGCCTGCTCAGCTGCTCCTATTTTCGGAGCCCAAAATCGAACGTTGTCATCCATTTCTGGCCACTTTTCTTCTTTTGCTCTATTTTTTCGTCCCGAATCGTACGTCGTGAGCTATTAGAAGGACGACAACCTAACTCACGGGATATTACAGGGCCCTACAATGCGTCGATATCGCGTCTTGCGAGGATGTTGTGTTGTTGAAGTAGATGGGTTGTCGTTAAGCCCATTGGGCCCTTTGAATGGGCCATCTCTCTGGGCTAGGACTATGAACCATCAACACATAAAGGAGGAGTTGTGCCCACAACATGACGGGTGTGATCATACCAGCACTAATGCATTGGATCTCATCAGAACTTCGAAGTTAAGTGTGCTTGGGCGACAGTAGTACTAGGATGTGTGACCCCCTAGGAAGTCCTCGTGTTGCACCCCCCCTTTTCAATTTTTTTTGGCCCAGTTAGGGTTGCCAAGATACTTTATCCACCTTATTTCTATTACCAAATCCCATGGCACCTTGGGTAAGACAACCTCGCTTTACGTAGAGGCTGGGCCCGTAAACCTAGGGCATGGGGCTTGTGACCAGGTCTTCGTCACTCCGGTGCCCATAACTTTTAATCCATAAGGAGTTACGCGGCGCACACCATACCGTTGGAAAGCTCTCCAAGAGCTCTACGCTGGGGGTAGCAAGCCTTATCGGCTGCGCCTATTTTCGGAGCACAAAATTGAACGTTTTCATCAGTTTCGGGCAACTTTCTTTCTTTTGCTCTGTTTTTCCCTCCCGGATCGTACGTCGTGAGCTGTTAAATGGACAACAACCTAACTCGCGAAATATTATAGTATCCTGCAATGTGTCGATATCACGTATTACGAGGATGCTGCGTTGTTGAAGTGGATGGGTTGTCGTTTAGCCTATTGGGCCTTTTGAATGGGCCATCTCTCTCGGTTGAGACAGTTAACCGTCAACACATAAAGGATTTGTGCCCTCAACTTGATGGGTGCGATCATACCAGCACTAATGCACCGGATCCCATCTGACCTCCGAAGTTAAGCATGCTTGGGCGTATTAGCACTAGGATGGGTGACCCCCTGGGAAGTCCTCGTGTTGCACCCCCCTTTTTTCATTTTTTTTGCCCCCGGTTAGGGTTGCCAAGATACTTTATCCACCATATTTCTATTACCGAATCACATGGCACCTTGGGCAAGACAACTTCGCTTCACGTAGAGGCTAGGCCCGCAAACCGAGAGTGTAGGGCTTGCGACCAGGTCTCCGTCGCTCCGGGTCCCATAACTTTTGATCCGTAAGGAGTTACGCGGCGCACAACATACCGTTGGAAATCTCTCCGAGAGCTCTACAGCAGGGGCAGTAAGCCTACTTGGCTGCGCCTATTTTCGGTGCCCAAAATTGAACATTTTCATAAGTTTCTAGACACTTTTCTTCTTTGGTACGATTTTTCCGTCTCGGATCATACGTCATGAGCTGTTAAAAGGATGACAACCTAACTCGCAGGATATTAGAGGGCCCTACAACGCATCGATATCACGTCTTGCGAGGATTTTACGTTGTTGAAATGGATGGGTTGTCGTTAAGCCCATTAGGCTTTTTGAATTGGCCATCTCTCTGGGCTGGGACTATGAACCGTCAACACATAAAGGATTTGTGCCCACAACATTACGGGTGCGATCATACTAGCACTAATGCACCGGATCCCATCAGAACTCCGAAGTTAAGCGCACTTGGGCGAGAGTAGTACTAGGATGGTTAACACCCTGGGAAGTCCTCATGTTGCACCCCCCATTTTCAATTTGTTTTGCCCCGGTTAGGGTTGCAAAGATACTTTATATACCATATTTCTATTACCGAATCCCACGGTACCTTGGGAAGACAACTTCTGTTCACGTAGAGGCTGGGCCCACAAACCGAGGGCGTAGGGCTTGTGACCAACCAGATCTCTGTGACTCCGGTGGCCATAACATTTGATCCATGCGGATTTACGCGGCGCACAACATACCGTTGGAAAGCTCTTTGAGAGCTCTACGACGGGGGCAGCCAGCCTACTGGGATTCGACTGTTTTTCGAGCCCAAAATTGAATGTTTTCATCACTTTCGGGCCATTTTTCTTCTTTTGCTCTATTTTTTCATCCCGGTCGTACGTCGTGAGCTGTTAAAAGGACGACAACCTAACTCGCGGGACATTAGAGGGCCCTAGAATGCGTCGATATCACGTCTTGCGAAGATGCTACGTTGTTGATGCAGATGGGTTGTTGTTAAGCCCATTGGGCCTTTTGAATGGGCTATCTGTCTGGTCTGGGTCTGTGAACGGACAACACAAAAAGGATTTGTGCCCACAACATGACGGGTGCAATCTTACCAGCACTAATGCACCGGATCCCATCAGAACTTCGAAGTTAAGCGTGCTTGGGCGAGAGTAGTGTTATGATGGGTGACCCCATGGGAAGTCCTCGTGTTGCACCCCCCCTTTTCAATTTTTTTTGGCCCGGCTAGGGTTGCCAAGATACTTTATCCACCACATTTCTATTACCGAATCCCACGGCACCTTGGGCCAGACAACTTTTCTTCACGTAGAGGCTGGGCCCGCTAACCAATGGCGTGGGGCTTATGACCAAGTCTCCGTCGCTCCGCTGCCCAATAATTTTAATCCGTAAGCAGTTACGCAGCGCACAGCATACCGTTGGAAAGCTCTCCAGGAGCTCTACCACGGGGGTAGAAAGTCTACTTGGCTGCGCCTATTTTCAGCTCCCAAAATTGAACATTTTCATCTTTTTCGGGCTACTTTTCTTGTTTTGTTATGTTTTTCTGTCCCAGATCGTACGTCATGAGCTGTTAAAAGGATGACAACCTAACTCATGGGACATTGGAGGGCCCTACAACACGTCAATATCACGTCTTGGAGGATGTTGCGTTGTTGAAGCGGTGGGTTGTCGTTAAGCCTATTGCGCCTTCTGAATGGGCCATCTCTCTGGGCTGCGACTGTGAACCGTCAATACATAAAAGATTTGTGCCCACAACATGACGGGTGCGATCATACCAGCACTAATTCACCGGATCCCATCAGAATTCCAAAGTTAAGCGTGCTTGGGCGTATTAGTACTAGGATGCGTGACCCCTTAGGAAGTCCTCGTGCTGCACCCCCATTTTCAATTTTTTTTGCCCCGGTTAGGGTTGCCAAGATACTTTATACACCATATTTCTATTACTGAATCCCACGGCACCTTGGGCAAGACAACTTCGCTTCACGTAGAGGCTGGGCCCGTAAACCGAGGGCGTAGGGCTTGTGACCAGGTCTCCGTCGCTCTAGTGCCCATAACTTTTGATCCGTAAGGAGTTACGCGGCGCACAACATACAGTTGGAAAGCTCTCTGAGAGCTCTACGATTGGGGCAGCAAGCCTGCACGGCTGCGCTTGTTTTCGGAGCCAAAATCGAATGTTTTCATCAGTTTTAGGATACTTTTCTTCTTTTGCTCTATTTTACCGTCTCGGATCGTACGTCGTGAGCTGTTAAAAGGATGACAACCTAACTCGTGGGACATTGGAGGGCCCTACAACGCGTTGATATCACAGCTTGCGAGGATGCTACGTTGTTAAAGCGGATGGGTTGTCGTTAAGCCCATTGGGCATTTAAATGGGCCATCTCTCTGGGCTGGGATTGTGAACGGTCAACACATAAAGGATTTGTGCCCACAACATGACGGGTACGATCATACCAGCACTAATGTACCGGATCCCATCAGAACTCTGAAGTTGAGCATTCTTGGGCAAGAGTAGTACTAGGATGGGTGACCCCTTGGGAAGTCCTCGTGTTTTACCCTCACATTTCAATTTTTTTTGCCTCGGTTAGGGTTGGCAAGATACTTTATCCACCACATTTCTTTTACCGAATCCCACGGTACCTTGGGCAAGACAACATCTCTTCGCGTAAAGGCTGGGCTCGCAAACCGAGGGCGTGAGGCTTGTGACCAGGTCTCCGTCGCTCTGGTGCCCATAACTTTTAATCCGTAAGGAGTTACGCGGCGCATAGCATACCGTTGGAAAGCACTCCGAGAGCTCTACTACAAGGGCAGCAAGCTTGTTTGGCTGCGCCTATTTTCAGAGCCCAAAATTGAATGTTTTCATCTGTTGCGGGCGACTTTTCTTCTTTTGCTCTGTTTTCCCGTCCCTGATCGTACGTCATGAGCTGTTAAAAGGACCACAACCTAACTCACGGTATATTACAGAGCCCTACAATGTGTCGATATCATGTCTTACGAGGATGTTGCGTTGTTAAAGCGGATGGGTTGTCATTAAGCCCATTTGGCCTTTTGAATGGGCCATCTCTCTGGGCTGGGACTTTGAACGGTCAACACATAAAGGATTTGTGCCCACAACATGACGGGTGCGATCATACCAGCACTAATGCACCGAATCCCATCAGAACTCCAAAGTTAAGCGTGCTTGGTCGAGAGTAGTACTAGGATGGGTGACCCCCTAGGAAGTCCTCGTGGTGCACCCCCCATTTTCAATTTTTTTTTGCCCCAGTTAGGGTTGCCCAGATACTTTGTCCACCATATTTCTATTACCGAATCCCACGGTACCTTGGGCAAGACAACTTCGCTTCACGTAGAGGCTGGGCCTGCAAACCGAGGGTGTGGGGCTTGTGACTAGGTCTGCGTCGCTCCGGTACCCATAACTTTTAATCCGTAAGGTGTTACGCGGTGCACAGCATACTGTTGGAAAGCTCTTTCCGATAGCTCAACAATGAGGGCAACAAGCCTGCTCGGCTGTGCCTATTTTTGAACCCAAAATTGAATATTTTCAATAGTTTTGGGCCACTTTTCTTCTTTTGCTCTATTTTTACGTCCCGGATCGTACGTCGTGAGCTGTTAAAGGATGACAACCTAACACGCGGGATATTACAGGGCCCTACAACTCGTCGATATCATGTCTTACTAGTATGCTGCGTTGTTGAAGCGGATGGGTTGTCATTAAGCCCATTGGGCCTTTTGAATGGGCCATCTCTCTGGGCTGGGACTGTGAACAGTCAACACATAAAAGATTTGTGCCCACAACATGATGGGTGCGATCATACCTGCAGTAGTGCACCGGATCCCATCAGAACTCCAAAGTTAAGCGTGCTTGGGCGTATTAGTACTAAGATGGGTGACCCCCTGGGAAGTCCTCGTGTTGCACCCCCCTTTTCAATTTCTTTTGCCCCGGTTAGGGTTGCCAAGATGCATTATCCACCATATTTCTATTACCGAATCCCACGGCAATTTGGGCAAGACAACTTCGCTTCACGTAGAGGCTGGGTCTGCAAACCGAGGGCGTGGGGCTTATGACCAAGTCTCCATCGTTCCGGTACCCATAACTTTTGATGCGTATGGAGTTACGCGACGCACAGTGTGAGTTCTGACCTCGATTTGCGAACAATACCTCGGTTCGTGTGCCCTAACCTAGATTTGCATGCCTTGACCTAGGTTTAAGAGTCGTGTTTAGTTTTGTGTGCCTTGCATTGAATTATGTGCATTCATTTAGGGTTACGTGTAATTACTTGGGAGACGTGCATTCGTCTCGTATTTCATGCCTTACCTCGTTGTGCGTGCCCTAAACCTAGGAAAGCATGCCCTCACGCTAATCAAGAAAGCATCTTTCATGAAGCACTAAACCATTAATTAATCCTACAAATCCCACTAACTAATATTTAATTGCTAATTCAACCCACTAGAAGACAAAATCTCACAAAAAGCTAGACATTCTTTATTCTTTGTTCTTTATTCTTTTCATATCCCAAACACACAATAAAATAAGCCTTGAACAAGACAAAAAAATTCATTTTTTAAACACACCCTTGGCCGACCACTAGGAGCCTTTGTGCATGCATTTTAATTTCAAATTCTATTCCTAGACATCCTATCACAATCTATGACACAATTCATTAAAAAAATTAGCTCAAAACTCCACCCAAAGCCTCCAAATCTTGACACACTCTCAATTTCCCATGCTAAGGATTCAAATTATGCTCCTTGAAGACACAAAAATCTGAATTTGCAAGGCCCTAGGCCGACATATGCATCAATTTATTCAAAGCCTTTCATTTTTCCTTCATTCTTTCTTTCTTTCTCACATTTCTCTCACTCTCTCTCATTTCTTCTCTCTCTCTCTCTCTCGGCCTTGGCTGAGTTTCTACACTCCATAGCTTAAATTAATCACTCACTGGTTCATCAAGACATGCAAGAAGCTTAGGATCTCGACCAAGCAAAACTAGGAGCAAAGAAGCACACATGCAAGCCTTTAGCACATCCATTTCGGCTTAGGTGAGTTTGTTAGCTCCTATTTCATTTTCTTCTTGCTCTAACCATATGCACCTACTAAGAACATGGTAACTTAGCTAGGAAATTAGAGAAATCTCAAGTGGTCTCTCGGCTAAGCAAGGAAAAAGATCAACTTTGTGCTTCACCAAGAGTTTGAGCATCTTTTTTGTTGTCTTGCTAAGGTGAGGGCTAAAACTTCTTGAAAATCTTTCAAAAAGCACATGCATGCCCTTAAATGTTTATCTTTACTTCTGTACTTGTGATATATGTGTGTTCATGAGCTTTTGTAAACATGCATGGCAAGATATTTGGCTAGAATGTGATGGTAGATGAAATCGTGTATGTGACAGCCTTCTGTATTGTTGGTACGAGGTGATTTTGACCAGGTAAATGATGTTTAAAATGTGTGAAAATTGGTAGGTAACTAAGTTTTCCAATTCTGAACACATTTCTCAGAAATAGGCCAAAGATAATTTTGAATCTAAGGTCCTCAAAATGGCAAAATATCAAGATGTGTCCAAATCTGGAAAGTCCGGAAAAATGAAGCAGGTTTTGGCAAATTCACTGACTTTGTAGAACGAACCAGTTTGGACTTAGTAAATGACATCCAAAATGCATGAAATTTTGTGTGCAGCTATATGTTTCAGTTCTAAACATTTTTGTCAGAAATGGACTAAGGCTAAATCGGACCCTAAGGCCCTCAAAAATGACAAGTATTGAAATGTGTGCAAATCTGGACAGTTTTGTGTAGTCTCACTGTTTTGGCTATAACTCTTGAACCCGAACTCCAAATAATGCGAGGTTCATTTCTGAATTTAGTTCACTCCTTAAGATTTAATTTAACATCTTGTTCACTGGAATTGGAGATTGTTTGCTTGTCTTAATGATCGTGAGAAAACAGTCCATTGCAGTGAGGGTTTCACCTATTGACATGCTTAGAAAAATTAATGTAGCTTTCCTTGTTGTAATAAATGCTTGGGATTGTGGCATTTGGATGTTGTGTGGACTGTTTTGAATGCTTGAGGGTGTTTGAATTAATCAATGCATGGCTTGAGTTTGATTACGAGATGACTTGGGGCTTAATCGCACGGGTGAGCACGAAATGAAACCCTAATGACTAGGTAAACTCACTAAGTGTTGATCTTATGGATATCGTGTTTGATTATGTAATTAGTAGGCTGCCCGTAGTTGCCCTCATAGCCCTAAATATGAATCTAATGATTACATGTTGACAAGTAGGCCTTTCTTGCACCCGGTCCCACGTAGATGTTGTTGCCTGTTGAATAATCTTGTTATTTGATTACGTGAACTTCGAAGTGAGTTATATGACTTGATTTACATGCGTTACATGGCTGCCCATTTAATATTCATATAACTCCATGTGCTTTATAAGTGAAATTGCCTGTCATATCGTGCCTCGCTTGTTTACTTGTCAATGTGCAATCTTATGACTGTTCGGAGGCAACCTACTTTGCTGTCCTTCTAATGTGATATATTACATGTCATAAATGTGCATTGCATACAAGGTTGCAACCTTTCATTCTGGCGTGGTAGCGTTCACGCACACCGGGAGGCATCGGGCTTGCCGGTGCAACCGTGACTACCATTTTCCAATTCCCTCTCTCGCTTGGGGGCTAGACTTCCTCAGAGAGTTGGGTCATAGGATTTCGGGGTATATCCGGAGTACACCCATTTGGCGTGATAAGGGGATGATTTGAAGTCGGCCGCAAAAACTGACACCGGAAATGAACTTAGAGCAAAAGCTCACCGTATCCTTTTCACTATCTGTATAAGCACTCTCGCTTGGTTCCTAGAGGACATCGGGGAGGAAAGATGGGTAATTGTGTTCCTTTACTTTTACATTACGTTATGTACTTACTTGTGATATATCCATGCTTGCAAAAAGGGTTTTCATAAGTTGAACTGGAAAAATGAGTTTTAAAACTTATTTCTCGTTCCCCCTCGCTGAGTTCATAAGGACTCACCCTCTTTTATCATCTCAGGTGAAGAAGACCAAGAACAGGTACCCGAGGACGACGTGCCTAATGATGATTCCTTGGAACGATTGCGTGCCCTACGTGCCTTGCTTGACTATGGCCATTTTGTGAAGAATATGTTGCTTGAAGACTATTTCATTTCTTATGATACTTGTTGTTGTAATGTAAAAGACCCCCATTGTAATTTGGGGTCTAATTTTGGCTTGTACTGATAATAACTAGATAGACACTACTATGGTCGTTTTTGCTATCGTTATTGGCTAGTATCTATCATAGGATTATGAAGTATTAGGTAAGGACTAAGTAAAATGAACCTATCCAATCTTAAGCAGGTACTCATTGTTAAGCTAAGATCAACAAGTACTTTTACCACGAGGACAAACAAACAAACGAGACATAGTATCATGCTAGGTTATTAATCAAACGAGACTTTGAGATAACTGGTAGGCGTTTCGAGTGGTTGTAAATAGTAATCTTAGTTAGAAATGAAATTGAGATTGGAAATTTTGAGACGTTTAGAGAATTAGGTCAAATTAAAGAGCCCAATTACAGCCGTTATGCTGCCGATTTTTCAGAGAATTTGTGGAGCATAGGCTAAAACGTTAAGTGTCAAACCCTCTTGAACGATTAATTACGTGATATGACTTCAATGTTTAGATCATACCCCAGTCTAACCTTCATTGGTCGGGTTGGGGCGTGACACACAACATACCGTTGGAAAGCTCTTCGAGAGCTCTACGACAGGAGCAACAAGCCTGCTCGGCTGCTCCTGTTTTTAGAGCCCAAAATCGAACGTTTTCATATGTTCCGGGCGACTTTTCTACTTTTCCTCTGTTTTTCCATCCTGGATCGTATGTCGTGAGCTATTAAAAAGACGACAACCTAACTTGAGGGATAATACAGAGCCCTACAATGCGTCGATATCACGTCTTAGGAGGATGCTACGTTGTTAAAGCAGATGGGTTGTCGTTAAGCCCATTGGGCCTTTTGAATGGGCCATCTCTCTGGGCTGGGACTGTGAACGGTCAACACATAAAGGATTTGTGCCCACAACATGACAAATGCGATCATACCAGCACTAATGCACCGGATCCCATCAGAACTACGAAGTTAAGCGTGCTTGGACAAGAGTAGTACTAGGATGGGTGACCCCATAGGAAGTCCTCGTGTTGCACCCCCCCTTTTCAATTTTTTTTGCCCCAGTTAGGGTTTCCAAGATACTTTGCCCACCACATTTCTATTACAGAATCCCACGGCACCTTGGGCAAGACAACTTCGCTTAACGTAGAGGCTGGGCCAGCAAACCGAGGGCGTGGGGCTTGTAACAAGGTCTCCGTTGCTCCGGTGCCCATAACTTTTAATCCGTAAGGAGTTACATAGCACACAGCATACCGCTGGAAAGCTATTCGAGAGCTCTACGATGGGGGCAACAAGCATGCTCGGTTACGCTTGTTTTTGAAGTCAAAAATCGAACATTTTCATTAGTTTCAGGCCACTTTTCTTATTTTGCTCTGTTTTTCCGTCCCGGATCGTACATCGTGAGCTATTAAAAGGATGACAACCTAACTCGAGGGATATTACAAGACTCTACAACGCGTCGATATCACATCTTACGAGGATGTTGCATTGTTGAAGCGGATGGGTTGTCGTTAAGCCCATTGGGCCTTCTGAAAGGACCATCTCCCTGGGCAGGGACTGTGAACCGTCAACAATAAAAGATTTGTGTCCACAACATGATGGGTGCGATCATACCAGCACTTATGCACCAGATCCCATCAGAACTCCTAAGATAAGCGTTCTTGGGCGTATTAGTACTAGGATAGGTGACCCCCTGGGAAGTCCTCGTGTTGCACCCCGCTTTTCAATTTCTTTTGCCCCGGTTATGGTTGCCAATATACTTTATCCACCATATTTCTATTACCGAATCCCACGGCACCTTGGGCAAGACAACTTCGCTTCACGTAGAGGCTGGGCCCGCAAACCGAGGGCGTAGTGCTTGTGACCAGGGCTCTGTCACTCCAGTGCCCATAACTCTTGATCCGTAAGGAGTTACGCGGCACACATCATACAGTTGGAAAGCTCTCTGAGAGCTCTACGACGGGGGTAGCAAGTTTCAGGACACTTTTCTTCTTTTGCTATGTTTTTTCGTCCCAGATCGTATGTCGTGAGCTATTAAAAGGAGGACAACCTAACTCGCAGGACATTAGATGGCCCTACAACGCGTCGATATCACGTCTTATGAGGATGCTGCGTTGTTGAAGCGGATGGGTTGTCGTTAAGCCCATTGGGCCTTTTAAATTGGCCATCTCTCTGGGTTGGGACTGTGAACCGTCAACACATAAAGGATTTATGCCCACAACATGACGGGTGAGATCATACCAGCACTAATGCACCGGATCCCATCAGAACTCCAAAGTTCAGCGTGCTTCGGCGAGAGTAGTACTAGGATGGGTGACCCCCTGGGAAGTCCTCGTGTTGCACCTCCCCTTTTCAAATTTTTTTGCACTGGTTAGGGATGCCAAGATACTTTATCCATCACATTTCTATTACCGAATCCCATGGTACTTGGGCAAGACAACTTCGCTTCACGTAGAGGCTGGGCCAGCAAACCGAGGGCATAGGGCTTGTGACTAGGTCTCCATCGCTCCGGTGGCCAAAACTTTTGATCCGACGGAGTTGCGCGGCGCACAGCATACTGTTGGAAAGAGCCCAAAATTGAATGTTTTCATCAATTTCGGGCAAGTTTTCTTCTTTTGCTCTGTTTTTTCGTCCCGGATCGTACATCATCAGCTGTTAAAAGGACGACAACCTAACTCGCGGGACATTATAGGGCCCTACAACACGTCGATATCACGTCTTGCAAGGATGCTGCATTGTTGGAGCGGATGGGTTGCCGTTAAGCCCATTGGGCCTTTTGAATTGGCCATCTCTCTAGGCTGGGACTGTGAACCGTCAACATATAAAGGATTTGTGTCCACAACATGACGGGTGCCATCATACCAGCACTAATGCACCGGATCCCACCAGAACTCTGAAGTTAAGCGTGCTTGGGCGAGAGTAGTACTAGGATGGGTGACCCCCTGCGAAGTCCTCGTGTTGCACCCCACCTTTTCAATTTTTTTTTACCCCGGTTAGGGTTGCCAAGATACTTTATCCACCACATTTCTATTACCGAATCCCACGGCACCTTGGCAAGACAACTTCGCTTCCCGTAGAAGCTAGGCCCGCAAACCGAGGGAGTAAAGCTTATGACCATGTCTCCGTCACTCCGGTGTCCTTAACTTTTGATCCGTAAGGAGTTACGTGGTGCACAGCATATCGTTGGAAAGCTCTCCGAGAGATCTACGACGGGGGCAGTTAGCCTGCTCAGTTGTGCCTAGTTTCAGGGCATAAAATCAAACATTTTCATCAGTTTTGGGTCACTTTTCTTCTTTTGCTCTATTTTTCCGTCAAAGATCGTACGTCGTGAGCTGTTAAGAGGACGACAACCAAACTCGTGGGACATTAGAGGGCCCTACAACGCGTCGATATCACGTCTTACGAGGATGCTGCGTTGTTGTAGCGGATGGGTTGTCGTTAAGCCCATTAGGCCTTTTGAATGGGCCATCTCTCTGGGTTGGGTCTGTGAACCGTCAACACATAAAGGATTTGTGCCCACAACATGGCGCGTGCGATCATACCAGTACTAATGCACCGGATCCCATCAGAACTCCGAAGTTAAGCGTGCTTGGGCGAGAGTAGTACTAAGATGGGTGACCCCCTGGGAAGTCCTCGTGTTGTACCCTCCCTTTTCAATTATTTTTGCCCCGGTTATGGTTGCCAAGATACTTTATCCACCATATTTCTATTACCGAATGCCACGGCACCTTGGGCAAGACAACTTCGCTTCACGTAGAGGCTGGGCCCGCAAACCGAGGGTGTGGGGCTTGTGACCAGGCCTCTGTCGCTCTGGTGCCCATAACTTTTAATCCGTAAGGAGTTATGCGTCGCACAGCATACTACTGGAAATCTCTCCGAGAGCTCTACGACGGGGGCAGCAAGCCTACTCGGTAGTGCCTATTTTCAGAGCCCAAAATCGAACGTTTTCATCTGTTTCGATCTACTTTTCTTCTATTGCTCTGTTTTTCCGTCCCGGATCGTACATCGTGAGCTGTTAAAAGGACGACAATCTAACTCGTTGGATATTAAAGGGCCTTACAACTCGTCGATATCACGTCTTACGAGGATGATGCGTTGTTGAAGTGGATGGGTTGTCGTTAAGCCCATTGGGCCTTTTGAATAGGCCATCTCTCTGGGCTGGGACGGTGAACGGTCAACACATAAAGGATTTGTGCCCTCAACATAACGGGTGCGATCATACCAGCACTAATGCACCGGATCCCATCAGAACTCCGAAGTTAAGCGTGCTTGGGCGAGAGTAGTACAAGGATGGGTGACCCTCTGGGAAGTCCTCGTGTTGCACCCCCTCTTTTAAATTTTTTTTTACCCCGGTTAGGGTTGCCAAGATTCTTTATCCACCACATTTCTATTACCGAATCCCACGGCACCTTGGGCAAGACAACTTCGCTTCAAATAGAGGTTAGGCCCGCAAACCAAGGGCATGGGGCTTGTGACTAGGTCTCCGTCGCTCCGGTGCCCATAACTTTTAATCTGTAAGGAGTTACGTGGCGCACAGCATACCGTTGGATAGCTCTTCGAGAGCTCTATGATGGGGGCAGCAATCCTGCTCAACTGCACCTATTTTATGAGCCCAAAATCAAACATTTTCATCAGTTTCGGGCCACTTTTCTTCTTTGGCCCTAATTTTTCATCCCGGATCCTACGTCGTGAGCTGTTAAAAGGACGACAACCTAACACGTGGGATATTACAGGGCCCTACAACATGTCGATATAACGTCTTGCGAGGATGCTGCTTTGTTGAAGCGGATGGGTTGTCGTTAAGCCCATTGGGCCTTTTGAATGGGCCATCACTCTGGGCTGGGACTGTGGACCGTCAACACATAAAGGATTTGTGACCACAACAAGACGGGTGCGATCATACCAGTACTAATCCTCCGGATCTCATCAGAACTCCGAAGTTAAGCGTGCTTGGGCGAGAGTAGTACTAAGATGGGTGACCCCCTTGGAAGTCCTCGTGTTGCACCCCCCCGTTTCAATTTTTTTTTGCCCCGGTTAGAGTTGCCAAGATACTTTTCCCACCACATTTCTATTACCGAATCCCACGGCACCTTGGGTAAGACAACTTCTCTTCACGTAGAGGTTGGGCCAGCAAACCGAGGGCGTAGGGCTTGTGACCAGGTCTCCGTCGCTCCGGTGCCCATAACTTTTAATCCGTAAGGAGTTACGCAGCTCACAGCATACCGTTGGAAAGCTCTCCGAGAGCTCTACGTTGGGGGCAGCAAGCCTGCTCGACTGCGCCTATTTTTGGATCCCAAAATCGAACGTTTTCATCAATTTCTGGCCACTTTCCTTCTTTTGCTCAATTTTTCTGTCCCAGATCGTACGTCGTGAGCTGTTAAAAGGACGACAACCAAACTCATGGGATATTACATGGCCCCTCAACTTGTCAATATCACGTCTTACGAGGATGCTGCGTTGTCGAAGCAGATGGGTCGTTGTTAAGCCCATTGGGCCTTTTGAATGGGCCATCTCTCTGGGCTAGAACTGTGAACGGTCAACACATAAAGGTTTTGTGCCCACAACATGACGGGTGCGATCATACCAGCCCTAAGGCACCAGATCCCATCAGAACTCCGAAGTTAAGCATGCTTAGGCAAGAGTAGTAATAAGATGGTTGACCCCCTGGGAAGTCCTCATTTTGCACCGCCTCTTTTCAAATTTTTTTGCCCCGATTAGGGTTTCCAAGATACTTTATCCTCCACAATTCTATTGCCGAATCCCTCGGCACCTTGGACAAGACAACTTCACTTCACGTAGAGGCCGGGTTCATAAACCGAGGGCATGGGGCTTGTGACCAGGTCTCTGTCGCTCCGGTGCCCATAACTTTTAATCCGTAAGGAGTTACGCGGTGCACAACATACCGTTGGCAAGCTCTCCGAGAGCTCTATGATGGGGGCAATAAGGAAACTCAGATGCACATATTTTCGAAGCCCAAAATCAAACATTTTCGTTACCATGGGGCAGTTTTCCTCTTCTGCTCTATTTTTTCATCCTGGATCGTACGTTGTGAGTTGTTAAAAGGAAGACAACTTAACTCGGGGGATATTGCAAGGCTCTACAATGAGTCAATATCACATCTTGCGAGGATGTTGCATTCTTGAAGAAGATAGGTTGTCGTTAAGCCCATTGGGCCTTTTGAATGGGCCATCTCTTTGGGCTGGGACAGTGAACCGTCAACACATAAAGGATTTGTGCCCACAACATGACGGGTGCTACCATACCAGCACTAATGCACTGGATCTCATCAGAACTTTGAAGTTAAACGTGCTTGGGAAAGAGTATTACTAGGATGGGTGACACCCTGGGAAGTCCTCGTGTTGCACCTCCCCTTTTCAATTTTTTTTGCCTCGGTTAGGGATGCCATGATAGTTTATCCATCACAATTCTATTACCGAATCCCACGACACTTGGGCAAGACAACTTCGCTTCACGTAGAGGCTGGGCCAGAAAATGAGGGCGTAGGGTTTGTCACCAGGTCTCCGTCGCTCCGGTGCCCATAACTTTTAATCTGTAAGGAGTTACACGGCGCACAACATACCATTGGAAAGCTTTCCAAGAGCTCTACGACGGGGGCAGCAAGCTATCACTTCTGCGCTTGTTTTCGGTGCCAAAAATTGAACATTTTCATCAGTTTCAGGCCACTTTCCTTCAATTGCTCAGTTTTTCCATCCCGGATGGTACGTCGTGAGCTGTTAAAATGACGACAACCTAACTCACTAAATATTACAGGGCCCTACAATGCGCCGATATCACGTCTTACGTGGTTGCTGCGTTGTTGAAGTGGATGGGTTGTCGTTAAGCCCATTTGGCCTTTTGATTAGGCTATCTCTATGGGCTGGGACTGTGAACCATCAACACATAAAGGATTTGTGCCCACAACATGATGGGTGCAATCATACCAGCACTAATGCACTGGATCAATCAGAACACCGAAGTTAAGCTTGCTTGGGCGAGAGTAGTACTTGGATGGGTGACCCCCTGGGAAGTCCTCGTGTTGTACCCCCCCTTTGCAATTTTTTTTGCCCCAGTTAGGGATGCCAAGATACTTTATCCTCCACATTTCTATTATCAAATCCCATGACACTTGGGTAAGACAACTTCGCTTCACGTAGAGGATAGGCTAGCAAACCGAGAGCGTAGGGCTTGTCACCAGGTCTCCGTCGCTCCGGTGCCCATAACTTTTAATCCGTAAGGAGTTACATGGCGCACAGCTTACCATTGGAAAGCTCTCCAAGAGCTTTTCGACAGGGGCATCAATCCTCCTCTGTTGCGCTTGTTTTCGTAGCCAAAAATCGAACGTTTTCATCAGTTTCGGGCCACTTTCCTTCTTTTGCTCAGTTTTTCCGTCCTGGATGGTACGTCGTGAGCTGTTAAAAGGACGACAACCTAACTCACTAAATATTACTGGCCCCTACAATGCGTCGATATCATGTCTTACGAGGATGCTGCGTTGTTGAAGCAGATGGGTTGTCGGTAAGCCCATTTGGCCTATTGAATGGGCCATCTCTCTGGGCTGGGACTGTGAACCGTCAACACATAAAGGATTTGTGCCCACAACATGACGGGTGCAATCATACCAGCACTAATGCACTAGATCCCATCAGAACTCCGAAGTTAAGCTTGCTTGGGCGAGAGTAGTACTTGGATGGGTGACCCCGTAGGAAGTCCTCGTGTTGCACCTCCCATTTTAAATTTTTTTGCCCCAGTTAGGGATGCCAAGATACTTTATCCGTCACATTTCTATCACCGAATCCCACGACACTTGGGCAAGACAACTTCGCTTCACGTAGAGGCTGGGCCAGCAAACCGAGGGCGTAGAGCTTGTCACCAGGTCTCCGTCGCTCCAGTGCCCATAACTTTTAATCTGCAATGAGTTACACGGCGCACAGCATACCGTTGGAAAGCTCTCTAAGAGCTTTACGATGGGGGTAGCAAGCCTGCTTTGCTGCGCTTGTTTTCGGAGCCCAAAATCGAACATTTTCCTCAGTTTTCGGCCATTTTCCTTCTTTTGCTCAGTTTTTTCATCCCGGATGGTACGTCGTGAGCTGTTAAAAGGACGACAACCTAACTCACTAAATATTACAGGGCCCTACAATGCGTCGATATCACGTCTTACGAGGATGCAGCGTTGTTCAAGCGGATGTGTTGTCGTTAAGCCCATTTGGCCTTTTGAATGGGCCATCTCTCTGGGTTGGGACTGTGAACTGTCAACACATAAAGGATTTGTGCCCAAAACATGACGGGTGCAATCATACCAGTACTAATGCTCTGGATCCCATCAAAACTCCGAAGTTAAGCTTGCTTGGGTGAGAGTAGTACTTGGATGGGTGACCCCCTAGGAAGTCCTCGTGTTGTACCCCCGCTTTTCAATTTTTTTTGCCCCAGTTAGGGTTGCCAAGATACTTTATCCCCCACATTTCTTTTACCGAATCCCTAGGAAGCTTGGACAAGACAACTTTGCTTCACGTAGAGGCTGGGCCCACAAACCAAGGGCGTGAGGCTTGTGACCAGGTCTCCGTCGCACCGGTGCCCATAACTTTTAATCCGTAAGGAGTTACTCGGCGCACAACATACCGTTGAAAAGCACTCCGAGAGCTCTACGAAGGGGGCAGTAAGGCAACTTAGCTGTGCCTATATTCGGAGCCCAAAATTGAACATTTTCATCAGTTTCGGGCCACTTTTCTTCTTTTGCTCTGTTTTTTCATCCCAGATCATACGTCGTGAGTTGTTAAAAGGAAGACAACCTAACTCGCGGGATATTACGAGGCCCTACAATGAGTCGATATCACATCTTGCGCATATGTTGCGTTCTTGAAGCAGATAGGCTGTCGTTAAGCCCATTGGGCCTTCTGAATGGGCCATCTCTTTGGGCTGGGATAGTGAACCGTCAACACATAAAAGATTTGTGCGCACAACATGACGGGTGCGACCATACCAGCACTAATGCACCGGATCTCATAAGAACTTCGATGTTAAGTGTGCTTGGGTGAGAGTAGTACTAGGATCAGTGACCCCTTGGGAAGTCCTCGTGTTGCACCTCCCCTTTTCAATTTCTTTTGCCCCGGTTAGGGATGCCAAGATACTTTATCCATCACATTTCTATTACCGAATCCCACGCCAATTTGGCAAGACAAGTTCGCTTCACGTAGAGGCTGGGCCAGCAAACCGAGGGCGTAGGGCTTGTCACCAGGTCTCCGTCGCTCCGAAGCCCATACCTTTTGATCCGTAAGGAGTTACAGGGCGCACAACATACCATAGGAAAGCTCTCCAAGAGCTCTACGACAGGGCCAACAAGCATGCTTTGCTGCGCTTGTTTTTGGAGCCCAAAATCGAACATCTTCATCAGTTTCGGGCCACTTTCCTTCTTTTGCTCAATTTTTTCCTCCCTGATCGTACGTCATGAGCTGTTAAAAGGACGACAACCTAACTCACTGGATATTACAATGCCCTACAATGCGTCGATATCACGTCTTACGAGGATGCTACGTTGTTGAAGCGGATGGATTGTCGTTAAGCCCATTTGGCCTTTTCAATGGGCCATCTCTCTAGGCTGGGACAGTGAACCGTCAACACATAAAGGATTTGTGCCCACAACATGACGGGTGCAATCATACCAGCACTAATGCACTGGATCCCATCAGAACTCCGAAGTTAAGCTTGCTTGGGCGAGAGTAGTACTTGGATGGGTGACCCCCTAGGAAGTCCTCGTGTTGCACCCCCCATTTTCAATTTTTTTTGCCCCAGTTAGGGTTGCCAAGATACTCTATCCTCCACATTTCTATTACAGAATCCCATGGCACCTTGGGCAAGACAACTTCGCTTCACGTAGAGGCTGGGCCTGCAAACTGAGGGCATAGGGCTTGTGACCAGGTCTTCGTCGCTCCGGTTGTGAGGCCCAACCTTGATTTGCGTGCAATACCTTGTTTCGTGTGCCCTAACCTAGATTTACGTGCCTTGACTTAAGTTTAAGAATCGTGTTTCATTTTGTGTGCCTTGGATTGAATTACGTGCATTCATTTAGGGTTGCGTGCATTTATTTGGAAAACGTGCATTCATCTCGTAGTTCGTGCCCTACCTCGTAGTGCGTGTCCAAAACCTAGGAAAGCGTGCCCTCACGCTAATCAAGAAAGCATCTTACATGAAACACTAGATCAATAATTAATCCTACAAATCCCACTAACTAATATTAAATTACTAATTCAACCCACTAGAAGACTAAATCTCACAAAAAGCTAGACATTCCTTATTCTTTATTCTTTATTCTTTTTGCACTTTCAACACACAATTAAATAATGCTCAAAAGATGACAAAAAATCAGATTTTTTATTGCCTTGGCCGACTACCACATGAGCTTTTATGCTTGCTTGCTCAATTCATAATTAATTCTAGACAACTTATGACAATTCTATGACATAAATGCATAAAAAATTGCTTAAAACCTCCTCAAAACTCCACCATTCTCGACCAACTACTCCTTGCCCATGCTAGGAATTTCAAAATACATCTTGAAGACATAAAAAAAGCTGAATTTCTATGCCCAAGGCCGAACACATGC
Source organism: Ehretia macrophylla (assembly GCA_037974665.1). Lineage (NCBI taxonomy): Eukaryota > Viridiplantae > Streptophyta > Magnoliopsida > Boraginales > Ehretiaceae > Ehretia > Ehretia macrophylla. The sequence continues at coordinate 72,560,652 of CM075769.1, forward strand.
ATCAATCATTGCAAAGGCTATCATTTTTTTTCATTTCTCCCATTTTCCTCTCATTCTTCTCTCTCTCCCTCTCATTCTTCTCTCTCTCTCGGCCTTGGCTGAGTTCCTTCACTTCATAGCTCATCTTCATCACATCATAGTTAATCAAGACAAGCAAAAAGCAATGAAACTCGCCCAAGCTAGCTAGGATGCAAGAATCACACATGCAAGCTTTTTGAACAACCATTTCGGCCTTGGTGAGTTTGCTAGCTTCCATTTCTTTTCTTCTTGTTCTAACCACATGCATCTACTAAGAAATTGGTCACTAAGCTATGAAAAAATAGAGAGAAATCGGGTGGTGTCTTGGCTAAGCAAGGAAGAAGAAGAAATTTGTGCTTCATCAAGTTTTGTGCATCTTCTTGTTGATTTGCTAAGGTGAGGGCTAAAGCTTCTTGAAAATCTTTCAAAAATCCACATGCATGCTCTTAAATGTATGTCTTTGCTTCTGCACTTGAGTTATATGTGCGTTCATAAGCTTTTACAACCATGCATGACAAGATTTTGGCTTGAAGATGATGATAGATGAAATCGGGTTTGGTGACAACTCTCTGTCTTGTTGTTGCGAGGTGAGTTTGGCTAGGCAAATGATGTTTAAAATGCATGAAAATTGGTAAGTAACTAGTTTTACCAGTTTAGAACATTTGTCGCAGAAATAGGCCAAAGCTAATTTTGATTCTAAAGTCCTCAAAATGGCAAATTATTAAAATGTGTGCAAATCTGGAAGTCTGGAAAATTGAAGCAGGTTTTGGCAGATGCACTGACCTTGTGGAACGAACCCGTTTTGACTTAGTAAATGACGCCCAAAATGTATGAAATTTAGTGTACTGCTAAATTTTTCAGTTCTGGAAATTTTTGTCAGAAATGGACTAAGGCTAAATCTGACCCTAAGGACCTCAAAAACAACAATTATTGAAATGTGTGCAAATCTGGACAGTTTTGTGCAATCCCACTGTTTTGGCTATAACTATTGATCTCGAACTCCAAATGATGCAAGGTTCATTTATGACTTTAATTCACTTCTTAAGCTTTAATTTGACATCTTATTTACTGGAATTGGAGATTGTTTTCTTGACTTAATGATTGTGAGAAGACAGCCTATTTCAGTGAGGTTTTCACTTAGTTTTATGCTTAGAAATTTGTTGTAACTTCTCTTGTGGTATTAATTGCTTTGGATTGTGGCATTGGGATGTTGTGTGGACTGTTTTGAGTACTTGGGGATGTTTGGATTAATTGATGCTTGGCTTGAGATTGATTTTGAGTGGACTTGGGCTTAATCGCACGGGTAAGCACGAAATGGAAACCCTAGCAACTAGGTAAACATGCTAAGTGTTGATCCTTTGAATATTGGGTGTAATTATATGCTTAGTAGGCTGCCCGTAGTTGCCCTTATAGGCTTAAATGTGATTTTGAACATTGCATGTTGACAAATAGGCCTTTCTTGCATCTGAACCCACGTAGATTGTTGTTGCATGTTGAATAACCTTATTATTTGATTACGTGGACGTTGAAATGAGTTATATGACTTGATTTACGTGCGTTACATGGCTGCCCGTTTAATGGTCATATAACTCGATATGCCTTTCAATTAAAAATACTTGACTATTCATGCCTCGCTTATTTACTTGTCAATGTGCAATCTTATGACTCTCCGGACGCACCCCACTTTGTTGTCCTCCAAATGTGATATATTAAATGTCATAAAAGTGCATTGCATACAAGGTTGCAACCTTTCATTCTGGCGTGGTAGCGTTCACGCACACCGGGCGGCATCGGGCTTGCCGGTGCAACTGTGACTACCATTGTCCAATTCCCTCTCTCGCTTGGGGGCTAGACTTCCTCAAAGAGTTGGGTTGTAGGATTTCGAGGTACATCCGGAATACACCCATTTGGCGTGATAAAGGGATGATTTGAAGTCGGCCGGAACAACTTATACTGGAAATGAACTGAGAGCAAAAGCTCACCGTATCCTTTTCACTATGTGTATAAGTACTCTCGCTTGGTTCTAGAGGACCTCGGGGAGGAAAGACGGGTATTTGTGTCCCTTTACTTTTATATTATTGTTATGAACTTATTTGTGATATATTAATGCTTGCAAAAAGGGTTTCATAAATTGAACTGGAAAATGAGTTTCAAAACCTATTTCTCGTTCCCCCTCGCTGAGTTCATAAGGACTCACCCTCTTTCATCATCTCAGGTGAAGAAGATCAACAACATACCCGAGGACGACGTGCCTAACGATGATTCTTTGGAATGATTGCCTGTCCTTTGTGCTTTGCTTGATTATGGCCATTTGTGAACACTATGCTACTTGAAGACTATTTCTTTTCATGTTGCTTGATGTTTGTAATATAAAAGACCCCCATTGTAATTTGGGATCTAATTTTGGTTTGTACCGATAATAACTAGACAGACACTACTATGATCATTTTGCTATTGTCATTGGCTAGTATCTATCGTAGGATTATGAAGTATTAGGTAAGGACTAAGTAAAATGAACCTATCCAATCTTAAGCAGGTATTCACTATTAAGCTAAGATCAACAGGTACTTTTGTAACGAGGATTAACAAACAGACGAGACATAGTATTATTTCTAGTTATTAATCAAACGAGACTTCGGAATAACCACTAGTCATTTCAATTGAGGGTATTTAGTAATCTTAGTCAGAAATGAAATTGAGATTGGAAAATTTGAGGCGTTTGGAGAATTAGGTCAAACCAAAGAGTCGAATTACAACCGTTATGCTGCCGGTTTTCCAAAAAATTTTGGAGTTTAGGCAAAAATGTTAGGCATCAAACTTTCTTGAACGATTAAGCACGAGACATGAGTTGAATGTTTAGATCATACCCTAGTCTAACCTTTATAGGCCGGGTTGGGCCGTGACACCGGTGCCCATAACTTTTAATCCGTAAGGAGTTACGCGGGGCACAGTATACAGTTGGAAACCTCTCCGAGAGCTCTACGATCGGGGCAGTAAGCCTGCTCAGTTGCGCCTGTTTTCGTAGCCCAAAATTTAACGTTTTCATTAGTTGTGGGCCACTTTTCTTCTTTTGCTCTGTTTTTTCGTCCCGAATCAAACGTAGTGAGCTGTTAAAAGGACGATAACCTAACTTGCAGGATATTACAGGGCCCTACAACGCATTGATATCACGTCTTACGAGGATGCTGCGTTGTTGAAGCGGATGGGTTGTCGTTAAGTCCATTTGGCCTTTTGAATGGGCCATCTCTCTGTGCTTGGACTGTGAACCGTCAACACATAAAGGATTTGTGCCCACAACATGACAGGTGCAATCATACCTGCACTAATGCACCAGATCTCATCAGAACTCGAAAGTAAAGCGTGCTTGGGCGAGAATGGTACTGGGTTGGGTGACCCTTTGGGAAGCCCTCGTGTTCCCCCCCCCCCCCCTTTTCAATTTTTTTTGCCCCGATTAGGCTTGCCAAGATGCTTTATCCTCCACATTTCTATTACCGAATCCCACGGCACCTTGGGCAAGACAACATCGCTTCACGTAGTGGCTGGGCCCGCGAACCGAGGGCGTGGGACTTGTGACCATGTCTCTGTCACTCCGGTGTCCATAACTTTTGATCCCTAAGGAGTTAAGCGGCACACAGCATACCGTTGGAAAGCTCTCTGAGAGCTCTACGATGTGGGCAAGAAGCCTGCTCGGCTATGCTTGTTTTCAGAGCCCAAAATTGAACGTTTTCATCAGTTTTGTGATACTTTTCTTCTTTTGCGCTATTTTTTTGTCCCGGATCGTACATCATGAGTTGTTAAAAGGATGACAACCTAACTCGCGGGACATTAGAGGGAACTACAACGCGTCGATATCACGTCTTTCTAAGATGTTGCGTTCTTGAAGCAGATGGATTGTCGTTAAGCCCATTGGGCCTTTTGAATGGGCCATCTCTCTGTGCTGGGACTATGAACCGTCAAAAAATAAAGGATTTGTGGCCTCAACATGACGGGTGCGATCATACCAGCACTAATGCACCGGATCCCATCTGAACTACGAAGTTAAGCTTGCTTGGGCGAGAGTAGTACTAGGATGGGTGACCCCCTGGGAAGTCCTCATGTTGTACCCCCTTTTTTAATTTTTTTTACCCTGGTTAGGGTTGCCAAGATACTTTATACACCACATTTCTATTACAAATCCCACGGCACCTTGGGCAAGACAATTTCGCTTCATGTAGAGGTTGGGCCAGCAAACCAAGGGCGTGGTTCATGTGACTAGGTCTCCGTCGCTCCGGTGGCCATAACTTTTGATCCGTTAGGAGTAACGTGGCGCATAGCATACCGTTGGAAAGCTCTCCGAGAGCTCTACGATAGGGTCAATAAGCCTGGTTGGCTGTGCTTGCTTTCGGAGCCCAAAATAGAACATTTTCATCAATTTCGGTCCACTTTCTTTCTTTTGCTCTATTTTTTCATCCCGGAGGGTACGTCGTGAGCTGTTAAAGGGACGACAACCTAACTTGCATGATATTACAGGGCCCTACAACGCATCGATATCATATCTTATGAGGATGTTGCGTTGTTGAAGCGGATGAATTGTCGTTATGCCCATTGGGCCTTTTGAATGGGCCATCTCCCTGGGCTGGGATTGTGAATCGTCAACACATAAAGGATTTGTACCCACAATATGACGAGTGCAATCATACCAGCACTAATGCACCGGATCCTATCAGAACTCCGAAGTTAAGCATGCTTGGGCAAGAGTAGTACTAGGATGGGTGACCCCCTGGGAAGTCCCTGTGTTGCACCCACCCTTTTCAATTTTTTTTGCCCCGGTTAGGGTTGCCAAGATACTCTATCCTCCACATTTCTATTACCGAATCCCACGGCCCCTTGGGCAAGACAACTTCGCTTCACGTTGAGACTGGGCCCGCAAACCGAGGGCATGGGGCTTGTGACCAGGTCTCCGTCGCTCCGGTGCCGATAACTTTTAATCCGTAAGGAGTTACGCGGCACACAACATACCGTTGGAAAGCTCTCCGAGAACTCTATGACGGGGGTGGCAAGCTTGCTTGGCTGCGCCTATTTTCGGAGCCCAAAATCGAACGTTTTCATCAGTTTCGGGCAACTTTCCTTCTTTTGCTAAGTTTTTTCATCCAGGATCGTACATCGGGGACTGTTAAAAGGAAGACAACCTAACTCGCCAGATATAACAGGGCCCTACAACGCATCGATATCCCTTCTTATGAGGATGCTGCGCTGTTGAAGCGGATGGATTGTCGTTAAGCCCATTGGGCCTTTTGAATGGTCCATCTCTCTAGGCTGGGACTGTGAACCGTTAACACAAAAAGGATTTGTGCCCACAACATGACGGGTGTGATCATACCAGCACTAATGCACCGGATCCCATCAGAACTCTGAAGTTAAGCGAACTTGGGCGAGAGTAGTACTAGGATGGGTGACCCCCTAGGATGTCCTCGTGTTGCACCCCCCATTTTCAATTTTTTTTGCCCCTGTTAGAGTTGCCAAGATACTTTATCCACCACATTTCTATTAACGAATCCCATGGCACCTTGGGCAAGACAACTTCGCTTCACGTAGAGGCTGGGCTCGCAAACCGAGGGCGTAGGGCTTGTGACCAGGTCTTCATCGCTCCAGTGCTAATAACTTTTGATTCGTAAGGAGTTACACGGCGCACAACATACCATTGGAAAGCTCTCCGAGAGCTCTACGATGGGGACAACCAGCTTGCTTGGCTGAGCCTGTTTTTTGAGCCCAAAATCGAACGTTTTCATCTGTTTCGGGCCACTTTTCTTCTTCTTCAGATTTTTCATCCCGGATCATACGTCGTGAACTGTTAAAAGCACGACAACCTAACTCGCGTGACATTAGAAGGCCCTACAACGCGTCGATATCATGTCTTGCGAAGATGCTGTGTTGTTGAAGAGGATGGGTTGTCGTTAAGCCCATTGGGCCTTTTGAATGGGCCATCTCTCTGGGCTGGGACTGTGAATCGTCAACACATAAAGGATTTGTGCCTACAACATGACGGGTCGATCATACCAGCACTAATGCACCGGATCCCAACAGAACACCTAAGTTAAGCGCGCTTGGGCAAGAGTAGTAGTAGGATGGGTGACCCCCTGTGAAGTCCTCGAGCTGCACCCCCCATTTTCAATTTTTTTGCCCCAGTTAGGGTTGCCAGGATACTTTATCCACTACATTTCTATTACCGAATCCCACGTCACCTTGGGCAAGATAACTTCGCTTCACGTAGAGGCTGGGCCCGCAAACTGAGGGCGTAGAGCTTGTGACCAGGTCTCCGTCGCTCCGGTGCCCATAACTTTTGTCTGTAAGGAGTTACGCGTCACACAACATACCGTTGGAAAGCTCTCCAAGAGCTCTATGACAAGGGCAGCCAGTATGCTCGACTGCGCCTATTTCGGAGCCCAAATCGAATGTTTTCATCAATTTTGGGAAATTTTTTTTGTTTTCTCTGTTTTTCTGTCCCGAATCGTACGTCGTGAGCTGTTAAAAGGATGAGAACTCTAGCTCGCGGGTCATTAGAGGGCCCTACAATGCGTCAATATCACGTCTTGCGAGGATGCTGCGTTGTTGAAGCAGATGGGTTGTCGTTAAGCCCATTAGGCCTTTTGAATGAGCCATCTCTCTGGGATGGGACTGTGAACGGTCAACACATAAAGGATTTGTGCCCACAACATGGCGGGTGTGATCAAACCAGACTAATGCACCGAATCCAATCAAAACTCCGAAGTTAAGCATGCTTGTGTGAGAGTAGTACTAGGATTGGTGACCCCTTGGGAAGTCCTCGTGTTGCACCCTCCCTTTTCAATTTTTTTTGCCCTGGTTATGGTTGCCAAGATACTTTATCCACCATATTTCTATTACCGAATGCCATGGCACCTTGGGCAAGACAAATTCGCTTCACGTAGAGCCTGGGCCCGCAAACCGAGGGTGTAGGGCTTGTGACCAGGTGTCCGTCGCTCTGGTGCCCATTACTTTTAATCCGTAAGGAGTTATGCGGCGCACAGCATACTGCTGGAAATCTCTCCGAGATCTCTACGACGCGGGTAGCTAGCCTGCTCGGTTGCGCCTATTTTCAGCGCATAAAATCAAACATTTTCATCAGTTTCAGGTCACTTTTCTTCTTTTGCTGTGTTTTTCCGTCAAAGATCGTACGTCGTGAGCTGTTAAGAGGATGATAACCAAACTTGTGGGACATTAGAGGGCCCTACAACGCGGCGATATGACGTCTTGCAAGGATGCTGCATTGTTGAAGTGGATGGGTTGTCGTTAAGCCCATTGGGCCATTTGAATGGTCCATCTCTCTAGGCTTGGACTGTGAACTGTCAACACATAAAGGATTTGTGCCCACAACATGGCGGGTGCAATCATACCAGCACTAATGCACCGGATCCCATCAGAACTCCGAAGTTAAGCGTGCTTGGGTGAGAGTAGTACTAGGATGGGTGATCCCCTGGGAAGTCCTCGGGTTGTACCCTCCCTTTTCAATTTTTTTTTGCCCCGGTTATGGTTGCCAAGATACTATATCCACCATATTTCTATTACCGAATGCCACGGCACCTTGGGCAAGACAACTTCGCTTCACGTAGAGGCTGGGCCCGCAAACCGAGGGTGTGGGGCTTGTGACCAGGTCTCCGTCGCTCTGGTGCCCATAAGTTTTAATCCGTAAGGAGTTACGCGGCGCACAACATACTGCTGGAAATCTCTCCGAGAGCTCTACGACGGGGGCAGCAAGCCTGCTCGGCAGTGCCTATTTTCAGAGCCCAAAATTGAACGTTTTCATTTGTTTCGGTCTACTTTTCTTCTATTGCTCTATTTTTCCGTCCCGGATCGTACGTCGTGAGCTGTTAAAAGGATGACAATCTAACTCGCGGGATATTAAAGGGCCTTACAACGCGTCGATATCACGTCTTACGAGGATGCTGAATTGTTGAAGCGGATGGGTTGTCGTTAAGCCCATTGGGCCTTTTGAATGGGCCATCTCTCTGGGCTTGGACTGTGAACTATCAACACAAAAGGGATTTGCGCCCTCCACATGATCGGTTTGATCATACCAGCACTAATGCACCGGATCCCATCAGAACTTCGAAGTTAAGAGTGCTTGGGCGAGAGTAGTACAAGGATGGGTAGCCCCATGGGAAGTCCTCGTGTTGCACCCCTTTTCAATTTTTTTGCCCCGGTTAGGGTTGCCAAGATACTTTATCCACCACTTTTCTATTACCGAATCCCACGTCACCTTGGGCAAGACAACTTCGCTTCACGTAGAGGCAAGGCCCGCAAACCGAGGGCGTGGGGCTTGTGACCAGGTCTCCGTCGTTCCGGTGCACATAACTTTTAAACTGTAAGGAGTTACGCGGCACAAAGCATACCGTTGGAAAGCTTTTCGAGAGCTCTATGAGGGGGGCAGCAATCCTGCTCAACTGCACCAGTGTTAGGAGCCCAAAATCGAACGTTTTCATCAGTATCATGCCACTTTTCTTCTTGGGCCCTAATTTTTCATCCCGGATCGTACGTCGTGAGCTGTTAAAAGGACGACTACCTAACTCGCGGGATATTACAGGGCTCTACAACGTGTCGATATCACGTCTTACGTGGATGCTGTGTTGTCGAAGCAGATGGGTCATTGTTAAGCCCATTGGGCCTTTTGAATGGGCCACCTCTCTGGACTAGGACTATGAACGGTCAACACATAAAGGATTTGTGCCCATAACATGACGGGTGCGATCATTCCAGCCCTAAGGCACCAGATCCCATCAGAACTCCGAAGTTAAGCGTGGTTAGGCAAGAGTAGTAATAGGATGGTTGTCCCCCTGGGAAGTCCACGTGTTGCACCCCCTCTTTTCAATTTTTTTTGCCCCGATTAGGGTTGCCAAGATACTTTATCCTCCACATTTCTATTGCCGAATCCCTCGGCACCTTGGAGAAGACAACTTCACTTCAAGCATAGACCGGGCTCACAAACCGAGGGCGTGGGGCTTGCGACCAGGTCTCCGTCGCTCCGGTGCCCATAACTTTTAATCCGTAAGGAATTACACGGCGCACAACATACCGTTGGAAAGCTCTCCAAGAGCTCTATGATGGGGGCAGTAAGGAAACTCAGCTGTGCCTATTTTCAGAGCCTAAAATCAAACATTTTCATCAGTTTCGGGCCACTTTTCTTCTTTTGCTCTGTTTTTTCATCCCGGATCGTACGTTGTGAGTTGTTAAAAGGAAGACAACCTAACTCGTGGGATATTGCAAGGCTCTACAACGAGTCGATATCACATCTTGCGAGGATGTTGCATTCTTGAAGCAGATAGGTTGTCGTTAAGCCCATTGGGCCTTTTGAATGGGCCATCTCTTTGGGCTGGGGCAGTGAACCGTCAACACATAAAGGATTTGTGCCCACAACATGACGGGTGCGACCATACCAACACTAATGCACTGGATCTCATCAGAACTTCGAAGTTAAGTGTGCTTGGGAGGGAGTGTTAATAGGATGGGTAACCCCCTGGGAAGTCCTCGTGGTGCACCTTCCCTTTTCAATTTTTTTTGCCTCGGTTAGGGATGCCAAGATACTTTATCCATCACATTTCTATTACCGAATCCCACGACACTTGGGTAAGACAACTTCGCTTCACGTAGAGGCTGGGCCAGCAAACCGAGGGCGTAGGGCTTGTCACCAGGCCTCCGTCGCTCCGGTGCCCATAACTTTTATTCCTTAAGGAGTTACACGGCGCACAACATACCGTTGGAAAGCTCTCCAAGAGCTCTACGACGGGGGTAGCAAGCCAGTACTTCTGCGCTTGTTTTCCGATCCCAAAATCGAACGTTTTCATCAGTTTCGGGCCACTTTCCTTCTTTTGCTCAGTTTTTTCGTGCCGGATGGTATGTCGTGAGCTGTTAAAATGACGACAACCTAACTCACTAAATATTATAGGGCCCTACAATGTGTCAATATCACGTCTTACGAGGATGCTGCGTTGTTGAAGCGGATGGGTTGTCGTTAAGCCCATTTGGCCTTTTGAATGGGCCATCTCTCTAGGCTGGGACTGTGAACCGTCAACACATAAAGGATTTGTGCCCACAACATGATGGGTGCAATCATACCAACACTAATGCACTAGATCCATCAGAACTCTGAAGTTAAGCTTGCTTGGGCGAGAGTAGTACTTGGATGGGTGACCCCCTATGAAGTCCTCGTGTTGTACACCCCCTTTTCAATTTTTTTTTGCCCCGGTTAGGGATGCCAAGATACTTTATCCTCCACATTTCTATTACCGAATCCCATGACACTTGGGCAAGACAACTTCGCTTCACGTAGAGGCTGGGCTAGCAAACCGAGGGCGTAGGGCTTGTCACCAGGTCTCCGTCACTCCGGTGCCTATAACTTTTAATTCGTAAGGAGTTACACGGCACACAGCATACCATTGGAAAGCTATCCAAGAGCTTTTTGATAGGGGCAGCTAGCCTGCTTTGTTCCGCTTGTTTTCGTAGCCAAAAATCGAACATTTTCATCAGTTTTGGGCCACTTTCCTTCTATTGCTCAGTTTTCCTGTCCTGGATGGTACGTTGTGAGCTGTTAAAAGAACGACAACCTAACTCACTAAATATTACTGGCCCCTACAATGCGTTGATATCACGTCTTACGAGGATGCTACGTTGTTGAATCAGATGGGTTGTTGTTAAGCCCATTTGGCCTATTGAATGGGCCATCTCTCTAGGCTGGGACTGTGAACCGTCAACACATAAAGGATTTGTGCCCACAACATGACGGGTGCAATCATACCAGCACTAATGCACTAGATCCCATCAGAACTCCGAAGTTAAGCTAGCTTGGGCGAGAGTAGTACTTGGATGGGTGACCCCCTAGGAAGTCCTTGTGTTGCATCTCCCCTTTTCAATTTTTTTTGCCCCGGTTAGGGATGCCAAGATACTTTATCCGTCACATTTCTATCACCGAATCCCACGACACTTGGGCAAGACAACTTCGCTTCACGTAGAGGCTGGGCCAGCAAACCGAGGGCGTAGGGCTTGTCACCAGGTCTCCGTCGTTCCGGTGCCCATAACTTTTGATCCGTAAGGAGTTACACGGTGCACAACGTACCGTTGGAAAGCTCACTAAGAGCTCTACGATGGGGGTAGTAATCCTGCTCCACTGTGCTTGTTTTCGGAGACCAAAATCGAACGTTTTCATCAGTTTTGGGCAATTTTCCTTCTTGTGCTAAGTTTTTTCATCCGAGATGGTACGTCGTGTGCTGATAAAAGGATGACAACCTAACTCACTAAATATTACAGGGCCCTAAAAGCATCGATATCACATCTTACGAGGATGCAGCATTGTTGAAGCGGATGTGTTGTCGTTAAGCCCATTTGGCCTTTTGAATGGGCCATCTCTCTGGGTTGGGACTGTGAACCGTCAACACATAAAGGATTTGTGCCCACAACATGACGGGTGCAATCATACCAGCACTAATGCACTGGATCCCATCAGAACTCCGAAGTTAAGCTTGCTTGGGTGAGAGTAGTACTTGGATGGGTGACCCCCTAGGAAGTCCTCGTGTTGCACCCCCCCTTTTCAATTTTTTTTGCCCCGGTTAGGGTTGCCAAGATACTTTATCGTCCACATTTCTTTTACCAAATCCCTCGGAACCTTGGACAAGACAACTTTGCTTCACGTAGAGGCTGGGCCCACAAACCGAGGGTGTGGGGCTTGTGACCAGGTCTCCGTCGCTCCGGTGCCCATAACTTTTAATTCGTAAGGAGTTACTCGGCGCACAACATACCGTTGAAATGCTCTCCGAGAGCTCTACGATGGGGGAAATATGGCAACTTAGCTATGCCTATTTTCGGAGCCCAAAATTGAACATTTTCATCAGTTTTGGGCCAATTTTCTTCTTTTACTCTATTTTTTCGTCCCGAATCATACGTCGTGAGTTGTTAAAAGGAAGACAACCTAACTCGCGGGATATTACAAGGCCCTACAATGAGTCGATATCACATCTTGTGCAGATGTTGCGTTCTTGAAGCAGATAGGTTGTCGTTAAGCCCATTGGGCCTTTTGAATGGGCCTCTCTTTGGGTGTGGATAGTGAACCGTCAACACATAAAGGATTTGTGCGCACAACATGACGGGTGTGACCATACCAGCACTAATGCACCAGATCTGATAAGAACTTCGATGTTAAGCGTGCTTGGGTGAGAGTAGTACTAGGATGGGTGACCCCCTGGGAAGTCCTCGTGTTGCACCTCACCTTTTCAAATTTTTTTGCCCCGGTTAGGGATGCCATGATACTTTATCCATCACATTTCTATTACCGAATCCCACGCCACTTTGGCAAGACAACTTAGCTTCACGTAGAGGCTGGGCCAGCAAACCGAGGGTGTAGGGCTTGTCACCAGGTCTCCGTCGCTCTGGTGCCAATAACTTTTAATCCGCAAGGAGTTACAAGGCGCACAGCATACCATTGGAAAGCTCTCCAAGAGCTCTACGATTGGGGTAGGAAGCCTGCTCTGCTGCGCTTGTTTTCGGAGCCCAAAAATCGAACGTTTTAATCAGTTTTGGGCCACTTTCCTTCTTTTGCTCAATTTTTTCATCCCGGATGGTACGTCGTGAGCAGTTAAAAGGACGACAACCTAACTCACTAAATATTACAGGGCCCTACAATGCGTCGATATCACGTCTTACGAGGATGCCACGTTGTTGAAGCGGATGGGTTGTCGTTAAGCCTATTTGGCCTTTTGAATGGGCCATCTCTCTGGGCTGGGACTGTGAACCTTCAACACATAAAGGATTTGTGCCCACAACATGACGGGTACAATCATACCAGCATTAATGCACTGGATCCCATCAAAACTCCAAAGTTAAGCTTACTTGGGCGAGAGTAGTACTTGGATGGGTGTCCCCCTAGGAAGTCCTCGTGTTGCACCCCCCCCCCCCCCTTTTCAATTTTTTTTGCCCCAGTTAGGGTTGCCAAGATACTCTATCCTCCACATTTCTATTACCGAATCCCATGGCACCTTGGGCAAGACAACTTCGCTTCACGTAGAGGCTGGGCCTACAAACCGAGGGCGTAGGCCTTGTGACTTGGTCTCCGTCGCTCCGGTTGTGAGGCCCGACCTTGATTTGCGTGCGATACCTTGATTCGTGTGCCCTAACCTAGATTTACGTGCCTTGACTTAAGTTTAAGAATCGTGTTTCATTTTGTGTGCCTTGCATTGAATTACGTGCATTCATTTAGGGTTGCATGCATTATTTGAAAAACGTGCATTCATCTCGTAGTTCGTGCCCTACCTCGTAGTGCGTGCCCAAAACCTAGGAAAGTGTGCCCTCACGCTAATCAAGAAAGCATCTTACATGAAACACTAGATCAATAATTAATCCTACAAATCCCACTAACTAATATTAAATTACTAATTCAACCCACTAGAAGACAAAATCTCACAAAAAGCTAGACATTCCTTATTCTTTATTCTTTATTCTTTTTGCACTTTCAACACACAATTAAATAATGGCCAAAAGATGACAAAAAATCAGATTTTTTATTGCCTTGGCCGACCACCACATGAGCTTTTATGCTTGCTTGCTCAATTCAAAATTAATTCTAGACAACTTATGACAATTATATGACATAAATGCATAAAAAATTGCTTAAAACCTCCTCAAAACTCCACCATTCTCGACCAACTACTCCTTGCCCATGATAGGAATTTCAAAATACATCTTGAAGACATAAAAAAAGCTGAATTTTTATGCCCAAGGCCGAACACATGCATCAATCTTTGCAAAGGCTATCATTTTTTTTTCATTTCTCCCATTTTCCTCTAATTCTTCTCTCTCTCCCTCTCATTCTTCTCTCTCTCTCAGACTTGGCTGAGTTCCTTCACTCCATAACTCATCTTCATCACACCATAGTTAATCAAGACAAGCAACAAGCAATGAAACTCGCCCAAGCTAGCTAGGATGCAAGAATCACACATGCAAGCTTTTTGAACAACCATTTCGGCCTTGGTGAGTTTGTTAGCTTCCATTTCTTTTCTTCTTGTTCTAACCATATGCATCTACTAAGAAATTGGTCACTAAGCTAGGAAAAAATAGAGAGAAATCGGGTGGTGTCTTGGCTAAGCAAGGAAGAAGAAGAAATTTGTGCTTCATCAAGTTTTGTGCATCTTCTTGTTGATTTGCTAAGGTAAGGGCTAAAGCTTCTTGAAAATCTTTCAAAAATCCACATGCATGCCCTTAAATGTATGTCTTTGCTTCTGCACTTGAGTTACATGTGCGTTCATAAGCTTTTACAATAATGCATGGCAAGATTTTGGCTTGAAGATGATGATAGATGAAATCGGGTTTGGTGACAACTCTCTGTCTTGTTGTTACGAGGTGCGTTTGGCTAGGCAAATGATGTTTAAAATGCATGAAAATTAGTATGTAACTAGTTTTTCCAGTTTTGAACATTTGTTGCAGAAATAGGTCAAAGCTAACTTTGAATCTAAAGTCCTCAAAATGGCAAATTATTAAAATGTGTCCAAATCTGGAAGTCTGGAAAAATGAAGCAGGTTTTGGCAGATGCACTGACCTTGTGGAACGAACCAGTTTTGACTTAGCAAATGATGTCCAAAATGCATGAAATTTGGTGTGCTGCTATATTTTTCAGTTCTGGAAATTTTTTTCAGAAATGGACTAAGGCTAAATCTGACCCTAAGGATCTCAAAAACGACAATTATTGAAATGTGTGCAAATCTGGACAGTTTTGTGCAATCCCACTGTTTTGGCTATAACTATTGATCTCGAACTCCAAATAATGCAAGGTTCATTTCTGATTTTAGTTCACTTCTTAAGCTTTAATTTGACATCTTATTTACTGGAATTGGAGATTGTTTTCTTGACTTAATGATTGTGAGAAGACAGCCTATTTCAGTGAGGGTTTCACTTAGTTTTATGCTTAGAAATTTGTTGTAACTTTTCTTGTGGTATTAATTGCTTTGGATTGTGGCATTGGGATGTTGTGTGGACTGTTTTGAGTACTTGGGGATGTTTGGATTAATTGATGCTTGGCTTGAGATTGATTTTGAGTGGACTTGGGCTTAATCGCACGGGTAAGCATGAAATGGAAACCCTAGCAACTAGGTAAACATGCTAAGTGTTGATCCTTTGAATATTGGGTGTAATTATATGCTTAGTAGGCTGCCCGTAGTTGCCCTTATAGCCCTAAATGTGATTTTGAACATTGCATGTTGAAAAATAGGCCTTTCTTGCATCTGAACCCACGTAGATTGTTGTTGCATGTTGAATAACCTTATTATTTGATTACGTGGACGTTGAAATGAGTTATATGACTTGATTTACGTGCATTACATGGCTGCCCGTTTAATGTTCATATAACTCCATATGCCTTTCAAGTGAAATTACTTGTCTATTCGTGCCTCGCTTGTTTAGTTGTCAATGTGCAATCTTATGACTGTCCGGAGGTAACCTACTTTGTTGTCCTCCTAATGTGATATATTAAATGTCATAAATGTGCATTGCATACAAGGTTGCAACCTTTCATTCTGGCGTGGTAGCGTTCACGCACACCAGGCGGCATCGGGCTTGTCGGTGCAACCGTGACTACCATTGTCCAATTCCCTCTCTCGCTTGGGGGCTAGACTTCCTTGGAGAGTTGGGTCGTAGGATTTCGGGGTACATCCGGAATACACCCATTTGGCGTGATAAAGGGATGATTTGAAGTCGGCCGCAACAACTGATACTGGAAATGAACTGAGAGCAAAAGCTCACCGTATCCTTTTCCCTATGTGTATAAGTACTCTCTCTTGGTTGCTAGAGGACCTCGGGGAGGAAAGACGTGCAATTGTGTTCCTTTACTTTTATATTATTGTTATGAAATTATTTGTGATATATTCATGCTTACAAAAAGGGTTTTCATAAATTGAACTGGAAAAGGAGTTTCAAAACCTATTTCTTGTTCCCCCTCACTGAGTTCATAAGGACTCACCATCTTTCATCATCTCAGGTGAAGAAGATCAAGAACATCCCCGAGGACGACGTGCCTAACGATGATTCCTTGGAATGATTGCCTGTCCTTTGTGCTTTGCTTGATTATGGTCATTTGTGAACACTATGCTACTTGAAGACTATTTATTTTCATGTTGCTTGATGTTTGTAATGTAGAAGACCCCCATTGTAATTTGGGGTCTAATTTTGGTTTGTACCGATAATAACTAGACAGACACTACAATGATCGTTTTGCTATTGTCATTGGCTAGTATCTATCATAGGATTATGAAGTATTAGGTAAAGACTACGTAAAATGAACCTATCCAATCTTAAGCAGGTACTCACTATTAAGGTAAGATCAGCAGGTACTTTTGTAACGAGGATTAACAAATAGACGAGACATAGTATTATTACTAGTTATTAATCAAACGAGGCTTCGGAATAACCAGTAGGCATTTCAATTGAGGGTATTTAGTAATCTTAGTCGGAAATGAAATTGAGATTGGAAAATTTGAGGCATTTGGAGAATTAGGTTAAACCAAAGAGTCCAATTACAGCCGTTATGCTGCCGGTTTTCCAAAAAAAATTGGAGTTTAGGCAAAAATGTTAAGCGTCAAACTTTCTTGAACGATTAAGCACGAGACATGACTTGAATGTTTAGATCACACCATAGTCTAACCTTTATAGGCCGGGTTGGGGCGTGACACCGTTGCCCATAACTTTTAATCTGTAAGGAGTTACGTAGGGCACAGTATACCGTTGGAAAGCTCTCCGAGAGCTCTACGATCGGGGCAGTAAGCCTGCTCAGTTGTGCCTATTTTCGTAGCCCAAAATTTAACGTTTTCATTAGTTTTGGGCCACTTTTCTTCTTTAGCTCTGTTTTTTCGTCCCGAATCGTACGTAGTGAGCTGTTAAAAGGACGACAACCTAACTTGCGGGATATTACAGGGCCCTACAACGTATTGATATCACGTCTTACGAGGATGCTGCGTTGTTGAAGCGGATAGGTTGTCGTTAAGTCCATTTGGCCTTTTGAATGGGCCATCTCTCTGTGCTAGGACTGTGAACCGTCAACACATGAAGGATTTGTGCCCACAACATGACGGGTGCAATCATGCCAGCACTAATGCACCGGATCCCATCAAAACTCCAAAGTTAAGCGTGCTTGGGTGAGAATAGTACTAGGATGGGTGACCCCTTGGGTAGTCCTCGTGTTGCACCCCCCCTTTTCAATTTTTTTTGCCCCGGTTAGGGTTGCCAAGATACTTTATCCTCCACATTTCTATTACCGTATCCCACGGCAACTTGGGCAAGACAACTTCATTTCACGTAGAGGCTGGGCCCGCAAACCCAGGGCGTGGGGCTAGTGACCAAGTCTCCGTCGCTCCGGTGCCCATAACTTTTAATTCGTAAGGAGTTAAGTGGCACACAGCATACCGTTGGGAAGCTCTCCGAGAGCTCTACGATGGGGGAAATAAGCTTGCTCAGCTGCGCCTGTTTTCGGAGCCCAAAATCGAATGTCTTCATCAGTTTCGGGCCACTTTTCTTCTTTTGCTATGTTTTTGCATCAGGGATCGTATGTCGTGAGCTTCTAAAAGGATGACAACCTAAATCAAGGGATATTACATGGCCCTATAACGCGTCAATATCACGTCTTGCGAGGATGTTGTGTTGTTGAAGCAGATGGATTGTCGGTAAGCCCATTGGGCCTTTTGAATGGGCCATCTCTCAGGGCTGGGACTGTGAACCGTCAACACATAAAGGATATGTGCCCACAACATGACGGGTGCGATCATACCAGCACTAATGCACCGGATCCCATCAGAACTCCGAAGTTAAGCGTGCTTGGGCGAGAGTAGTACTAGGATGGGTAACCCCATGGGAAGTCCTCATGTTGCACCCCCCATTTTTCAATTTTTTTTGCCCCGGTTAGGGTTGCCAAGATACTTTATGCATCACATTTCTATTACCGAATGCCACGGCACCTTGGGCAAGACAACTTCACTTCACGTAGAGGCTGGGCCCGCAAACCGAGGGCGTAGGGCTTGCCACTAGGTCTCCGTCGCTCCACTCCCCATAACTTTTGATCCGTAGGGAGTTGTGCGGCGCACAGCATACCGTTGGAAATCTCTCTAGGAGCTCTACGACAGGGGCAGCAAGCTTGCATGGCTGCGCTTGCTTTTGGTGCCCAAAATCGAATATTTTCATCAATTTTGGGCCACTTTTCTTCTTTTTCTACTATTTTTTCGTCCCGGAGGGTACGTCGTGAGCTGTTAAAAGGATGACAACCTAACTCGCGTGATATTACAGGGCCCTACAACGCATCGATATCACATCTTATGAGGATGCTTCGTTGTTGAAGCGGATGAATTGTCGTTAAGCCCATTGGGCCTTTTGAATGGGCCATCTCCTTGGGCTGGGATTGTGAATCATCAACACATAAAGGATTTGTGCCCACAACATGACGAGTGCATTCATACCAGCACTAATGCACCTGATCCTATTAGAACTCCGAAGTTAAGCGTGTTTGGGCAAGAGTAGTACTAGGATGGGTGACCCCCTGGGAAGTCCCTGTGTTGCACCCACCCTTTTCAATTTTTTTTGCCCCGGTTAGGGTTGCCAAGATACTCTATCATCCACATTTCTATTACCGAATCCCACGGCCCCTTGGGCAAGACAACTTCACTTCACGTTGAGACTGCGCCCGCAAACCGAGGGCATGGGGCTTGTGACCAGGTCTCCGTCGCTCCGGTGCCCATAACTTTTAATACGTAAGGAGTTACGCGGCACACAACATACTGTTGAAAAGCTCTCCGAGAGCTCTATGATGGGGACAGCAAGCTTGCTTGGCTGCGCTTGTTTTCGGAGCCCAAAACCGAACGTTTTCATCAGTTTCGGGCAACTTTCCTTCTTTTGCTCTGTTTTTTCATCCCGGATCGTACGTCGGGGGCTGTTAAAAGGAAGACAACCTAACTCAGAAGATATTACAAGGCCCTACAATGCATCAATATCACTTCTTATGAGGATGCTGCGTTGTTGAAGCTGATGGATTCTCGTTAAGCCTATTAGGCCTTTTGAATAGGTCGTCTCTCTTCTTTGGGATTGTGAACCGTCAACACAAAAGGGCTTTGCATCCTCAACTTGACGGGTGTGATCATACCAGCACTAATGCACCGGATCCCATCAGAACTCTGAAGTTAAGCGCGCTTGGCTGAGATTAGTACTAGGATGGGTGACCCCCTAGGAAGTCCTCGTGTTGTACCCCCCTTTTCAATTTTTTTTGCCCCTGTTAGAGTTGCCAAGATACTTTATCCTCCACATTTCTATTAACGAATCCCACGTCACCTTGGGCAAGACAACTTCGCTTCATGTAGAGGCTAGGCTTACAAACTGAGGGCGTAGGGCCTGTGACCAAATATCCATCCCTCCGGTGCCTATAACTTTTGATCCGTAAGGAGTTACGCAGCGCACAACATACCGTTAGAAAGCTTTCCGAGAGCTCTACGGCGGGCATAGCCAGCTTGCTCAGGTGAGCCTGTTTTCAGAGCCCAAAATCGAACGTTTTCATATGTTTCGGGCCACTTTTCTTCTTTCTCAAATTTTTCATCCCGGATCATACGTCGTGAGCTGTTAAAAGGACAACAACCTAACTCACGTGACATTAGAAGGCCCTACAACGCGTCGATATCATGTCTTGCGAAGATGCTGCGTTGTTGAAGCGGATGGGTTGTCGTTAAGCCCATTGGGCCTTTTGAATGGGCCATCTCTCTGGGCTGGGACTGTGAATCGTCAACACATAAAGGATTTGTGCCTACAACATGACGGGTCGATCATACCAGCACTAATGCACCGGATCCCAATAGAACACCGAAGTTAAGCGTGCTTGGGCCAGAGTAGTAGTAGGATGGGTGACCCCCTGTGAAGTCCTCGAGCTGCACCCCCACTTTTCAATTTTTTTTCCCCGGTTAGGCTTGCCAGGATACTTTATCCACTACATTTCTTTTACCGAATCCCACGTCACCTTGGGCAAGATAACTTTGCTTCACGTAGAGGCTGGGCCTGCAAACCGAGGGCGTAGGGCTTGTGACCAGGTCTCCGTCTCTCCGGTGCCCGTAACTTTTGATCTGTATGGAGTTACACGGGACACAACATACCGTTGGAAATCTCTCCAAGAGCTCTACGACGAGGGCAGCCAGTATGCTCGACTGCGCCTATTTTCGGAGCCCAAAATCGAATGTTTTCATCAATTTCGGTCTACTTTTCTTTATTTTCTCTATTTTTCTGTCCCGGATCGTACGTCATGAGCTGTTAAAAGGATGACAACTCTACCTCGCAGGTCATTAGAGGGCCCTACAAGGCGTCAATATCACCTTTTGCGAGGATGCTGCGTTGTTGAAGCAGATGGGCTGTCGTTAAGCCCATTGGGCCTTTTGAATGAGCCATCTCTCTGGGCTGGGACTGTGAACGGTTAACACATAAAGGATTTGTGCCCACAACATGGCGGGTGCGATCATACCAGCACTAATGCACCGGATCCCATCAGAACTCCAAAGATAAGCGTGCTTGGCCGAGAGTAGTACTAGGATGGGTGACCCATGGGAAGTCCTCGTGTTGCTCCCTCCCTTTTCAATTTTTTTTGCCCCGGTTATGGTTGCCAAGATACTTTATCCACCATATTTCTATTATCGAATGCCACGGCACCTTGGGCAAGACAACTTCTCTTCACGTAGAGGCTGGGCCCGTAAACCGAGGGTGTGGGGCTTGTGACCAGGTCTCCGTCGCTCTGGTGCCCATAACTTTTAATCTGTAAGGAGTTACGTGGCGCACAGCATACTGCTGGAAATCTCTCCGAGATCTCTACGACGGGGGCAGCTAGCCTGCTCGGTTGCGCCTATTTTCAGCGCATAAAATCAAACATTTTCATCAGTTTCGGGTCACTTTTCTTCTTTTTCTCTATTTTTCTGTCAAAGATCGTACATCGTGAGCTGTTAAGAGGATGATAACCAAACTTGTGGGACATTAGAGGGCCCTACAACGCGTCGATATCACTTTTTGCAAGGATGCTGCGTTGTTGAAGCGGATGGGTTGTCGTTAAACCCATTGGGCCTTTTGAATGGGCCATCTCTCTGGGCTGGGACTGTGAACCATCAACACATAAAGGATTTTTGCCCACAACATGGCGGGTACGATCATACCAGCACTAATGCACCAGATCCCATCAGAACTCCGAAGTTAAGCATGCTTGGGTAAGAGGAGTACTAGGATGGGTGACCCCCTGGGAAGTCCTCGTGTTGCACCCTCCCTTTTCAATTTTTTTGCCCCGGTTATGGTTGCCAAGATACTTTATCCGCCATATTTCTATTACCGAATGCCACAGCACCTTGGGCAAGACAACTTCGCTTCACGTAGAGGCTGGGCCCGCAAACCGAGGGTGTGGGGCTTGTGACCAGGTCTCCGTCACTCTGGTGCCCAAAACTTTTAATCCGTAAGGAGTTACGCGGCGTATAGCATACTGCTGGAAATCTCTCTGAGAGCTCTACGACGGAGGCAATAAGCCTGCTCGGCAGTGCCTATTTTCAAAGCCCAAAATCGAACGTTTTCATTTGTTTCGGTATACTTTTCTTTTATTGCTCTGTTTTTCTATCCCGGATCGTACGTTGTGAGCTGTTAAAAGGATGACAATCTAACTCGCGGGATATTAAAGGGCCTTACAACTCATCATTATCACGTCTTACGAGGATGCTGCGTTGTTGAAGTGGATGGGTTGTCGTTAAGCCCATTGGGCCTTTTGAATGGGCCATCTCTCTGGGCTGGGACTGTGACCGTCAACACATAAAGGATTTGTGCCCACAACATGACGGGTGCGATCATACTAGCACTAATGCACCAGATCCCATCAGAACTCCGAAGTTAAGCGTGCTTGGGCGAGAGTAGTGCAAGGATGGGTGACCCTCTGGAAAGTCCTCGTGTTGCACCCCCTCTTTTCAATTTTTTTTGCCCCGGTTAGGGTTGCCAAGATACTTTATCCACCACTTTTCTATTACCGAATCCCACAGCACCTTGGGCAAGACAACTTCACGTCACGTAGAGGCTAGGCCCGCAAATCGAGGGCGTGGGGCTTGTGACCAGGTCTTCGTCACTCCGGTGCCTATAACTTTTAAACCGTAAGACGTTAAGCGGCACAAAGCATACCGTTGGAAAGCTCTTCGAGAGCTCTATTATGGGGGCAGCAATCCTGCTCAACTGTACCTATTTTAAGAGCCCAAAATCGAACGTTTTCATCAGTTTCGGGCCACTTTTCTTCTTTGGCCCTAATTTTTCATCCTGGATCGTACGTCGTGAGCTGTTAAAAGCACGACAACATAACTCGCGGGATATTATAGGGCCCTACAACGTGTCAATATCACGTCTTGCGAGGATGCTGCGTTGTTGAAGCGGATGGGTTGTCGTTAAGCCTATTGGCCCTTTTGAATGGGCCATCACTCTCGGCTAGGACTGTGGACCGTCAACACATAAAGGATTTGTGACCACAACATGACGGGTGCGATCATACCAGCACTAATCCACCGGATCTTATCAGAACTCCGAAGTTAAGCGTGCTTGGGCGAGAGTAGTACTAAGATGGGTGACCCCCTTGGAAGTCCTCGTGTTGCACCCCCCCGTTTCAATTTCTTTTTGCCCCGGTTAGAGTTGCCAAGATACTTTTCCCACCACATTTCTATTACCGAATCCCACGGCACCTTGGGTAAGACAACTTCTCTTCACGTAGAGGTTGGGCCCGCAAACCGAGGGCGTAGGGCTTGTGACCAGGTCTCCGTCGCTCCGGTACCCATAACTTTTAATTCGTAAGGAGTTACGCGGCTCACAGCATACCGTTGGAAAGCTCTCCGAGAGCTCTACGTTGGGGGCAGCAAGCCTGCTCGGTTGCGCCTATTTTCGGATCCCAAAATCGAACATTTTTATCAATTTCTGGCCACTTTCCTTCTTTTCCTGTGTTTTTCTGTCCCGGATCGTACGTCGTGAGCTGTTAAAAGGATGACAACCAAACTCATGGGATATTACAGAGCCCTTCAACTTGTCGATATCACGTCTTACGAGGATGCTGCGTTGTCGAAGCAGATGGGTCGTTGTTAATCCCATTGGGCCTTTTGAATGGGCCATCTCTCTGGGCTAGGACTGTGAACGGTCAACACATAAAGGATTTGTGCCCATAACATGACGGGTGCGATCATACCAGCCTTAAGGCACCAGATCCCATCAGAACTCCGAAGTTAAGCGTGCTTAGGCAAGAGTAGTAATAGGATGGTTGAACCCCTGGGAAGTCCTCGTGTTGCACCCCCTCTTTTCAATTTTTTTTGCCCCGATTAGGGTTGCCAAGATACTTTATCCTCCACAATTCTATTGCCGAATCTCTCGGCACCTTGGACAAGACAACTTCACTTCACGCAGAGGCCGAGCTCACAAATCGAGGGTATAGGGCTTGTGACCAGGTCTCTGTCGCTCCGGTGCCCATAACTTTTAATCCATACGGAGTTATGCGGCGCACAACATACCGTTGGAAAGCTCTCTGAGAGCTCTATGATCGGGGCAGTAAGGAAACTCGGTTGCGCCTATTTTCGGAGCCCAAAATCAAACATTTTCATCAGTTTCGGGCCACTTTTCTTCTTTTGCTCTGTTTTTTCATCCCGGATCGTACGTTGTGAGTTGTTAAAAGGAAGACAACCTAACTCACGGGATATTGCAAGGCTCTACAATGAGTCGATATCACATCTTGCGAGGATGTTGCATTCTTGAAGCAGATAGGTTGTCATTAAGCCTATTGGGCCTTTTGAATGGGCCATCTCTTTGGGCTGGGATAGTGAACCGTCAACACAAAGGATTTGTGCCCACAACATGACGGGTGCGACCATACCAGCACTAATGCACTGGATCCCATCAGAACTTCGAAGTTAAGCTTGCTTGGGCGAGAGTAGTACTTGGATGGGTGACCCCCTAGGAAGTCCTCGTGTTGCACCTCCCCTTTTCAATTTTTTTTGCCCCGGTTCGGGATGCCAAGATACTTTATCCGTCACATTTCTATCACCGAATCCCACGACACTTAGGCAAGACAACTTCGCTTCACGTAGAAGCTGGGCCAGCAAACCGAGGGCGTAGGGCTTGTAACCAGGTCTCCGTCGCTCCAGTGCCCATAACTTTTAATCCGTAAGGAGTTACAGGGCGCACAGCATACCGTTGGAAAGCTCTCTAAGAGCTCTACGATGGGGGCTGCAAGCTTGCTCTATTGCGCTTGTTTTCGGAGCCCAAAATCGAACGTTTTCATCAGTTTTGGGCTATTTTCCTGCTTTTGCTCAGTTTTTTCGTCCTGGATGGTTCGTCGTGAGCTGTTAAAAGGACGAAAACCTAACTCACTAAATATTACAGGGCCCTACAATGCGTCGATATCACGTCTTACGAGGATGCAGCGTTGTTGAAGTGGATGGGTTGTCGTTAAGCCCTTTGGACAATTTGAATGGGCCATCTCTCTGGGTTGGGATTGTGAACCGTCAACACATAAAGGATTTGTGCCCACAACATGACGGGTGCAATCATACCAGCACTAATGCACTGGATCCTATTAGAACTCCAAAGTTAAGCTTGCTTGGGTGAGAGTAGTACTTGGATGGGTGACCCCCTAGGAAGTCCTCGTGTTGCACCCCCCCTTTTCAAATTTTTTTGCCCCGGTTAGGGTTGCCAAGATACTTTATCCTCCACATTTCTTTTACCGAATCCCTCGGAACCTTGGACAAGACAACTTTGCTTCACGTAGAGGCTGGGCCCACAAACCGAGGGCGTGGGGCTTGTGACCAGGTCTCCGTCGCTCCGGTGCCCATAACTTTTAATCCGTAAGGAGTTACTCGGCGCACAACATACCATTGGAAAGCTCTCCGAGAGCTCTACGATTGGGGGCAATAAGGAAACTTAGCTGTGCCTATTTTCGGAGCCCAAAATTGAACATTTTCATCAGTTTTGGGCCACTTTTCTTCTTTTGCTCTGTTTTTTTGTCCTGGATCATACGTCGTGAGTTGTTAAAAGGAAGACAACCTAACTCACGGGATATTACAAGGCCCTGCAATG
Source organism: Ehretia macrophylla (assembly GCA_037974665.1). Classification (NCBI taxonomy): domain Eukaryota; kingdom Viridiplantae; phylum Streptophyta; class Magnoliopsida; order Boraginales; family Ehretiaceae; genus Ehretia; species Ehretia macrophylla. Next base: position 72,585,774 of record CM075769.1, read on the forward strand.
AGTTGATATCACATCTTGCGTAGATGTTGCGTTCTTGAAGTAGATAGGTTGTCGTTAAGCCCATTGGGCCTTTTGAATGGGCCATCTCTTCGGGCTGGGATAGTGAACCGTCAACACATAAAGGATTTGTGCGCACAACATGACGAGTGCGACCATACCAGAACTAATGCACCGGATCTCATAAGAACTTCGATGTTAAGCGTGCTTGGGTAAGAGTAGTACTAGGATGGGTGACCGCCTGGAAAGTCCTCATGTTGCACCTCCACTTTTCAATTTTTTTTGCCCCGGTTAGGGATGCCAAGATACTTTATCCATCACATTTCTATTACTGAATCCCACGACACTTTGGCAAGACAACTTCGCTTCACGTAGAGGCTGGGCCAGCAAACTGAGGGCGTAGGGCTTGTCACCAGGTCTCCGTCGCTCTGGTGCCCATAACTTTTAATCCGTAAGGAGTTACACGGCACACAACATACCATTGGAAGGCTCTCCAAGAGCTCTACGACGGGGGTAGCAAGCTTGCTTTGCTGCGCTTGTTTTCGGAGCCCAAAATCGAACGTTTTCATCTGTTTCGGGCCACTTTCCTTCTTTTGCTCAATTTTTTCATCCCGGATGGTATGTCGTGAGCTATTAAAAGGACGACAACCTAACTCACTAAATATTACAGGGCCCTACAATGCGTCAATATCACGTCTTACGAGGACACTGTGTTGTTGAAGCGGATGGGTTGTAGTTAAGCCCATTTGGCCTTTTGAATGGGCCATCTCTCTAGGCTGGGACTGTGAACCATCAACACATCAAGGATTTGTGCCCACAACATGACGGGTGCAATCATACCAGTACTAAAGCACTGGATCCCATCAGAACTCCGAAGTTAAGCTTGCTTGGGCGAGAGTAGTACTTCGATGGGTGACCAGGAAGTTCTCGTGTTGCACCCCCCCTTTTCAATTTTTTTTGCCCTAGTTAGGGTTGCCAAGATACTCTATCCTCCACATTTCTATTACCGAATCCCATGGCACCTTGGGCAAGACAACTTCGCTTCACGTAGAGGCTGGGCCCACAAACTGAGGGCGTAGGGCAGGTGACCAGGTCTCCGTCACTCCGATTGTGAGGCCCGACCTTGATTTGCATGCGATACCTTGTTTTGTGTGCCATAACCTAGATTTGCGTGCCTTGACTTAAGTTTAAGAATCGTGTTTCGTTTTGTGTGCCTTGTATTGAATTACGTGCATTCATTTAGGGTTGCGTGCATTTATTTGGAAAATGTGCATTCATTGCGTAGTTCGTGCCCTACCTCGTAGTGCGTGCCCAAAACCTATGAAAGCGTGCCCTCACGCTAATTAAGAAAGCATCTTACATGAAACACTAGATCAATAATTAATCCTACAAATCCCACTAACTAATATTAAATTACTAATTCAACCCCCTAGAAGACAAAATCTCACAAAAAGCTAGGCATTCATTATTCTTTATTCTTTATTCTTTTTGCACTTTCAACACACAATTAAATAATGCTCAAAAGATGACAAAAAATTAGATTTTTTATTGCCTTGGCCGACTACCACATGAGCTTTTATGCTTGCTTGCTCAATTCATAATTAATTCTAGACAACTTATGACAATTCTATGACATAAATGCATAAAAAATTGCTTAAAACCTCCTCAAAACTCCACCATTCTCGACCAACTACTCCTTGCCCATGCTAGGAATTTCAAAATACATCTTGAAGACATAAAAAAAACTGAATTTCTATGCCCAAGGCTGAACACATGCATCAATCTTTGCAAAGGCTATCATTTTTTTTTCATTTCTCCCATTTTCCTCTCATTCTTATCTCTCTCCCTCTCATTCTTCTCTCTCTCTCTCGGCCTTGGCTGAGTTCCTTCACTTCATAGCTCATCTTCATCACACCATAGTTAATCAAGACAAGCAACAAGCAATGAAACTCGCCCAAGCTAGCTAGGATGCAAGAATCACACATGCAAGCTTTTTGAACAACCATTTCGGCCTTGGTGAGTTTGTTAGCTTCCATTTCTTTTCTTCTTGTTCTAACCACACGCATCTACTAAGAAATTGGTCACTAAGCTAGGAAAAAATAGAGAGAAATCGGGTGGTGTCATGGCTAAGCAAGGAAGAAGAAGAAATCTGTGCTTCATCAAGTTTTGTGCATCTTCTTGTTGATTTGCTAATGTGAGGGCTAAAGCTTCTTGAAAATCTTTCAAAAATCCACATGCATGCTCTTAAATGTATGTCTTTGCTTCTGCACTTGAGTTATATGTGCGTTCATAAGCTTTTACAACCATGCATGGAAAGATTTTGGCTTGAAGATGATGATAGATGAAATCGGGTTTGGTGACAGCTCTCTGTCTTGTTGTTGCGAGGTGAGTTTGGCTAGGCAAATAATGTTTAAAATGCATTAAAATTGGTAGGTAACTATTTTTTTCCAGTTTTGAACATTTGTCGCAGAAATAGGCCAAAGCTAATTTTGACTCTAACGTCCTCAAAATGGCAAATTATTAAAATGTGTCCAATCTGGAAGTCTGGAAAAATTAAGCAGGTTTTGGCAGATGCACTGACCTTGTGGAACGAACCAGTTTTGACTTAGTAAATGATGTCCAAAATGCATGAAATTTGGTGTGCTGCTATATTTTTCAGTTCTGGAAATTTTTGTCAGAAATGGACTAAGGCTAAATTTGACCCTAAGGACCTCAAAAACGACAATTATTGAAATGTGTGCAAATCTGGACAGTTTTGTGCAATCCCACTGTTTTGGCTATAACTATTGATCTCGAACTCCAAATGATGCAAGGTTCATTTCTGATTTTAGTTCACTTCTTAAGCTTTAATTTGAAATCTTATTTACTGGAATTGGAGATTTTTTTCTTGACTTAATGATTGTGAGAAAACAGCCTATTGCAGTGAGGGTTTCACTTAGTTTTATGCTTAGAAATTTGTTGTAACTTCTCTTGTGGTATTAATTGCTTTGGATTGTGGCATTGGGATGTTGTGTGGACTATTTTGAGTACTTGGGGATGTTTGAATTAATTGATGCTTGGCTTGAGATTGATTTTGAGTGGACTTGGCGCTTAATCGCACGGGTAAGCAAGAAATGGAAACCCTAGCAACTAGGTAAACATGCTAAGTGTTGATCCTTTGAATATTGGGTGTAATTATATGCTTAGTAGGCTTCCCGTAGTTGCCCTTATAACCCGAAATGTGATTTGGAACATTGCATGTTGACAAAAAGGCCATTCTTGCATCTGAACCCACGTAGATTGTTGTTGCATGTTGAATAACCTTATTATTTGATTACGTGGACGTTGAAATGAGTTATATGACTTGATTTACGTGCGTTACATGGCTGCCCGTTTAATGTTCATATAACTCCATATGCCTTTCAAGTGAAATTACTTGTCTATTCGTGCCTTGCTTGTTTACTTGTCAATGTGCAATCTTATGACTGTCCGGAGGCAACTTACCTTGTCGTCCACCTAATGTGATATATTAAATGTCATAAATGTGCATTGCATACAAGGTTGCAACCTTTCATTCTGGCGTGGTAGCGTTCACGTACACCGGGCGACATCGGGCTTGCCGGTGCAACCGTGACTACCATTGTCCAATTTCCTCTCTCGCTTGGGGGCTAGACTTCCTCGGAGAGTTGGGTCGTAGGATTTCGGGGTACATTCGGAATACACCCATTTGGTGTGATAAAGGGATGATTTGAAGTTGGCCGCAACAACTGACACTGGAAATGAACTGAGAGCAAAAGCTCACCGTATCCTTTTCACTATGTGTATAAGTACTCTTGCTTGGTTCCTAGAGGACCTCGGGGAGGAAAGACGGGTAATTGTGTTCCTTTACTTTTATATTATTGTTATGAACTTATTTGTGATATATTCATGCTTGCAAAAAGGGTTTTCATAAATTGAACTGGAAAATGAGTTTCAAAACCTATTTCTCATTCCCCCTCGCTGAGTTCATAAGGACTCACCATCTTTCATCATCTCAGGTGAAGAAGATCAAGAACATACCCGAGGACGATGCGCCTAACGATGATTCCTTGGAATGATTGCCTGTCCTTTGTGCTTTGCTTGACTATGGCCATTTGTGAACACTATGCTACTTGAAGACTATTTCTTTTCATGTTGCTTGATGTTTATAATGTAAAAGACCCCCATTGTAATTTGGGGACTAATTTTGGTTTATACCGATAATAACTAGACATACACTACTATGATCGTTTTGCTATTGTCATTGGCTAGTATCTATCATAGGATTATGAAGTATCAGGTAAGGACTAAGTAAAATGAACCTATCCAATCTTAAGCAGGTACTCACTATTAAGCTAAGATCAACTGGTACTTTTGTAACGAGGATTAACAAACAGATGAGACATAGTATTATTACTAGTTATTAATCAAACGAGGCTTCGGAATAACCAGTAGGCATTTCAATTGAGGGTATTTAGTAATCTTAGCCGGAAATGAAATTGAGATTGAAAAATTTGAGGCGTTTGGAGAATTAGGTCAAACCAAAGAGTTCAATTATAGCCGTTATGCTGCCGGTTTTCCAAAAAATTTTGGAGTTTAGGCAAAAATATTAAGCGTCAAACTTTCTTGATCGATTCAGCACGAGACATGACTTCAATGTTTAGATCACACCCTAGTCTAACCTTTATAGGCCGGGTTGGGGCGTGACACCGGTGCCTATAACTTTTAATCCGTAAGGAGTTACGCGGGGCACAATATACCGTTGGAAAGCTCTCCGAGAGCTCTACGATCGGGGTAGTAAGCCTGCTCAGTTGCGCATGTTTTCTTAGCCCAAAATCGAACGTTTTCATTAGTTTTGGGCCACGTTTCTTCTTTTGCTCTGTTTTTTCGTCCCGAATCGTACGTAGTGAGCTGTTAAAAGGACGACAACATAACTTGCAGGATATTACAAGGCCCTACAACGCATTGATATCACGTCTTACGAGGATGCTGCGTTGTTGAAGCGGATGGGTTGTCGTTAAGTCCATTTGGCCTTTTGAATGGGCCATCTCACTGTGCTAGGACTGTGAACCGTCAACACATAAAGGATTTGTGCCCACAACATGACAGGTGCAATCAAAGCAGAACTAATGCACCAGATCCCATCAGAACTCCAAAGATAAGCATGCTTGGGTGAGAGTAGTACTAGGATGGGTGACCCCTTGGGAAGTCCTCGTGTTGCACCCCCCCTTTTCAATTTTTTTTGCCCCGGTTAGGGTTGCCAAGATACTTTATCCTCCACATTTCTATTACCGAATCCTACGGCACCTTGGGCAAGACAACTTCGCTTCACGTAGACGCTGGGCCCGCAAACCGAGGGCGTGGGGCTAGTGACCAAGTCTCTGTCGCTCCGGTGCCCATAACTTTTAATCTATAAGGAGTTAAGCGGCACAAAACATACCATTGGAAAAATCTTCGAGAGCTCTACGATGGGGGCAATAAGCTTACTCAGCTGCACCTGTTTTCGGTGCCGAAAATCGAACGTTTTCATCAATTTCGGGCATCCTTTCTTATTTTCTATGTTTTTTCATCACGGATCGTATGTTGTGAGCTGTTAAAAGGATGACAACCTAAATCAAGGGATATTACATGGCCCTACAACGCGTCGATATCACGTCTTGCGAGGATGTTGCGTTGTTGAAGCAGATGGATTGTCGTTAAGCCCATTGGGACTTTTGAATGGGCCATCTCTCTGGGATGGGACTGTGAACCGTCAACACATAAAGGATTTGTGCCCACAACATGACGGGTGCGATCATACCAGCACTAATGCACCGGATCCCATCAGAACACCGAAGTTAAGCGTGCTTGGGCGAGAGTAGTACTAGGATGGGTAACCCCATGGGAAGTCCTCGCGTTGCACCCCCCCTTTTCAAAATTTTTTTCCCCGGTTAGGGTTGCTAAGATACTTTATCCACCACATTTCCATTACCGAATCCCACAGCACCTTGGGCAAGACAACTTCTCTTCACGTAGAGGCTGGGCCCGCAAACCGAGGGCGTAGGGCTTGTCACTAGGTCTCCGTCGCTCCGGTGCCTATAACTTTTAATCCGTAAGGAGTTACGCGGCGCACAGCATACCGTTGGAAAGCTCTCCGAGAGCTCTACGATGGGGGCATTAAGCCTGCTTGGCTGCGCTTGCTTTCGGAGCCCAAAATCGAACATTTTCATCAATTTCAGTCCACTTTCCTTCTTTTGCTCTTTTTTTTCGTCCCGGAGGGTACGTCATGAGTTGTTAAAGGGACGACAACCTAACTCGCGTGATATTACAGGGCCCTACAACGCATCGATATCACATCTTATGAGGATGCTGCGTTGTTGAAGCGGATGAATTGTCGTTAAGCCCATTGGGCCTTTTGAATGGGCCATCTCCCTGGGCTGGGATTGTGAATCGTCAACACATAAAGGATTTGTGCCCACAACATAACGAGTGCAATCATGCCAGCACTAATACACCGGATCCTATCAGAACTCCGAAGTTAAGCGTGCTTGGGCGAGAGTAGTACTAGGATGGGTGACCCCCTGGGAAGTCCTTGTGTTGCACCCCCCATTTTCAATTATTTTTACCCCAATTAGGCTTGCCAAGATACTCTATCCTCCACATTTCTATTACCGTATCCCATGGCCCCTTGGGTAAGACAACTTCGATTCACGTTGAGACTGGACCCGCAAACCGAGGGCATGGGGCTTGTGACCAGGTCTCCGTCGATCCAGTGCCCATAACTTTTAATCCGTAAGGAGTTACGCGGCTCACAACATACCGTTCGAAAGCTCTCTGAGAGCTCTATGACGGGGGCAGCAAGCTTGCTTGGCTGCACCTATTTTCGGAGCCCAAAATTGAACGTTCTCATCAGTTTTGGGCAAATTTCCTTCTTTTGCTCTGATTTTTCAACCCGGATCGTACGTCAGGGGCTGTTAAAAGGAAGACAACCTAACTCGCCAGATATTACAGGGCCCTACAACGCATCGATATCATTTCTTATGAGGATGCTGCGTTGTTGAAGTAGATGGATTGTTGTTAAGCCTATCGGGCCTTTTGAATGGTCCATCTCTCTACGCTAGGACTGTGAACCGTCAACACAAAAAGGATTTGTGCCCACAACATGACGGGTGTGATCATACCAGCACTAATGCACCGGATCCCATCAGAACTCCGAAGTTAAGCGCGCTTGGGCGAGAGTAGTACTAGGATGGGTGACCCCCAAGGATGTCCTCGTGTTGCACCCCCCATTTTCAATTTTTTTTGCTCCTGTTAGAGGTGCCAAGATACATTATCCACCACATTTCTATTAATGAATCCCAAGGCACCCTGGGCAAGCCAACTTCGCTCCCCGTAGAGGCTGGGCTCGCAAACCGAGGGCATAGGGCTTGTGACGAGGTCTCCATCGCTCCAGTGCCAATAACTTTTGATCCGTAAGGAGTTACGCAACGCACAGCATACCGTTGGAAAGCTCTCAAGAGCTCTACGAATGGGGCAGCCAGCTTGCTCGGCTGAGCCTATTTTCAGAGCCCAAAATCGAATGTTTTCATCTGTTTCGGGCCACTTTTCTTCTTCCTTAGATTTTTCGTCCCGGATCATACGTCGTGAGCTGTTAAAAGGACGACAACCTAACTCGTGTGACATTAGAAGGCCCTACAACGCGTCGATATCATGTCTTGCGAAGATGCTGCGTTGTTGAAGCGGATGGGTTGTCATTAAGCCCATTGGGCCTTTTGAATGGGCCATCTCTCTAGGCTGGGACTGTGAATCGTCAACACATAAAGGATTTGTGCCTACAACATGACGGGTCGATCATACCAGCACTAATCCACCGGATCCCAACAGAACACCGAAGTTAATCGCGCTTGGGCGAGAGTAGTAGTAGGATGGGTGACCTCCTGTGAAGTCCTCGTGCTGCACCCCCCCTTTTCAAATTTTTATCCCCGGTTAGGCTTGCCAGGATACTTTATCCACTACATTTCTATTACCGAATCCCACGTCACCTTGGGCAATATAACTTCGCTTCACGTAGAGGCTGGGCCTGCAAACCGAGGGCGTAGGACTTGTGACCAGGTTTCCGTCGCTCCGGTGCCCATAACTTTTGATTTGTAAGGAGTTACACGGGACACAACATACAGTTGGAAAGCTCTCCAAGAGCTCTACGACGAGGGCAGCCAGTATGCTTGACTGCGCCTGTTTTTAGAGCCCAAAATCGAATGTTTTCATCAATTTTGGGCTACTTTTCTTGGTTTTCTCTATTTTTCTGTCCCGGATCGTATGTCATGAGCTGTTAAAAGGATGATAACTCTAGCTCGCGGGTCATTAGAGGGCCCTACAATACGTAAATATCACTTCTTGCGAGGATGCTGCGTTGTTGAAGCAGGTGGGTTGTCGTTAAGCCCATTGGGCCTTTTGAATGAGCCATCTCTCTAGGTTAGGACTGTGAACGGTCAACACATAAAGGATTTGTGCCCACAACATGGCGGGTGCGATCATACCAGCACTAATGCACCGGATCCCATCAGAACTCCGAAGTTAAGCGTGCTTGGGTGAGAGTAGTACTAGGATAGGTGACCCCCTGGCAAGTCCTCGTGTTGCACCCTCCCTTTTCAATTTTGTTTGCCCCGGTTATGGTTGCCAAGATACTTTATCCACCACATATTTACTACCGAATCTCACGGCACCTTGGGCAAGACAACTTCGCTTCACGTAGATGCTGGGCCTGCAAACCGAGGGCGTAGGGCTTGTGACCAGGTCTCCGTCGCTCAGGTGCTCATAACTTATGATTCGTTAGGAGTTACGCGGTGCACAGCATACCATTGGAAAGCTCTTCGATAGCTCTACAACGGGGGTAGACGGCATGCTCGGCTGCGCCTATGTTCGGAGCCCAAAATCGAACGTTTTCATAAGTTTTGGGCCACTTGTCATCCTTAGCTTTATTTTTCCATCTCGGATCGTATGTCGTGAGCTGTTAAAAGGACGACATCCTAACTCGCGGGACTTTAGAGGGACCTATAACGCGTCGATATCACATCTTGCCAGGATGCTACGTTGTTGAAGCATATGGGTTGTCGTTAAGCCCGTTGGGCTTTTGAATGGGCCATCTCTTTGGGCTGGGACTGTGAATTGTCAACACATAAAGGATTTGTGCCCACAACATGACGTGTGCGATCATACCAACACTAATGCACCGGATCCCATCAGAACTCCGAAGTTAAGCATGCTTGGGCGAGAGTAGTAGTAGGATGGGTGACCCCCTGGGAAGTCCTCTTGTTGCACCCCCCATTTTCAATTTTTTTGGCCCCAGTTAGGGTTACCAAGATAGTTTATCCACCACATTTCTATTACTGAATCCCACGGCACCTTGGGCAAGACAACTTCCCTTCACGTAGAGGCTGGGCTCGCAAACCGAGGGCGTAGGGCTTGTGACCAGGTCTCCGTCTCTCCGGTGACTATAACTTTTCATCCGTAAGGAGTTACGCGACGCACAGTATACCGTTGGAAAGCTCTCTGAGAGCTCTACGATGGGGGCAACCAAGTAGCTCGACCGTCCCTATTTTTGGAGCCCAAAATCGAAAGTTTTCATCAGTTTTGGGACATTTTTCTTCTTTTCCTCTATTTTTCTGTCCCGGCTCGTACGTCGTGAGCTGTTAAAAGGACAACAAACTAACTCGCGGGACATTAGAGGGCCCTAGAACGCGTCGATATCATGTCTTGCGAAGATGCTGCATTATTGAAGCAGATGGGTTGTCGTTAAGCACATTGGTCCTTTTGAATGGGCCATCTCTCTGGGCTGGGACTGTGAACTGTTAACACATAAAGGATTTGTGCCCACAACATGACGGGTGTGATCATACTAGCACTAATAAACATGATCCCATCAGAATGCCGAAGTTAAGCGCGCTTGGGCGAGAGTAGTACTAGGATGGGTGACCCTTGGGAAGTCCTCGTGCTGCACCCTCCCTTTTCAATTTTTTTTGCCCCGGTTATGGTTGCCAAGATACTTTATCCATCACATTTCTATTACCGAATCCCACGGTACCTTGGGCAAGACAACTTCGCTTCACGTAGAGGCTGGGCCCATAAACCGAGGACGTGGGGCTTAGGACCAGGTCTCCGTCGCTCCGTTGCCCATAACTTTTGATCTGTAAGGAGTTAAGCGGCTCATAGTATACCGTTGGAATGCTCTCTAGGAGCTGTACGACGGGGGTAGCCAGCGTGCTCGGTTGCGCCTGTTTTTGGAATCCAAAATCGAACGTTTTCATCAATTTCGTGCTACTTTTCATCTTTTTGCTCTATTTTTCCGTCCAAGATAGTACGTCGTGAGCTGTTAAGAGGACGAAAACCAAACTCGCGGGACATTAGAGGGCCCTAAAATGCGTCGATATCAAGTCTTGCGAGGATGTTGCGTTATTGGAGTGGATGGGTTGTCATTAAGCCCATTGGGCCTTTTGAATGACCCATCTTCCTAGGCTGGTACTGTGAACGGTCAACAACTAAAGGATTTGTGCCCATGACATGACGGGTGCGATCATACCAGCACTAATGCACCGGATCCCATCAGAACACCGAAGTTACGCGCGCTTGGGCAAGGGTAGTACAAGGATGGGTGACCCCCTGGGAAGTCCTCGTGCTGTACCCCTTATTTTAAATTTTTTTTGCCCCAGTTAGGGTTGCCAAGATACTTTATCCACCACATTTCTATTATCGAATCCCACGGCACCATGGGCAAGACAACTTCGCTTCACGTGGAGGCTGGGCCTGCAAACCGAGGGCCTAGGGCTTGTGACCAGGTCTCTGTCGCTCCGATGCCCATGACTTTTGATCCGTAAAGAGTTACGCGGCGCAGAGCATACCGTTGCAAAGCTCTCCGGGAGCTCTATGACGGGGGCATCAAGCATGCTTGGCTGCGCCTATTTTTGGAGCCCAAAATTGAACGATTTCATCAGTTTCGAGCTACTTTTCTTGTTTTGCTCTATTTTTCCATCCCGGATCATAGTCCTGAGCTGTTAAAAGGCCTACAACTTAACTCGCGGGACATTAGAGGGCCCTACAATGTGTCAATATCATGTCTAGCGAGGATGCTACATTGTTGAAGTGGATGGGTTGTCGTTAAGCCCATTGGGTCTTTTGATTGGGCCATCTCTCCGGGCTGGGACTGTGAACGGTAACACATAAAGGATTTGTGCCCACAACATTTCGTGTGCGATCATACCAGCACTAATGTACCGGATCCCATCAGAACTCCGAAGTTAAGCGCGCTGGGGCGAGAGTAGTACAAGGATGGGTGACTCCCTACGAAGTCCTCATGTTGCACCCCCCTTTTCAATTTTTTTTGCCCCGGTTAGGCTTGCCAAGATGCTTTATCCATCACATTTCTATTAACAAATCCCACAGCACCTTCGGCACGACAACTTCACTTAACGTAGAGGCTGGGCACGCAAACCGAGGGCGTAGGGCTTGTGACCAGGTCTCCGTTGCTTTGGTGCCCATAACTTTTGATCCATAAGGAGTTACGTGCAGCACATCATACCATTAGAAAGCTCTCCGAGAGCTCTACGACAGAGGCAGCATGCTTGCTTGGCTGCGCCTGTATTCGGAGCCCAAAATCGAACGTTTTCATCAGTTTCGGGATACTTTTCTTATTTTGCGTTGTTTTTTCATCCCGGATCGTACGTCGTGAGCTTTTAAAAGGATGACAACCTAACTAGCCGGATATTACAAGGCCCTACAACGGGTCGATATCACATCTTGCGAGGATGTTGCATCCTTGAAGCAGATAGGTTGTCGTTAAGCCCATTGGGCCTTTTGAATGCGCTATCTTTTTGGGCTGGGATAGTGAACCATCAACACATAAAGGATTTGTGCCCACAACATGACGGGTGCGACCATACCAGCACTAATGCACCAGATCTCATCAGAACTTCGAAGTTAAGCATGCTTGGGCGAGAGTAGTACTAGGATGGCTGACCCCCTGGGAAGTCCTCGTGTTGCACCTCCCCTTTTCAATTTTTTTTGCCCCGGTTAGGGATGCCAAGATACTTTATCCATCACATATTACTGAATCCCACGGCACCTTGGGCAAGACAACTTCGCTTCACGTAGAGGTTGGGCCCACAAACAGAGGGCGTGGGCCTTGTGACTAGGTCTCCGTCGCTCCGGTGCCCATAACTTTTAATCCGTAAGGAGTTACACGGCGCACAGGATACCGTTGGAAAGCTCTCCCAGAGCTCTACGACAAAGATAGCGAGCATGCTCTGCTGCGCTTGTTTTTAGAGCCCAAAATCGAACATTTTCATCAGTTTCGGGCCACTTTCCTTCTTTTGCTCAGTTTTTTCATCCCGGATGGTATGTCATGAGCTGTTAAAAGGACGACAACCTAACTCACTGAATATTACTGGGCCTTACATCGCGTCGATATCACGTCTTACGAGGATGCTGCGTTATTAAAGTGGATGGGTTGTCGTTAAGCCCATTTGGCCTTTTGAATAGGCCATCTCTCTGGGCTGGGACTGTGAACCGTCAACACATAAAGGATTTGTGCCCACAACATGTCGGGTGCAATCATACCAGTACTAATGCACTAGATCCCATCAGAACTCCGAAGTTAAGCTTGCTTAGGCAAAAGTAGTACTTGGATTGGTGACCCCCTGGGAAGTCCTCGTGTTGCACCCCCTTTTCAATTTTTTTTTGCCCCGACTAGGGTTGCCAAGATAATTTATCCAGCATATTTCTATTACCGAATTCCATGGCACCTTGGGCAAGAAAACTTCGCTTCGCGTAGAGGCTGGGCCCGTAAACCGAGGGCGTGGGGATTGTGACCATGCCTTCGTCACTCCGGTGCCCATAACTTTTGATCTGTAAGGAGTTATGTGACGCACATCATACCGTTGGAAAGCTCTATGAGAGCTCTACGATGAGGGCATTAAGCCTTCTCAGTTGCGCCTATTTTTGTAGCTCAAAATCGAATGTTTTCATTAGTTTCGGGCAACTTTTCTTCTTTTGCTATGGTTTTTCATCCCGGATCGTACATCGTGAGCTGTTAAAAGGATGACAACCTAACTCATGGGATATTACAGGGCCCTACAACGCAATGATATCACGTCTTACGAGGATGCTGCGTTGTTGAAGTGGATGGGTTGTCGTTAAGCCCATTGGGCCATTTGAATGGGCCATCTCTCTGTGCCAGGACTGTGAACCGTTAACACATAAAGGATTTGTGCCCACAACATGATGGGTGCAATCATACCCGCACTAATGCACCGGATCCCATTAGAACTCCGAAGTTAAGCATGCTTGGGCGAGAGTAGTACTAGGATGGGTGACCCCTTGGGAAGTCCTCGTGTTGCACCCTCCCTTTTTAATTTTTTTTTGCCCCGGTTAGGGTTGCCAAGAGACTTTATCCACCACATTTCTATTACTGAATCCCACGGCACCTTGGGTAAGACAACCACACTTCACGTAGAGGCTAGGCCCGCAAATTGAGGGCGTGGGCATATGACTAGGTCTCCGTCGTTTCGTTGCCCATAACTTTTAATCTGTAAGGAGTTATGCGGCGCACAACATACCGTTGGAAAGCTCTCCGAGAGCTCTACAACGGGGGCAGCAAGGCAGCTCAGCTACGCCTATTTTCGGAGCCCAGAATCGAATGTTTTCATCAGTTTCGGGCAACTTTCCTTCTTTTGCTCTATTTTTTCGTCCCGTATCGTACGTCATGAGCTATTAAAAGGACGACAACCTAACTCGTAGGATATTACAGGGCACTACAATGCATTGATATCACGTCTTATGAGGATGCTGCGTTGTTGAATCAGATGGGTTGTCGTTAAGCCTATTGGGCCTTTTGAATGGGCCATCTCTCTATGCTAGGACTGTAAACCGTCAACACATAAAGGATTTGTGCCCACAACATGATGAGTGTAATCATACCAGCACTAATGCACTGGATCCCATCAGAACTCCGAAGTTAATGGTGCTTGGGCGAAAGTAGTACTAGAATGGGTGACCCCCTAGGAAGTCCCCGCGTTGCACCCCCCATTTTCAATTTTTTTTGCCCCGGTTAGAGTTTCCAAGATACTCTATCCTCCACATTTCTATTACCGAATCCCACGGCCCCTTGGGCAAGACAACTTCGCTTCACGTTGAGACTGGGCCCGCAAACCGAGGGCATGGGGCTTGTGACCAGGTCTCCATCACTCCGGTGCCAATAACTTTTAATCCGTAAGGAGTTGTGCGGCGCACAACATACCGTTGGAAAGCTCTCCAAGAGCTCTACGAGGAATGTGTGTTATGTGCCATGTCGTAGAGCTCTTAGAGAGCTTTCCAAATGTATGTTGTGTGCCACGTAACTCCTTACGGATCAAAAGTTATGGACACCGGAGCAACGGAGACCAGGTCACAAGCCCCACGTCCTCGGTTTGTTGGCCCAGCCTCTACGTGAAGCGAAGTTGTCTTGCCTAAGGTGCCGTGGGATTCGGTAATAGAAATATGGTAGGTAAAGCATCTTGGCAAGCCTAATCGGGGCAAAAAAAATTGAAAAGGGGGGTACAACACAAGGACTTCTCAGGGGGTCACCCATCCTAGTGCTACTATCACCCAAGCACGCTTAACTTCAAAGTTCTGATGGGATCCAGTGGATTAGTGCTTGTATGATCACACCCGTCATGTTAAGGGCACAAATCCTTTATGTGTTGACGGTTCACCGTCCCAACCTAGAGAGATGGTTCATTCAAAAGGCCCATTGGGTTTAACGACAACCCATCCGATTCAACAACGTAGCATCCTTGTAAGACGTGATACCGATGCATTGTAGGGCCCTGTGATATCCAATGAGTTAGGTTGTCGTCCTTTTAATAGCTCACGATGTACGATCCGGGACGGAAAAATAGAGCAAAAAAAGAAAAGTGGCCCGAAACTGATGAAAACATTCGATTTTGGGCTCTGAAAACAGGCGCAGCCAAGCAGGATTGCTGCCCCTATAGTAGAGCTCTTGGAGAGCTTGCTAACGGTATGTTGTGCGCCGCGTAACTCCTTACATATTAAATGTTGTGGGCACCTGAGTGACGGAGACCTGGTCACAAGCCCTACGGCCTCGGTTTGCAGGCCCAGCCCTTACGTGAAGCGAAGTTGTCTTGACTATGGTGCCGTGGGATTCGGTAATAGAAATGTGGAGGATATACAATCTTGGCAACCCTAACCGGAGCAAAAAAAATTGAAAAGGGGGGTGCAACACAAGGACTTCCCAAGGGGTCACCCATCCTAGTACTACTCTCGCCCAAGTACGCTTAACTGCGGAGTTCTGTTGGGATTCGGTACATTAGTGCTGGTATGATCACACCCGTCATGTTGCGGGCACAAATCTTTTATGTGTTGACGGTTCACAGTACCTGCCTAGAGAGATGGCCCATTCAAAAGGCCCAATAGGCTTACCGACAACCCATCCGCTTCAACAACGCAGCATCCTCGTAAGACGTGATATCGACGCGTTGCAGGACCCTGTAATATCCCACGAGTTAGGTTGTCATCCTTTTAACAGCTCACGACATACGATCCGGGATGAAAAAACAAGCAAAAGAATAAAAGTGACCCAAAACTGATGAAAATATTTGATTTTGGGCTCCGAAGACAGGCGCAGCCGAGCAGACTTGTTGCCCCGGTAGTAGAGCTCTCGGAGAGCTTTCCAAATGTATGATCTGTGCCACGTAACTCCTTACGGATTAAATGTTATGGGCACCAGAGCTACGGAGACCTGGTCACAAGCCCCACGCCCTCGGTTTGCGGGACCAGCCTCTACGTGAAGCAAAGTTGTCTTGCCCAAGGTGCCATGGGATTCGGTAATAGAAATGCGGTGGATAAAGAATCTTGGCAACCCTAACCAGGGCAAAATAAATTGAAAATGGGGGTACAACACGAGGAATTCCCAGGGGGTCACCAATCCTAGTACTACTCTCGCCCAAGCATGCTTGACTTTGGAGTTCTGATGGGATCCGGTGCATTAGTGTTGGTTTGATTTCACCCGTCATGTTGAGGGCACAAATCCTTTATGTATTGACGGTTCACAGTCCCAGCCCAGAGAGATGGCCATTCAAAAGGCCCAATGGGCTTAATGACAACCCACCCGCTTCAACAACGCAGCATCCTTGTAATATCCAGCGAGTTAGGTTGTCGTCCTTTTAACATCTCACGACGTACGATCTGGGATGGAAAAACATAGCAAAAGAATAAAAGTCACCCGAAACTAATGAAAACATTCAATTTTGGTCTCTGAAAATAGGCACAGCTGAGCAGGCTTGCAACCCCAGTCGTAGAGCTCTCAGAGAGCTTTCCAACAGTATACTGTACGCTGCGTAACTCCTTACGGATAAAAAGTTATGGGCACCAGAGCGACGGAGACCTGGTCAAAAGCCCACGCCCTCGTTTTGCAGGCCCAGCCTCTACGTGAATCGAAGTTGTATTGCCCAAGGTGCTGTGGGATTTGGTAATAGAAATGTGGTGGATAAAGTATATTGGCAACTCTAACCGGGGCAAAAAAATTTAAAAGGGGGGGTGCAACATGAGGACTTCCCAGGGGGTCACCCATCCTAGTACTACTCTAGCCCATGCACGCTTAACTTCAAAGTTCTGATAGGATCCGATGCATTAGTGCTGTTATGATCGCACCCGTCATGTTTTGGGCACAAATCCTTTATATGTTGACAGTTCACAGTCCCAGCCCAGAGAGATGGCCAATTCAAAAGTCCGAATGGGCTTAACGAAAACCCATCCGCTTCAACAACGCAGCATCTTTGCATGATGTGATATCGACATATTGTAGGGCCCTCTAATGTCCCATGAGTTAGGTTGTCGTCCTTTTAACAGCTCACGACGTACGATCCTGGACGAAAAAACAGAGCAAAAGAAGAAAAATGGCCTGAAACTGATGAAAACGTTCAATTTTTTACTCCAAAAAGGGCTCAGCGGAGCAGGCTTGCTGCCCCCGTCGTAGAGTTCTCGGAGAGCTTTCCAACGGTCTGCTATATGTCGCGTAACTCGTTACAGATCAAAAGTTATGGGCACCGTAGCGACGGATACCTAGTCACAGGCCCGACGCCCTCGGATTGCGGGCCTAGCCTCTCCGTGAAGTGAAGTTGTCTTGCCCAAGGTGCCGTGGGATTCGGTAATAGAAATGTGGTGGATAAAGTATCTTGGCAACCCTAACCGTGGGAAAAAAAATTGAAAAGAAGGGGTGCAACACGTAGACTTCCCAAGGGGTCACCCATCCTAGTACTACTCTAGCCCAATCACGCTTAACTTCAGAGTTCTAATGGGATCCTGTGCATTAGTGCTAGTATGATCGCACCCGTCATGTTGTGGGCACAAATCATTTATATGTTGACGGTTCATAGTCCCAGCCCAGAGAGATGGCCCATTCAAAAGGCCAAATGGGCTTAATGACAACCCATCCACTTCAACAACGTAGCATCCTCGCAAGATGTGATATCGACGGATTGTAGGGCTCTCTAATCTCCTACGAGTAAGGTTGTCATCCTTTTAACAGCTCACGACGTACGATTTGGGATGGAAAAACAGAGCAAAAGAAGAAAAATGGCCTAGAACTGATGAAAACGTTTGATTTTTTGCTCAAAAAATGGGCGCAGGTGAGCAGGCTTGCAGCACCCATCGTAGCAACGGAGACCTTGTCACAAACCCTACGCCCTCGGTTTGCGGGCCCAGCCTCTACGTGTAGCGAAGTTGTCTTGCCCAAGGTGCCGTGGGATTTGGTAATAGAAATGTGGTGGATAAAGTATCTTGGCAACCATAACCGGGGTAAAAAAAATTGAAAATGGAGGGTGCAACACGAGGACTTCCCAGGGGGTCATCCATCCCAGTACTACTCTCGCCCAAGCACGCTTAACATCGGAGTTCTTATGGGATCCGATGCATTAGTGCTTGCATGATCGCACCCGTCATGTTGAGGGCACAAATCCTTTATGTGTTGACTGTTCACAGTCCCAGCCCATAGAGATAGCCCATTCAAAAGTCCCAATGGGCTTAACGACAACCCATCTATTTCAACAACGTAGCATCCTCGCATGACGTGATATCGATGCATTGTAGGGCCTTTTGATATCCCGCGAGTTAGGTTGTCGTTCTTTTAACTGCTCACGACGTACGATCTGGGATGGAAAACCAGAGCAAAAGAAAAAAAGTGGCCTGAAACTAATGAAAACGTCCGATTTTTTTCTTCAAAAACGGGCGCAGCCGAGCAGGCTTGCTGCCCCCATCATAGAACTCTCAGAGAGCTTTCCAACAGTATTGTGTACCACATAACTCCTTCCGGATCAAAACTTATGGGCACTGGAGCGATGGAAACCTGGTCACAAGCCCCATGCCCCCGGTCTGCGGGTCCAGAATCTACGTGAAGCGAATTTTTCTTACCCAAGGTGCCGTAGGATTCGGTAATAGAAATGTGGTGGATAAAGCATCTTGGAAACCCTAACTATGGCAAAAAAAATTGAAAAGAGGGGTGCAACACGAGGACTTCCCTGGGGGTCACCCATCCTAGTTCTACTCCCGTCCAAGCACGCTTAACTTAGGAGTTCTGATGGGATTCGGTGCATTAGTGCTGGTATGATCGCACCCGTCATGTTGAGGGCATAAATCATTTATGTGTTGACTGTTCACTATCCCAGCCAAGAGAGATTGCCCATTGAAAAGGCCCAATGGGCTTAATGACAAACCATCCGCTTCAACAACGCAACATCCTCGTAAGACGTGATAAAGACGGATTATAGGGCCCTATAATATCCCGCGAGTTAGGTTGTCATCCTTTTAAATGCTCACGACGCACAATCTGGGACGGAAAAACAGAGTAAAAGAAGAAAAGTGGCCCGAAATTGATAAAAACGTTCGATTTTGGGCTCCGAAAATAGGCGCAGCTGAGCAAGCTTACTACCCCATCGTAGAACACTTGGAGAGCTTTCCAATGGTATGCTTTGTACCACGTAACTCCTTTATGTGTAGATGGTTCACAGTACCAGCCTAGATAAATGGCCCACTCAAAAGGTCCAATGGGCTTAACGACAACCCATCCGCTTCAACAACGCAGCATCCTCATAAGATGTGATATCGACGTGTTGTAGGGCCGTGTAATATCCCTCGAGTTACGTTGTCATCCTTTTCACAGCTCACGACGTACGATCCGAAATGAAAAAATAGAGCAAAAGAATAAAAGTGACTCAAAATTGATGAAAACATTCGATTTTGGGCTCTGAAGACAGGCACAGCTGAGTAGGCTTGTTGCCCCCGTCTTAGAGCTCTCGTAGAGCTTTCCAACGGTATGCTTTGTGCCGCGTAACTCCTTACGGATTAAATGTTATCGGTACCGGAGCAACGGAGACCTGGTCACAAGCCCTACGCCCACGGTTTATGGGCCCAGCCTCTACGTGAAGTGAAGTTGTCTTGCCCAAGGTGCCGTGGGATTCGTTAATAGAAATGCGGTGTATAAAGAATCTTGACAACCCTAAACGGGGCAAAAAAATATGAAAAGAGTGGTGCAACACGAGGACTTCCTAAGGGGTCACCCATCCTACTACTACTCTCACCCAGGCATTCTTAACTTCGGAATTTTGATGGGATCCGGTGCATTAGTATTGGTATGATCGCACCCGGCATGTTGAGGGCACAAATCCTTTATGTGTTCACGATTCACAGTCCAAGCCCAGAGAGATGGCCCATTTAAAAGGCCCAATGGGCTTAATGACAACCCATCGCTTCAACAACGTAGCATCCTGGTAAGACGTGATGTCGACGCGTTGTAGGGCCCCGTAATATCCCGCGAGTTAGGTTGTAATTCTTTTAACAGCTCATGACGTACGATTCGGGACGAAAAAACAGGGCAAAAGAATAAAAGTGACCCGAAACTGATGAAAACGTTTGATTTTGAGCTCCGAAAACAGGCGCAGCTAAGCAGGACTGGTGCCCCCATAGTGTTGTGCGCCGCGTAACTCCTTACAGATTAAATGTTATGGGCACCGGAGCGACGTAGACCTGGTCAAAAGCCCCACAGCCTTGGTTTGCAGGCCCAGCCTCTACGTGAAGTGAAGTAGTCTTGCCCAAGGTACCGTGGGATTCGGTAATAGAAATGCAGTGGGTAAACAATCTTGGCAACCCTAACCGGGGCAAAAAAAATTGAAAAGGGGGGTGCAACACGAGGACTTCCCAGGGGGTCACCCATCCTAGTATTACTCTCGCCGAAGCATACTTAACTTCGGAGTTCTGATAGGATACGGTGCATTAGTAGTGGTATGATTGCACCCGTCATATTGAGGGCGCAAATCCCTTATATGTTGACGGTTCACAGTCCCAGCCTAGATAGATGGCCGATTCAAAAGGCCCAATGGGCTTAATGACAACCCATCCACTTCAACAACGCAGCATCCTCATAATACGTGATATCGACGCGTTGTAGGACCCGGTAATATCCCGCAAGTTAGGTTGTCATCCTTTTAACAGCTCACGACGTACTATCCGGGACGGAAAAAGAGAGCAAAAGAATAAAAATGACCCGAAACTGATGAAAACATTCGATTTTTGGCTATGAAGACAGGCGCAGCGAAGCAAGCTTGCTACCCTTGTAGTAGACCCCTCGGAGAGCTTTCCAACAGTATGCTGTGCGCTGCGTTACTCCTTACAGATTAAAAGTTAAGGGCACTGGAGCGACGGAGACCTGTCACAAGCCCTATGCCCTCGGTTTGCGGGCCTAGCCTCTACGTGAAGCGAAGTTGTTTTGCCCAAGGTGCCGTGGGATTCGGTAATAGAAATGTAGTGGATAAAGTATCTTGGAAACCCTAACCGGGGCAAAAAAAATTGAAAAGGGGGGTGCAACACGAGGACTTCCCTGGGGCTCACCCATGCTAGTACTACTCTCGCCCAAGCACGCTTAACTTCGGAGTTCTGATGGGATCCGGTGCTTTAGTGCTGGTATGATAGCACCCGTTATGTTATGGGCACAAATCTCTTATGTGTTCACGGTTCACAGTCCTAGCCCAGAGAGACGGCCCATTCAAAAGGCCCAATAGACTTAACGATAACCTATCTATTTAGACAACGCAGGATCCTCACAAAACGTGATATCGAGGCATTGTAGGGACTTCTAATGTCTTGCGAGTTAGGTTGTCGACCTTTTAATAGCTCACGACGTACGATCCGGGACTAAAAAATAGAGCAAACGAAGAAAAATAGACCGAAACTAATAAAAATGTTCTATTTTTTGTTCCAAAAACGGGTACAGCCGAGTAGGCTTGTTGCCCCTGTCGTAAAGCTCTTAGAGAGCATTCCAACGGTATGCTGTGTGCCACGTAACTCTTTATGGATCAAAAGTTATGGGCACCCGAGCGATGGAGACGTGGTCACAAGCCCTACACCCTCGGTTTGCGGGCCCAACCTCTACGTGAAGCGAAGTTGTCTGGCCCAAGGTGCTGTGGGATTCGGTAATAGAATTGTGGTGGATAAAGTATCTTGGAAACCTTAACCGGGGCAAAAATAATTGAAAAGGCAGGGTGCAAAACGAGGACTTCCTAGGGGGTCACCCATCCTAGCACTACCCTCGCCCAAGCATGCTTAACTTTAGAGTTTTGATTGGATTCGGTGCATTAGTGCTGGTATGATCGCACCCGTCATGTTGTGGGCACAAATCCTTTATATGTTGACGGCTCACAGTCCCAACCCAGAGAGATGACCCATTCAAAAGGCCCAATGGGCCTAACGACAACCCATCCGCTTTAACAACGCAGCATCCTCGCAAGACATGATATCGATGCATTGTAGGGCCGAGTAATTTCTGGCGAGTTAGGTTGTCGTCCTTTTAACAGCTCACGACATACGATCCGGGACGGAAAAACAGAGCAAAAGAAGAAAAATGGTCCAAAACTGATGAAAACGTTCGATTATCTTCTCCAAAAATGGGCACAGCGGAGCAACATTGTTGCCCCCGTCGTAGAGCTCTCGAAAAGATTTCCAACGGTATGCTGTGCGCCTCGTAACTCCTTACGGATTAAAAGTTATGGACACCGGAGCGACGGAGACGTGGTCACAACCCCCACGCCCTCGGTTTGCTGGCCTAGCCTCTACGTGAAGGGAAGTTGTCTTGTCCAAGGTGCCGTGGGATTCAGTAATAGAAATGTGGTGGATAAAGTATCTTGGCAACCCTAACCGTGGCAAAATAAATTGAAAATAGGGGGTGTAACACGAGGACTTCCCAGGGGGTCACCCATCCTAGTACTACTCTCGCCCAAGCACGCTTCACTTCGGAGTTCTGATGGGATCCGGTGCATTAGTGCTGCTATGATGACACCCATCATGTTGTGGTGGCAAATCCTTTATGTGTTGACGGTTCATAGTCCCAACCTAGATAGATGGCCTATTCAAAAGGCCCAATGGGCTTAACGACAGCCCATCCGCTTCAACAACACAGTATCCTCGTAAGACGTGATATCGACACATTGTGGGGCCCCGTAATATCCTGCGAGTTAGGTTGTCATCCTTTTAACAAATCACGACGTACGATCCAGGACGAAAAAACAACTCAAAAGAAGAAAAGTGTCCCGAAACTAATGAAAACATTCAATTTTGGGCTTCGGAAACAGGAGCCGCAGAGCAGGCTTGCTGCCCCCATCGTAGAGCTCTCGGAGAGCTTTCCAACGGTATGCTGTGCGCTGCGTAACTCGTTAAGAATCAAAAGTTATGGGCACCAGAGCGATGGAGATGTGGGCACAAGCCCTACGCCCTCGGTTTACAGGCCCAACCTCTACGTGAATCGAAGTTGTCTTGCCTAAGGTGCCGTGGGATTCGGTTATAGTAATATGGTGGATAAATTATCTTGGCAAGCCTAACCAGTGAAAAAAAAATTGAAAAGGCGGGGTGCAACACGAGGACTTCCCAGGAGGTCACCCATCCTAGTACTACTCTAGCTCAAGCACGCTTAAATTCAGAGTTCTGATGGGATCTGGTGCATTAGTGCTGGTATGATCTCACCCGTTGTATTATGGGTACAAATCCTTTATATGCTGATGGTTCATAATCGCAGCCTAGAGAGATAGCCCATTCAAAAGGCCCAATGGGCTTAACGACAACCCATCCGCTTCAACGACGCAACATCCTCGCAAGACATGATATCGATGCATTATGGGGCCCTCTAATGTCCCACGAGTTAGGTTGTCATCCTTTTAACAGCTCACGACGTACGATCCAGGATGGTAAAACAGAGCAAAAGAAAATAAATGGCCCGAAACTAATGAAAACGTTCGATTTTTTGCTTCAAAAACGGGCGCAGCCAAGCAAGCTTGCTGCCCCCGTCGTAGAGCTCTCAGAGAGCTTTCCAACGGCATGTTGTGCGCCGCGTAACTTCTTACGGATCAAAAGTTATGGGCACCGGAGCGACGGAGACCTGGTCACAAGTCCTACGCCCTCGGTTTGCTGGCCCAGCCTCTATGTGAAGCGAAGTTGTCTTGCCCAAGGTGTTGTGGGATTCGGTAATAGCAATGTGGTGGATAAAGTATCTTGGCAACCCTAACCGGGGCAAAAAAAATTTAAAAGGGGGGGTGCAACACTAGGACTTCCCAGGGGGTCACCCATCCTAGTAATACTCTCGCCCAAGCACGCTTAACTTCGGAGTTCTAATGGGATCCGGTGCATTATTGTTGGTATGATCACACCCGTCAAGTTGAGGGCACAAATCTTTTATGTGTTGATGGTTCACAGTCCCAGCCTAGAGAGATGGCCCATTCAAAAGGCCCAATGGGCTTAACGACAACCCATTCGCTTCAACAATGCAGCATCCTTATAAGACGTGATATCGACGCATTGTAGGGATGTCACGCCAAAACCCGGCCTATAAAGGTTAGACTAGGGTGTGATCTAAACATTCAAGTCTATCTCGTACTTAACCATTCATGAAAATTTAACACTTAACATTTTGGCCAAACTCCAAAAATTTTTGAAAAACCGGCAACATAACGGCTGTAATTGGGCTCTTTGGTTTGACCTAATTCTATAAACGCCTCAAATTTTCCAATCTCAATTTCATTTCCAACTAAGATTACTATTTACCATCGATTGAAATGCCTACTGGTTATCTCGAAGTCTCGTTTGATTAATAACCTAGTATGATACTATGTCTCGTCTATTTGTTAATCCTCGTTACAAAAGCACCTGTTGATCTTAGCTTAACAATGGGTACCTGCTTAAGATTAGATAGGTTCATTTTACTTAGTCCTTGCCTGATACTTCATAATCCTATGATAGATACTAGCCAATGACAATAGCAAAATGATAATAGTAGTGTCTGTCTAGTTATTATCAGTACCAACCAAAATTAGACCCTAAATTACAACAGGGGTCTTTTACAATACAACATCAAGCATCATTAAAAGAAATAGTCTTCAAGCAGCATAGTTTTCACAATGGCCATAATCAAGCAAAGCACATAGGACAGGCAATCATTCCAAGGAATCATCGTTAGGCACGTCGTCCTCGGGTACCTGTTCTTGATCTTCTTCACCTGAGATGATAAAAGAGGGTGAGTCCTTATGAACTCAGCGAGGGGGAAGGAGAAATAGGTTTTGAAACTCATTTTCTGGTTCAACTTATGAAAACCCTTTTTGCAAGCATAAATATATCACAAATAAGTACATAACAATAATGTAAAAGTAAAGGAACACAATTACCCGTCTTTCCTCCCCGAGGTCCTCTAGGAACCAAGCGAGAGTACTTATACACATAGTGAAAAGGATACGGTGAGCTTTTGCTCTCAGTTCATTTCCAGTATCAGTTGTTGCGGCCGACTTCAAATCATCCCCTTATCACGCCAAATGGGTGTACTCCAGATGTATCCCGAAATCCTACGACCCAACTCTCCGAGGAAGTCTAGCCCCCAAGCGAGAGAGGGAATTGGACAATGGTAGTCACGGTTGCACCGGCAAGCCCGATGCCGCCCAGTGTGCGTGAACGCTACCACGCCAGAATGAAAGGTTGCAACCTTGTATGCAATGCACATTTAAGACATTTAATATATCACATTAGGAGGACGACAAAGTAGGTCACCTCCGAGCAGTCATAAGATTGCACATTTACAAGTAAACAAGCGAGGCACGATAAGACAAGTAATTTCACTTGAAAGGCACATGGAGTTATATGAACATTAAACGGGCAGCCATGTAACGCATGTAAATCAATCCATATAACTCATTTTGAAGTTCACGTAATCAAATAATAAGATTATTCAACATGCAACGACGTCTACGTGGGTACGGGTGCAAGAAAGGCCTACTTGTCAACATGTAATCATCAAGATCGCATTTAGGGCTACAATGGAAACTACGGGCAGCCTACTAAACATATAATTAAACACGATATTCATAGGATCAACACTTAGTGAATTTACCTAGTCACTAGGGTTTCCATTTCGTGCTTACCCGTGCGATTAAGCCCCAAGTCAACTCAAAATCAATCTCAAGCCATGCATCGATTAATTCAAACACCCTCAAGTATTCAAAACAGTCCACACAACATCCCAATGCCACAATCCCAAACATTTAATACAACAAGAGAAGCTACAATAATTATTCTAAGCATATCACTAAGTGAAACCCTCACTGCAATGGGCTGTTTTCTCACAATAATTAAGACAAGAAACCAATCTCCAATTCCAGTGAAGAAGATATCAAATTAAAGCTTAAGGAGTAAACTAAATTCAGAAACAAACCTCACATCATTTGGAGTTCGGGATCAATAGTTATAGCCAAAACAGTGGGACTGCACAAAACTGTCCAGATTTGCACACATTTCAATACTTGTCATTTTTGAGGTCCTTAAGTTCAGATTTAATCTTAGTCCATTTCTGACAAAAATGTCCAGAACTGAAAAATATCGTAGCACACTAAATTTCATGCATTTTGGATATCATTTACTAAGTCAACACAGGTTTGTTCTACAAGGTCCATGAATCTGCCAAAACCTGCTTCATTTTTCCAGATTTTCCAGATTTGGACACATTTCAATGATTTGCCATTTTGAGGATCTTAGAGTCAAATTTAGCTTTGGCCTATTTCTGGGAAAAATGTTCAAAACTAGAAAAAATAATTACCTACCAATTTTCATGCATTTTCAATATCATTTACCTAGCCAAAATAACCTCGCATCAACAAGACAGAAAGCTGTCACATGCACGATTTCATCTATCATCACATTCTAGCCCAAAATCTTGCCATGCATGGTTGTAAAAGCTTATGAACTCACATACATCTCAAGTACAGAAGCAAAGATAAACATTTAAGAGCATGCATGTGGATTTTTGAAAGATTTTCAAGAAGTTTTAGCCCTCACCTTAGCAAAATAACAAGAAGATGCACAAGACTTTGATGAAGCACAAAGTTGATTCTTTTCCTCGCTTAGCCGAGACACCACTCGATTTTTCTCTAGTTTCCTAGCTTAGTAACCAAGTTCTTAGTAGGTGCATGTGGTTAGAACAAGAAGAAAAGAAATGGAAGCTAGCAAACTCACCTAAACTGAAATGGAAGTGCTAAAGGCTTGCATGTGTGCTTCTCTTGCTTAGTCGAGCTTCCTAGCTTCTTGCTTGCCTTGATGAACCATGGAGTGATGAAGATGAGCTATGGAGTCTACAATATTCAGCTAGGGCCGAGAGAGAGAGAGAAGAATGAGAGGGAGATAGTGAGATGTGAGGAAATGAGAGAAATGAAAGAAAAATAGAAGCTTTTGCAATTGTTGAGGCATATGTCGGCCTTGAGCTTTAAAATTCAGATTTTTGTGTCTTCAAGAATCATTTTGAAATTCCTAGCATGGGCAAAGAGCTTATGTCGAGATTGGTGGAGCATTGGTAGAGTTTTGAGCTATTTTTTTATTGCTTGGTGACATAGAATTGTCATAGAATTGTATAGGTTTAATTTAAATTATGCAAAGCAAGCACAAGGCACATAAGGTGGTCGGCCAAGGCTTGAGAAATCTGAATTTTTGTCATCTTTTGAGCATTAAATAATTATGTGTTTGAAAGTGCAAAAGAATAAGGAATGTCTAGCTTTTTGTGAGATTTTGTCTTCTAGTGGGTTGAATTAATGATTTAATATTAGTTAGTGGAATTTGTAGGATTAATTATTGATCTAGTGCTTCGTGTAAGATGCTTTCTTGATTAGTGTGAGGGCATGCTTTCCTAGGTCTAGGGCACGCACTACGAGGTAGGGCACGCACTACGAGGTAGGGCACACACTACGAGGTAGGGCACAAACTACGAGACGAATGCACGTTTTTTCAAGTAAATGCATGCAACCCTAAATGAATGCACGTAATTCAATGCAAGGCACACAAAACGAAACACAATTCTTAAACCTAGGTCAAGGCATGCAAATCTAGGCTCTGAAAACGTTCGATTTTAGGCTCTGAAAACAGGCACAACCGAGAAGGCTTGCTGCCTCCGTCGTAGAGCTCTTGGAAAGCTTTCCAATGGTATGCTGTGAGCCACGTAACTCCTTACGGATTAAAAGTTATGGGCACCAGAGCGACGGAGACCAGGTCTCAAGCCCCACGCCCTCGGTTTGTACTCCCAACCTCTACGTGAAGTGAAGTTGTCTTGCCCAAGGTGCCGTGTGATTTGGTAAAAGAAATGTGGTTGATAAAGTATCTTGGCAACACTAACCGGGGCAAAAAAAAAATGAAAAGTGGGGGGTGCATCATGAGGACTTCCCAAGGGGTCACCCATCTTAGTACTACTCTTTCCCTAGCACGCTTAACTTCGGCGTTCTGATTGGATCCGGTGCATTAGTGCGTGTATGATCGCACCCGTCATGTTGTGGGCACAAATCCTTTATGTGTTGACGGTTCACAGTTCCAGCCCAAGGAGATGGCCCATTCAAAAGGCCCAATGGGCTTAACGACAACCCATCCGATTCAACAATGCAGCATTCTCGCAAGACGTGATATCGATGCGTTGTAGGGCACTCTAATGTCCTGCGAGTTAGGTTTTCGTCCTTTTAATAGCTCACAACGTACGATCCGGGACGGAAAAACAGAGCAAAACCAGAAAAGTGGCCCAAAATTGATAAAAACGTTCAATTTTGGGCTCCAAAAATGGGTGCAGCAGAGCAAGCTTGCTGCCCCCGTCGTAGAGCTCTCGGAGAGCTTTCCAACGGTATGTTATGCGCTGCGTAATTCCTTACGGGTTAAAAGTTATGGGCACCGGAGTAATGGAGACCTGGCCACAAGCGCTACGTCCTTAGTTTGCGGGCCCAGGGTACCGTCGGATTTGGTAATAGAAATGTGGTGGATAAAGTATCTTGTCAACCCTAACCGGGGCAAAAAAAATTGAAAAGGGGGGTGCAACACGAGGACTTCCCATGGGGTCACACATCCTAGTACTACTCTCGCCGAAGCACGCCTAACTTCGGAGTTCTAATGGGATCCGGTGCATTAGTGTTGGTATGATCGCACTCGTCATGTTGAGGGCACAAATCCTTTATGTGTTAACAGTTCATAGTCCCAGCCCAGAGTGATGGCCCATTCAAAACACCCAATGGGCTTAACGACAACCCATTCGCTTCAACAACATGGCATCCTCATAAGACGTGATATCGTCGTGTTGTAGGGCCCTGTAATATACCACGAGTTTGGTTGTCATCCTTTTAAGAGCCCACGACGTACGATTCGGGACTGAAAAACAGAGCAACAGGAGGAAAGTGGCCTGAAATTGATGAAAACCTTCGATTTTGGGCTCCGAAAACAAGCGCAGTAGAGCAGGATTGCTACTACCGTAGTAAAGCTCTCGGAGAGCTTTCCAACGTTATGCTATGCGCCACGTAACTCCTTACTGGTTAAAAGTTATAGGCACCAGAGCGACGGACACCTAGTCGCAAGCCCCAAGCCCTCGGTTTGCGAGCCCACCCTCTACGTAAAGCGAAGTTGTCTTACCCAAGGTGCCGTGAGATTCGGTAATAGAAATGCGGTGGATAAAGAATCTTGGCAACCCTAACCGGGGCAAAAAAATTGAAAAGTGGGGTACAACACGAGGACTTCCCAAGGGGTCACCTATCTTAGTACTACTCTCGCCCAAGCACGCTTAGCTTCAGAGTTCTGATGGGATCCGGTGCATTAGTGCTACTATGATCGCACCCATCATGTTGTGGTCACAAATCCTTTATGTGTTGACGATTCACAGTCCCAACCGAGAGAGATGGCCTATTCAAAAGCCCAATGGGCTTAACGACAACCCATATGTTTCAACAACGCAACATCCTCGTAAGACGTGATATTGACGCATTATAGGGCCCTGTAATATCCCGCGGGTCAGGTTGTCTTCCTTTTAACAGCTCATGATGTACGATCTGGGATGGAAAAACAGAGCAAAAGAATAAAGTGGCTCGAAACTAATGAAAATGTTTGATTTTGGGCTCTGAAAATTGGCGTAGCCGAGTAGACTTGCTACCCCCGTCATAGAGCTCTCGGAGAGCTTTCCACCGGTATGCTGTGCGCCGCGTAACTCCATACGGATTAAAAGTTATGGGCACAGGAGCGACGAAGACTTGGTCACAACCCCCACGCCCTTAGTTTGCTGGCCTAGCCTCTACGTGAAGCGAAGTTGTCTTGCCCAAGGTGCCGTGGGATTCGGTAATAGAAATGTGTTGCATAAAGTATCTTGGCAACCCTAACCGGGGGTAAAAAAATTAAAAAGGGGGGGGGTGCAACATGAGGACTTCCCATGGGGTTACCCATTCTAGTACTACTCTCGCCCAAGCACGCTTAACTTCGGATTTTTGATAGGATCCGGTGCATTAGTGCTGCTATGATCGCACCCATCATGTTGTGGGCATAAATCCTTTATGTGTTCACGGTTCACAGTCCCAACCTAGAGAGATGGCCCATTCAAAAGGCCCAATGGGCTTAACGACAACCCATCCTCTTCAAAAATGCAGCATCCTTGTAAGACGTGATATCGACACGTTAAAGGGCCCTGTAATATCCCGCGAGTTAGGTTGTCGTCCTTTTAACAGCTCACGATGTACGATATGGGACAAAAAAATAGAGCAAAATAATAGAAGCGACCGTCGTAGAGCTCTGGGAGAGCTTTCCAACGGTATGCTGTGCGCCGCGTAACTCTTTACGGATCAAAAGTTATGGGCACCGGAGTGACGGAGACATGGTCACAAGCCCCATGCCCTCGTTTTGCGGGCCCAGCCTCTACGTGAAGCGAAGTTGTCTTGCCCATGGTGCCGTGAGATTGGGTAATAGAAATGTGGTGAATAAAGTACCTTGGCAACCCTAACCGGGGCAAAAAAAATTGGAAATGGGGGGTACAACACGAGGACTTCCCAGGGGGTCACCCATCCTAGTACTACTCTCACCCAATCACGCTTAACTTCAGAGTTCTGAAGGGATCTGGCGCATTAGTGTTGGTATGATCGCGCCCGCCATGTTGTCGGCACAAATCCTTTATATGTTGACGGTTCACAGTCCTAAACCAGAGAGATGGCCCATTCAAAAGGCCCAATGGGCTTAACGACAACCCATCCGCTTCAACAATGCAGGATCCTCGCAAGACGTGATATCAACGCATTGTAGAGCCCTCTAATGTCCCGCGAGTTAGGTTGTCGTGCTTTTAACAGCTCACGAAATGCGATCCGGGACGGAAAAACAGAGCCAAAGAAGAAAAATGGCCCAAAACTGATGAAAATGTTCAATTTTTTGCTCCAAAAATGGGCGCAACAGAGCAGACTTGCTGTCCCCATCGTAGAGCTCTCGGAGAGCTTTTCAACGGTATGCTATGCTCCGCGTAACTCCCTACGGATCAAAAGTTATAGGCATCGGAGCGACAGAGACTTGGTGAGAAGCCCTACGCACTCGGTTTGCGGGCCCAGTCTCTACGTGAAGCGAAGTTGTCTTGCCCAAGGTGCCGTGGGATTCAGTAATAGAAAAAGAATCTTGGCAACCCTAACCAGGGAAAAAAAATTGAAAAAGGGGGTGCAACACGAGGGCTTCTCAGGGGGTCACCTATCCTAGTACTACTCTCGCCCAAGCACGCTTAACTTCGGAGTTCTGATGGGATTCGGTGCATTGGTGCTGGTATGATCGTACCCATTATGTTGAGGACACAAATCCTTTATGTGTTGACGGTTCACAGCCCAACCTTGAGAGATGGCCTATTCAAAAGGCCCAATGGGCTTAACGACAACCCATCCGCTTCAACAACATAGCATCCTCGTAAGACGTGATATCAACGTGTTGTAGGGTCCTGTAATATCCCGCTAGTTAGGTTGCCATCCTTTTGACAGCTCACGACGTACGATCCAGGATGCAAAAAAGAGCAAAAGAAGAAAAGTGGCACGAAACTGATGAAAACGTTCAATTTTGGGCTCCAAAAAGGGGCGCTACATTGCCATCGTCGTCGAGCTCTCGAAGAGCTTTCCAACGGTATGCTGTGCGCCGCGTAACTCCTTACGGATCAAAAGTTATGGCCACCGGAGCGACGGAAACCTGGTGACAAGCCCTACGCCCTCGGTTTGCGGGCCCAGCCTCTA
The DNA here is from genome assembly GCA_037974665.1 of Ehretia macrophylla. Taxonomy (NCBI): domain Eukaryota; kingdom Viridiplantae; phylum Streptophyta; class Magnoliopsida; order Boraginales; family Ehretiaceae; genus Ehretia; species Ehretia macrophylla. The sequence continues at coordinate 72,617,342 of CM075769.1, forward strand.
CGTGAAGCGAAGTTGTCTTGCCCAAGGTCCCGTGGGATTCGTTAATAGAAATGTGGTGGATAAAGTATCTTGGCAACCCTAACCTGGGCAAAAAAAATTGAAAAGGGGGGTGCAACACGAGGACTTCCCAGGGGGTCACCCATCTTTGTTCTACTCTCGCCCAAGCACGCTTAACATCGGTGTTCTGATGGGATCCGGAGCATTAGTGCTGGTATGATCACACTCGTCATGTTGAGGGCACAAATCCTTTATGTATTGATGGTTCACAATCCCAACCCAGAGAGATGGCCCATTCGAAAGGCCCAATGGGCTTAACGACAACCCATTCGCTTCAACAATGCAGCATCCTCGTGAGATGTGATATCGACGCATTGTAGGGCCCTATAATATCCCTCGAGTTAGGTTGTCGTCCTTTTAACAGCTCACGACATACGATCCGGGACGGAAAAACATAGCGAAAGAAGAAAAATGACCCGAAACTGATGAAAACGTTCTATTTTGGGCTCTGAAAGCAGGCGCAGCCGAGCAGGCTTGTTGTCTTCATCATAGAGCTCTCGAAAAGCTTTCTAATGGTATGTTGTGTATCGCGTAACTCCTTACGGATTAAAAGTTATAGGCACCGGAGCGACGGAGACCTCGTCACAAGCCCCACGCCCTCGTTCTGTGGGCCTAGCCTCTACGTGAATCGAAGTTGTCTTTCCCAAGGTGCCATGGATTCGGTAATAGAAATGTGGTGGATAAAGTATCTTGGTAACCCTAACCGAGGCAAAAAAAATTGAAAAGGGGGGCTGCAACACGAGGACTTCCCAAGGGGTCACCCATCCTAGTACTACTCTCGCCCAAGCACGCTTAACTTCATAGTTCTAATGGGATCCAGTGCATTAGTACTGGTACTTTCGCACCCGTCATGTTGAGGGCACAAATCTTATATGAGTTGATGGTTCACAGTACCAGCCGAGAGAGATGGCCCATTCAAAAGGCCCAATGGGCTTAATGACAACCCATCTGCTTCAACAACGCAGCATCCGGGTAAGACATGATATCGACGCATTGTAGGGCACTGTAATATATCGCGAGTTAGGTTGTCGTCCTTTTAACAGCTCATGACGTACGATCTGGGACGGAAAAACAGAGCAAAAGAAGAAAAGTGGCCCAAAACTGATGAAAATGTTCAATTTTGAGCTCTGAAAATCAGCGCAGCCAAGTATGCTTGCTACCTCCGTCGTAGAGCTCTCGGAGAGCTTTCAAATGGTATGCTGTGCGCCGCGTAACTCCTTATGGATTAAAAGTTATGGGCACTGGAGCGGCGGAGACTTGGTCACAATCCCCACGCCCTTGGTTTGCGGGCCTAGCCTCTTCGTGAAGTGAAGTTGTCTTGCCCAAGGTGCTGTGGGATTCGGCAATAGAAATATGGTTGATAAAGTATCTTGGCAACCCTAACCGCGGCAAAAATAATTGAAAATGGGGGGTGCAACACGAGCACTTCCCAGGGGGTCACCCATCCTAGTACTACTCTCGCCCAAGCACGCTTAACTTCGGAGTTCTGATGGGATCCATTAGTGCTGCTATGATCGCACCAGTCATGTTGTGGGCACAAATCCTTTATGTGTTGACGGTTCACAGTCCCAACCTAGAGAGATGGCCCATTCAAAAGGCCCAATGGGCTTAACGATAACCCATCCACTTCAACAACGCTGCATCCTCGTAAGATGTTATATCGACGCGTTGAAGGGCCCTTTAATATCCCGTGAGTTAGGTTGTCATCCTTTTAACAGCTCACGACGCATGATTTGGGATGAAAAAATAGAGCAAAAGAATAGAAGTGATATAAAACTAATAAAAACGTAACATTTTGGGCTCCGAAAACAGGCGCAGCCGAGCTAGCTGCCCCCGTCGTAGAGCTCTCGGAGAGCTTTCCAACGGTATGCTGTGCGCCGCGTAACTCCTTACAGATGAAAAATTATAGGCATTGGAGTGACGGAGACCTGGTCACATGCCCCATGCCCTCGTTTTACGGGCCCAGCCTTTTCGTGAAGCGAAGTTGTCTTGCCCATGGTACAGTGGGATTCAGTAATAGAAATGTGGTGGATAAAGTATCTTGGCAACCCTAACCGGGGCAAAAAAAATTGAAAAGGGGGGTGCAACACGAGGACTTCCCAGGGGGTCACCCATCCTAGTACTACTCTCGCCCCAGCACGCTTAATTTCAGAGTTCTGAAGGGATCCGGCGCATTATTGCTGGTATGATCGCACCTGTCATGTTGTCAGCACAAATCCTTTATATGTTGACAATTCATAGTCCCAAACTAGAGAGATGGCCCATTCAAAAGGCCTAATGGGTTTAATGACAACCCATCCGCTTCAATAGCACAGGACCTCGTAAGATGTGATATCGACGCATTGTAGGGCCCTCTAATGTCCCGCTAGTTAGGTTGTCGTCTTTTTCGCGGCTCACGACGTACGATTCGGGATGGAAAAACAGAGCAAAAGAAGAAAAGTGGCCTGAAACTGATGAAAACGTTCGATTTTTGGCTTAAAAAATGGGCGCAGCTGAGCAGGCTTGCTGCCCCCGTCGTAGAGCTCTCGGAGAGCTTTCCAACGGTTTGCTATGCTCCGTGTAACTCCTTACGAATCAAACGTTATGGGTACCAGAGCGAGGGAGACCTGGTGAGAAGCACTACACCCTCGATTTGCGGGCCCAGTCTCTACGTGAAGTGAAGTTGTCTTGCCCAAGGTACCGTGAGATTCGGTAGTAGAAAAAGAAAAAAAATGACCCGAAACTGAATAAAATATTCAATTTTGGGCTATGAAAACAAGCGCAGCCGAGCAGGCTTACTGCCTTCGTCATAGAGCTCTCGGAGAGCTCTCCAACGGTATGTTGTGCACTGCGTAACTTCTTACGAATTAAAAGTTATGGGCACTGGAGCGACGGAGACATGGTCACAAGCCCCACGCCCTCATTCTGCGGGCCCAGCCTCTACATGAAGCGAAGTTGTCTTGCCCAATGTGCCGTGGGATTCGGTAATAGAAATGTGGTGGATAAAGTATCTTGGCAACCTTAACCGAGGCAAAAAAAATTGAAAAGGGGGTGTGCAACATGAGGACTTCCCAGGGGGTCACCCATCCTAGTACTACTCTCGCCCAAGCACACTTAACTTCAGAGTTCTGATAGGATTCGGAGCATTAGTACTGGTATGATCGCACCCATCATGTTGTGGGCACAAATCCTTTATTTGTTGACGGTTCACAGTCCCAGCCCAGAGAGATGGCCCATTCAAAAGGCGTAATGGGCTTAACGACAACCCTTCCGCTTCAACAACGCAGCATCCACGCAAGACGTGATATCGACGTATTGTAGGGCCCTCTAACGTCCAGCGATTTAGGTTGTTGTGCTTTTAACAGCTCACGACGCACGATCCGGGATGAAAAAAGAGGGTAAAAAAAGAAAAATGGCCCAAAACTGATGAAAACGTTTGATTTTATGCTCCAAAACTGGTGCAGCCAAGCATGCTTGCTGCCCCTATCGTAGAGCTCTCGGAGAGTTTTCCAACGGTATGCTGTGTGCCGCGTAACTCCATACGGATCAAAAGTTATGGGCACCAGAGCGACGGAGACCTAGTGACAAGCCCTACGCCCTCGGTTTACGGGCCCAGCCTCTACGTGAAGCGAAGTTGTCTTGCCCAAGGTACCATGGGATTCAGTAATAGAAATGCGGCGGATAAAGCATCTTGGCAACCCTAACCGGGGCAAAAAAAATTGAAAAGAGGGGTGCAACACGAGGACTTCTCAGGGGGTCACCCATCCTAGTACTACTCTCGCCCAAGCACCCTTAACTTTGGAGTTCTGATGGGATCCGGTGCATTAGTTCTGGTATGATCGCACCCGTCATGTTGAGGGTACAAATCCTTAATGTGTTGACGGTTCACAGTCCCAACCCAGAGAAATGGCCTATTCAAAAGGCCCAATGGGCTTAACGACAACCCATCTGCTTCAACAAACCAGCATCCTCGTAAGACGTGATATCGATGCGTTGTAGGGCCCTGCAATATCCCGCGAGTTAGGTTGTCGTCCTTTTAACAGCTCACGACGTTCGATCCGGGACCAAAAAAAGAGCAAAAGAAGAAAAGTAGACCAAAACTAATGAAAACGTTCAATTTTGGGCTCTTAAAACTGGCGTAGCCGAGCAGGCTTGCTGGCCCCATCGTAGAGCTCTCAGAGAGCTTTCCAACAGTATGCTGTGCGCCGTGTTACTTCTTACGGATTAAAAGTTATGGGCACCGGAGCGACAGATCAAGCCCCACGCCCTCGGTGTGCGGGCCCAGCCTGTGAGGCCCGACCTCAATTGGGGTGCGATACCTTGTTTCATGTGCCCTAACCTAGATTTGCGTGCCTTGACCTAGGTTTAAGAGTTGGGTTTCATTTCATGTGCCCTAACCTAGATTTACGTGCCTTGACCTAGGTTTAAGAGTTGTGTTTCGTTTTGTGTGTCTTGCATAGAATTACATGCATTCATTTTGGGTTGCGTGCATTTACTTGAAAAACGTGCATTCGTCTCGTAGTTCGAGCCTTACCTCGTAGTACATGCCCTAAACCTAGGAAAGCATGCCCTCACGCTAATCAAGAAAGCATCTTACACGAAGCACTAGATCATTAATTAATCCTACAAACTCCACTAACTAATATTAAAAGGCTAAGTCAACTCACTAGAAGACGAAATTTCACAAAAAGCTAAACATTCTTATTCTTTATTTTTTATTATTTTGCATATCCCAAACACACAATTAAATAATGCTCAATCAAGATAAAAAATTCACATTCTTGCACAAGCTTGGCCAACCACTATTTGCATATTGAACTAGCATTGCATAATTTATTAACATTCCTAGACATTCTTTGACAAGTTATGACCCAAAGCAAAAACAAATATGACTCAAAACCCTACCCAATGCACCCCCCAATCTCGATACAATCAAATGCCCATGCTAGGATGATTCAAATTATGCTCCTTGAAGACACAAATTCTGAATTTTGCAAGCCCTAGGCCGACACATGCATCAACTCCTCAAGCTTTTCATTCTTTCTCTCATTTCCTCTCTTTCTCTCATTCTTTCTCTCATCTCTTCTCTCTCTCTCTCGGCCTTGGCTGAAATTCTACTCTCCATAGCTTGAGTTCATCATCCTAAGGTTCTTCAAGACATGCAAGTTGCTAAGGAGCTCGACCAAGCAAGCTAGATTGCAAAAAAACACACATGCAAGTTCATTTCGGCTTAGGTAAGTTTAATAGCTCCTATTTCTTTTTCTTTTTGTTCTAGCCACTTGCACATACTAAGAACATGGTTACTAAGCTAGGAAATTAGAGAATCTCAAGTTGTCTCTCGGCTAAGCAAGGAAAAAGGTCGACATTGTGCTTCATCAAGAGTTTGTGCATCTTCTTTGTTGTCTTGCTAAGGTGAGGGCTAAAACTCTTTTTAAAGGCTTTCAAAAACCACATGCATGCCCTTAAATGTCTATTTTTACGTTTGTACTTGTGATATATGTGTGTACATGAGCTTTGGTAAACATGCATGGCAAGATATTTGGCTAGAATGTGAAGATAGGTGAAATCGCGTATTTGGCAGCTTTCTGTTCTGTTGGAGCGAAGTGATTTTGACCAGGTAAATGATTTTGAAAATGTGTGAAAATTGGTAGGTGACTAGTTCTGCCAGTTATGAGAATTTTTCGTAGAAATAGGCCAAAGCTAATTTTGATTATAAGGTCCCCAAATTGGCAAAACATTGAAAGGTATCCAAATCTGGAAAATCTGGGAAATGAAGCAGGTTTTGGCAGATTCACTGTCCATGTAGAATGAACCAGTTTTGACTTAGTAAATGATATACAAAATGCATGAAATTTGGTTTTCTGATATATTTTTCAGTTCTGGACATTTTTTTCAGAAATAGACTGAGGCTAAATCTGACCTTACGGTCCTAAAAAACGACAGGTATTGAAATGTATGCAAATCTGGACAATTTTACGTAGTCTCACGGTTTTGTCTATAACTCTTGAATCTGAACTCCAAATGATGCGAGGTTTGTTTCTGGATTTAGTTCATTCCTTAATCTTTAATTTGACATGTTGTTCACTGGAATTGGAGATTTTTTTCTTGTCTCAATGATTGTGAGAAAACAGACCAATGCTGTGAGGTTTTCATCTTGTGATATGCTTTGAAAATTATTGTAACTTCTCTTATTGTATCGAATGCTTGGGATTGTGGCACTTGGATGTTGTGTGGACTGTTTTGAATGCTTGAGGGTGTTCTAATTAATAGATGCGTGGCTTGAGTTTATTTACGTGACAACTTAGGGCTTAATCGCACGGGTGAGCATGAATTGAAACCCTAATGACTAGGTAAACTCGGTAAGTGTTGATCCTATGAATATCATGTTTAATTATGTGATTAGTAGGCTTCCCGTAGTTGCCCTTATAGCCCTAAATATGATTCCGATGATTACATGTTGACAAGTAGGCCATTCTTGCACCCAGTCCCACGTAGATGTCGTTGCACGTTGTATGACCTTATTATTTGATTATGTGAACTTCGAAATGAGTTATATGACTTGGTCTACATGCGTTACATGGCTGCCCGTTTAATATTCATATAACTCCATGTGCTTTATAAGTGAAATTACATGTCATATCGTGCCTCGCGTGTTTACTTGTCAATGTGCAATCTTATGACTGCTCGGAGGCAACCTACTTTGTTGTCCTCCTAATGTGATATATTAAATTTCATAAATGTGCATTGCATACAACGTTGCAACCTTTCATTCTGGAGTGGTAGCGTTCACGCACACTGGGCAGCATCGAGCTTGCCAGTGCAACCGTGACTACCATTGTCCAATTCCCTCTCTCGCTTGGGGGCTAGACTTCCTCGGATAGTTGGGTCATAGGATTTTAGGGTACATCCGGAGTACACGCATTTGGCGTGATAAGGCAATGATTTGAAGTTGGCCGCAACAACTGATACTAGAAATGAATTGAGAGCAAAAGCTCACCGTATCATTTTCACTATGTGTATAAGTACTCTCGCTTGGTTCCTAGAGGACCTCAGGGAGGAAAGATGGCTAATTGTGTTCCTTTACCTTTATATTACATGATGTACTTACTTGTGATATATGTCATGCTTGCAAAAAGGGTTTTCATAAGTTGAACCGAAAAATTAGTTTCAAAACTTATTTCTCATTCCCCCTCGCTGAGTTCATAAGGATTCACCCTCTTTTATCATCTCAGGTGAAGAAGACCAGGAACAAGTATCCAAGGACAACGTGCCTAACGATGATTCCTTGGAATGATTGCTTGCCCTACGTGCCTTACTTGACTATGGCCATTTTGTGAACAATATGTTGCTTGAAGACTATTTCTTGTGTTGCTTATTGTTGTATTGTAAATGACCCCCATTGTAATTTGGGGTCTAATTTTGGCTTGTACTGATCATAACTAGATAGACACTACTATGGTCATTTTTGTTATCGCTACTGGTTAGTATCTATCGTAGGCTTAAGAAGTATTAGGTAAAGGATTAAGTAAAATGAATCTATCCAATCTTAAGCAGGTACTCATTGGTAAGCCAAGATCAACAGGTACTTTTGTAACAAGTATTGACAAACAAATGAAACATAGTATGTATCATGCTAGGTTGTTAATAAAACAAGACTTCGAGTTAACTAGTAGGCGTTTCGACAGGTGATAAATAGTAATCTTAGTTGGAAATGAATTTGAGATTGAAAGTTGGAGGCCTTTAGAAAATTCGGTCAAACTAAAGAGCCCAATTATAGCCGTTATGCTGCCGGTTTTTCGGAGAATTTGTGGAGTTTAGGCTAAACGTTAAGTGTTAAACTTTCATGAACGATTAAGTATGTGATATGACTTGAATGTTTAGATCACACCCTAGTCTAACCTTATAGGTCGGGTTGGGGCATGATACCTTATCTTAATGGTATCAGTGCTTAGATTGCTTAAGCCGGGTTTAACTCTCGGACCATGGGTAGAAGCCCTAAGATTATCGGGATGACTTGTTTATGTGTGATAATGTGTGATAATGTTAATTGTGCCTTCTCTATCTCTCTGTGTTTGTGTGATTAACATGTCTTAACTCTTTCTAGAACTGTGTGTTTATGTAAAATTATATGTTGTATACCTTATACATTAAATTATTGTCTTGTCGTAGTCTAATAAATCGTGCATCGTAATTTGTGCCTATAGATGGCTGGCCCTAGTACCTGCACTACTAATAGGAGCGGTGAGCCCCAAGAGACCGAAGATGCTCATCAAACTAATCTCGGCATGGCTATGTTTAACATGATGGCGAATGCCATGGACTGCATGTCACGAGTGATGGAACGTCAAGATGCACGTGAAGCAAACAACAACAACAACAGGAATGATGGTAACCATGGGAGACATAGCAGAATGCAGGAGTTTCTTGACTTTCGCCCGTCCAAATTCCACGGGTAAGCTGATGATGAAAAGGCAGAGGCTTGACTGTCTGAGATCCAGAGGATTTTCAGGCCATTTGACTATACTAATGAAGAAAAGGTGGAGTTCGCTGTGTTTCTGTTGCACGGGGATGCTGAGCATTGATGGCACACTGTGGAGGCACTTTGGGAAACTGATCATACACCTCACTTGTGGGGTAATTTCGTTAAGGCATTCAAGGAAAAATACGTACCTACAGTTTTCAGGCAGAGGCAGATTGAGGAATTCATGAACTTGAACCAGGGTAACATGACGGTGGCCCAGTACGAGGCTCATTTAGACCGATTGTCCTGCTATGCTCAATACATGGTCAGTACCCCCGAGGTGAAGATGTGGAAATTTGCGAATGGGTTGAGGCCAGAAATTCAGGACCAGTTGGCTTCGCACGACTTCGATACTTATTCTGCTCTCCTTGCTGCTGCTTCCTGGGTTGAGAAGAAAAAACTTGATAGAGTCGGTTCGAGCCATCCGAACAAGAAACCATATCAGCCTCTAGGTCAACAGAGGAAATTCCAGAGTCAGAGTCGCAGTCAGGGCCAGAGCCAGAACAGACCAGTTAATAACCGTGGCCTGACTAAAGCACCATCAGCCTCTTCCACTCGTGAATCCACTGGTAGTTCACCTGCTACTCAGTCTATCAACTGTTCTTATTGTGACAAGAAGGGTCACACTGAGGCCCAGTGCTGGAAGAAGTCAGGACGATGTGTGCGGTGTGGCAGTGATCAGAATCAGATCAAGGATTGTCCTAAAAGGCAAGGAAGACAAAATCAAGTTAAACCAGCTGGTAGAGGCAAGACTCCAATTCCTAGAGTTCAGGCTCGAGCTTATGCTATTGAGTGCGAGGAGCTTCCAGAGGAGACCGCTGTTGTTGAAGGTACATTCTTGATACTGAATCAACCTCTTAGGGTGCTAATTGATCCAGGTGCTACTTATTCACTTATTACTCCCTTATGTGCGCAACGTGTGAAACTGAGAGTTGTATGTTTGCCTTACGAAGTAGAGGTTGGTACTCTGATGGGTTCTAAACTTGTCACTCGTTCAACTTATAAAGCATGTAAAATCCAAATTAAAGATAGGAAATTCTCAACCAATCTTATTGTATTACCTTTTTGAGACTATGAAGTCATATTTGGGATGAACTGGTTGGTAAAGCATCATGCCCAACTAGATTGTCGGACGAAGATTGTAACGTTCTAGATACCTGGTCAACTAATACTGGAGGTAATGAGTCGAAGAGATTTCACCGGGAGTTCCATCATTTCATCTACGAAAGCAGTGAAGTCCTTGAGAAAATGGTGTAGTGGATACTTAGCTTACCTCATCAACAAGCCGTCGGACAAAGCTAAGTTGGAGGAGATGCTAGTGATTAAAGATTATGCAGATGTGTTTCCAGAAGAATTGCCCGATTTACCCCCAAATCCGGACATTGAGTTCATGATAGAATTATTACCTGACACCCAGCCGATATCTAAAGCTCCCTATCGTATGGCACTAGCCGAGCTACAAGAATTGAAGGACTAATTGCAAGGATTGTTGAAGAAGGGGTTTGTTCAACCAAGTTCTTCTTCATGGGGTGCACCAGGATTACCGAGGATTGAACCAAGTGACTGTCAAGAAAATACCCACTTCCACTGATTGACGAGTTATTTGATCAACTTCAAGGAGCCAAAGTGTATTCAAAGCTCGACTTGAGGCAATGGTACTATCAGTTGTAGATAAAAAAGGAGGATGTGCCTAAAACGGCTTTCAGGACGAGATATGGGCATTATGAGTATGTGGTGATGCCATTTGGACTAACTAGTGCCCCTGCAGCTTTTATGGACTTGATGCACAGGGTGTTTCAACACTACTTGGACCAATTTGTGGTGATCTTCATTGATGATATTTTGGTATACTCGAAATCCGAGGCTGAGCATGAACAACATCTGCGATTGGTACTGCAGAAACTTCGAGAGCATTAATTGTATGCAAAGTTTAGCAAATGTGAATTTTGGTTGCAGCAGCTTGCATTTTTGGGGCACATCATATCCTAAGAGGGAATAGCAGTGGATCCAGCAAAGATAGAAGCGGTGATGTCTTGGAAGAAGCTAGAAAACGTTACGGAGGTTCGGAGTTTTCTTGGTCTAGCCGACTATTATCGGAGGTTCGTGAAGGATTTCTCAAAGATTGCAGGACCGCTTACAAAGCTCACTCAAAAGAAAACAAAGTTCGTGTAGGATGACAAGTGTGAGAATAGTTTCCAAGAATTGAAGAGACTATTGACTACCGCACCCGTTCTTGCATTGCCTGAAGGGAGTCAAGGTTTTGTAATCTATAGCTATGCTTCGAAGGAAGGACTGGGTTGTGTGTTGATGCAAAATGGTAGGGTGATTGCGTATGCTTCTAGGAAACCGAAGCCGTATGAATTGAACTACCCGACGCATGATTTGGAGTTAGCGGCTATTGTGTTTGCACTCAAGAAATGGAGGCACTATCTGTGGGGTAACAAGTTCGAGGTGTTTACTGATCACAAGAGCTTGAAATACTTGTTCTCACAAAAAGAGTTGAACATGAGGCAAAGATGGTGGATGGAGCTTTTGGATGATTATAACTGCACAATCAATTATGTGTCCAGTAAAGCAAATGTAGTTGCAGATGCCTTAAGTTAGAAAGCGAGCATGACAAAACTGGAAGTTAAGGTGCAGGAGTTGTTAGAGGAAGCATTTTTGTGGAAACCACAATTGACTCAAAAAGGGTTACTTTTTGCCACTACACAAGTTCAATCGACCTTGTTGTCTGAATTACTAGAGGCTCAACAGGAGGACCAACAGTTTCAGAAGATTAAAGAAAGCAACACAGATTTCAAGTTTCATGACGATGGTATTTGGAGGTTTAGGAATCAGATTTGTGTTCCTAATGAGCCAGAGCTGAAAAAGAAGATTCTTGAAGAAGCCCATAATTCAAGATATACTATTCACCCTGGCGGAACAAAGATGTACCAAGACTTGAAGCAACACTATTGGTGGAATAACATGAAGAGAGAGATTGCGGAGTTTGTGGCACGGTGTTTGACTTGCCAGAGAGTCAAAGCAGAACATCAACGACCGGCAGGTTTACTTCAACCGTTGGAGATTCCTCAATGGAAATGGGAACATATAACTATGGACTTTGTCATGGACCTGCCCAGGTCACGAAAGGGTCATGACGCCGTTTGGGTCATAGTGGATAGATTGACCAAGTCAGCGCACTTCTTACCGATGAAAAAGGAGGATAGTCCTGAGAAATTGGGAGATATATATCTGGCGGATATTGTAAGGTTGCACGGGATGCCTGTGAGTATTGTGTCGGATAGGGATCCTCGTTTTACTTCCCAATTTTGGAAGAGGCTGCAAGAAGCTTTGGGAACGAAGTTGAGTTTCAGCACGGCTTATCACCCTCAGACTGATGGACAATCCGAGAGAACTATTTAGATTCTGGAGGATATGCTGAGGGCGTGTGTTTTAGACTTTGAAAAAGATTGGGAGAAATATCTATCTCTAGCGGAGTTCGCTTATAACAACAGTTATCAGGCCACTATCTGGATGGCCCCATTTGAGGCATTGTATGGACGTAAGTGTCGATCCCCAATTTACTGGGATGAAGTAGGTGAGACGAAGACTTTTGACCCGACCCTTCTACCTGAACTTATGAAGACTGTTGATAATGTCCACCTCATCCAGAAACAGATGCTTACTGCCCAGAGCAGGCAGAAAAGTTATGCAGACCGACGGAGACGGAGTCTAGAGTTTGAGGTCGGTGACAAGGTGTTCTTGAAGATATCACCTCAAAGGGGACTGATGAAACACGGCAAGGGTAGAAAGTTAAGCCCGAGGTTTGTAGGACCATTTGAGATATATGAGAAGGTTGGCAAGTTGGTGTATTGCCTAGAACTACCCCAAAACCTCTCCAATATCCACGACGTATTTCATGTTTCAATGCTACGGAAGTATCACCCTGATCCATCGCATATCTTGGAGCCAAAGCTATTGCAGCTTGGGGAGAACTTGTCTTATGAAGAGAAGCCCATTCGGATCCTAGACCAACAAGATCGGGAGTTGCGCAGCAAATCTATACCGATGGTGAAAGTGTTGTGGGATCATCATGGAGTTGAAGAAGCAACGTGGGAAAGGCGAGACCACATGGAGCAACAGTATCCAGCATTATTTCAAGGTAATATTGAATTTCGGGATGAAATTCTTTTAAGGAGGGGAGGATGTGAGGCCCGACCTCGATTGGCGTATGATACCTCATTTCGTGTGCCCTAACCTAGATTTGCATGCCTTGACCTAGGTTTAAGAGTTGTGTTTCGTTTTTTGTGCCTAACCTAGATTTGTGTGCCTTGACCTAGGTTTAAGAGTTGTGTTTCGTTTTGTGTGCCTTGCATTGAATTACGTGCATTCATTTAGGGTTGCGTGCATTTGCTTAGGAAATGTGCATTCGTCTCGTAGTTCATGCCTTACCTCGTAGTACATGCCCTAAACCTAGGAAAGCATACCCTCACGCTAATCAAGAAAGCATCTTACACGAAGCACTAGATCATTAATTAATCCTACAAACTCCACTAACTAATATTAAAATGCTAAGTCAACTCACTAGAAGACGAAATCTCACAAAAAACTAGACATTCTTATTCTTTATTCTTTATTCTTTTACATATTCCAAGCACCCAATTAAATAATGCTCAACCAAAACAAAAAACTCACATTCTTGCACAAGCTTGGCCGACCACTATTTGCATATTGAACTAGCATTGCATAATTTATTAACATTCCTAGACATTCTATGACAAGTTATGACACAAAGAAAAAAAAAATATGACTCAAAATCCTACCCAATGCACCCCAATCTCGACACAATCAAATGCCCATGCTAGGATGATTCAAATTATGCTCCTTGAAGACACAAATTCTGAATTTTGCAAGCCCTAGGCCGACACATGCATCAACTCCTCAAGCTTTTCATTCTTTCTCTCATCTCTTCTCTCTCTCTCTTGGCCTTGGCTGAAATTCTACTCTCCATAGCTTGAGTTCATCATCCTAAGGTTCTTCAAGACATGCAAGTTGCTAAGGAGCTCGACCAAGCAAGCTAGATTGCAAAAAAACACACATGCAAGTTCATTTCGGCTTAGGTAAGTTTAATAGCTCCTATTTCTTTTTCTTTTTGTTCTAGCCACTTGCACATACTAAGAACATGGTTACTAAGCTAGGAAATTAGAGAATCTCAAGTTGTCTCTCGGCTAAGCAAGGAAAAAGGTCGACATTGTGCTTCATCAAGAGTTTGTGCATCTTCTTTGTTGTCTTGCTAAGGTGAGGGCTAAAACTCTTTTGAAAAGCTTTCAAAAACCACATGCATGCCCTTAAATGTCTATTTTTACCTCTGTACTTGTGATATATGTGTGTACATGAGCTTTGGTAAACATGCATGGCAAGATATTTGGCTAGAATGTGAAGATAGGTGAAATCGCGTATTTGGCAGCTTTCTGTTCTGTTGGAGAGAAGTAATTTTGACCAGGTAAATGATGTTGAAAATGAGTGAAAATTGATAGGTTACTAGTTTTGCTAGTTCTGATTATTTTTCGTAGAAATAGGATAAAGCTAATTTTGAATCTAATGTCCCCAAAATGGCAAAACATTGAAGGGTGTCCAAATCTGGAAAATCTGGGAAAATGAAGCAAGTTTTGGCAGATTCACTGTCCTTGTAGAACGAACAAGTTTTGACTTAGTAAATGATATCAAAAATACATGAAATTTTGCGTGCTGCTATATTTTCAGTTATGGACTTTTTTGTCAAAAATAGACTAAGGCTAAATCTGACCCTAAGATCCTCAAAAACGATAGGTATTGAAATGTATGCAAATCTGGATAGTTTTGCGTAGTCTCACGGTTTTGGTTATAACTCTTGAATACGAACTCCAAATGATGCGAGGTTTGTTTCTGGATTTATTTCACTTCTTAAGCTTGAATTTGACATTTTGTTCACTGGAATTGGAGATTGTTTGCTTGTCTCAATGATTGTGAGAAAACAGACCAATGCAGTGAAGTTTTCATCTAGTGATATGCTTTGAAAATTATTGTAACTTCTCTTATTGTATCGAATGCTTGGGATTGTGGCACTTGGATGTTGTGTGGACTGTTTTGAATGCTTGAGGGTGTTCTAATTAATAGATGCGTGGCTTGAGTTTATTTACGTGACAACTTAGGGCTTACTCGCACGGATGAGCATGAATTGAAACCCTAATGACTAGGTAAACTCGCTAGGTGTTGATCCTATGAATATCGTGCTTAATTATGTGATTATTGGCTGCCCGTAGTTGCCCTTATAGCCCTAAATATGATTCCGATGATTACATGTTGACAAGTAGGCCATTCTTGCACCCAGTCCCACGTAGATGTCGTTGCACGTTGTATGACCTTATTATTTGATTAAGTGAACTTCGAAATGAGTTATATGACTTGGCCTACATGCTTTACATGGCTTCCCGTTTAATATTCATATAACTCCATGTGCTTTATAAGTGAAATTACCTGTCATATCGTGCCTCGCGTGTTTACTTGTCAATGTGCAATCTTATGACTGCTCGGAGGCAACCTACTTTGTTGTCCTCCTAATGTGATATATTAAATGTCATAAATGTGCATTGCATACAAGGTTGCAACCTTTCATTCTGGCGTAGTAGTGTTCACGCACACCGGGCGGCATCGGGCTTGCCGGTGCAACCGTGACTACCATTGTCCAATTCCCTCTCTCGCTTGGGGGCTAGACTTCTTTGAAGAGTTGGGTCGTAGGATTTCGGGGTACATCCGGAGTACACCCATTTGGCGTGATAAGGGGATGATTTGAAGTTGGCCGCAACAACTGATACTGGAAATGAACTGCGAGCAAAAGCTCACCGTATCCTTTTCACTATGTGTATAAGTACTCTCGCTTGGTTCCTAGAGGACCTCGGGGAGGAAAGACGGGTAATTGTGCTCCTTTACCTTTATATTACATGATGTACTTACTTATAATATATGTCATGCTTGCGAAAAGGGTTTTCATAAGTTGAACCGAAAAATGAGTTTCAAAACTTATTTCTCGTTCCCCCTCACTGAGTTCATAAGGACTCACCCTCTTTTATCATCTCAGGTGAAGAAGACCAGGAATAGGTACCGAGGACAATGTGCCTAACGATAATTCCTTGGAATGATTGCTTGCCCTACGTGCCTTACTTGACAATGGCCATTTTGTGAATGATATGTTGCTTGAAGAATATTTCTTGTGTTGCGTGTTGTTGTATTGTAAATGACCCCCGTTGTAATTTGGGGTCTAATTTTGGCTTGTACTGATCATAATTAGATAGACACTACTATGGTCGTTTTTGTTATCGCTACTGGTTAGTATCTATCGCAGGCTTAAGAAGTATTAGGTAAAGGATTAAGTAAAATGAATCTATCCAATCTTAAGCAGGTACTCATTGGTAAGCCAAGATCAACAGGTACTTTTGTAACAAGTATTGACAAACAAACGAGACATATTATGTATCATTCTAGGTCGTTAATCAAACGAGACTTCTAGTTAACTAGTAGACATTTCGACTGGTGAAAAATAGTAATCTTAGTTGGAAATAAATTTGAGATTGAAATTTGGAGGCCTTTAAAAAATTAGGTCAAACTAAAGAGCCCAATTACAACCGTTATGCTGCCGGTTTTTTGAAGAATTTGTGGAGTTTAGGCTAAATGTTAAGTGTTAAACTTTCATGAACGATTAAGTATGTGATATGACTTGAATGTTTAGATCACACCCTAGTCTAACCTTATAGGTCGGGTTGGGGCGTGACACAGCCTCTACGTGAAGCGAAGTTATCTTGCCCAAGGTGCCGTGGAATTCGATAATAGAAATGAGGTAGATAAAGTATCTTGGCAACCCTAACCGGGGCAAAATAAATTAAAAAGCGGGGTGCAACACAAGGACTTCCAGGGGCTCACCCATCCTAGTACTACTCTTGCCCAAACATGCTTAACTTCGGAGTTCTGATGGGATCCGGTGCATTAGTGCTGGTATGATCTGTCATGTTGTGGGCACAAATCCTTTATTTGTTGAGGGTTTATAATCCCAGCCGAAAGAGATGGCCCATTCAAAAGGCCCATTGGGCTTAACGATAACACATCCGCTTCAACAACACAGCATCCTCGCAAGAGGTGATATCAACGCATTGTAGGGCCCTCTAATGTCCCGCGAGTTAGGTTTTCGTCCTGTTAAAAGCACACGTCGTACGATCCGGGACGAAAAAATAGAGCAAAAGAAGAAATGTGGCCCAAAACTGATGAAAACATTTGATTTTGGGCTCAAAAAATGGGCACAGCCAAGCAGGCTTATTGCTCCCGTCGTAGAGCTCTCAGAGAGCTTTCCAACGGTATGCTGTGCACCGCGTAACTCCTTACGGATCAAAAGTTATGGGCACCGGAGCGATGGAGACCTGGTCACAAGCCCTACGTCCTCGGTTTGCGGGCCAAGCCTCAACATGAAACAAAGTTGTCTTGCCCATGGTGCATTGGGATTTGGTAATAGAAATGTGGTGCATAAAGTATCTTGGCAAGCCTAACCAGGGCAAAAAAAATTAAAAAGCGGGGTGCAACACGAGGACTTCCCAAGGGGTCACTCATCCTAGTACTACTCTCGCCCAAGCACGCTTAACTTCGGAGTTCTGATGGGATTCGGAGCATTAGTGCTGGTATGATTGCACCCGTCATGTTGAGGGCACAAATCCTTTATGTGTTGATGGTTCACAGTCCCAGCCCAGAGAGATGGCCCATTCAAAAGGCCCAATGGGCTTAACAACAACCCATCCGCTTCAACAACGCAGCATCCTAGTAAGACGTGATATCGATGCGTTGTAAGGCCTTGTAATTTCCCGCAAGTTAGGTTGTCGTCCTTTTAACAGCTCACGACGTACGATCCTGGATGGAAAAACAGAGCAAAAGAAGAAAAGTGGCACAAAACTGATGAAAACGTTCGATTTTGAGCTCCAAAAATAGGCACAGTCGAGCAGGCTTGTTGCCCCAGTAGTAGAGCTCTCGGGGAGCTTTCTAACGGTATCCTGTGCGCTGCGTAACTTTTTATGTATTAAAAGTTATGGGCACCGCAGCGACGGAGACCTGGTCATAAGCCCAACGCCCTCGGTTTGCAGGCCCAGCCTCTACGTGAAGCGAAGTTGTCTTGCCCAAGGTGCCGTGGGATACGGTAATGGAAATGCGGTGGATAAAGAATCTTGGCAACCGTAACCGGGGCAAAAAAAAATTGAAAAAAAGGGTGCAACACGAGGACTTCCTAGGGGGTCACCCATCCTAGTACTACTCTCACCCAAGCAAGCTTAACTTCAGAGTTCTAATGGGATCCGGTGCATTAGTGCTGGTATGATCGCACCCATCATGTTGTGGGCACAAATCCTTTATATGTTGACGGTTCACAATCCCAGTGCAGAGAGATGGCCCCTTCAAAAGGCCAAATGGGCTTAACGACAACCCATCTGCTTCAACAACGCAGCATCCTCGTAAGACGTGATATCGACGCATTGAAAGGCCCTGTAATATCCCGCAAGTTAGGTTGTCGTCCTTTTAACAGCTCACGACGTACGATCTGGGGCAGAAATATAGAGCAAAAGAAGAAAAGTAGCCCAAAACTGATGAAAATGTTTTATTTTGGGCTCCGAAAATAGGCACAGCCGAGGAGGCTTGCTGCCCCCGTCGTAGAGCTCTCGGAGAGCTTTCCAACGGTATGCTGTGTGCCGTGTAACTTCTTACGAATTAAAAGTTATGGGCACCAGAGCGACGGAGACCTGGTTACAACACCCACGCCCTCGGTTTACGGGCCTAGCCTCTACGTGAAGCGAAGTTATCTTGCCCATGGTGCCGTGGGATTTGGTAATAGAAATGAGGTGGATAAAGTATCTTGGCAACCCTAACCGGGGCAAAAAAAATTAGAAAATGGGGTGCAACACGAGGACTTCCTAGGGGGTCACCCATACTAGTACTACTCTCGCCCAAGCACGCTTAACTTCAGAGTTTTGATGGGATCCAGTGCATTAGTGTTGCTATGATCGCATCTGTCATGTTGAGGGCACAAATCCTTTAAGTGTTGTCGGTTCACAGTACCAGCCTAGAGAAATGGCCCATTCAAAAGGCCCAATGGGCTTAACGACAACCCATCCACTTCAACAACGCAGCATCTACATATGACGTGATATCGACGCATTGTAGGGTCCTGTAATATCCCACAAGTTAGGTTGTCGTCCTTTCAACAGCTCACGACGTACGATCCGGGACGAAAAAATAGAGCGAAAGATGAAAAGTGGACTGAAACGGATGAAAACGTTCTATTTTGGGTTCCAAAAATAGGCGCAGTTGAGCAGGCTTTCTGCCCTATCGTAGAGCTCTCAGAGAGCTTTCCAACAGTATGTTGTGCACTGTGTAACTCCTTACGGATTAAAAGTTATGGGCACCGGAGTAACGGAGACTTGGTCACAAGCCCTACGCCCTCGGTTTACGGGCCCAACCTCTACGAGAAGCGAAGTTGGCTTGCCCAAGGTGCCAGGGGATTTGGTAATAGAAATGTGGTGGATAAAGTATCTTGGCAACCCTAACCGGGGCAAAAAAAATTGAAAAGCGGGGGTACAACACGAGGACTTCCTAGGGGGTCACCCATCCTAGTACAACTCTCGCCCAAGCACGCTTAACTTCAGAGTTCTGATGGGATCCAGTGCATTTGTGCTGGTATGATCGCACCCATCATGTTGTGCACAAAAATCCTCTATGTGTTGACGGTTCACAGTCCCGGCCCAGAAAGATGGCCCATTCAAAAGGCCAAATGGGCTTAACGACAACCCGTCCACTTTAACAATGCAGTATCCTCGTATGACGTGATATCGACGCATTGAAGGGCCTTGTAATATCCTGCGTGTTAGGTTTTCGTCCTTTTAACAGCTCACGACGTACGATCCCGGACAGAAAAACAGAGCAAAAGAAGAAAAGTGGCCAGAAACTAATGAATACGTTCGATTTTAGGCTCCGAAAATAGGCGCAGCACAGTAAGCTTGCTACCCCCGTAGTAAAGCTCTCGGAGAGCTTTCCAATGGTATGTTGTGCGCCGCGTAACTCCTTACCAGTTAAAAGTTATGGGCACCGGAGCGACGGAGACCTAGTCATAAGCCCCACGCCCTTGGTTTGCAGGCCCAGCCTTTACGTGAAGCGAAGTTGTCTTGCCCAAGGTGCCGTGGGATTCGGTAATAGAAATGCGGTGGATAAAGAATTTTGGCAACCCTAATCGGGGCAAAAAAAATTGAAAAGGGGGAAGGGGGGGCAACACGTGTACTTCCCAGGGGGTCACCGATCCTAGTACTACTCTCGCCCAAGCACGCTTAACTTCGGAGTTCTGATGGGATCCGGTACATTAGTTCTGGTATGATCGCACCCATCATGTTGAGGGCACAAATCCTTTATGTGTTGACGGTTCACAGTCCCAGCCCAGAGAGATGGCCCATTCAAAAGGCCCAATGGGCTTAACGACAACCCATCCGCTTCAACAACGTAGCATCCTCGTAAGACGTGATATTGACGCGTTGATGGGCCCTGTAATATCCCGCAAGTTAGGTTTTTGTTGTTTTAACAGCTCACGACGTACAATCCTTGACGAAAAAACATAGCAAAAGAATAAAAGTGGCCCTAAACTGATGAAAACGTTAGACTTTGGGCTTCGACAATAGGCACAGCCGAGCATACTTGCTGCCCCCGTCGTAGAGCTCTCGGAGAGCTTTCCAACGGTATGCTGTGTGCCGCATAACTTCTTACGGATTAAAAGTTATGGGCACCAGAGCGACTGAGACCTGGTCACAACACCCAGGCCCTCAGTTTGGGGGCCTAGTCTCTACGTGAAGCGAAGTTGTCTTCCCCATGGTACCGTGGGATTCGTTAATAGAAATGAGGTGGATAAAGTATCTTGGGAACCCTAGTCGGGGCAAAAAAAATTAAAAAATGCGGTGCAACATGAGGACTTCCCATGGGGTCACCCATCCTAGTACTACTATCGCCCAAGCACGCTTAACTTCGGAGTTCTGATGGGATCCGGTGCATTAGTGTTGGTATGATCACACCCCTCATGTTGAGGGCACAAATCCTTTATGTGTTGACGGTTCACAGTACCAGCCCAGAGAAATGGCCAATTCAAAAGGCACAATGGGCTTAATGACAACCCATCCGCTTCAACAACACAGCATCCTCGTATGACGTGATATCGAAGCGTTGTAGGGCCCCGTAATATCTCGCGAGTTAGGTTAGCGTCCTTTTAACAACTCACAACCTACGATCCTGGATGGAAAAACAGAGCAAAAGAATAAAATTGGCTCGAAACTGATGAAAATGTTCAATTTTGGGCTACAAAAACTGGCGCAGTCGAGCAAGCTAGCTGCCCTCGTCGTAGAGCTCTTGAAGAGCTTTCCAACGGTATACTGTGCTCTGCGTAACTCCTTACAGATTAAAAGTTATGGGCATCGGAGCGACGGAGACCTGGTCGTAATCCCCACGCCCTCGGTTTGCGGGCCCAGCCTCCAAGTGAAGCGAAGTTGTCTTGCCCAAGGTGCCGTGGGATTCGATAATATAATTGTGGTGGGTAAAGTATCTTGCCGACCCTAACCGGGGCAAAAAAAATTGAAAAGCAGAGGTGCAACACGAGGACTTCCCAGGGGGTCACCCATCGTAGTCAACTCTCGCCCAAGCACGCTTAACTTCGGAGTTCTGATGGGATCCAGTGCATTTGTGCTGGTATGATCACACCCATCA
This sequence comes from Ehretia macrophylla, assembly GCA_037974665.1. Lineage (NCBI taxonomy): Eukaryota > Viridiplantae > Streptophyta > Magnoliopsida > Boraginales > Ehretiaceae > Ehretia > Ehretia macrophylla. The sequence goes on from CM075769.1 coordinate 72,638,682, forward strand.
TGTTGTGCGCAAAAATCCTTTATGTGTTGACGGTTCACAGTCCCAACCTAGAGAGATGGCCCTTTCAAAAGGCTCAATGGGCTTAACGACAACCCATCCGCTTCAACAACGCAGTATTCTCGTAAGACGTGATATCGACACATTGAAAGGCCCTGTAATATCCTGCATGTTAGGTTTTCGTCCTTTAACAGCTCACGATGTACGATCCCGGACGTAAAAACAGAGTGATAGAAGAAAAATGGCCCGAAACTGATGAATACGTTCGATTTTGGGCTCTGAAAACAAGCGCAGCAAAGCAATCTTGCTGCTCCCGTAGTAGAGCTCTCGGGGAGCTTTCCAATGGTATGCTGTGCGCCGCGTAACTCCTTACCGGTTAAAAGTTATGGGCACCGGAGCGACGGAGACTTAGTCACAAGTCGTACGCCCTCGGTTTACGGGCCCTGCCTCTACGTGAAGTGAAGTTGTCTTGCCCAAGGTGCCGTTGGATTCGGAAATAGAAATTCGGTGGATAAAGAATTTAGGCAACCCTAACCGGGGAAAAAAAATTGAAAAGGGGGGTGCAACACGTGGACTTCCCAAGGGGTCACCCATCCTAGTACTACTCTCGCCCAAGCATGCTTAACTTCGGAGTTCTGATGGGATCCGGTGCATTAGTGCTGGTATGATCGCACCCTTCATGTTAAGGGCACAAATCCTTTTTGTGTTGACGGTTCACAATCCCCGCCCAGAGAGATGGCCCATTCAAAAGGCCCAATGGGCTTAACAACAACCCATCCGCTTCAACAACGCAGAATCCTCATAAGACGTGATAACGCCGCATTGTAGGACTCTGTAATATCCCGCGAGTTAGGTTATCGTCCTTTTAAAAGCTCACGACGTATGATCCGGGATGGAAAAACATAGCAAAAGAAGAAAAGTGTCCCGAAACTAATGAAAACGTTCGATTTTGGGCTCTGAAAACAGGCGCAGCCAAGTAGGCTTGCTGCCACCATTGTAGAGCTCTAGGAGAGCTTTCCAATGGTATGCTCTCCCCTGTGTAACTCCTTACAGATTAAAAGTTATGGGCACCAGAGCGACGGACACCTGGTCAAAAGCCTTACGCCCTCGGTTTGGGTGCCCAGCCTCTACGTGAAGCGAAGTTGTCTTGCCCAAGGTGCCATGGGATTTGGTAATAGAAATGTGGTGGATAAAGTATCTTGGCAACCCTAACCGGGTCAAAGAAAATTGAAAAGAGGGGATGCAACACTAGGACATCCCAGGGGGTCACCTATCCTAGTACTACTCTCGCCCAAGCACGCTTAACTAAGGTGTTCTGATGGGATCCGGTGCATTAGTGCTGGTATGATCGCACCCGTCATTTTTAGGGCACAAATCCTTAATGTGTTGACGGTTCACAGTCACAGCCCAGAGAGATGGCCATTCAAAAGGCCCATTGGGCTTAACGACAACCCATCCGCTTCAACAACGTAGTATCCTCATAAGATGTGATATTGATGCATTGAAGGGCCCTGTAATATCCTGCAACTTAGGTTGTCGTCATTTTAACAGCTCACGACGTACGATCCTTGACGAAAAAATAGAGCAAAAGAAGAAAAGTGGCACGAAACTGATGAAAACGTTCGACATTGGGCTTCGACAATAGGCACAGCCGAGCAGGCTTGCTGCCTCCGTCGTAGAGCTCTCGGAGAGCTTTCCAACGGTATGCTATGCGCCGCATAACTCCTTACAGATCAAAAGTTATGGGCACCAGTGCAGCGGAGACCTAGTCATAAGCCTCACGCCCTCGGTTTGCGAGCCCAGCCTTTACGTGAAGTGAAGTTGTCTTGCCCAAGGTGCCGTGGGATTCGGCAATAGAAATTTGATGGATAAAGCATCTTGGCAAGGCTAACCGGGGCAAAAAAAATTGAAAAGGGGGAGGCAACACGTGTACTTCCCAGGGGGTCAGCCATCTTAATACTACTCTTGCCCAAGCACGCTTAACTTCGGAGTTCTACTGGGATCCGGTGCATTAGTGCTGGTATGATCGAACCCGTCATGTTGAGGGCAGAAATCCATTATGTGTTGACGGTTCACAGTCCCAACCTAGAGAGATGGCCCATTCAAAAGGCCCAATGGGCTTAACAACTACCCATCCGCTTCAACAATGTAGCATCCTCGTAAGACGTGATATTGACGCGTTGAAGGGCCCTGTAATATCATGCAAGTTAGGTTTTTGTCATTTTGACAGCTCACGACGTACGATCCTTGACGAAAAAACAGGGCAAAAGAAGAAAAATGGCCCGAAACTGATGAAAACGTTTGACTTTGGGCTTCGACAATAGGCACAACCGAGCATGCTTGCTGCCCCCGTCGTAGAATTCTCGGAGAGCTTTCCAACGGTATGCTGTGTGTTGTATAACTTCTTACGGATTAAAAGTTATGGGCACCAGAGCGATTGAGACCTGGTCAAAACACCCACGCCTTCGGTTTGGGGGCCTAGCCTCTACGTGAAGCGAAGTTGTCTTGCCCATGGTACCGTGAGATTCGGTAATAGAAATGAGGTGGATAAAGTATCTTGGTAACCTTAGTCGGGGCAAAAAAAATTAAAAAATGGTGTGCAACACGAGGACTTCCCAGGGGGTCACCCATCCTAGTACTACTCTCGCCCAAGCACGCTTTACTTCGAAGTTCTAATGGGATCTGGTGCATTAGTGTTGGTATGATCACACCCGTCATGTTGAGGGCACAAATCCTTTATGTGTTGACGGTTCACAATACCAGCCCAGAGAAATAGCCCATTCAAATGGCACAATGGGCTTAACAACAACCCATCCGCTTCAACAACACAGCATCCTTGTATGACATGATATCAAAGCATTGTAGGGCCCCGTAATATCCCGTGAGTTAGGTTGGCGTCCTTTTACAAGCTCACAACCTACGATCCTGGATGGAAAAACAGAGCAAAAGAAGAAAAGTGGCTCGAAACTGATGAAAACGTTCAATTTTGAGCTACAAAAACAGGCTCAGTCGAGCAGGCTTGCTGGCCCAATCGTAGCGCTCTTGGAGAGCTTTCCAACGGTATGCTGTGCACCGCGTAACTCCTTATAGATTAAAAGTTATGGGCATCGGAGCGACGGAGACCTGGTCACAAGCCGTACGCCCTCAGTTTGTAGGCCCAGCCTCTAGGTGAAGCGAAGTTGTCTTGCCCAAGGTGCCGTGGGATTTGGTAATAGAAATGTGGTGGCTAAAGTATCTTGGCAACCCTAACCGGGGCAAAAAAAATTGAAAAATGGGGGTGCAATACGAAGACTTCCCTGGGGGTCACCCATCCTAGTACAACTCTCGCCCAAGCACGCTTAACTTCGGAGTTCTGATGGGATCCAGTGTATTTGTGTTGGTATGATCACACCCATCATGTTGTGCGCAAAAATCCTTTATGTGTTGACGGTTCACAGTCCCAACCCAGAGAGATGGCCCATTCAAAAGGCCCAATGGGCTTAACGACAACCCATCTGCTTCAATAACGTAATATCCTCGTAAGATGTGATGTCGACGCAATGAAAGGCCCTGTAATATCCCGTGTGTTACATTGTCGTCCTTTTAACAGCTCACAACGTACGATCCTGGACGTAAAAATAGAGCGAAAGAAGAAAAGTGGCCCGAAACTGATGAATACGTTCGATTTTGGGCTTTGAAAACAGGCGCAGCGAAGCAGGCTTGATGCTCCTGTAGTAGAGCTCTCGGAGAGCTTTCCAATGGTATGTTGTACGCCGTGTAACTCCTTACCAGTTAAAAGTTATGGGCACCGGAGCGACGGAGACCTAGTCACATGCCCCATGCCCTCGGTTTGCTGGCCCAGCCTCTACGTGAAGCGAAGTTGTCTTGCCCAAGGTGCCGTGGGATTCAGTAATAGAAATGCGGTGGATGAAGAATTTAGGCAACCCTAACCGGGGATAAAAAAATTGAAAAGGGGGTGCAACACGTGGACTTCCTAAGGGGTCACCATCCTAGTACTACTCTCGCCCAAGTATGCTTAACTTCGGAGTTCTGAAGGGATCCGGTGCATTAGGGCTGGTATGATCGCACCTGTCATGTTGAGGGCACAAATCCTTTATGTGTTGACGGTTCACAATCCCCGCCCAGAGAGATGGCCCATTCAAAAGGCCCAATGGGCTTAACAACAACCCATCCGCTTCAACAACGCAGCATCGTCGTTAGACGTGATATCGATGCATTGAAGGGCAGTGTAATATGCCGCGAGTTAGGTTGTCGTCCTTTTAACAGCTCACGACGTACGATCCAAGACGAAAAAACAGAGCAAAAGAAGAAAAGTGGCCCGAAACTGATGAAAACTTTTTATTTTGGGCTCCGAAATCAGGCGCAGCCAAGTAGGCTTGTTGCCACCATTGTAGAGCTCTAGGAGAGCTTTCCAATGGTATGCTGTGCGCCGCGTAACTCCTTACCGGTTAAAAGTTATGGGCACCGGAGCGACGGAGACCTAGTCACAAGCCCCACGCCCACGGTTTGCGAGCCTAGCCTTTACGTGAAGTGAAGTTGTCTTGCCCAAGGTGCCGTGGGATTCGGTAATAGAAATTCAGTGGATAAAGTATTTTGGCAACCCTAACCGGGGCAAAAAAATTGAAAAGGGGGAGGCAACACGTGTACTTCCCAGGGGGTCAGCCATCTTAATACTACTCTTGCCCAAGCACGCTTAACTTCGGAGTTCTACTGGGATCCGGTGCATTAGTGCTGGTATGATCGAACCCGTCATGTTGAGGGCAGAAATCCATTATGTGTTGACGGTTCACAGTCCCAACCTAGAGAGATGGCCCATTCAAAAGGCCCAATGGGCTTAACAACTACCCATCCGCTTCAACAATGTAGCATCCTCGTAAGACGTGATATTGACGCGTTGAAGGGCCCTGTAATATCATGCAAGTTAGGTTTTTGTCGTTTTGACAGCTCACGACGTACGATCCTTGACGAAAAAACAGAGCAAAAGAAGAAAAATGGCCCGAAACTGATGAAAACGTTTGACTTTGGGCTTCGACAATAGGCACAACCGAGCATGCTTGCTGCCCCCGTCGTAGAACTCTCGGAGAGCTTTCCAACGGTATGTTGTGTGATGTATAACTTCTTACGGATTAAAAGTTATGGGCACCAGAGCGATTGAGACCTGGTCAAAACACCCACGCCTTCGGTTTGGGGGCCTAGCCTCTACGTGAAGCGAAGTTGTCTTGCCCATGGTACCGTGAGATCCGGTAATAGAAATGAGGTGGATAAAGTATCTTGGTAACCTTAGTCGGGGCAAAAAAAATTAAAAAATGGGGTGCAACACGAGGACTTCCCAGGGGGTCACCCATCCTAGTACTACTCTCGCCCAAGCACGCTTTACTTCGGAGTTCTAATGGGATCTGGTGCATTAGTGTTGGTATGATCACACCCGTCATGTTGAGGGCACAAATCCTTTATGTGTTGACGGTTCACAATACCAGCCCAGAGAAATAGCCCATTCAAATGGCACAATGAGCTTAACAACAACCCATCCGCTTCAACAACACAGCATCCTTGTATGACATGATATCAAAGCATTGTAGGGCCCCGTAATATCCCGTGAGTTAGGTTGGCGTCCTTTTACAAGCTCACAACCTACGATCCTGGATGGAAAAACAGAGCAAAAGAAGAAAAGTGGCTCGAAACTGATGAAAACGTTCAATTTTGAGCTACAAAAACAGGCTCAGTCGAGCAGGCTTGCTGGCCCAATCGTAGCGCTCTTGGAGAGCTTTCCAACGGTATGCTGTGCACCGCGTAACTCCTTATAGATTAAAAGTTATGGGCATCGGAGCGACGGAGACCTGGTCACAAGCCGTACGCCCTCAGTTTGTAGGCCCAGCCTCTAGGTGAAGCGAAGTTGTCTTGCCCAAGGTGCCGTAGGATTTGGTAATAGAAATGTGGTGGCTAAAGTATCTTGGCAACCCTAACCGGGGCAAAAAAAATTGAAAAATGGGGGTGCAATACGAAGACTTCCCTGGGGGTCACCCATCCTAGTACAACTCTCGCCCAAGCACGCTTAACTTCGGAGTTCTGATGGGATCCAGTGTATTTGTGTTGGTATGATCACACCCATCATGTTGTGCGCAAAAATCCTTTATGTGTTGACGGTTCACAGTCCCAACCCAGAGAGATGGCCCATTCAAAAGGCCCAATGGGCTTAACGACAACCCATCTGCTTCAATAACGTAATATCCTCGTAAGATGTGATGTCGACGCAATGAAAGGCCCTGTAATATCCCGTGTGGTACATTGTCGTCCTTTTAACAGCTCACAACGTACGATCCTGGACGTAAAAATAGAGCGAAAGAAGAAAAGTGGGCCGAAACTGATGAATACGTTCGATTTTGGGCTTTGAAAACAGGCGCAGCGAAGCAGGCTTGATGCTCCTGTAGTAGAGCTCTCGGAGAGCTTTCCAATAATATGTTGTACGCCGTGTAACTCCTTACCAGTTAAAAGTTATGGGCACCGGAGCGACGGAGACCTAGTCACATGCCCCATGCCCTCGGTTTGCTGGCCCAGCCTCTACGTGAAGCGAAGTTGTCTTGCCCAAGGTGCCGTGGGATTCAGTAATAGAAATGCGGTGGATGAAGAATTTAGGCAACCCTAACCGGGGATAAAAAAATTGAAAAGGGGGTGCAACACGTGGACTTCCTAAGGGGTCACCATCCTAGTACTACTCTCGCCCAAGTATGCTTAACTTCGGAGTTCTGAAGGGATCCGGTGCATTAGGGCTGGTATGATCGCACCCATCATGTTGAGGGCTCAAATCCTTTATGTGTTGAAGGTTCACTATCCGAGCCCAGAGAGATGGCCCATTCAAAAGGCCCAATGGGCTTAACAACAACCCATTCACTTCAACAACGCCGCATCCTTGTAAGACGTGATATCGATGCATTGAAGGGCAGTGTAATATGCCGCGAGTTAGGTTGTCATCCTTTTAACAGCTCACGACGTACGATCCAAGACGAAAAAACAGAGCAAAAGAAGAAAAGTGGCCCGAAACTGATGAAAACTTTTTATTTTGGGCTCCGAAATCAGGCGCAGCCAAGTAGGCTTGTTGCCACCATTGTAGAGCTCTAGGAGAGCTTTCCAATGGTATGCTGTGCGCCGCGTAACTCCTTACCGGTTAAAAGTTATGGGCACCGGAGCGACGGAGACCTAGTCACAAGCCCCACGCCCACGGTTTGCGAGCCTAGCCTTTACGTGAAGTGAAGTTGTCTTGCCCAAGGTGCCGTGGGATTCGGTAATAGAAATTCAGTGGATAAAGTATTTTGGCAACCCTAACCGGGGCAAAAAAATTGAAAAGGGGGAGGCAACACGTGTACTTCCCAGGGGGTCAGCCATCTTAATACTACTCTTGCCCAAGCACGCTTAACTTCGGAGTTCTACTGGGATCCGGTGCATTAGTGCTGGTATGATCGAACCCGGCATGTTGAGGGCAGAAATCCATTATGTGTTGTCGGGTCACAGTCCCAAGCTAGAGAGACGGCCCATTCAAAAGGCCCAATGGGCTTAACAACTACCCATCCGCTTCAACAATGTAGCATCCTCGTAAGACGTGATATTGACGCATTGAAGGGCCCTGTAATATCATGCAAGCTAGGTTTTTGTCATTTTGACAGCTCACGACGTACGATCCTTGACGAAAAAACAGAGCAAAAGAAGAAAAATGGCCCGAAACTGATGAAAACGTTTGACTTTGGGCTTCGACAATAGGCACAACCGAGCATGCTTGCTGCCCCCGTCGTAGAACTCTCGGAGAGCTTTCCAACGGTATGTTGTGTGATGTATAACTTCTTACGGATTAAAAGTTATGGGCACCAGAGCGATTGAGACCTGGTCAAAACACCCACGCCTTCGGTTTGGGGGCCTAGCCTCTACGTGAAGCGAAGTTGTCTTGCCTATGGTACCGTGAGATCCGGTAATAGAAATGAGGTGGATAAAGTATCTTGGTAACCTTAGTCGGGGCAAAAAAAATTAAAAAATGGTGTGCAACACGAGGACTTCCCAGGGGGTCACCCATCCTAGTACTACTCTCGCCCAAGCACGCTTTACTTCGAAGTTCTAATGGGATCTGGTGCATTAGTGTTGGTATGATCACACCCGTCATGTTGAGGGCACAAATCCTTTATGTGTTGACGGTTCACAATACCAGCCCAGAGAAATAGCCCATTCAAATGGCACAATGAGCTTAACAACAACCCATCCGCTTCAACAACACAGCATCCTTGTATGACATGATATCAAAGCATTGTAGGGCCCCGTAATATCCCGTGAGTTAGGCTGGCGTCCTTTTACAAGCTCACAACCTACGATCCTGGATGGAAAAACAGAGCAAAAGAAGAAAAGTGGCTCGAAACTGATGAAAACGTTCAATTTTGAGCTACAAAAACAGGCTCAGTCGAGCAGGCTTGCTGGCCCAATCGTAGAGCTCTTGGAGAGCTTTCCAACGGTATACTGTGCACCGCGTAACTCGTTACAGATTAAAAGTTATGGGCATCGGAGCGACGGAGACCTGGTGACAAGCCCTATGCTCTCGGTTTGCGGGCCCAGCCTCTACGTGAAGCGAAGTTGTCTTGCCCAAGGTGCCGTGGGATTTGGTAATAGAAATGTGGTGGCTAAAGTATCTTGGCAACCCTAACCGGGGCAAAAAAAAATTGAAAAGTGGGGGTGCAACACGAGGACTTCCCAGGAGGTCACCCATCCTAGTACAACTCTCGCCCAAGCACGCCTAACTTCGGAGTTCTGATGGGATCCAGTGCATTTGTGTTGGTATGATCGCACCCATCATGTTGTGCGCAAAAATCCTTTATGTGTTGACGGTTCACAGTCCCAACCCAGAGAGATGGTGTGACACCCGAGAATTTCACCCTAAATTTATTATAATCGTTGCATACTTATGTGCGCATTTCTACCTGCATCATTTTTCTTGTTTAATTGTTTTATTGTGAGTTACTATTCATAATATTTTCGACTGTTTCGAAAGCTTGATTTTAAATTTTTCCTAGGTCACTCGACATTTAAAAGGAACCAAGGAATTTTCGTTTTGAACTTTCGAGCTTAGGAGTATGCGTTTGAAAAATATTTTCCGTGGGCCTTGAATAGTGTTACGTAAGAATAGTAACATTTGCAACTAAAAATAATTGAAATTGCATTTTGGCCTAGTTTGACTAAGTTTTTAATGGAATTTGACCCCATTTAATAACACATACACATACATAAAACAACTAACTCATCAATTAAAAGCCACATAACATATTAGCTCTCAAAACAATTGCAAAAATTCCCTCCATGTCCCCCCCATTTGGCCGTCCACTTCAAGAGAGGAAAGGAGAGAATTTTGCTTCAACATCCATGCACTTGAGCTCCTAGATTGATCTTGTGAGGATTTGGGAGCAACTTAGGACCTTCAACAAAGCCTCTACATCTTCAAAATTGTGAGGGAGATGCATTTTTTTGTTTTTAAAGTTTATGTGCATATATTGAATTTTATTGATTTGTTGATATTAGCTATAAAGCTTGTTATGAATGCTTTCTATGAGTTATTTGATGCCTATAGAGTTAACTTTTGAGGTTTGATAGCAAAGTTAATGGTTGAAACTTGAAATTGATCAAAGAGGTGATGAATAGTGCAGTGAATAGTAAAATCCGAAAATTTAGGGTTTTTTTTAATTATATAATTTGTTAATTGGCTTGAATTGATGCCTCATTTAGGTGCTCTAGACCCTAAGGAAGGTAATTGAAAAGCCACGTTAGGTTGAATCACTCGAATTTGAACTTTAGTGCATAAATCGCTTACTTTAAAAAGGGGGTTTTGCACGTTAGGCAATCCGGGCAAATTTGGGCATCGATTTGGGTATCCTTGAGCTAAGGAAGCACCTTTGGTGCTTTCGTTTCGCGAAATTGGGGTTCGGTTAGTATGGCTATAGTTCAAACCCGTTCGGGGCCTTCCCGAACTTTTGCTTAAAAATGAGATTTAGTGACTTTAAAGGGTACCTTTAAGCTTAATTAGGAATATAGAAAGACTAGGGTAGGATTGAGAATCTCGAACTATGCTTAGGAGAAAGAAAGCTCGATTAAAGAAAGGGGAAATGTAGTGTTTAGCCTTTTTAGTTGCATTTGAAACTTGTTGTGTGTTAGTAATGACTTGCATTGAATATTTAGGATGTATTTAAGTTATTTGAGTAGATTATTGGAATTAATTGTGTTGATTGCTACTTTTGGTATCTTAAAGTTAATATCGTGCTTATTTGAACTTTTATCGTGCATATATGTGAGGGCGGCCTACTTTGTCGTCCCTCTTACGTGTTATGTGATATATTGATTGTTTGTGACTTGTATTGGGTTGCGCAACCTAAATCGGACATGGTAGCGTCGAGAAACACGGGCGGCATCGGGCTTGCCGTGCTCCCTCGACTACCATGGTGCCTATTCCCTTCTCGCTGAGGCATACTCCACTACCCCAGAGGCGTGGTTCACCTGCTGGGCATGGACCTACCTCGGGAGAAAGGGTCGTAGGATCGGGATACCTGAGGAGTATCCCAATTGTTGGTGTTTGGGGTTTCCCGGCATGTTCGTGATGCTCGTGGTTTGTGGCTCGTGATTGAAGACTCGGAAGTGGAACCGTATCCTTTTTAAAAGTGGTTAATTGCTTGGTTTATTGTCTTGTTGGTTTATGTGGATTATATATGTTTTCTTGTGTTTGCATATCATATTGCACGTTGGCATGCTGCATCACCTCCCTCTCTGGGAAACTTTGTTGCTCATTCCTCATTTAACATGTTTCAGGTGAAGCTGAGGTGAATCCTCAGCTGATAGAAGAAGAGGAAGTTTACGTAGATCAGAATCCGTGACTTTGTGTGCTGAGGTGGATTTTATGTGCTTCTTGCGTGGAGTTCTTGTTAAAAATGTATTTTGAGGCTTTGGAGTCTTGTATATATATGTCTAGTAGATGTGTACTAGGATGTTAAAGAAAGTTGTTGGATTGTAATAATGAATTCTAGACTTTAATTTCCCTTGCATGCTTGGAGTGTTAGTTAATCTTCATATGGAACTTAGAATTTCATTGTATTTAATTACTTATGACTAAAACCAACTTATCTCGCATGCTTGTGTGCTTTAGTAGAATGTTGTTGCTCCAAGGCTCGGATGGCCTTGTGATTGTGTTTTAGCTTTGGAGACATTAGTAGATAAGTTGCTGTTATAGTTCAAAAGACTTGAGTGGCTATTTGCAGGTAACAGTATTGTCCTATAAACAGGGGAGACTCCGTCCGTTTTCCCCTAAAATTTTGTGCCCGGGGTTTGGAATTGGTTGAGAATAGCATGGTTATTAGAGCCTCCGGTCTCGTGAGGGATCGGGGCGTTACAGAAGTGGTATCAGAGCTTAGCTAGTTAGCTAGGCGCAAGGCGGGATAGGGTCTTTGGCTTGTGGGGTAGTGGCCTTAGTGTTAATGTGTTTAGAAAGTGTATGTGCATGTCTTATGGGATAAGAGAGTTAATGTGATCAATGTGCTTATGTGATCAACATGTTTTATTTGTTGAGTGAACTAGTTGTGGTTTATGTGCTTGTGTGATAAGTGATATGGATGTGGTTAACATGCTTGATGTGTTTACATGTTCAATGTGTTTATGTGATTAATGCGAGCTATGTGATTAACGTGCCTTGTGTGAATTATGTGCTTTGAGTACTTGAGTGCTCGATATGCTTTATATGACTAATGTGAATATGTGATTAACTTGTTTTATGTGAAATTATTGTTTAAATGACTTAGTAGTTTATGATTTGTGTATGTGAACTTGTTGCTTATATGACTTTACTTGTTATAAATTGCTAACGTGATCAATGTGTTTTATGTGTTAAGCATGCTTACGTGAAACAATGTGTTTTATCTATGAGGGTAACTTGCTTGTATGTGTAAGAATTGCGAGGACGCAATTAGTTTAAGGGGGAGAGGGGGGGACACCCGAGAATTTCACCCTAAATTTATTATAATCGTTGCATACTTATGTGCGCATTTCTACGTGCATCATTTTTCTTGTTTAATTGTTTTATTGTGAGTTACTATTCATAATATTTTCGACTGTTTCGAAAGCTTGATTTTAAATTTTTCCTAGGTCACTCGACATTTAAAAGGAACCAAGAAATTTTCGTTTTGAACTTTCGAGCTTAGGAGTATGCGTTTGAAAAATATTTTCCGTGAGCTTTGAATAGTGTTACGTAAGAATAGTAACATTTGCAACTAAAAATAATTGAAATTGCATTTTGGCCTAGTTTGACTAAGTTTTTAATGGAATTTGACCCCATTTAATAACACATACACATACATAAAACAACTAACTCATCAATTAAAAGCCACATAACATATTAGCTCTCAAAACAATTGCAAAAATTCCCTCCATGTCCCCCCCATTTGGCCGTCCACTTCAAGAGAGGAAAGGAGAGAATTTTGCTTCAACATCCATGCACTTGAGCTCCTAGATTGATCTTGAGAGGATTTTGGAGCAACTTAGGACCTTCAACAAAGCTTCTACATCTTCAAAATTGTGAGGGAGATGCATTTATTTGTTTTTAAAGTTTATGTGCATATATTGAATTTTATTGATTTGTTGATATTAGCTATAAAGCTTGTTATGAATGCTTTCTATGAGTTATTTGATGCCTATAGGGTTAACTTTTGAGGTTTGATAGCAAAGTTAATGGTTGAAACTTGAAATTGATCAAATAGGTGATGAATAGTGCAGTGAATAGTAAAATCCGAAAATTTAGGGTTTTTTTTATTATATAATTTGTTAATTGGCTTGAATTGATGCCTCATTTAGGTGCTCTAGACCCTAAGGAAGGTAATTGAAAAGCCACGTTAGGTTGAATCACTCGAATTTGAACTTTAGTGCATAAATCGCTTACTTTAAAAAGGGGGTTTTGCACGTTAGGCAATCCGGGCAAATTTAGGCATCGATTTGGGTATCCTTGAGCTAAGGAAGCACCTTTGGTGCTTTCGTTTCGCGAAATTGGGGTTCAGTTAGTATGGCTATAGTTCAAACCCGTTCGGGGCCTTCCCGAACTTTTGCTTAAAAAATGAGATTTAGTGACTTTAAAGGGTACCTTTAAGCTTAATTAGGAATATAGAAAGACTAGGGTAGGATTGAGAATCTCGAACTATGCTTAGGAGAAAGAAAGCTCGATTAAAGAAAGGGGAAATGTAGTGTTTAGCCTTTTTAGTTGCATTTGAAAATTGTTGTGTGTTAGTAATGACTTGCATTGAATATTTAGGATGTATTTAAGTTATTTGAGTAGATTATTGGAATTAATTGTGTTGATTGCTACTTTTGGTATCTTAAAGTTAATATCGTGCTTATTTGAACTTTTATCGTGCATATATGTGAGGGCGGCCTACTTTGTCGTCCCTCTTACGTGTTATGTGATATATTGATTGTTTGTGACTTGTATTGGGTTGCGCAACCTAAATCGGACATGGTAGCGTCGAGAAACACGGGCGGCATCGGGCTTGCCGTGCTCCCTCGACTACCATGGTGCCTATTCCCTTCTCGCTGAGGCATACTCCACTACCCCAGAGGCGTGGTTCACCTGCTGGGCATGGACCTACCTCGGGAGAAAGGGTCGTAGGATCGGGATACATCCGGAGTATCCCAATTGTTGGTGTTTGGGGTTTGCCGGCATGTTCGTGATGCTCGTGGTTCGTGGCTCGTGATTGAAGACTCGGAAGTGGAACCGTATCCTTTTTAAAAGTGGTTAATTGCTTGGTTTATTGTCTTGTTGGTTTATGTGGATTATATATGTTTTCTTGTGTTTGCATATCATATTGCACGTTGGCATGCTGCATCACCTCCCTCACTGGGCAACTTTGTTGCTCCTTCCTCATTTAACATGTTTCAGGTGAAGCTGAGGTGAATCCTCAGCTGATAGAAGAAGAGGAAGTTTACGTAGATCAGAATCCGTGACTTTGTGTGCTGAGGTGGATTTTATGTGCTTCTTGCGTGGAGTTCTTGTTAAAAATGTATTTTGAGGCTTTGGAGTCTTGTATATATATGTCTAGTAGATGTGTACTAGGATGTTAAAGAAAGTTGTTGGATTGTAATAATGAATTCTAGACTTTAATTTCCCTTGCATGCTTGGAGTGTTAGTTAATCTTCATATGGAACTTAGAATTTCATTGTATTTAATTACTTATGACTAAAACCAACTTATCTCGCATGCTTGTGTGCTTTAGTAGAATGTTGTTGCTCCAAGGCTCGGATGGCCTTGTGATTGTGTTTTAGCTTTGGAGACATTAGTAGATAAGTTGCTGTTATAGTTCAAAAGACTTGAGTGGCTATTTGCAGGTAACAGTATTGTCCTATAAACAGGGGAGACTCCGTCCGTTTTCCCCTAAAATTTTGTGCCCGGGGTTTGGAATTGGTTGAGAATAGCATGGTTATTAGAGCCTCCGGTCTCGTGAGGGATCGGGGCGTTACAGAAGTGGTATCAGAGCTTAGCTAGTTAGCTAGGCGCAAGCCGGGATAAGGTCTTCGGCTTGTGGGGTAGTGGCCTTAGTGTCAATGTGTTTAGAAAGTGTATGTGCATGTCTTATGTGATAAGAGAGTTAATGTGATCAATGTGCTTATGTGATCAGCATGTTTTATTTGTTGAGTGAACTAGTTGTGGTTTATGTGCTTGTGTGATAAGTGATATGGATGTGGTTAACATGCTTGATGTGTTTACATGTTCAATGTGTTTATGTGATTAATGCGAGCTATGTGATTAACGTGCCTTGTGTGAATTATGTGCTTTGTGTACTTGAGTGCTCGATATGCTTTATATGACTAATGTGAATATGTGATTAACTTGTTTTATGTGAAATTATTGTTTAAATGACTTAGTAGTTTATGATTTGTGTATGTGAACTTGTTGCTTATATGACTTTACTTGTTATAAATTGCTAACGTGATCAATGTGTTTTATGTGTTAAGCATGCTTACGTGAAACAATGTGTTTTATCTATGAGGGTAACTTGCTTGTATGTGTAAGAATTGCGAGGACGCAATTAGTTTAAGGGGGAGAGGGTGTGACACCCGAGAATTTCACCCTAAATTTATTATAATCGTTGCATACTTATGTGCGCATTTCTACGTGCATCATTTTTCTTGTTTAATTGTTTTTATTGTGAGTTACTATTCATAATATTTTCGACTGTTTCGAAAGCTTGATTTTAAATTTTTCCTAGGTCACTCGACATTTAAAATGAACCAAAAAATTTTCGTTTTGAACTTTCGAGCTTAGGAGTATGCGTTTGAAAAATATTTTCCGTGAGCTTTGAATAGTGTTACGTAAGAATAGTAACATTTGCAACTAAAAATAATTGAAATTGCATTTTGGCCTAGTTTGACTAAGTTTTTAATGGAATTTGACCCCATTTAATAACACATACACATACATAAAACAACTAACTCATCAATTAAAAGCCACATAACATATTAGCTCTCAAAACAATTGCAAAAATTCCCTCCATGTCCCCCCCATTTGGCCGTCCACTTCAAGAGAGGAAAGGAGAGAATTTTGCTTCAACATCCATGCACTTGAGCTCCTAGATTGATCTTGAGAGGATTTTGGAGCAACTTAGGACCTTCAACAAAGCTTCTACATCTTCAAAATTGTGAGGGAGATGCATTTATTTGTTTTTAAAGTTTATGTGCATATATTGAATTTTATTGATTTGTTGATATTAGCTATAAAGCTTGTTATGAATGCTTTCTATGAGTTATTTGATGCCTATAGAGTTAAATTTTGAGGTTTGATAGCAAAGTTAATGGTTGAAACTTGAAATTGATCAAAGAGGTGATGAATAGTGCAGTGAATAGTAAAATCCGAAAATTTAGGGTTTTTTTTAATTATATAATTTGTTAATTGGCTTGAATTGATGCCTCATTTAGGTGCTCTAGACCCTAAGGAAGGTAATTGAAAAGCCACGTTAGGTTGAATCACTCGAATTTGAACTTTAGTGCATAAATCGCTTACTTTAAAAAGGGGGTTTTGCACGTTAGGCAATCCGGGCAAATTTGGGCATCGATTTGGGTATCCTTGAGCTAAGGAAGCACCTTTGGTGCTTTCGTTTCGCGAAATTGGGGTTCGGTTAGTATGGCTATAGTTCAAACCCGTTCCGTGCCTTCCCGCACTTTTGCTTAAAAAATGAGATTTAGTGACTTTAAAGGGTACCTTTAAGCTTAATTAGGAATATAGAAAGACTAGGGTAGGATTGAGAATCTCGAACTATGCTTAGGAGAAAGAAAGCTCGATTAAAGAAAGGGGAAATGTAGTGTTTAGCCTTTTTAGTTGCATTTGAAACTTGTTGTGTGTTAGTAATGACTTGCATTGAATATTTAGGATGTATTTAAGTTATTTGAGTAGATTATTGGAATTAATTGTGTTGATTGCTACTTTTGGTATCTTAAAGTTAATATCGTGCTTATTTGAACTTTTATCGTGCATATATGTGAGGGCGGCCTACTTTGTCGTCCCTCTTACGTGTTATGTGATATATTGATTGTTTGTGACTTGTATTGGGTTGCGCAACCTAAATCGGACATGGTAGCGTCGAGAAACACGGGCGGCATCGGGCTTGCCGTGCTCCCTCGACTACCATGGTGCCTATTCCCTTCTCGCTGAGGCATACTCCACTACCCCAGAGGCGTGGTTCACCTGCTGGGCATGGACCTACCTCGGGAGAAAGGGTCGTAGGATCGGGATACATCCGGAGTATCCCAATTGTTGGTGTTTGGGGTTTGCCGGCATGTTCGTGATGCTCGTGGTTCGTGGCTCGTGATTGAAGACTCGGAAGTGGAACCGTATCCTTTTTAAAAGTGGTTAATTGCTTGGTTTATTGTCTTGTTGGTTTATGTGGATTATATATGTTTTCTTGTGTTTGCATATCATATTGCACGTTGGCATGCTGCATCACCTCCCTCCCTGGGCAACTTTGTTGCTCATTCCTCATTTAACATGTTTCAGGTGAAGCTGAGGTGAATCCTCAGCTGATAGAAGAAGAGGAAGTTTACGTAGATCAGAATCCGTGACTTTGTGTGCTGAGGTGGATTTTATGTGCTTCTTGCGTGGAGTTCTTGTTAAAAATGTATTTTGAGGCTTTGGAGTCTTGTATATATATGTCTAGTAGATGTGTACTAGGATGTTAAAGAAAGTTGTTGGATTGTAATAATGAATTCTAGACTTTAATTTCCCTTGCATGCTTGGAGTGTTAGTTAATCTTCATATGGAACTTAGAATTTCATTGTATTTAATTACTTATGACTAAAACCAACTTATCTCGCATGCTTGTGTGCTTTAGTAGAATGTTGTTGCTCCAAGGCTCGGATGGCCTTGTGATTGTGTTTTAGCTTTGGAGACATTAGTAGATAAGTTGCTGTTATAGTTCAAAAGACTTGAGTGGCTATTTGCAGGTAACAGTATTGTCCTATAAACAGGGGAGACTCCGTCCGTTTTCCCCTAAAATTTTGTGCCCGGGGTTTGGAATTGGTTGAGAATAGCATGGTTATTAGAGCCTCCGGTCTCGTGAGGGATCGGGGCGTTACAGAAGTGGTATCAGAGCTTAGCTAGTTAGCTAGGCGCAAGCCGGGATAAGGTCTTCGGCTTGTGGGGTAGTGGCCTTAGTGTTAATGTGTTTAGAAAGTGTATGTGCATGTCTTATGTGATAAGAGAGTTAATGTGATCAATGTGCTTATGTGATCAACATGTTTTATTTGTTGAGTGAACTAGTTGTGGTTTATGTGCTTGTGTGATAAGTGATATGGATGTGGTTAACATGCTTGATGTGTTTACATGTTCAATGTGTTTATGTGATTAATGCGAGCTATGTGATTAACGTGCCTTGTGTGAATTATGTGCTTTGTGTACTTGAGTGCTCGATATGCTTTATATGACTAATGTGAATATGTGATTAACTTGTTTTATGTGAAGTTGTTGTTTAAATGACTTAGTAGTTTATAATTTGTGTATGTGAACTTGTTGCTTATGTGACTTTACTTGTTATAAATTGCTAACGTGATCAATGTGTTTTATGTGTTAAGCATGCTTACGTGAAACAATGTGTTTTATCTATGAGAGTAACTTGCTTGTATGTGTAAGAATTGCGAGGACGCAATTAGTTTAAGGGGGAGAGGGTGTGACACCCGAGAATTTCACCCTAAATTTATTATAATCGTTGCATACTTATGTGCGCATTTCTACGTGCATCATTTTTCTTGTTTAATTGTTTTATTGTGGGTTATTATTCTTAATATTTTCGACTGTTTCGAAAGCTTGATTTTAAATTTTTCCTAGGTCACTCGACATTTAAAATGAACCAAGAAATTTTCGTTTTGAACTTTCGAGCTTAGGAGTATGCGTTTGAAAAATATTTTCCGTGAGCTTTGAATAGTGTTACGTAAGAATAGTAACATTTGCAACTAAAAATAATTGAAATTGCATTTTGGCCTAGTTTGACTAAGTTTTTAATGGAATTTGACCCCATTTAATAACACATACACATACATAAAACAACTAACTCATCAATTAAAAGCCACATAACATATTAGCTCTCAAAACAATTGCAAAAATTCCCTCCATGTCCCCCCCATTTGGCCGTCCACTTCAAGAGAGGAAAGGAGAGAATTTTGCTTCAACATCCATGCACTTGAGCTCCTAGATTGATCTTGAGAGGATTTTGGAGCAACTTAGGACCTTCAACATAGCCTCTACATCTTCAAAATTGTGAGGGAGATGCATTTATTTGTTTTTAAAGTTTATGTGCATATATTGAATTTTATTGATTTGTTGATATTAGCTATAAAGCTTGTTATGAATGCTTTCTATGAGTTATTTGATGCCTATAGAGTTAAATTTTGAGGTTTGATAGCAAAGTTAATGGTTGAAACTTGAAATTGATCAAAGAGGTGATGAATAGTGCAGTGAATAGTAAAATCCGAAAATTTAGGGTTTTTTTTAATTATATAATTTGTTAATTGGCTTGAATTGATGCCTCATTTAGGTGCTCTAGACCCTAAGGAAGGTAATTGAAAAGCCACGTTAGGTTGAATCACTCGAATTTGAACTTTAGTGCATAAATCGCTTACTTTAAAAAGGGGGTTTTGCACGTTAGGCAATCCGGGCAAATTTGGGCATCGATTTGGGTATCCTTGAGCTAAGGAAGCACCTTTGGTGCTTTCGTTTCGCGAAATTGGGGTTCGGTTAGTATGGCTATAGTTCAAACCCGTTCGGGGCCTTCCCGAACTTTTGCTTCAAAAATGAGATTTAGTGACTTTAAAGGGTACCTTTAAGCTTAATTAGGAATATAGAAAGACTAGGGTAGGATTGAGAATCTCGAACTATGCTTAGGAGAAAGAAAGCTCGATTAAAGAAAGGGGAAATGTAGTGTTTAGCCTTTTTAGTTGCATTTGAAACTTGTTGTGTGTTAGTAATGACTTGCATTGAATATTTAGGATGTATTTAAGTTATTTGAGTAGATTATTGGAATTAATTGTGTTGATTGCTACTTTTGGTATCTTAAAGTTAATATCGTGCTTATTTGAACTTTTATCGTGCATATATGTGAGGGCGGCCTACTTTGTCGTCCCTCTTACGTGTTATGTGATATATTGATTGTTTGTGACTTGTATTGGGTTGCGCAACCTAAATCGGACATGGTAGCGTCGAGAAACACGGGCGGCATCGGGCTTGCCGTGCTCCCTCGACTACCATGGTGCCTATTCCCTTCTCGCTGAGGCATACTCCACTACCCCAGAGGCGTGGTTCACCTGCTGGGCATGGACCTACCTCGGGAGAAAGGGTCGTAGGATCGGGATACATCCGGAGTATCCCAATTGTTGGTGTTTGGGGTTTGCCGGCATGTTCGTGATGCTCGTGGTTCGTGGCTCGTGATTGAAGACTCGGAAGTGGAACCGTATCCTTTTTAAAAGTGGTTAATTGCTTGTTTTATTGTCTTGTTGGTTTATGTGGATTATATATGTTTTCTTGTGTTTGCATATCATATTGCACGTTGGCATGCTGCATCACCTCCCTCGCTGGGCAACTTTGTTGCTCATTCCTCATTTAACATGTTTCAGGTGAAGCTGAGGTGAATCCTCAGCTGATAGAAGAAGAGGAAGTTTACGTAGATCAGAATCCGTGACTTTGTGTGCTGAGGTGGATTTTATGTGCTTCTTGCGTGGAGTTCTTGTTAAAAATGTATTTTGAGGCTTTGGAGTCTTGTATATATATGTCTAGTAGATGTGTACTAGGATGTTAAAGAAAGTTGTTGGATTGTAATAATGAATTCTAGACTTTAATTTCCCTTGCATGCTTGGAGTGTTAGTTAATCTTCATATGGAACTTAGAATTTCATTGTATTTAATTACTTATGACTAAAACCAACTTATCTCGCATGCTTGTGTGCTTTAGTAGAATGTTGTTGCTCCAAGGCTCGGATGGCCTTGTGATTGTGTTTTAGCTTTGGAGACATTAGTAGATAAGTTGCTGTTATAGTTCAAAAGACTTGAGTGGCTATTTGCAGGTAACAATATTGTCCTATAAACAGGGGAGACTCCGTCCGTTTTCCCCTAAAATTTTGTGACCGGGCTTGGTATTGGGTTGAGAATAGCATGGTCATTAGAGCCTCCGGTCTCGTGAGGGATCAGGGCGTTACAGATGGCCCATTCAAATATCCCAATGGGCTTAACGACAACCCATCCGCTTCAACAACGCAGTATTCTCGTAAGACGTGATATCGACAGATTGAAAGGCCCTGTAATATCCTGTGTGTTAGGTTTTCGTCCTTTTAACAGCTCACGACGTACGATACCGGACGTAAAAACAGAGCGAAAGAAGAAAAGTGGCCCGAAACTGATGAATACGTTCGATTTTGGGCTCTGAAAACAAGCGCAGCAAAGCAGGCTTGCTGCTCCCGTAGTAGAGCTCTCGGAGAGCTTTCCAATGGTATGTTGTGCACCGCGTAACTCCTTACCGGTTAAAAGTTATGGGCACCGGAGCGACGGAGACCTAGTCACATGCCCCACCCCCTCGGTTTGCGGGCCCAGCCTCTACGTGAAGCGAAGTTGTCTTACCCAAGGTGCCGTTGGATTCGGTAATAGAAATACGGTGGATAAAGAATTTAGGCAACCCTAACCGGGGAAAAAAAATTGAAAAGAAGGGTGCAACACGTGGACTTTCCAAGGGGTCACCCATCCTAGTACTACTCTCGCCCAAGCATGCTTGACTTCGGAGTTCTGATGGGATCCGGTGCATTAGTGCTGGTATGATCGCACCCTTCATGTTAAGGGAACAAATCCTTTATGTATTGACGGTTCACTATCCCAGCCCAGAGAGATGGCCCATTGACAAGGCCCAATGGGCTTAATGACAACCCATCCACTTTGACAATCCAGCATCCTCGTAAGATGTGATATCGACGAGATATAGGGCCCTCTAATATCCCGTAAGTTAGGTTATCGTCCTTTTAACAGCTCACGACGTACGATCCGGGACGGAGAAACCAAGCAAAAGAAGAAAAGTGGACCAAATCTGATGAAAACATTCGATTTTGGGCTCCGAAAATGGGCGCAGCCAAGTAGGCTTGCTACCACCATTGTAGAGCTCTAGGAGAGCTTTCCAACGGTATGCTCTCCCCTGTGTAACTCCTTACAGATTAAAAGTTATGGGCACCGGAGCGACGGAGACCTGGTCAAATACCTTACGCCCTCGGTTTGGGTGCCCAGCCTCTACGTGAAGCGAAGTTGTCTTGCCCAAGGTGCCATGGGATTTGGTAATAGAAATGTGGTGGATAAAGTATCTTGGAAACCCTAACCGGGTCAAAAAAAATTGAAAAGAGGGGATGCAATACGAGGACTTCCCAGGGGGTCACCCATCCTAGTACTACTCTCGCCCAAGCTCGCTTAACTTCGGAGTTCTGATAGGATCCTGTGCATTAGTGCTGGTATGATCGCAGCAGTCATGTTGAGGGCGCAAATTCTTTATGTGTTGACGATTCACAGTCCCAGCCCAAAGAGATGGCCATTCAAAAGGCCCAATGGGCTTAACGATGACCCATCCGCTTTAACAACGCAGCATCCTCGCAAGACGTGATATTGATGCATTGAAGGGCCCTGTAATATCCCGCAACTTAGGTTATCGTCGTTTTAACAACTCACGACGTACGATCCTTGACGAAAAAATAGAGCAAAAGAAGAAAAGTGGCCTGAAACAGATGAAAACGTTCGACTTTGGGCTTCGATAATAGGCACAGCCTAGCAGGCTTGCTGCCCCCGTCGTAGAGCTCTCGGAAAGCTTTCCAAAGGTATGTTGTGTGCCGCGTAACACCTCACGGATTAAAAGTTATGGGCACCAGAGCGACGGAGACCTGGTCACAACACCCACGCCCTCGGTTTAGGGGCCTAGCCTCTACGTGAAACGAAGTTGTCTTGCCTATGGTACCGTGGGATCCGGTAATAGAAATGAGGTGGATAAAGTATCTTGGGAACCCTAACCGGGACAAAAAAAATTGAAAAGGGGGGTGCAACACGAAGACTTCCCAAGGGGTCACCCATCCTAGTACTACTCTCGCCCAAGCACGCTTAACTTCGGAGTTCTGATGGGATCTAATGCATTAGTGTTGGTATGATCGCACCCATCATGTTGAGGGCACAAATCCTTTATGTGTTGACGGTTCACAGTCCCAAGCCAGAGAGATGGCCCATTCAAAAGGCCCAATGGGCTTAACGACAACCCATCTACTTCAACAACGCAGCATCCTCATAAGACGTGATATCGATGCGTTGTAGGTCCCTGTAATATCTCGCGAGTTAGGTTGGCGTCCTTTTAGCAGCTCACGACCTACGACCTTGGTTGGAAATATAGAGCAAAAGAAGAAAAGTGGCTCGAAACTGATGAAAACTTCAATTTTGGGCTCCGAAAACAAGCATAGTCGAGCAGGCTTGGTGCCCCCATCGTAGAGCTCTTGTAGATCTTTCCAACGGTATGCTGTTCACCTCGTAACTCCTTACAGATTAAAAGTTATGGGCATCGGAGCGACGGAAACGTGGTCACAAGCCCTACGCCCTCAGTTTGCAGGCCCAGCCTCTACGTGAAGCGAAGTTGTCTTGCCCAAGGTGCCGTGGGATTTGATAATAGAAATGTGGTGGCTAAAGTATCTTGGCAACCCTAACCGGGGAAAAAAAAATTGAAAAGCGGGGGTGCAATACGAGGACTTCCCTGGGGGTCACTCCTCCTAGTACAACTCTCGCCCAAGCACGCTTAACTTCGGAGTTCTGATGGGATCCAGTGTATTTGTACTGGTATGATCGCACCCATTATGTTGTGCGCAAAAATCCTTTATGTGTTGACGGTTCACAGTCCCAACCCAGAGAGATGGCCCATTCAAAAGGCCCAATGGGCTTAACGACAACCCATCTGCTTCAATAACGTAATATCCTCATAAGACGTGATATCGACGCAATGAAAGGCCCTGTAATATCCCATGTGTTACATTGTCATCCTTTTAACAGCTCACAATGTACGATCCTGGACGTAAAAATAGAGCGAAAGAAGAAAAGTGGCCCAAAACTGATGAAAACGTTCGATTTTGGGCTTCATAAACAGGCGCAACAAAGCAAGCTTGCTGTCCCTGTCGTAGAGCTCTCGGAGAGCTTTCCAACGGCATGCTGTGCGCCACGTAACAACTTACAAATCTAAAGTTATGGGCACCGGAGCGACGGAGACCTAGTCTCAAGCCCCACGCCCTCGGTTTGCTGGCCCAGCCTCTACGTGAAATGAAGTTGTCTTGCCCAAGGTGCCGTTGGATTCGGTAATAGAAATACGGTGGATAAAGAATTTAGGCAACCCTAACCGGGGATAAAAAAATTGAAAAGGGGGGTGCAACACGTGGACTTCCCAAGGGGTCACCCATCCTAGTACTACTCTCGCCCAGGCACGCTTAACTTCGGAGTTCTGATGGGATCCGGTGCATTAGTCCTGGTATGATCCACCCGTCATGTTGAGGGCACAAATCCTTTATTTGTTGACGGTTCAAAGCCCCAGCCCAGAGAAATGGCCCATGCAAAAGGCCCAAAGGGCTTAACAACAACCCATCCGCTTCCACAATGCAGCATCCTCATAATACATGATATCGACGCGTTGTAGGGCCCTGTAATATCCCGCGAGTTAGGTTGTCGTCCTTTTAACAGCTCACCACGTACGATTCGGGACGGAAAAATAGAGAAAAAGAAGAAAAGTAGCCTGAAACTAATGAAAACGTTCAATTTTGGGCTACTAAAATAGGCGCAGCCAAGTAGACTTGCTGCCACCATTGTAGAGCACTAGGAGAGCTTTCCAACGGTATGCTCTCCACCGCGTAACTCCTTACGGATTAAAATTTATGGGCACCAGAGCGACGGAGATCTGTTCAAAAGCCTTACGCCCTCGTTTTGCAGACCCAGCCTCCACGTGAAGCGAAGTTTTCTTGTGCACGGTGCCGTGGGATTTGTTAATAGAAATGTGGTGGATAATGTATCTTGGCAACCCTAACCGGGTCAAAAAAAATTGGAAAATGGGGGTGCAACACGAGGACTTCCGAGGGGGTCACCCATCCTAGTACTACTCTCACCCAAGCACGCTTAACTTCGGTGTTCTGATAGGATACAGTGCATTAGTATTGGTATGATCACACCCATCATGTTGTGGGCACAAATCCTTTATGTATTGACAGTTCATAGTCCCAACCTAGAGAGATGGTCCATTCAAAAGGCCTAACAGGCTTAACAACAACCCATCCGCTACAACAACGCAACATCCTCATGAGACGTGATATCGATGCATTGAAGGGCCCTGTAATATCCCGCGAGTTAGGGTGTTGTCCTTTTAACAGCTCACGACGTACCATCCCAGACGGAAAAACAGATCAAAAGAAGAAAAGTGGCTCCAAACTGATGAAAATGTTCGATTTTGGCCTTCGAAAATAAGCGCAGTAAAGCAGGCTTGCTGCCCCCATAGTAGAGCTCTCGGAGTGCTTTCCAACATTATGTTGTGCGCCGCGCAACTCCTTACTGGTTAAAAGTTATGGGCACCGGAGCAAAGGAGACCTAGTCACAAGCCCCACACCCTCGGTTTGCGGGAGCCCAACCACTACGTGAAGCGAAGTTGTCTTGCCCAAGGTACCGTGGGATTCGGTAATAGAAATGTGATGGATAAAGAATCTTTGCAACCCTAACCGGGGCAAAAAAAATTGAAAAGGGGGGTGCAACACTAGGATTTCCCAAGGGGTCACCCATCCTAGTACTACTCTCGCCCAGGCACGCTATACTTCAGAGTTCCGATAGGATCCGGTGTATTAGTGCTGGTATGATCGCACCCGTCAGGTTGTGGGCACAAATCCTTTATGTGTTGACGGTTCACAATCCCAGCCCAGAGAGATGGCCCATTCAAAAGGCCCAATGGGCTTCATGACAACCCATCCGCTTCAACAACGCAACATCCTCGTAAGATGTGATATCGACGCATTGAAGGGCCTTGTTGTATCCCGCGAGTTAGGTTGTCGTCCTTTTAACAGCTCACGACATACGATCCGGGATGGAAAAACAGATCAAAAGAAGAAAAGTTCCCCGAAATTGAGGAAAATGTTCGATTTTGGGCTTTGAAAATAGGCACAGCACAGCAAGCGTGCTGCCCCCATAGTAGAGCTCTCGGAGAGCTTTCCAACGGTATGCTATGCGCCTCGTAACTCCTTACGGATCAAATGTTATGGGCACCGGAGCGACGGAGACCTGGTGACAAGCCCTACGCCCTTGGTTTGCGGGCCCGGCCTCTACGTGAAGCGAAGCTGTCATGCCCAAGGTGCCATGGGATTCGGTAATAGAAATGCAATGGATAAAGAATCTTGGCAACCCTAACCGGGGCAAAAAAAATTGAAAAGGGGGGTACAACACGAGGACTTCCCAGGAGGTCACCCATCCTAGTACTACTTTCGCCCAAGCACGCTTAACTTCGAAGTTCTGATGGGATGCAGTGCATTAGTGCGGGTATGATCGTACCCGTCATGTTGAGGGCACAAATCCGTTATGTGTTGACGGTTCACTGTCCCAGCCCAGAAAAATGGCCTATTCAAAAGGCCCAATGGGCTTAACGACAACCCATCTGCTTCAACAAAGCCGCATCCTCATAAGACGTGATATCTACGCGTTGTAGGGTCCTGTAATATCCCGCTAGTTAGGTAGCCATCCTTTTAACAGCTCACAACATACCAACCAGGACGAAAAAAAAGAGCAAAACAAGAAAAGTGGCCCGAACCTGATGAAAACGTTCAATTTTGGGCCATTCAAAAGGCCCAATAGGCTTAACAACAACCCATCCGCTTGAACAACGCAGCTTTCTCGCAAGACGTGATATCGACGAGTTGTAGGGCCCTCTAATGGCCCGCGAGTTAGGTTGTCGTCCTTTTAACAGCTCATGACGTACGATCCAGTACTAAAAAACAGAGCAAAAGAAGGAAAGTGGCCCGAAACTAATGAAAACCTTCGATTTTGGGCTCCGAAAACAGGCGCAGCCGTGCAGGCTGGCTACCCCCATCATAGAGCTCTCGGAGAGCCTTCCAACGGTATGCTGTGGGCCGTGTAACTCCTTACGGATTAAAAGTTATGGGCACCGGATCGATGGATACCTAGTCACAAGCCCCACGCCCTCGGTTTGCGGGCCCAGCCTCTACGTGAAGCTAATTTGTCTTGCCCAAGGTGCCGTGGGATTCGATAATAGAAATGTGGTGGATAAAGTATCTTGGCAACCCTAACTAGGGCAAAAGAAATTGAAAAGTGGGGTGCAACACGAGGACTTCACAAGGGGTCACGCATCCTAATACTACTCTCGCCCATGCACGCTTAACTTTAGAGTTCTGATGGGATCCGAAGCATTAGTGCTGGTTTGATCGCACCCATCATTTTGTGGCCACAAATCCTTTATATGTTGATGGTTCATACTTCCAGCCCAGAGAGATGGCCCATTCGAAAGGCCCAATGGGCTTAACGACAACCCATCCGATTCAACAACATAGCATCCTCGCAAGACAAGATATCGACACATTGTAAGGCCCTCTAAAGTCTCGCGAGTTAGGTTGCCGTGCTTTTAACAACTCACGACGCACGATCCGGAACAAAAAAATAGAGCAAATGAAGAAAAATGGCCCGAAACTGATGAAAACGTTCGATTTTCTGCTCCATAAACGGGCGCAGCCGAGCATGGTTGTTTTCCCCGCCGTAGAGCTCTCGGAGAGCTTTCCAACGGTGGATAAAGCACCTTGGCAACCCTAACCGGGGCAAAAAAAATTGAAAAGGGGTGTTCAACACGAGGACTTCCCAAGGGGTCACCAATCCTAGTACTACTCTCACCCAAGCACGCTTAACTTCAGAGTTCTGATGAGATCCAGTGCATTAGTGCTAGTATGATTGCACCCGTCATGTTGAGGGCATAAATCCTTTATGTGTTGACGGTTCACAGTCCTAGCCCAAGAGAGATGGCCCATTCAAAAGGCCCATTGGGCTTAACGACAACCCATCCGATTCAACGATGCAGCATCCTCGTAAGACAAGATATCGACGTGTTGTAGGGCCCCGTAATATCCCGCGATTTAGGTTGTTGTCCTTTTAACAGCTCACAACGTACGATCTGGGACGGAAAAACGGAGCAAAAGAAGAAAAATGACCCGAAACTGATGAAAACGTTCGCTTTTGCGCTGTGGAAATAGGCGAAGCTGAGCAGGCTTGCTACCCCCATTGTAGACCTCTCGGAGAGCTTTCCAACGGCATGCTGTGCGCCACATAACTCCTTACGGATTAAAAGTTATGGGCACCGGAGCGACGGAGACCTGGTCATAAGCCCCATGCCCTCGTTCTGCGGGCCCAGCCTCTACGTGAATCGAAGTTGTCTTCCCCAAGGTTCTGTGGGATTCGGTAATAGAAATGTGGTAGATAAAGTATCTTGGCAACCCTAACTAGGGCAAAAAAAGTTGAAAATGGAGGGTGCAACATGAGGACTTCCCAGGGGGTCACCCATCCTCGTACTACCCTCGCCCAAGCATGCGTAACTTCAGAGTTCTGATGGGATCCAGAGCATTAGTGATGCTATGATCGCACCCGTCATGTTGTGTGCACAAATCCTTTATATGTTGACAGTTCACAGTCCCAGCCCAGAGAGATGGCCCATTCAAAAGGCCCAATGGGCTTAACGACACCCCATTCACTTCAACAATGTAGCATCCTAGCAAGACGTGATATTGACGCATTGTAAGGCCCACTAAAGTCCCATGATTTAGGTTGTCATGCTTTTAAAAGCTCACGACGCACACGATCCGGGACAGAAAAATAGAGCAAAAGAAGAAAAATGGCCCGAAACTGATGAAAACGTTCGATTTTCTGCTCCAAAAATGGTAACAGCCGAGCATGCTTGGTTTGCCAGTCGTAGAGCTCTCGGAGAGCTTTCCAACGGTATGCTGTGCACCACGTAACTCCTTACGAATTTAAAGTTATGGGTACCGGAGCGACGGAGACCTAGTGATAAGCCCTACGGCCTCGATTTGCAGGCCCAGCCCTTACGTGAAGCGAAGTTGTCTTGCCCAATGTACCGTGGGATTCGGTAATAGAAATGCGGTGGATAAACCATCTTGGTAACCCTAACCAGGGCAAAAAGTATTGAAAAGGGGGGTGTAACATGAGGACTTCCCAAGGGGTTACCACCCCTAGTACTACTCCCGGCCAAGCACGCCTAACTTTGGAGTCCTGGTGGCATCCGATGCATTAGTGCTAGTATGATCACACCCGTCATGTTGAGGGCACGAATCTTTTATGTGTTGACGGTTCACAGTCCTAGCCTTGAGAGATCCTAAGACGTGATATCGACGCCTTGTAGGTCCCTATAATGTCCCGCGAGTTAGGTTGGCGTCCTTTTAACAGCTCACAACCTACGATCCTGGACGCAAAAAAAGAGCAAAAGAAGAAAAGTAGGCCAAAACTGATAAAAACATTCAATTTTGGGCTCTGAAAACAGGAGCAACCGATCAGGCTAGCTGCCCCGTCGTAGAGATCTCGAAGAGCTTTCCAATGGTATGCTGTGCACTGTGTAACTCCGAACGGATCAAAAGTTATAGGCACCAGAGCGTCAAAAACTTGGTCACAGGCCCTACGCCCTCGGTTTGCGAGCCCAGCCTCTACGTGAAGCGAAGTTGTCTTGCCTATGGTGCCTTGGGATTCGGTAATAGAAATGTGGTGGATAAAGTATCTTGGTAACCCTAACCGGGGCAAAAAAAATTGAAAAGCGGGGTGCAACACGACGACTTCCCAAGGGGTCACCCATCCTAGTATTACGCTCGCCCAAGCACGCTTAACTTCGGAGTTTTGATCGGATCCGAAGCATTAGTACATGTATGATTGCACCCATCATGTTGCGGGCACAAATCCTTTATGTGTTGACAGTTCACAGTCCTAGCCTAGAGAGATGGCCCATTCAAAAGGCCCAAAGGGCTTAATGACAACCCATCTGCTTCAACAACGCAGCATCTTCGTAAGACGTGATATCAACACATTGTAGGGCCCTGTAATATCCTATGAGTTAGGTTGTCGTCATTTTAACAGCACACGACATACGATACGGGATGGAAAAACAGAGCAAAAGAAGAAAAGTGGCCCGAAATTGATGAAAACGTTCGATTTTGGGCTCCAAAAATGGGCGCAGCTGAGTAGGCTTGCTGCCCCCGTCGTAGAGCTCTTGGAGAGCTTTCCAATGGTATGCTGTGCACTGCATAACTCCATACGGATCAAAAGTTATGGGCACCAGAGCGACGAAGACCTGGTCACAAGCCCTACGCCCTCGGTTTGCGGGCCCAGCCTTTACGTGAAGCAAAGTTGAATTGCCCAGGGTGCCGTGGGATTCGGTAATAGAAATGTGGTGGATAAAGCATTTTGGCAACCCTAACCGGGGCAAAAAAAATTAGAAAGGGGGGTGCAACACGAGGACTTCCCAGGGGGTCACCCATGATAGTACTATTCTCGCTCAAGCACGCTTAACTTCGAAGTTCTGATGGAATCCAGTGCATTAGTACTGGTATGATCGCACCCATCACGTTGAGGCACAAATCCTTTATGTGTTGACGGTTCACAGTCCCAACCCTGAGAGATGGCCCATTCAAAAGGCGCAATGGGCTTAACGACAACCTATCCGCTTCAACACCGCAGCATCCTCGTAAGACGTGATATCCACGAGTTGTAGGGCCCTGTAATATCCTGCGAGTTAGGTTGTCGTCTTTTTAACAGTTCAGGACGTACGATATGGGACGAAAAGACAAAGCAAAAGAAGAAATGTAGACCGAAACTGATGAAAATGTTCGATTTTGGGCTCTGAAAATAGGCGCATCCGAGAAGGCTTGCTGCCCCCGTCGTAGAGCTCTCGGAGAGCTTTCCAACGTTATGCTATGGGCAGCATAACTCCTTACGGATTAAAAGTTATGGGCACCGGAGCGACGGAGACCTAGTCTCACACCCCACGCCCTCGGATTGCGGGCCCAGCCTCTACGTGAAGCGAAGTTGTCTTGCCCAAGGTGCCGTGGGATTCGGTAATAGAAATGTGGTGGATAAAGTATCTTGGCAACTCTAACCCGGGCAAAAAAATTGGAAAAGGGGGGTGCAACACGAGGACTTCCTACGGGGTCACCCATCCTAGTACTAATCTCACCCAAGCACTCTTAACTTCGGAGTTCTGATGGGATCAGGTGCGTTAGTGCTGTTATGATCGCACCTATCATGTTGAGGGCGCAAATCCCTTATGTGTTGACGGTTCACCGTCCCAGCCCAGAAAGATGGCCCATTCAAAAGGCCCAATGGGCTTAACAACAACCCATCTGCTTCAACAATGCAGCATCCTCGCAAGACGTGATATCGACTCATTGTAGGGCCCGGTAATATCCCTCTAGTTAGGTTGTCGTCCTTTTAACAGCTCATGACGTACAATATGCGACCGAAAAAAGAGCAAAGGGAGAAAAATAGACCAAAACTGATGAAAACGTTCGATTTTGCGCTATGAAAACAGGCACAATCCAGCATTCTTGCTGCCCCCATCGTAGAGCTCTCAGAGAGCCTTCCAACGGTATGCTGTGTACCGCGTAACTCCTTACGGATTAAAAGTTATGGGCCCCGGAGCGACGGAGACCTGGTCTTAAGCCCCATGCCCTCAATTTGCGAGCCCATCCTCTACGTGAAGTGAAGTTGTCTTGCCCAAGGTGCCATGGGATTAGGTAATATAAATGTGTTGGATAAAGTATCTTGGCAAGCCTAACCGGGGAAAAAAATTGAAAAGTGGGGTGCAACACGAGGACTTCCCAGGGGGTCACCCATCCTAGTACTACTCTCGCCCAAGCATGGTCAACTTCAGAGTTCTGATGGGATCCGGTGCATTAGTGCTGGTATGATCGTACCCGTCATGTTGAGCGCATAAATCCCTTATGTGTTGATGGTTCACAGTCCCAGCCTAGATAGATGGCCCATTCCAAAGGCCCAATGGGCTTAACAACAACCCATCCACTTCAACAACGCAGCATCCTCGCAAGACGTGATATCGACGCATAGTAGGGCCCTCTAATGTCCTGCGAGTAAGGTTGTCGTCCTTTCAACAGCTCATGATGTACGATCCGAGATGAAAAAATTGAGCAAAAGAAGAAAAGTGGCCCAAAATTGATGAAAACGTTCGATTTTGGACTCCGAAGTTGTAAAGCTCTCGGAGAGCTTTCCAACGGTATGCTGTGCGCCGCGAAACTCCTTACGGATCAAAAGTTATGGGCACCGGAGCGATAGAGACTTGGTCACAAGCCCTACGCCCCCGGTTTGCAGGCCTAGCATCTATGTGAAGCGAAGTTTTCTTGCCCAAGGTATTGTGGGATTCGGTAACAAAAATGTGGTGGATAAAGCATCTTGGCAAGCCTAACCGGGGCAAAAAAAATTGAAAAGGGGGGTGCAACAGGAGGACTTCCCAGGGGGTCACCCATCCTAGAACTACTCTCGCCAAAGCACGCTTAACTTTGAAGTTTTGATGGGATCCGGTGCATTAGTTTTGGTATGATCGCACCCATCATGTTGAGCGCACCAATCCCTTATGTGTTGACGGTTCACAGCCCCAGCCCAGAGAGATGGTCCATTCAAAAGGCCCAATGGGTTTAATGACAACCCATCCGCTTCTACAACGCAGCTTTCTCACAAGACGTGATATCGACGCAATGTAGGGTCCCCTAATATCCCGCGAGTTAGGTTGTCATCCTTTTAACAGCTCACGACGTACGATCCAGGACGGAAAAATAGAGAAAAAGAAGAAAGTGGCACAACATAGAAGAAAACATTCGATTTTGGGCTCCAAAAATTGGCGCAGCAGAGTAGGCTTGCTGCGCCCGTCGTAGAGCTCTCGGAGAGCTTTCCAACGGTATGCTGTGCACCGCGTAACTCCTTACGGATCGAAAGTTCTGGGCACCAGAGTGACAGAGACCTGGTCACAAGCCCTACGCCCTCGGATTGCGGGCCCAGCCTCTACGTGAAGTGAAGTTGTCTTGCCCAAGGTGCCGTGGGATTCGGTAATAGAAATGTGGTGGGTAAAGCATCTTGGCAACCCTAACAGGGGCAAAAAAAATTGAAAAGGGGGTTGCAAAACGAGGACTTCCCTGGGGGTTACCCATTCTAGTACTACTCTGGCCGATCACGCTTAACTTCGGAGTTCTTATGGGATCCGGTGCATTTGTGCTGGTATGATAGCACCCGCCATGTTGAGGGCGCAAATCCTTTATGTGTTGACGGTTCACAGTCCCAACCCAGAGAGATGGCCCATTCAAAAGGCCCAATGGGCTTAACGACAACCCATCCGCTTCAACAATGCAGTATTCTCGTAAGACGTGATATCGACGCATTGTAGGGCCCTCTAATGTCTTGCGAGTTAGGTTGTCATTTTTTTAACATTTCACAACGTACGATCCGGGAAGAAATAATCGAGCAAAAGAAGAAAACTGGCCCAAAACTGATGAAAACGTTCAATTTTGGGCTCCAAAAATGGGCGCAGCTGAGCAAGCTGGCTGCCCCCATCGTAGAGCTCCTAGAGAGCATTTACAACGGTATGCTGTGCACTGCGTAACTCCTTACGAATCAAAAGTTATGGGCACCGGAGCGACGGAGAACTGGTCACAAGTACTACGCCCTCGGTTTGCGGGCCCAGCCTCTACGTGAAGCGAAGTTGTCTTGCCCACGGGGCAACGGGATATGGTAATAGAAATGTGGTGGATAAAGTATCTTGGCAACCTTAGCCGGGGCAAAAAAAATTTAAAAAGGGAGTGCAACACGAGGACTTCCCATGGGGTCAGCCTTCCTAGTACTACTCTTGCCCAAGCACACTTAATTTCGGAGTTCTTATGAGATTCGATGCATTAGTGCTGGTATGATCGCACCTGTCATGTTGAGGGGATAAATCCTTTATGTGTTGACGATTCACAGTCCTAGCCCAGAGAGATGGCCCATTCAAAAGGCCCAATGGGCTAAACGACAACCAATCCGCTTCAACAATGCAGCATTCTCACAAGACGTGATATCATCGTGTTGTAGGGCCCTCTAATGTCCTGCGAGTTAGTTTGTCTTCCTTTTAACAACTCACGACGTACGATCTGGGATAGAAAAACAGAGCAAAAGAAGAAAAGTAGCCCGAAACTGATGACAACATTCGATTTTGGGCTCTGAAAACGGGCGCTGTCGAGCAAGATTTATTTTTTGTCGTAGAACTCTCAGAGAGCTTTCCAACGGTATGCTGTACACCGCGTAACTCCTTACGGATCAAAAGTTATGGGCACCGGAGCGACGGATACCTGGTCACAAGGCCAACGCCCTCGGTTTGCTGACCTAGACTCTACGTGAAGCGAAGTTGTCTTTCCCAAGGTGCCGTGGCATTCGGTAATAGAAATGTGGTGGATAAAGGATCTTGGCAACCCTAACCTGGGCAAAAAAATTTGAAAAGGTGGGTGCAACACGAGGACTTCCCAAGGGGTCACCCATCCTAGTACAACTCTCGCCCAAGCACGCTTAACTCCGTAGTTCTGATGGTATCCGGTGCATTAGTGCTGGTATAATCGCGCATGTCATGTTGTGCGCATAAATCCCATATGTGTTGACGGTTCACAGTCCCAGCCCAGAGAGATGGCCCATTCAAACGGCCCAATGGGCTTAACGACAACCCATCCACTTCAAGACCACAACATCCTTGCAAGACGTGATATCAATGCATTATAAGGCCCTATAATGTCCCTCGAGTTAGGTTGTCGTCATTTTAACAGCGCGCGACGTACGATCCGGGAAGGAAAAATTGAGCAGAAAAATAAAACTGTCGTGGGATTCGGTAATATAAATGTGGTGGATGAAGTATCCTGGCAACCCTACCCGGGGCAAAAAAATTGAAAAGGGCGGTGCAACATGAGGACTTCTCATGGGGTCACCCTTCTTTGTACTACTTTTTCCCAAGCACGCTTAATTTCAGAGTTCTGATAGGATCCGGTGCATTAGTGCTGGTATGATCACACATGTCTTGTTGAGAGGACAAATCCTTTATGTGTTGACGGTTCACAGTCACAGCCCAGAGAGATGGCCCATTTAGAAGGCCCAATGGGCTTAACGACAACCCATCCGCTTCAA
This sequence comes from Ehretia macrophylla, assembly GCA_037974665.1. Lineage (NCBI taxonomy): Eukaryota > Viridiplantae > Streptophyta > Magnoliopsida > Boraginales > Ehretiaceae > Ehretia > Ehretia macrophylla. The sequence continues at coordinate 72,673,431 of CM075769.1, forward strand.
CAACGCAGCATCCTCACAAGACGTGATATCATCTTGTTGTAGGGCACTCTAATTTCCTGCGAGTTAGTTTGTCGTCCTTTTAACAGCTCACGACGTACGATCTGGGATGGAAAAACAGAGCAAAAGAAGAAAAATAACCTGAAACTGATGAAAACATTTGATTTTTGACTCTGAAATTGGGCGCAGTCAAGGACGCTTACTTTTTTGTCGTAGAGCTCTCGGAGAGCTTTCCAACGGTATGCTGTGCACCGTGTAACTCCTTACGGATCAAAAGTTATTGGCACCGGAGTGCTGGAGAACTAGTCACAAGCCCCACGCCCTCGGTTTGCGGGCCCAGCCTCCACGTGAAGCGTAGTTGTCATGCCCAAGGTGCCGTGGGATTCAGTAATAGATATGTGGTGGATAAAGGATCTTGGAACCTGAACTGGGGCAAAAAAAATTGAAAAGGTGGGTGCAACACGAGGACTTCTCAGGGGGTCACCCATCCTAGTACTACTCTCGCCTAAGCACGCTTAACTTCGGAGTTCTAATGGGATCCGATGCATTAGTGCTAGTATGATCGCACCCATCATGTTGAGCGCATAAATCCCTTATGTGTTGACGGTTCACTGTCCCAGCCCCGAGAGATGGGCCATTCAAATGGCCCAATGGGCTTAACGACAACCCATCCGCTTCAACAACACAGCATCCTCGCAAGACGTGATATCGACGCATTGTAGGGCACTCTAGTGTCTCGCGAGTTAGGTTGTCATCCTTTTAACTGCTCACGATGTACGATCTGGGAAGGAAAAACCTAGCAAAAGTAGAAAAGTGGCCCAAAATTGATGAAAACCTTCGATTTTGGACTCCGAAATCGTAGAGATCTCGGAGAGCTTTCCAACGGTATGTTGTGCGCCGCTTAACTCATTACGGTTCAAAATTTATGGGCACTGGAGCAAAGGAGACCGGGTCACAAGCCCTACACCCTCGGTTTGCGGGCCTAGCCTCTACGTGAAGCGAAGTTGTCATGCCCAAGGTGCCGTGGGATTCGGTAATAGAAATGTGGTGGAAAAAGTATATTGGCAACCCTAGCCGAGGCAAAAAAAATTGAAAAGGGGGGTGCAATACAAGGACTTCCCAAGGGGTCCCTCATCCTAGTACTACTCTAGTCCAAGCACGCTTAACTTCAGAGTTTTGATGGGATCCGGTGCATTAGTGCTGGTATGATCGCACCCGTCATATTGAGCGCATAAATCCCATATGTGTTGATGGTTCATAGTCCCAGCCCAGAGAGATGGCCTATTCAAAAGGCCCAATGGGCTTAACGACTACCCATCCGCTTCAACAACGCAGCATCCTCGCAAGACGTGATATTGATGCATTGTAGGACCCTCTAAAGTCCTATGAGTTAGGTTGTTGTCCTTTTAATAGATCACGACGTACGATCCGGGATGAAAAAACTAAGCAGAAGAAGAAAAGTGGCCCGAAATTGATGAAAACGTTCGATTTTGGACTCCGAAGTTGTAGAGCTCTCGAAGGGCTTTCCAACGGTATGTTGTGCGCAGCGAAACTCCTTACGGATCAAAAGTCATGGGCACCGGAGCGACGAAGACTTGGTCACAAGCCCCACACCCTCGGTTTAAGGGCGCAGCCTTTACGTGAAGCGAAGCTTTCTTGCCCAAGGTGCTGTGGCATTCGGTAATAGAAATGTGGTGGATAAAGGATCTTGGTAACCCTAACTGGGGCAAAAAAAATTGAAAAGGTGGGTGCAACACGAGGACTTCCCAAGCGGTCACCCATCCTAGTACAACTCTCGCCCAAGCACGCTTAACTTTGGAGTTCTGTTGGGATCCGGTGCATTACTACTGGGATGATCTCACACGTCATGTTGAGCGCATAAATCCCATATGTGTTGACGGTTCACAGACCCAGCCCAAAGAGATGGCCCATTCAAAAGGCCTAATGGGCTTAACGACAACCCATCCGCTTCAACACCGCAGCATCCTCGGAAGACATGATATCGACGCATTGTAGGGTCCTCTAATGTCCTGCGAGTTAGGTTGTTGTCATTTTAACAGTGCACGACATACGATCTGGGAAGGAAAAATCGAGCAGAAAAACAAAAGTGGCTCAAAATTGATGAAACGTTTGATTTTGGACTCATAAGTCGTAGAGCTCTCAAAGAGCTTTCCAACGGTATGTTGTGCGCTGCGTAACTCCTTACGGATCAAAAGTTATGGGCACCAGAGTAACGGAGACCTAGTCCCAAGCCCTACGCCCTCGGTTTGCGGGCCCTGCCTCTACGAGAAGCGAAGTTGTCTTTCCCAAGGTGCCGTGGATTCGGCAATAGAAATGTGATGGATAAAGTATCTTGACAACCCCAGCTGGGGCAAAAAAATTTGAAAAGAGGCGTGCAACACGAGGACCTCCCCGGGGGTCACCCTTCCTAGTACTACTCTCATCTAAGCACGCTTAATTTCAGAGTTCTGATGGGATTCGGTGCATTAGTGCTGGTATGATCGCACCAGACATGTTGAGGGGACAAATCATTTATGTGTTGACGGTTCACAGTCCCAGCCCAGAGAGATGGCCCATTCAGAAGGCCCAATGGGCTTAATGACAACCCATCCGCTTCAACAACACAACATCCTCACAAGACGTGATATCATCGTGTTGTAAGGCCCTCTAATTTCCTGCGAGTTAGTTTGTCAACCTTTTAACAGCTCACGACGTACGATCTGGGATGGAAAAACAGAGCAAAAGAAGAAAAGTAGGCCAAAACTGATGAAAACATTCGATTTTGGGCTCCGAAAATGGGCGTAGCCGAGTAGGCTAACTTTTTTGTCGTAGAGCTCTCGGAGAGCTTTCTAACGGTATGCTGTGCACCGCGTAGCTCCTTATGGATAAAATGTTATGGGCACCAGAGCAGTGGAGACCTGGGCACAAGCCCCACGCCCTCGATTTGCGGGCCCAGACTCTACGTGAAGCGTAGTTGTCTTGCCCAAGGTGCCGTGGGATTCAGTAATAGTAATATGGTGGATAAAGGATCTTGGCAACCCTAACTGGGGCAAAAAAAATTGAAAAGGTGGGTGCAACACGAGGACTTCCTAGGGGGTCACCCATCCGAGTACTACTCTCACCCAAGCACGCTTAACTTTGGAGTTCTGATGGGATCCGGTGCATTAGTGCTGGTATGATCGCACCCGTCATGTTGAGCGCAAATATCCTTTATGTGTTGACGGTTCACAGTCCCAGCCCGGAGAGATGGCCCATTCAAAAGGCCCAATGGGCTTAACGACAACCCATCCGCTTCAACAACACATCATCCTCGCAAGACGTGATATCAACGCATTGTAGTGCCCTCTAGTGTCCTGTGAGTTAGGTTGTCATCATTTTAACAGCTCACGACGTACGATATGGGAAGGAAAAATAGAGCAAAAGAAGAAAAGTGGCCCGAAATTGATGAAAACTTTCAATTTTGAACTCTGAAATCGTAGAGCTCTCGGAGAGCTTTCCAACGGTATGCTGTGCGCCGCGTAACTCCTTACGGATCAAAAGTTATGGGCATCGGAGCGACGGAGACCTGGTCACAAGCCCCACGCCCTCAGTTTGCGGGCCTAGCCTCTACGTGAAGCAAAGTTGTCATGCCCAAGGTGCCGTGGGATTCGGTAATAGAAATGTGGTGGATAAAGTATCTTGGCAACCCTAGCCGGGGCAAAAAAAATTGAAAAGGGGGGTGCAACACGAGGACTTCCCAGGGGGTCCCCCATCCTAGTACTACTCTCGCCCAAGCACGCTTAACTTCGGAGTTCTGATGGGATCCGGTGCATTAGTGCTGGTATGATCGCACCCATCATTTTGAGCGCATAAATCCCATATATGATGATGGTTCACAGTCCCAGCTCAGAGAGATGGCCCATTCAAAAGGCCCAATAGGCTTAATGACTACCCATCCGCTTCAACAACGTAGCATCCTCGCAAGACAAGATATTGACGCATTGTAGGGCCCTCTAATGTCCCGTGAGTTAGGTTGTCGTCCTTTTAACTGCTCACGATGTACGATCCGGGACGGAAAAACTGAGCCTAACCGGGACCAAAAAAAACCTAAAAGGGGGGTGCAACATGAGGACTTCCCAGGGGGTCACCCATCCTAGTACTACGCTCGCCCAAGCACGATTAACTTCGGAGTTCTGATGGGATCCGGTGCATTAGTGCTTGTATGATCCGTCACGCCCCATCCCGACCTATAAGGTTAGACTAGGGTATGAACTAAACATTCAAGTCATGTCCCATACATAATCGTTCATGAAAGTTTAACACTTAACGTTTAGCCTAGACTCCACAATTTTTTCGGAAAATCGGCAGCATAACGGCTGTAATTGGGCTCTTTAGTTTGACCTCGTTCTCTAAATGACTCAAATTTCATTTCCAACTAAGATTACTATTTACCATCAATAGAAACACTGCTAGTTGTCTCGAAGTCTCGCTTGATTAATAACCTAACATGATACTATGTCTCGTTTGTTTGTTAATCCTTGTTACAAACGTACCTGTTGACCTTAGCTTATCAATGAGTACCTACTTAAGATCGGATAGGTTCATTTTACTTAATCCTTACCTGATAATTCGTAATCCTATGATAGATACTAGCCAGTAACGATACCAAAACGACCATAGTAGTGTCTGTCTAGTTATTATTAGTACAAACCAAAATTAGACCCCAAATTACAACGGGGGTCTTTTACATTACAAACATCAAGCAACATGAAAAGAAATAGTCTTCAAGCAGCATAGTATTCACAATGGCCATAATCAAGCAAAGCACATAGGATAGGCAATCATTCCAAGGAATCATCGTTAGGCACGTCGTCCTCGGGTACCTATTCTTGGTCTTCTTCACCTAAGATGATAAAAGTGGGTGAGTCCTTATGAACTCAGCGAGGGGGAACGAGAAATAGGTTTTGAAACTCATTTTCCGGTTCAACTTATGAAAACCCTTTTTGCAAGCATGAATATATCACAAGTAAGTACATAACATGATATAAAAGTAAAGGAACACAATTACCCGTCTTTCCTCACCGAGGTCCTCTAGGAACCAAGCGAGAGTACTTATACACATAGTGAAAAGGTTACGGTGAGCTTTTGCTCTCAGTTCATGTCAGTATCAGTTGTTGCGGCTGACTTCAAATCATCCCCTTATCACGCCAAATGGGTGTACTCCGGATGTACCCCGAAATCCTACGACCCAACTCTCCGAGGAAGTCTAGCCCCTAAGCGAGAGAGGGAATTGGACAATAGTAGTCACGGTTGCCCCGGCAAGCCCGATGCTGCCCGGTGTGCGTGATCGCTACCATGCCAGAATGAAAGGTTGCAACCTTGTATGCAATGCACATTTATGATATTTAATATATCACATTAGGAGGACAACAAAGTAGGTTGCCTCTGAGCAATCATAAGATTGCACATTGACAAGTAAACAAGCGAGGCACGATAAGACAAGTAATTTCAATTGAAAGGCACATGGAGTTATATGAACATTAAACGGGCAGCCATGTAACGCATGTAAATCAAGTCATACAACTCATTTCAAGGTTCACGTAATCAAATAATAAGATTATTCATCATGCAACGACATCTATGTGTGACCGGGTGCAAGAAAAGCCTACTGATCAACATGTAATCATCGAAAACATATTTAGGGCTACAAGGGCCACTACGGGCAGCCTACTAAACACATGATCAAACACAACATCCAAAGGATTGACACTTAGCAAGTTTACCTAGATACTAGGGTTCCAATTCGTGCTTACCCGTGCGATTAAGCCCCATGTCATCTCAAGATCAAACTCAAGCCATGCATCGATTAATTCAAACACCCTCAAGTATTCAAAACAGTCCACACAACATCCCAATGCCACAATCCCAAGCATTTAATACAACAAGAGAAGCTACAATAATTTTTCTAAGCATATCACTAAGTGAAACCCTCACTGCAATGGACTGTTTTCTCACAACCCTTAAGACAAGCAAACAATCTCCAATTCCAGTGAATAAGATTTCAAATTAAAGCTTAAGGAGTGAACTAAATTCCGAGACAAATCTCGCTTCATTTTGAGTTCGGGATCAATAGTTATAGCCAAAACAGTGAGACTGCACAAAACTGTCCAGATTTGCACACATTTCAATACTTGTCGTTTTTGAGGGCCTTAGGGTCAGATTTAGCCTTAGTCTATTTCAGACAAAAATGTCCAGAACTGAAAACTATATCTTCCAAAAAAATTTCATGCTTTTTTGATAGAATTTACTAAGTAAAAACTGGTTCATTCTACAAGGTCAGTGAATCTGCCAAAACCTACTTCATTTTTCCAGACTTTCCAGATTTGGACACATTTTAATAATTAGCCATTTTGAGGACCTTAGAGTCAAAATTAGCTTTGGTCTATATCTGCCAAAAGTGTTCAGAACAGGAAAAAATAGTTACCTACCAATTTTCAAGCATTTTCAACATCGTTTACCTAGCCAAAATCACCTCGCACCAACAAGACAGAAAGCTGTCACATGCACGATTTCATCTATCATCACATTCTAGCCCAAAATCTTGCCATGCATGGTTATAAAAGCTTATGAACACACATATATCTCAAGTACAGAACTAAAGATAGACATTTAAGGGCATGCATGTGGTTTTTTGAAAGATTTTCAAGAAGTTTTAGCCCTCACCTTAGCAAAACAACAAGAAGATGCACAAGACTCTTGGTGAAGCACAAAGTTGACCTTTTTCCTTCCTTAGCCGACACACCACTCGATTTTTCTCAATTTTCCTAGCTTACTAACCAAGTTCTTAGTAGGTGCATGTGGTTAGAACAAGAAGAAAATAAATAGAAGCTAGCAAACTCACCTAAGCCGAAATGGAGATTCAAAGAGCTTGCATGTGTGTTTCTTGCAACCTAGCTTGCTTAGTCAAGCTCCCTAGCTTCTTGCATGCCTTGATGAACCATGGAGTGATGAAGATAAGCTATGGAGTGTAGAAACTCAGCCAAGGCCGAGAGAGAGAGAGAATGATGAGAGCGAGAGAAGAGAATGATGAGAGGGAGAGTGAAGAATGAGAGGAAATCAAAGAAAAATAAAAGCTTTTGCAAGGTTTGAAGCATGTGTCGGCGTTGAGCTTTGCAATTTCAGATTTTTGTGTCTTCAAGGAGGATGATTTGAAGTGTTTAGCATGGGCAAGGAGCTTATGTCTACATTGGTGGAGCTTGGTAGAGTTTTTGAGCTATTTTGTTTTATTGCTTTGTGTCAGTAGTTGTCATAGAATTGTCTAGGTTCAATTTGAATTATGCAAAGCAAGCACAAAGCACACAAGGTGGTCGGCCAAGGCATGAAAAATGTTGAATCTTTTTCATCTTTTGAGCATTATTTAATTGTGTGTTTGGAAAGTGCAAAAGAATAAGGAATAAAGAATAAGAATGTCTAGCTTTTGGTGCAATTTCGTCTTCTAGTGTGTTGAATTAGTAATTTAATATTAGTTAGTGGGATTTGTAGGATTAATTAATGACCTAGTGCTTCCTGTAAATGCTTTCTTGATTAGCTTGAGGGCACATTTTCCTAGGTCTAGGGCACGCATTACGAGGTAAGGCATGAACTACGAGACGAATGCACGTTTTCCAAGTAAATGTACGCAACTCTAAATGAATGCACGTAATTCAATGCAAGGCACACAAAATGAAACAAAATTCTTAAACCTAGGTCAAGGTACGCAAATCTAGGTTAGGGCACATGAAACGAGGTATCACACGCAAATCGAGGTCGGGCCTCACATCCTCCCCTCCTTAAAAGAATTTCATCCCAAAATTAAATATTACCTTTGAAATAAAGCTGGATACTGTTGCTCCATCTGGTCTCGCCTTTCTCACGTTGCTTCTTCAACTCCATGATGATCCCACAACACTTTCACCATCAGTATAGATTTGCTGCGCAACTCCCGATCTTGCTGGTCTAGGATTCGAACGGGCTTCTCTTCATAAGACAAGTTCTCCCGAAGGTGCAACGGTTTTGGCTTCAAGATATGCGATGGATCAGGATGATACTTCCGCAGCATTGAAACATGAATGATGTCGTGAATATTGGAGAGGTTTTGGGGTAGTACCAGGCGATACGCCAACTTGCCAACCTTTTCAATTATTTCAAATGGTCCTACAAACAACTTTCCACCCTTGCCGTGTTTAATCAGTCCTATCCGGGGTGATATCTTCAAGAAAACCTTGTCGCCGATCTCAAACTCTAGGCTCCGTCTCCGTCGGTCTGCATAACTTTTCTGCCTACTTTGGGTGGTAAGCATCTGTTTCCGGATGAGGTGGATATTATCAACAGTCTTCATAAGTTCAGGTAAAAGGGTCGGGTCAAAAGTCTTCGTTTCACCTACTTCATCCTAGTAAATTGGGGATCGACACTTACGTCCATACAACGCTTCAAATGGGGCCATCCCGATAGTGGCCTGATATCTATTATTATAAGTGAACTCCGCTAGAGACAGGTATTTCTCCCAACCTTTCCCGAAGTCTAAAACACACGCCCTCAGCATATCCTCCAGAATCTGAATAGTTCTCTCCGATTGTCCATCACTCTGAGGGTGATAAGCCGTGCTGAAACTCAACTTCGTTCCCAAAGCTTCTTGCAATCTCTTCCAAAAGCGGGAAGTAAAACGAGGATCCCTATCCGATACAATACTCACAAGCATCCCGTGCAATCTTACAATCTCCGCCATATACATATCTCCCAATTTCTCAGGACTATCCTCCTTGTTCATTGGTAAGAAGTGCGCTGACTTAGTCAATCTATCCACTATGACCCAAATGGCGTCATGACCCTTTTGTGACCTGGGCAGGTCCATAACAAAGTCCATAGTTATATGTTCCCATTTCCATTGAGGAATCTCCAACGATTGTTGTAAACCTGCTGGTCGTTGATGTTCCGCTTTGACTCTCTGGCAAGTCAAACACCGTGCCACAAACTCCGCAATCTCTCTCTTCATGTTATTCCACCAATAGTGTTGCTTCAAATGCTAGTACATCTTTGTTCCGCCGGGGTAAATAGTGTATCTTGAATTATGGGCTTCTTCAAGAATCTTCTTTTTCAGCTCTGGTTCATTAGGAACACAAATCCGATTCCTAAACCTCCAAATACCATCATCATGAAACTTAAAATCTGTGTTGCTTTCTTTAATCTTCTGAAATTGTTGGTCCTTCTATTGAGCCTCTCGTAATTCAAACAACAAGGTCAATTGAACTTGGGTAGTGACAAAAAGTAACCCTTTTCGAGTCAATTGTGGGATCCACAAAAATGCTTCCTCCAATAACTCCTGCACCTTGACTTCCAGTTTTGCCATGCTCGCTTTCCTACTTAAGGCATCTGCAACTACATTCGCTTTACCGGGCATATAATTGATTGTGCAGTTATAATCATCCAAAAGCTCCATCCACCGCCTTTGCCTCATATTCAACTCTTTTTGTGAGAACAAATATTTCAAGCTCTTGTGATCAGTAAACACCTCGAACTTGTTACCCCACAAATAGTGCCTCCATTTCTTGAGTGCAAACACAATAGCTGCTAACTCCAAATCATGCATCGAGTAATTCAATTCATACGACTTTGGTTTCCTAGAAGCATACGCAATCACTCTACCATTTTGCATTAGCACACAACCTAATCCTTCTTTCGAAGCACTGCTATAAATTACAAAACCTTGACTCCCTTCAGGCAATGCAAGAATAGGTGCGGTAGTTAATCTTTTCTTCAATTCTTGGAAGCTGCTCTCACACTTATCATCCCACACGAACTTTGTTTTCTTTTGAGTGAGCTTTGTAAGAGGTCCTGTGATCTTTGAGAAATCCTTCACGAACCTCCGATAATAGCCGATTAGATCAAGAAAACTCCAAACCTCCGTAAAGTTTTCCGGCTTCTTCGAAGACGTCACCGCTTCTATCTTTGCTGGATCCACTGCTATTCCCTCTTGGGATATGATATGCCCCAAAAATGCAATCTGCTGCAACCAAAATTTGCATTTGCTAAACTTTGCATACAATTGATGCTCTCGAAGTTTCTACAGTACCAACCACAGATGTTGTTCATGCTCAGCCCCGGATTTCGAGTATACCAAAATATCATCAATGAAGATTACCACAAATTGGTCCAAGTAGGGTTGAAACACCCTGTGCATCAAGTGCATAAAAGCTACAGGGGCATTAGTTAGTCCAAATGGCATCACTACATATTCATAATGCCCATATCTTGTCCTGAAAGCCATTTTAGGCACATCCTCCTTTTTGATCTGCAACTGATAGTACCCTTGCCTCAAGTCGAGTTTCAAATACACTTTGGCTCCTTGAAGTTGATCAAACAACTCGTCGATCAGTGGAAGTGGGTAGTCACTTGGATCAATCCTCGGTAGTCGATGCATAGCCTCAACGTTCCGTCTTTCTTCTTTACAAATAAGACTGGTGCACCCCATGGGGAAGAACACGGTTGAACAAACCCCTTCTTCAACAATCCTTGCAATTGGTCCTTCAATTCTTGTAGCTCGGCTGGTGTCATACGATAGGGAGCTTTAGATATCGGCTGGGTGCCAGGCAATAATTCTTTAATGAACTCGATCTCTCGATTTGTGGGTAAACCGGACAAATCTTCTGGAAACACATCCATATAGTCTTTAATCACTGGCATCTCCTCCAACTTAGCTTTATCCAACGGCTTGTTGATGAGGTAAGCTAAGTATCCACTACACCTTTTTCTCAAGGACTTCACTGCTTTCGTAGATGAAATGATGGAACTCCCGGTGAAATCTCTTCGACCCATGACTTCTAATATTGGTTGACCAGGTACCTGGAACGTTACAATCTTCGTCCGGCAATCTAGTTGGGCGTGATGCTTTGCCAACCAGTCGATCCCTAAGATGACTTCATAGTCTCGAAAAGGTAATACGATAAGACTGACTGAGAATTCCCTATCCTTAATTTGGATTTTACATGCTTTACAAGCTGAGCTAGTAACAAGTTTAGAACCTATTGGAGTACCAACTTCTACTTCGTAAGGCAAACATACAACTCATAGTTTCACACGTTGCACACATAAGGGAGTAATAAATGAATGAGTAGCACCCGAATCAATTAGCACCCTAACAGGTTGATTCAGTATGAAGAATGTACCTTCAACAACAGTGGTCTCCTCTGGAAGCTCATTGCACTCAATAGCATAAGCTCGAGCCTGAACTCTAGGAACTGGATTCTTGCCTCTACCAGCTGGTTTAACCTGATTCTATCTTGCTTGCCATTTAGGACAATCCTTGATCTGATGCTGATCACTGCCACACCGTACACATCGTCCTGACTTCTTCCAACACTGGGCCTCGGTATGCCCCTTCTTGTCATAGTAAGAGCAGTTGATAGACTGAGTAGCAGGTTAACTACTTGTGGATCCGCAGGTGGAAGAGGCTGATGGCGCTTTAGTCGGGCCACAGTTATTCACTGGTCTGTTCTGGCTCTGGCCCTGATTACGACTCTGACTCTGGAATTTCCTTTGTTGACCTGAAGGCTGGTATGGTTTCTTGTTCGGCTGACTCGAACCGGCTCTATCAAGTTTCCTCTTCTCAACTCGAGAAGCAGCAGCAAAGAGAGCAGAATAGGTATCGAAGTCATGCGAAGCCAACTGGTCCTGAATCTCTGGCCTCAATCCCGTAGTAAATTTCCACATCTTCTCCTCCGGAGTACTGACCATGTATTGAGTATAGCAGGACAGTCGGTCAACACGAGCCTCGTACTGGGCCACCGTGATGTTACCCTGTTCAAGTGCATGAATTCCTCAATCCGCCTCTGCCTAGAAACTGCAGGTACATATTTCTCCTTGAAGGCCTTAACGAAATTACCCAACAAGTGAGGGGTATGATCAGTTTCCCACAGTGCCTCCACAGTGTGCCACCAATGCTCAGCATCCCCGTGAAACAGAAACACAGCAAACTCCACCTTTTCTTCATCAGTATAATCAAGTGGCCTGAAAATCCTCTCGATCTCAGACAGCCAAGCCTCTACTTTCTCATCATCAGCTTCCCCATGGAATTTGGACGGGCGAAAGTCAAGGAACTCCCTCATTCTGCTATGTCTCCCATGGTTACCATCATTCCTGTTGTTGTTGTTGTTGTTGGCTTCACGTGCATCTTGACGTTCTATTACTCGTGACACGCGATCCATGGCATTCGCCATCATGTTAAACATAGATACGCTGGGATTAGTTTGATAAGCATCACCGGTCTCTTGGGGTTTACCACTCCTATTAGTAGTGCGGGTACTAGGGCCAGCCATCTATAGGCACAGATTACGATGCACGATTTCTTGAAATACGACAAACAAGAATTCAATGCATAAGATATGCAACATAATATAGATACACAATTCTAGAAACAATTAAGGCATGTTAATCACTTAAGCACATAGAACATAGAAGGCACAATTAACATTATCATGCAATAACATATAGACAAGTCATCCTAATTATCTTAGGGCTCTACCCATGGTCCGAGAGTTAAACCTGGCTTAAGCAATCTAAGCTCTGATACCATTTGTTTCTATATAAGATGTCATGCCCCAACCCGGCCTATAAGGTTAGACTAGGGTATGAACTAAACATTCAAGTCATGTCCCGTACATAATCGTTCATAAAAGTTTAACACTTAACGTTTAGTCTAGACTCCACAATTTTTTCAAAAAATCGACAGCATAACGGTTGTAATTGGGCTCTTTAGTTTGACCTAGTTCTCTAAACGCCTAAAATTTCATTTCCAACTAAGATTACTATTTACCATCAATAGAAACGTTACTAGTTGTCTCGAAGTCTCGCTTGATTAATAACCTAGCATGATACTATGTCTCATTTGTTTGTTAATCCTTGTTACAAACGTACCTATTGACCTTAGCTTTTCAATGAGTACCTGCTTAAGATCGGATAGGTTCATTTTACTTAATCCTTACCTGATACTTCATAATCCTATGATAAATACTAGCCAGTAATGATAGCAAAACGACCATAGTAGTATCTGTCTAGTTATTATCAGTTCAGGCCAAAATTAGACCCCAAATTACAACGGGGGTCTTTCACATTACAAACATCAAGCAACATGAAAAGAAATAGTCTTCGAGCAGCATAGTGTTCACAATGGCCATAATCAAGCAAAGCACATAGGACAGGCAATCATTCCAAGGAATCATCGTTTGGCACGTTGTCCTCGGGTACCTGTTCTTGGTCTTCTTCACCTGAGATGATAAAATAGGGCGAGTCCATATGAACTCAGCGAGGGGGAACAAGAAATAGGTTTTGAAACTCATTTTCCGGTTCAACTAATTAAAACCCTTTTTGCAAGCATGAATATATCACAAGTAAGTACATAACATGATATAAAAGTAAAGGAACACAATTACCCATCTATCCTCCCCGAGGTCCTCTAGGAACCAAGGGAGAGTACTTATACACATAGTGAAAATGATACGGTGAGCTTTTGCTCTCAGTTCATGTCAGTATCAGTTGTTGCGGCCGACTTCAAATCATCCCCTTATCACGCCAAATGGGTGTACTCCGGATGTACCCTGAAATCCTACGACCCAACTCTCCGAGGAAGTCTAGGCCTCTAGCGAGAGAGGGAATTGGACAATGGTAGTTACGGTTACACCGGCAAGCCCGATGCCGCCCAGTGTGCGTGAACGCTACCACGCCAGAATGAAAGGTTGCAACCTTGTATGCAATGCACATTTATGATATTTAATATATCACATTAGGAGGACAACAAAGTAGGTTGCCTCCGAGCAGTCATAAGATTGCACATTGACAAGTAAACAAGCGAGGCACGATAAGACAAGTAATTTCACTTGAAAGGCCCATGGAGTTATATGAACATTAAACGGGCAGCCATGTAACGCATGTAAATCAAGTCATACAACTCATTTCAAGGTTCACGTAATCAAATAATAAGATTATTCATCAAGCAACGACATCTATGTGGGACCGGGTGCAAGAAAAGCCTACTTATCAACATGTAAGCATCGAAAGCATATTTAGGGCTACAAGGGCCGCTACGGGCAGCCTATTAAACACATGATCAAACGCAACATCCAAAGGATCGACACTTAGCAAGTCTACCTAGATACTAGGATTCCAATTCGTGCTTACCCGTACGATTAAGCCCCAAGTCATCTCAAGATCAAACTCAAGCCATGCATCGATTAATTCAAACACCCTCAAGTATTCAAAACAGTCCACACAACATCCCAATGCCACAATCCCAAGCATTTAATACAACAAGAGAAGCTACAATAATTTTTCTAAGCATATCACTAAGTGAAACCCTCACTGCAATGGACTGTATTCTCCCAAACATTAAGACAAGAAAACAATCTCCAATTCCAATGAATAAGATGTCAAATTAAAGCTTAAGGAGTGAACTAAATTCTGAAACAAACCTCGCTTCATTTGGATTTCGGGTTCAATAGTTATAGCCAAAACAGTGAGATTGTACAAAACTGTCCAGATTTGCACACATTTCAATACTTGTCGTTTTTGAGGGCCTTGGCGTCCGATTTAGCCTTATTCCGTTTCTAACAAAAATGTCCATAACTGAAAAATATAGCTTCACACCAAATTTCATGCATTTTGGATTTCATTTACTAAGTCAAAACTGGTTCGTTTAACAAGGTCAGTGAATCTACCAAAACCTGCTTCATTTTTCTAGACTTTCCTGATTTGGACACAGTTTAATAATAGCCAGTTTGAGGACCTTAGAATCAAAATTAGCTTTGGTATATTTCTGAGAAAAGTGTTCAGAACTGGAAAAACTAGTTACCTACCAATTTTCACGCATTTTCAACATCGTTTACCTAGCCAAAATCGCATCGCACCAACAAGACAGAAATCTGTCACATGCACGATTTCATCTATCATCACATTCTAGCCCAAAATCTTGCCATGCATGGTTATAAAAGCTTATGAACACACATATATCTCAAGTACAGAAGTAAATATATACATTTAAGGGCATGCATGTGGTTTTTTGAAAGATTTTCAAGAAGTTTTAGCCCTCACCTTAGCAAAACAACAAGAAGATGCACAAGACTCTTGGTGAAGCACAAAGTTGACCTTTTTCCTTGCTTAGCCGAGACACCACTCGATTTTTCTCAAATTTTCTAGCTTAGTAACCAAGTTCTTTGTAGGTGCATGTGGTTAGAACAAGAAGAAAAGAAATGGAAGCTAGCAAACTCACCTAAGCCGAAATGGAGATTCAAAGAGCTTGCATGTGTGTTTCTTGCAACCTAGCTTGCTTAGTCGAGTTCCCTAGCTTCTTGCATGCCTTGATGAACCATGGAGTGATGAAGATAAGCTATGGAGTGTAGAAACTCAGCCAAGGCCGAGAGAGAGAGAGAAGGATGAGAGGGAGAGAGAAGAATGAGAGGAAATGAGAGAAATGAAAGAAAAACAAAAGCTTTTGCAAGGTTTGAAGCATGTGTCGGCCTTGAGCTTTGCAATTTCAGAGTTTTGTGTCTTCAAGGAGTATAATTTGAAGTGTTTAGCATGGGCAAGGAGCATATGTCAAGATTGGTGGAGCTTGGTAGAGTTTTTGAGCTATTTTTTTATTCTTTGTGTCATTAGTTGTCATAGAATTGTCTAGGTTCAATTTGAATTATGCAAAGCAAGCACAAAGCACACAAGGTGGTCGGCCAAGGCACGAAAAATGCTGAATCTTTGTCATCATTTGAGCATTATTTAATTGTGTGTTTGGAAAGTGCAAAAGAATAAGGAATAAAGAATAAGAATGTCTAGCTTTTGGTGCAATTTCGTCTTCTAGTGGGTTGAATTAGTAATTTAATATTAGTTAGTGGGATTTGTAGGATTAATTAATGACCTAGTGATTCGTGTAAGATGCTTTCTTGATTAGCGTGAGGGCACATTTTCCTAGGTCTAGGGCATACATTACGAGGTAAGGCATGAACTACGAGACAAATGCACGTTTTTCAAGTAAATGCACGCAACTCTAAATGAATGCACATAATTCAATGTAAGACACACAAAAGGAAACACAATTCTTAAACCTAGGTCAAGGTACACAAATCTAGGTTAAGGCACACAAAACGAGGTATCGCACGCAAATCGTGGTCGGGCCTCACATGATCGCACCCGTCATGTTGACTGCACAAATCCCTTATGTGTTGACGGTTCACAGTCCCAGCCCAGAGAGATAGCCCATTCAAAAGGCCCAATGGGCTTAACGATAACCCATCTGCTTCAACAACGCAACATCCTCGCAAGACGTGATATCAATGCATTGTAGGGTCCTCTAATGTCCCGCGAGTTAGGTTGTCATACTTTTAACAGCTCACGACCTATTATCCCGGACAGAAAAACCGAGCAAAAGAAGAAATGTGGACTAAAACTGATGAAAATGTTCGATTTTGGCTCCAAAAATGGGCGCAGCCGAGCAAGCTTGATGTCCCTGTCGTAGAGCTCTCGAAGAGCTTTCCAACGGTATGTTGTGTGCCGCGTAACTCCTTACGGATCAAAAGTTATGGGCACCGGAGCGATGGAAACCTAGTCACAAGCCCTACGACCTCGGTTTGCAGGCCCAGCCTCTACGTGAGGCGAAGTTGTCTTGCCCAAGGTGCCGTGGGATTTGGTAATAGAAATGTGGTAGATAAAGTATCTTGGCAACCCGAGCAGGGGCAAAAAAAATTGAAAAGTGGGGTTCAACACGAGGACTTCCCAGGGGGTCACCCTTCCTAGTACTACTCTCGCCTAAGCACGCTAAATTTTTGAGTTTTGATGGGATCCGGTACATTCGTGCTGGTATGATCGCACCTGTCATGTTGAGGGGACAAATCCTTTATGTGTTGACGATTCACTGTCCCAGCCCAAAGAGATGGCCTATTCAAAAGGCCCAATGGGCTTAACAAAAACCTATCTGCTTCAACAACGCAGCATCCTTGCAAGACGTGATGTCATCGCATTGTAGGCCCACTAATGTCCCGTGAGTTAGTTTGTCGTCCTTTTAATAGCTCACGACGCACAATCCGGGAGGGAAAAATAGAGCAAAAGAAGAAAAGTGGTTCAAAATTGAAAAAACGTTTGATTTTAGGCTACGAATATGGGTGCAGCCGAGCAGGCTAATTACCTTGTCATAGAGCTTTCGGAGCTTTCCAACGGTATGTTGTGCGCTGCGTAACTCCATACGGATCAAAAGTTATGAGCACCGGAGCGACGGAGACCTAGTCACAAACCCCAAGCCCTCGGTTTGTGGGCCCAGCCTCTACGTGAAGCGATGTTGTCTTGCCCAAGGTGCCGTGGGATTCATTAATAGAAATGTGGTGGATAAAGGACCTTGGCAACCTTAACCGGGGCAAAAAAAATTGAAAAGGTGGGTGCAACACAAGGACTTCCCCGGGGGTCACCCATCCTAGTACTAATCTCGCCCAAGCACACTTAACTTTGGAGTTCTGATGGGATCTGGTGCAGTAGTGATGGTATGATTGCACCCGTCATGTTGAGCGCATAAATCCCTTATGTGTTGAAGGTTCACAGTCCCAGCCCAGAGAGATGGCCCATTCAAAAGGCCCAATGGGCTTAACGACAACCCATCCGCTTCAACAACGCAGCATCCTCGCAGGATGTGATATCGTCGCATTGTAGGGCCCTCTAACATCCCGTGAGTTAGTTTGTCATCCTTTTAACAACTCACGACGTACGATCCGGGAAGGAAAAATCGAGCAAAAGAAGAAAAGTGGCCCGAAATTGATGAAAATGTTCGATTTTGGACTCCGAAGTCGTAGAGCTCACGGAGAACTTTCCAACGGTATGCTGTGCGCCACGTAACTCCTTACGGATCACAAGTTATGGGCACCGGAGCGATGGAAAACTAGTCACAAGCCCCACGCCCTCGGTTTGCGAGCCCAGCCTCTACGTGAAGCGAAGTAGTCTTGCCCAAGGTGCAGTGGGATTCGGTAATAGAAGTTTGATGGATAAAGTATCTTGGCAACCCTAGCCGAGGCAAAAAAAATTGAAAAGGGGGGTGCAACACGAGGACTTCCCATGGGGTCACCCTTCCTAGTACTACTCTCGCCCAAGCACGCTTAATTACGGTGTTCTGATGGGATCCGGTGCATTACTGCTGGTATGATCACACCTGTCTTGTTGAGGGGACAAATCCTTTATGTGTTGACGGTTCACAGTCCCAACCCAGAGAGATGGCCCATTCAAAAGGCCCAATGAGCTTAACGACAACACATCTGCTTCAACAACGCAGCATCCTCACAAGACGTGATATCATCATGTTGTAGGGCCCTCTAATGTCCCGCGAGTTAGTTTGTCATCCTTTTAACAACTCACGACGTACGATCTGGGATGGAAAAACAGAGCAAAAGAATAAAAGTGGCCCGAAACTGATGAAAACGTTTGATTTTGGGCTTTGAAAATGGGCGCAGTCGAGCAAGCTCACTTTTTTGCCGTAGAGCTCTCGGAGAGCTTTCCAATGGTATGTTGTGCACTGTGTAACTCCTTATAGATAAAAAGTTATGGGCACCAGAGCGTCAGAGACCTGGTCACAAGCCCTACACACTCGGTTTGCGAGCCCAGTCTCTATGTGAAGCGAAGTTGTCTTGCCCAAGGTGCCATGGGATTCAATAACATAAATGTGGTGGATAAAAGATCTGGGTTACCAGGGTAAAAAAAAATTGAAAATCTTGGTTCAACACTAGGACTTCCCAGGGGGTCACCCATCCTTTTACTACTCTCGCCCAAGCATGCTTAACTTCGGAGTTCTGATGGGATCTGGTGCATTACTGCTTGTATGATCGTACCCGTCGTGTTTGGCGTATAAATCCCATATGTGTTGACAGTTCACAGTCCTAGCCTAGAGAGATGGCCCATTCAAAAGGCCCAATGGGCTTCAAAAATCGGTGCATCCGTGCAATCTAGATGCCCCCGTCGTCCGCGTATCTCCTTAGGGATCAAAAGTTATGGGCACCAGAGTTACGGAGACCTGGTCACAATCCCCACGCCCTCAGTTTGCGGGACCAGCCTCTACATGAAGCGAAGTTGTCTTGCCCAAGGTGCCGTGGGATTTGGTAATAGAAATGTGGTGGATACAGTATCTTGGCAACCCTAGCCGGGTCAAAAAAAATTGAGAAGGGGGGTGCAACACGAGGACTTCCTAGGGTATCAACCATCCTAGTACTACTCTCGACCAAGCACACTTAACTTCAGAGTTCAGATGGGATCCGGTGCATTAGTGCTGGTATGATCGCACCTGTCATGTTGAGGGGACAAATCCTTTATGTGTTGACAGTTAACAGTCCCAACCCAGAGAGATGGCCCATTCAGAAGGCCCAATGGGCTAAACGATAACCCATCCACTTCAACAACGCAGCATCCTTGTAAGACGTGATATCATCATGTTGTAGGGCCCTCTAATGTCCCATGAGTTAGTTTGTCGTCCTTTTAACAGCTCACGACGTACGATCTGGGATAGAAAAACAGAGCAAAAGAATAAAAGTGGCCCGAAACTAATGAAAACGTTTGATTTTGGGCTCCAAAAATGGGCGCAGTCGAGCAGGCTTACTTTTTTGTTGTAGAGATTTCGGAAAGCTTTCCAACGGTATGCTGTGCATCACGTAACTCCTTATCGATCAAAAGTTATGGGCACCGGAGCACCGGAGACTTGGTCACAAGCCCCACGCCCTCGGTTTGCGGGCCCAGCCTCTACGTGAAGCGAAGTTGTCTTCCCCAAGGTACTATGGGATTCAGTAACAGAAATGTGGTGGATAAAGGATCTTGGTAACCCTATCCGTGGCAAAAAAAATTTGAAAAGGTTGATGCAACAGGGGGACTTCCCAGGGGGTCACCCATCCTTGTACTACTCTCGCCCAAGCTCGCTTAACTTTGGACTTCTGATGGGATCCGGTGCATTACTGTTGGTATGACCGCACCCATCATGTTGGGCGCATAAATCCCAAATGTGTTAACGGTTCACAGTCCTAGCTTAGAGAGATGGCCTATTCAAAAGGCCCAATGGGCTTAACGACAACCCATCCGCTTCAACAACGCAGAATCCTCACAAGATGTGATATTGATGCATTGTAGGGCCCTCTAATGTCCCACGAGTTAGGTTGTCGTCATTTTAACAGCGCACGACGTACGATCCGAGAAGGAAAAACTGAGCAAAAGAACAAAAGTGGCCCGAAATTAATGAAAACATTTGATTTTGGACTTAGAAGTCCTAGAGCTCTCAAAGAGCTTTCCAACGGTATGTTGTGCACCGGGTAACTCCATACGGATCAAAAGGTATGGGCACCGGAGCGACGGAGACCTGGTCACAAGTCCCACGCCCTCGGTTTGCGGGCCTAGCCTCTATATGAAGTGAAGTTGTCTTGCCCAAGGTGCCGTGGGATTCAGTAATAGAAATGTGGTGGATAAAGGATCTTGGCAACCCTAACCGGGGTAAAAAAAATTAAAAAGGTGGGTGCAACACGAGGACTTCCCAGGGGGTCACCCATCCTAGTACTACTCTCACCCATGCACGCTTAACTTCGGAGTTCTGATAGGATCCTGTGCATTACTGCTGGTATGATTGCACCCGTCATGTTAAGCGCATAAATCCCATATGTGTTGATGGTTCACAGTCTAAGCCCAGAGGGATGGCCTATTTAAAAGGCCTAATAGGCTTAACGACAACCCATCCACTTTAACAACGTAGTATCCTCGCAAGACGTGATATCAATGCATTGTAGGGCCTTCTAATGTCCCACGAGTTAGGTTCGCGTTCTTTTAAAAGCTCATGACGTACGATCCGGGACAAAAAAATCGAGCAAAAGAAAAAAACTGGCCCGAAACTGATGAAAATGTTCAATTTTGGGCTCCAAAAGTGGGTGCAGCCAGGCAATTTAGCTACCCTCGTCGTAGAGCTCTCGAAAAGCTTTCCAACGGTATGCTGTGCGCTGCGTAACTCCTTAGGGATCAAAAGTTATGGCCACTGGAGCGACGGAGACCTGGTCACAATCCCCACGCCCTCGGTTTGCGGGCCCAGTCTCTACGTGAAGCGTAGTTGTCTTGCCCAAGGTGCCGTGGGATTTGGTAATAGAAATGTGGTGGATAATGTATCTTGGCAACCCTAGCCGGGTCAAGAAAAATTGAAAAAGGGGGTGCAACACGAGGACTTCCTAGGGGGTCACCCATCCTAGTACTACTCTCGCCCAAGCACTTTTAACTTCGGAGTTTTGATGGGATCCGGTGTATTAGTGCTGGTATGATCGCACCTGTCATGTCTTGCCCAAGGTGCCATGGGATTTGGTAATAGAAATGCGGTGGATAATGTATCTTGGCAACCCTAGCCGGGTCAAAAAAAATTGAAAAGGGGGGTGCAACACGAGGACTTCCTAGGGGGTCACCCATCCTAGTACTACTCTCGCCCAAGCACGCTTATGTGTTGAAGGTTCACAGTCCCAGCCAAGAGAGATGGCCCATTCGGAAGGCCCTATGGGCTTAATGACAATCCATTCGCTTCAACAATGCAGCATCCTCGCAAGATGTGATATCATTGTGTTGTAAGGCCCTTTAATGTCCCGCGAGTTAGTTTATCTTCCTTTTAACAGCTCACGACGTACGATCTGGGATGGAAAAACAGAGCAAAAGAAGAAAAGTGGACAGAAATTGATGAAAACATTCGATTTTGGGCTCTGAAAATGGGCGCAGCCGAGCAGGCCTACTTTTTTATCGTAGAGCTCTCGTAGAGCTTTCCAACGGTATGCTGTGCACTGCGTAACTATTTACGGATCAAAAGTTATGGCCACCGGAGCAACGGAGACCTAGTCACAAGCCCCACGCCCTCGGTTTTCAAGCCCAGCCTCTACGTGAAGCGAAGTTGTCTTGCCCAAGGTCCCATGGGATTTCCGTAATAGAAATGTGGTGGATAAAGGATGTTGGCAACCCTAACCGGGGCAAAAAAATTGAAAATGTGGGTGCAATACGAGGACTTCACTGGGGGTCACCCATCCTAGTACTACTCTCGCCCAAGCACGCTTAACTTTGGAGTTCTGATGGGATCCGGTGCAGTATTGCTGGTATGATCACACCCGTCATGTTTAGTGCACAAATCCCTTATGTGTTGACAGTTCACAGTCTTAGCCCAGAGAGATGGCCCATTCAAAAGGCTCAATGGGCTTACCGATAACCCATCCGCTTCGACAACACAACACCTCGCAAGAGGTGATATCGACGAATTGTAGGGCCCTCTAATGTCCCACAAGTTAGGGTGTCGTCATTTTAACAGCTTACAAAGTATGATCCTGGAAAGAAAAACTGAGCAAAGGAACAAAAGTGGCCCGAAATTGATGAAAACGTTCGATTTTGGACTCAGAAGTCGTAGAGCTCTCGGAGAGCTTTCCAACGGTATGTTGTGCACCGTGTAACTCCTTACGGATCAAAAGATATGGGCACCAGAGCGATAGAGACCTAGTCACAAGCCCCATGCCATCGGTTTGCAGGCCCAGCCTCTACGAGAAGCGAAGTTGTCTTGCCCAAGGTGCCGTGGGATTCAAAAATAGAAATGTGGTGAATAAAGAAACTTGGCAACCCCAACTGGGGCAAAAAAAATTGAAATGATGGGTGCAACACAAGGACTACCCTGGGGTTCACCCATCCTAGTACTACTCCCACCCAAGCACGCTTAACTTCGGAGTTCTGATGGGATCCGGTGCATTACTGCTGGTATGATCACACTCGTCATTTTGAGCGCATAAATCCCATATGTGTTGACGGTTCACAGTCTAAGCCCAGAGGGATGGCCCATTCAAAAGGCCAATGGGCTTAACGACAACCCATCCACTTCAACAACGCAGTATCCTCGCAAGACGTGATATCGACGCGTTGTAGGGCCTTCTAATGTCCCGCGAGTTAGGTTCTCATTTTTTTACAGCTCACGACGTACGATCCGGGATGAAAAAACCGACCAAAAGAAGAAAACTAGCCCGAAACTGATGAAAACATTCAATTTTGGGCTCCAAGAATGGGCGCAGCTGAGCAAGCTGGTTGCCTTTGTCGCAGAGCTCTCGGAGAGCTTTCCAACGGTATGCTATGCGCCGCATAACTCCATACGGATCAAAAGTTTTGGCCACCAGAATGGCGGGGACCTGGTCACAAGCCCCACGCCCTCGGTTTGCGGGCCCAGCCTCTACGTGAAGCAAAGTTGTCTTGCCTAAGGTGCCATACGATTTGGTAATAGAAATGTGGTGGATAAAGTATCTTGGCAACCCTAGCCAAGTCAAAAAAAATTGAAAAGCGGGGTGCAACACGAGGACTTCCCAGGGGGTCACCCATCCTAGTACTACTCTCGCCCAAGCACGCTTAACTTCGGAGTTCGGATGGGATCCGGTGCATTAGTGATGGTATGATCGCACCTGTCATGTTGAGGGGACAAATCCTTTATGTGTTGACGGTTCACAGTCCCAGCCCAGAGAGATGGCCCATTCGAAAGGCCCAATGGGCTTAATGACAACCCATCCGCCTCAACAACGCAACATCCTCACAAGACGTGATATCATCGTGTTGTAGGGCCCTCTAATGTCCCGGAAGTTAGTTTGTCATCCTTTTAACAGCTCACGACATACGATCTGGGATGGAAAAATAGGGCAAAAGAAGAAAAGTGGCCTGAACTAATGAAAACGTTCGATTTTGGGCTCCAAAAATGGGCTTAGCCAAGCAGTCTCACCTTTTTGTCGTAGAGCTCTCGGAGAGCTTTCCAACGGTATGTTGTACTCTGCGTAACTCCTTATGGATCAAAAGTTATGGGCACCGAAGTGACAGAGACTTGGTCACAAGCCCCACGCCCTCGTAGGGGGTCACCCATCCTAGTACTACTCTCGCCCAAGCACGCTTAACTTCAGAGTTCTGTTAGGATCTGGTGCATTACTGCTGGTTTGATCGCACCCGTCATGTTGAGTGCATAAATCCCATATGTGTTGACGGTTCATAGTCCGAGCCCAGAGAAATGGCCCATTCAAAAGGCCCAATGGGCTTAACAACAACCCATCCGCTTCAACAACGCAACATCCTCGCAAG
Source organism: Ehretia macrophylla (assembly GCA_037974665.1). Classification (NCBI taxonomy): domain Eukaryota; kingdom Viridiplantae; phylum Streptophyta; class Magnoliopsida; order Boraginales; family Ehretiaceae; genus Ehretia; species Ehretia macrophylla. Next base: position 72,697,539 of record CM075769.1, read on the forward strand.
ACATGATATCGACGCATTGTAGGGCCATCTAATGTCCCGCGAGTTAGGTTGTCGTCATTTTAAAAGCGCACGACGTACGATCCGGGAAGGAAAAATCGAGCAAAAGAACAAAAGTGGCCCAAAATTGATGAAAACATTTGATTTTGGACTCAGAAGTCGTAGAGCTCTCGGAGAGCTTTCAAACGGTATGCTGTGTACCGCGTAACTCCTTACGGATCAAAAGTTATGGGCACCGGAGCGACTAAGACCTGTTCACAAGCCCCACACCCTCGGTTTGCCGGCCCAACCTCTACGTGAAGCAAAGTTGTCTTGCCCATGGTGCCGTGGGATTCGGTAATAGAAATGTGGTGGATAAAGTGTCTTGCCAACCATAGCCGGGGCAAAAACTATTGAAAAGAGGGGTGGAAGACAAGGACTTCCTAGGGGGTCACCCATCCTAGTACTACTCTCACCCAAGCACGCTTAAATTCGGAGTTTTGATGGGATCCGGTGCATTACTGCTGGTATGATCGCACCCGTCATGTTGAGAACATAAATACCATATGTGTTGACAGTTCACGGTCCCAGCCCAGAGAGATGGGCCATTCAAAAGGCCCAATGGGCTAAACGACAACCCATCCGCTTCAACAACGCAGCATCCTCGCAATACGTGATATCATCATGTTGTAGGGCCCTCTAATGTCTCGCGAGTTAGTTTTTCGTCCTTTTAATAGCTCACGACATACGATCTGGGATGTAAAAACATAGTAAAAGAAGAAAAGTGGCCCGAAACTGATGAAAACGTTCAATTTTTGGTTCTGAAAACGGGCGCAGCCGAGTAGGCTTATTTTTTTGTTGTAGAGTTCTCGGTGAGTTTTCCAACGGTATGTTGTGCACCGCGTAACTCCTTAGGGATCAAAATTTATGGGCACCGGAGCGACAAAGACCTGGTCACAAGCCCCACGCCCTCGGTTTCCGGGCCCAATATCTACGTGAAGCGAAGATGTCTTGTCCAAGGTGGTGTGGGATTCAGTAATTGAAATGTGGTGGATAAAGGATCCTGGCAACCCTTACCGGAGCAAAAAATATTAAAAAGGTAGGTACAACACGAGGACTTCCTAGGGGGTCACCCATCCTAGTACTACTCTTGCCCAAGCACGATTAACTTTTGATGGGATCTGGTGCATTACTGCTAGTATGATCGAACCCATGATGTTGAGCGCATAAATCCCATAGTGTTGATGGTTCACTGTCCCAGCCCAGAGAGATGGCCCATTCAAAAGGCCCAATGGGCTTAACGACAACTGATCCGCTTCAACAATGCAGCATCCTTGCAAGATGTGATATCGACGCCTTGTAGGGCCCTCTAATGCCCCACGAATTAGGTTGTCATCATTTTAACAGCGCATGAAGTATGATCCTTGAAGGAAAAACCGAGCAAAAGAAGAAAAGTGGCCCGAAATTGATGAAAAAGTTCAATTTTTGACTCCGAAGTCGTAGAGCTCCCAGAGAGCTTTCCAACGGTATGTTGTGTACCACGTAACTCCTTACGGATCAAAACTTGGGCACCGGAGCGATGGAGACCTAGCCACAAGCCCCACGCCCTCGGTTTGCGGGCCCAACCTCTACGTGAAGCGAAATTGTCTTGCCCAAGGTGCCGTGGGAGTCGGTAATAGAAATGTGGTGGATAAAGTATCTTGGCAACCTTAGCCGGGGAAAAAAAAATTGAAAAAGGGGGTGTAACACGAGGACATCCCAAGTGGTCACCCATCCAAGTACTACTCTCGCCCAATCACGCTTAACTTCGGAGTTCTGATGGGATCCGGTGCATTACTGCTGGTATAATCGCACCAATCATGTTGTGCGCATAAATCCCATATGTGTTAACGGTTCACAGTCCCAGCCTAGAGAGATGACCCATTCAAAAGGCCCAATAGGCTTAACGATAACCCATTCTCTTCAACAACGCAGTAAGCCCGCAAGACGTGATATTAACGTATTTTTGGGCCCTCTAATGTCCCGTGAGTTAGGTTGTCGTCCTTTTAACAGCTCACGACGTACGATCCGGGATGGAAAAACTGAACAAAAGAAGAAAAATGGCCCAAAACTGATGAAAACGTTCGATTTTGGACTTTGAAGTCGTATAGCTCTCAGAGAGCTTTCCAACGGTATGTTGTACTACGCGTAACTCCTTACGAATCAAAAGTAATGGGCACCGGAGCGACAAAGACCTGGTCACAAGCCCCACGCCCTTGGTTTGCGAGCCCAGCCTCTACTTGAAGTGAAGTTGTCTTGCCCAAGGTGCCGTGGGATTCGGTAATAGAAATGTGGTGGATAAAGTATCTTGGCAACCCTAGCTGGGGCAAAAAAAATTGAAAAGGGGGGTGCAACATGAGGACTTCCCAGGGGGTCACCTATCCTAGTACTACTCTCGCCCAAGCACGCTTAACTTCGGAGTTCTAATGGGATCTGGTGCATTAGTGCTAGTATGATCACACCCGTCATGTTGACCGCACAAATCCCTTATGTGTTGACGGTTCACGGTCCCAACCCAGAGATATGGCCCATTCAAAAGGCCCAATAGGATTAACAACAACTCATCTGCTTCAACAACGCAACATCCTCGCAAGACGTGATATCGATGCATTGTAGGGCCCTCTAATGTCCCGTGAGTAAGTTTGTCATCCTTTTTACAGCTCACGACGTACGATCCAGGATGAAAAAATAGAGGAAAATAAGAAAAGTGGCCTAAAATTAATGAAAACGTTCGATTTTGGACTCAGAAGTCGTAGAGCTCTCGGAGAGCTTTCCAATAGTATGCTGTGCACCGCGTAACTCCTTACGAATCAAAAGTTATAGGCACCAAAGTTTCGAAGAACTGGTCACAAGCCCCACGCCCTCGGTTTGTGGGCCCAGCCTCTACGTGAAGCGAAGTTGTCTTGCCCAAGGTGTTGTGGGATTCGGTAATAGAAATGTGGTGGATAAAGTATCTTGGCAACCCTTGCCGGGGCAAAAATAATTGAAAAGAGGGGTGCAACACGAGGACTTCCCAAGGGGTCACCCTTCCTAGTACTACTCTCGCCCAAGCACACTTAATTTCAGAATTCTGATGGGATCCGGTGCATTAGTGCTAGTATGATCGCACCTGTCATGTTGAGGGGACAAATCATTTATGTGATGACGGTTCACAGTCACAGTCCAGAGAGATGGCCAATTCAAAAGGCCCAATGGGCTTAACGACAACCCATCTGCTTCAACTACGCAGCATCCTTGCAAGATGTGATATCATCACGTTGTAAGGCCCTCTAATGTCCCGCAAGTTAGTTTGTCATCCTTTTAAGAGCTCACGACGTATGATCTAGGATGGAAAAACAGAGCGAAATAAGAAAAGTAGACCGAAACTGATGAAAACCTTCGATTTTGGGCTCCGAAAATGGTCACAGCCGAGCAGGCTTATTTTTTTGTCGTAGAGCTCTCGGAGAGCTTTCCAACGGTATGCTGTACACCGCGTAACTCTTTAAGGATCAAAAGTTATGGGCACTAGAGCGACGGAGACCTGGTCACAAGCCCCACGCCCTCAGTTTGCAGGCCCAGCCTCTATGTGAAGCGAAGTTGCCTTGCCCAAGGTGCCGTGGGATTCAGTAATAGAAATGTGGTGGATAAAGTATCTTGGCAGCCTTAACCGGGGCAAAAAAAATTGAAAAGGTGGGTGCAACACGAGGACTTCCCATGGGGTCACCCATCTTAGTACTACTCTCGCCCAAGCAAGCTTAACTTCAGAGTTCTGCTGGGATCCAGTGCATTACTACTGGTATGATCGCACCCATCATGTTGAGCGAATAAATCCCATATGTGTTGACAGTTCACAGTCCTAGCCCAGAGAGATGGCCCATTCAAAAGGCCCAATGGGCTTAACGACAACCCATCTGCTTCAATAACGCTGCATCCTCGCAAGACGTGATATCGACGCATTGTAGGCCCCTCTAATGTCCCGCGAGTTAGGTTGTCATCATTTTCACAGCGTACGACGTATGATCTGGGAAGGAAAATCGAGCAAAAGAAGAAAAGTGGCCCAAAATTGATGAAAACGTTTGATTTCCGACTCCGAAGTTGTAGAGCCCTCGGAGAGCTTTCCAACGGTATGTTGTGCTCCTAGTAACTCCTTACGGATCAAAACTTATGGGCACCAGAGCGACAGAGACCTGGTCACAAGACCCACGCCCTCGTTTTGCGGGCCTAGCCTCTAGGAGAATCAAAGTTGTCTTGCCCAAGGTGTCGTGGGATTCGGTAATAGAAATGTGGTGGATAAAGTATCTTGGCAACCCTAGCCGGGGCAAAAAAAATTGAAAATAGGGGTACAACATGTGGACTTCCCAGGAGGTCACCCATCCTAGTACTACTCTCGCCCAAGCATGCTTAACTTCGGAGTTCTGATGGGATCCAGTGCATTAGCACTGGTATGATAGCACCAGCCATGTGGAGGACACAAATCCTTTTTGTGTTGATGGTTCACAGTCCCAGCCAAGAGAGATGGCCCATTCAAAAGGCCCAATGGGCTTAACGACAACCCATCCGCTTCAACAACACAGCATCCTTGCAAGACGTGATATTAACGCATTGTAGGGCGCTCTAATGTCCCGTGAGTTAGGTTGTCGTCCTTTTAACAGCTCACGACGTACGATCCGGGATAGAAAAATTGAGCAAAAGTAGAAAAGTGAACCAAAATCGGTGAAAACGTTTGATTTTGGACTTCGAAGTCGTAGAGCTCTCAGAGAACCTTTCAATGGTATGTTGTGCACCGTGTAACTCCTTACGGATCAAAAGTTATGGGCATCGGAGTGACGGAGACCTGGTCACAAGCCCCCGGCCGTCGGTTTGCAGGCCCAGCCACTACGTGAAGCGAAGTTGTCTTGCCAAAGGTGTCGTGGGATTCGGTAATAGAAATGTGGTGGATAAAGCATCTTGGCAAGCCTAACCGAGGAAAAAAAAATTGAAAACGGGGGTACAACACGTGGACTTCCCCGGGGGTTACCCATCCTAGTACTAGCCCAAGCACGCTCAACTTCAGAGTTCTGATGGGATCCGGTGCATTAGTGTTGGTATGATCACACCCGTCATGTTGACCGCACAAATCCCTTATGTGTTAACGGTTCACAGTCTCAACCTAGAGTGATGGCCTATTCAAAAGTCCCAATGGGCTTAACGACAACCCATCCGCTTCAACAACGCAGCATCCTCGAAAGACGTGATATCGACGCATTGTAGGGCCCTCTAATGTCCCACGAGTTAGGTTGTCGCCCTTTTAACAGCTCACGACGTACAATCCGGGACGGAAAAACTAAGCAAAAGAAGAAATGTGGCTGGAAATAGATGAAAACGTTCGATTTTGGACTCCGAACTCGTTGAGCTCTTGGAGAGCCTTCCAATGGTATGCTGTACGCCGCGTAATTCCTTACGGATCAAAAGTTATGGGCACCAGAGCGACAGAGAACTGGTCACAAGCCCCACGCCCTCGGTTTACGGGACCAGCCTCTACGTGAAGCGAAGTTGTCTTGCCCAAGGTGCCGTGGGATTCGGTAATAGAAATGTTGTGGATAAAATATCTTGGCAACCCTAGCCAGGGCAAAAAAATTGAAAAGTAGGGTACAACTCGAGGACTTCCCTGGGGTCACCCTTCCTAGTACTACTCTCGGCCAAGCACGCTTAATTTCGGAGTTTTGATGGGATCTGGTGCATTAGTGCTGGTATGATCACACTTGTCATGTTGAGGGGACAAATCATTTATGTGTTGACGGTTCACAATCCCAGCCCAGTGATATGGCCTATTGAAAAGGCCCAATGGGCTTAACAACAACCTATCCGCTTCAACAATGCAGTAACCTCGCAAGATGTGATATCATCGCACTGTATGGCCCTTTAATGTCCTGCGAGTTAGTTTTTCGTCCTTTTAGCAACTCAGGACGTACAATCCGCTACGGAAAACAAAGCAAAAGAAGAAAAGTGTCGCGAAAATGATGAAAACGTTCAATTTTGAGTTCTGAAAACTAGCGCAGCCGAGCAGGCTTACTACCTTTTCGTAGAGCTCCCGAAGAGCTTTCCAACAGTATGTTGTGCACTGTGTAACTCCTTACGAATCAAAAGTTATGGGCACGGGAGCGATAGAGACTTGGTCACAAGCCCCACGCCGACGGTTTGCGGGCCCAGCCTCTACGTGAAGCGAAGTTGTCTTGCCCAAGGTGCCGTGGGATTCAGTAATAGAAATATGATGGATAAAGCATCTTGGCAGCCCTAACCCGGGCAAAAAAAATTGAAAAGGTAGGTGCAACACGAGGATTTCCCAGGGGGTCATCCATCATAGTACTACTCTCGCCAAGCACGCTTAACTACAGAGTTCTGATGGGATCCGGTGCATTAGTACTGGTATGATCACACACGTCATGTTGAGGGCACAAATCCTTTACGTGTTGGCGGTTCACAATCGCAGCTTAGAGAGATAGCCCATTCAAAAGGCCCAATGGACTTAACGACAACCCATCCACTTCAACAACACAACATCCTCACAAGACATGATATCGCCACTTTATAAGGCCCTCTAATATCCAGCGAGTTTGGTTGTCGTCCATTTAACAACTCACGACGTACGATCCGGGATGGAAAAACAGAGCAAAAGAAGAAAAGTGGTCTAAAACTGATGAAAATGTTCAATTTTGGGCTTAGAAAACTAGCGCAGTAGAGTATGCTTACTACCTTGTCGTAGAGCTCTCGGAGAGCTTTCCAACGGTATTTTGTGCGCAGCGTAACTCCTTGCAGATCAAAAGTTATGGTCACCATAGCGACGGAGACCTGGTCACAAGCTCTACGCCCTCGGTTTGCGGGCCCAGCCTCTATATGAAGCGAAGTTATCTTGCCCAAGGTGCCGTGGGATTCAGTAATAGAAATGTGGTGGATAAAGGATCTTGGCAACCCTAACCGGGGCAAAAAAAATTGAAAAGGTGGTTGCAACACGAGGACTTCCCTAGGGGTCACCCATCATAGTGCTACTCTGGCCAAGCACGCTTAACTTCGGAGTTCTGATGGGATTCGGTGCATTAGTTCTGGTATGATCACACCCGTCATGTTGAGGGCACAAATCCTTTTTGTGTTGACGGTTCACAGTCCCAGCTTAGAGAGATGGCCCATTCAAAAGGCTCAATGTGCTTAACGACAACCCATCCACTTCAACAATGCAACATCCTCACAAGACGTGATATCGCCGTATTGTAGGGCCCTCTAATGTTGCGCGAGTTAGGCTGTCGTTCTTTTAACGGCTCACGATATATGATTCGGGATGGAAAAAATAGAGCAAAAGATGAAAATTGGCCCAAAACTGATGAAAACGTTCAATTTTGGGCTCCAAAAACAGGCATAGTCGAGCAGGCTTGCTGCCCCCATCGTAGAGCTCTCGGTTTGTGGGCCCAGCCTCTACGTGAAGCGAAGTTGTCTTGCCCAAGGTACCGCGGGATTCGATAATAGAATTGTGGTGGATAAAGCATCTTGGCAAACAAAACCGGGGAAAAAAAATTGAAAAGGGAGGTGCAACACGAGGACTTTCCAGGGGGTCACCCATCATAGTACTACTCTCGCCCAAGCACGCTTAACTTCTGAGTTATGATGGGATCCGGTGCATTAGTGCTGGTATGATTACACCCGTCATGTTGAGCGCATAAATCCCTTATGTGTTGATGGTTCACTATCCCAGCCTCGAGAGATGGCCCATTCGAAATACCCAATAGGCTTAATGACAACCCATCCATTTCAATAACGCATCATCCTCGCAAGACGTGATATTGACATGTTGTAAGGCCCTCTAATGTCCCACAAGTTAGGTTGTCATCAATTTAACAGCTCACGACGTACGATCCGGGATGGAAAAACTGAGCAAAAGAAGAAAAGTGGCCTGAAACTGATGTAAATGTTCAATTTTGGGCTCTGAAAATAGATACAACCGAGCAGGATTGCTGGCCCCGTTGCAGACCTCTCTGAGTGCTTTCCAACGGTATGTTGTGCGCTGCGTAACTCCTTACGGATCAAAAGTTATGGGCACCGGAGTGACAAAGACCTGGTCACAAGCCCCACGCACTCGGTTTGCGGGCCCAGCCTCTACGTGAAGCGCAGTTGTCTTGCCCAAGGTGCCGTGGGATTCGGTAATAGAAATGTGATGGATAAAGCATCTTGGCAAGGGTAACCGGAGCAAAAAAAATTGAAAAGGGGGGTGCAACACAAGGACTTCCCAGGGGGTCAGCCATCCTAGTACTACTCTCGCACAAGCACGCTTAACTTTGGAGTTCTGATGGGATCCGGTGCATTAGTGTTGGTATGATCGCAACCGTCATGTTGAGGACGTAAATCCCTTTTGTGTTGACGGTTCACAGTACCAGCGCAGAGATATGGTCCACTCAAAAGGCCCAATGGGCTTAACTACAACCCATTCGTTTCAACAACAAAGCGTTCTCAAAAGATGAGATATCGACGCGTTGTAGGGCCCTCTAATGTCCCGCGAGTTCGGTTGTCATCCTTTTCGTAGCTCATGACGTACAATTCGAGACAAAAAAATAGTGCAAAAACAAGAAAAGTTGCCTGAAACTGATGAAAACGTTCAATTTTGGGCTCCAAAAATGGGCACAACCGAGCAGGCTTACTACCCCCGTGGTAGAGCTCTCAGAGAACTTTCCAATGGTATGCTGTGCTCCGCGTAACCCTTTACGGTTCAAAGGTTATGGGAACAAGAGCGACGGATACCTGGTCACAAGACCCACGCCCTTGGTTTGCTGGCCCAGCCTCTACGTGAAGCGAAATTGTCTTGCCCAAGGTGCAGTGGGACACGGTAATAGAAATGTGATGGATAAAGCATCTTGGCAAGTCTAACCGGGGCAAAAAAAAATTGAAAAGGGGGGTGCAACACGAGGACTTCCCAGGGGGTCACCAATCCTAGTACTACTCTCGCCCAGGCATGCTTAACTTCGGAGTTTTGATGGAATCCGGTGCATTAGTACTGGTATGATCGCACCCGTCATGTTGAAGACACAAATCCCGTATGTGTTCACGGTTCACAGTGCCAGCCCATAGATATAGCCCATTCAAAAGGCCCAATGGGCTTAACGACAACCCATCCGCTTCAACAAAAAAGCATCCTCGCAAGACGAGATATTGACGCATTGTAGAGCTCTCTAATGTCCAGCGAGATCGGTTGTCCTCCTTCTCGCATCTAATGACGTACAATCCGGGATGGAAAAATAGCGTAAAAATAGGAAAAGTGGACCGAAACTGATGAAAATATTCGATTTTGGGCTCTGAAAATATGTACAGCCGAACATGCCTATTGCCCCCATCGTAGAGCTCTCCGAGAGCTTTCTAACGGTATGTTGTGCGCTGCGTAACTCCTTACGGATCAAAATTTATGGGCACCGGAGCGACGGAGACCTGGTCACAAGCAACACGCATTCGGTTTGCAGGCCCAGCCTCTACGTGAAGTGAAATTGTCTTGCCCAAGGTGCCGTGAGATTCGGTAATAGAAATGTGATGGATAAAGCATCTTGGCAAGGCTAACCGGGGCAAACAAAAATGAAAAGGGGGGTGCAACACGAGGAATTCCCATGGGGTCACCCAACCTAGTACTAGTCTCGCACAAGCACGCTTAACTTCAGAGTTCTGATTGCATCTAGTGCATTAGTGCTGGTATGATCGCAACCGTCATGTTGAGGACGCAAATCCCTTATGTGTTGACGGTTCATAGTCCTAACCCAGAGATATGGCCCATTCAAAAGGCCCAATGGGCGTAACTACAACCCATCCGCTTCAACAACAAAGCACTCTTGCAAGACGTGATATCGACGCGTTGTAGGGCCCTATAATGTCCCGTGAGTTTGGTTGTCATCCTTTTCGCTGCTCTCGATGTATGATCTGAGACGGAAAAATAGTGCAAAGACAAGAAAAATGGCTCGAAACTTATGAAAATGTTCAATTTTGGGCTTCAAAAATAGGCGCAGCCAAGCATCCTAGCTGCCACCATCGTAGATCTCTTGAAGAGCTTTCCAACGGTATGCTATGCCCCGCATAACTCCTTACGTATCAAAAGTTATGGGCACCGGAGCGACGGAGTCCTTGTCACAAGCACCACGCCCTGGGTTTGTGGGCCCAGCCTCTACGTGAAGTGAAATTGTCTTGCCCAAGGTACAGTGGGATTCGGTAATTGAAATGTGATGGATAAAGCATCTTGGCAAGTCTAACAGGGGCAAAAAAATATTGAAAAGGGGGGTGCAACACGAGGACTTCACAGGGGGTCACCTATCCTAGAACTACTCTCGTCCAAGCACGCTTAACTTCGGAGTTCTGATGGGATCCGGTGCATTAGTGCTGGTATGATCGCACCCGTCATGTTGAGGATGCAAATCCTTACGTGTTGACGGTTCACAATGCCAGCCCAGAGATATAGCCCATTCAAAAGGCCCAATGGGCTTACCGACAACCCATCCGCTTCGACAGCAAAGCATCCTTACAAGACATGATATCGATGCATTGTAGGGCCCTCTAATATCCAGCGAGTTCGATTGTCATCCTTTTCGCATTTCACGACGTACGATCCGAGATGGAAAAATAGCACAAAAACAGGAAAAGTGGCCTGAAACTGATGAAAATGTTAAATTTTGGGCTCCAAAAATAGGCGCGGCCGAGCATGCTTGCTGCCCAGTCGTAGAGCTCTCGGAGAGATTTCCAATTATATGCTGTGCGCCGTGTAACTCCTTACGGATCAAAAGTTATGGGCTCCGGAGCGACGGAGACCTGGTCACAAGCCCCACGCCCTCGGTTTGCAGGCCCAGCTTCTACGTGTAGCGAAGTTGTCTTACCCAAGCTGCCGTGGGATTTGATAATAGAAATGTGGTGGATAAAATATCTTGGCAACCCTAGCTGGGGCAAAAAAAATTGAAAAGTGGGGTGCAACACGAGGACCTCCCAAGTTGTCACCCATCCTAGTACTACTCTTGCCCAAGCACGCTTAACTTAGGAGTTCTGTTTGGATCCGGTGCATTAGTACTGGTATGATAGCACCCATAATGTTGAGGGCCCAAATTCTTTATGTGTTGACAGTTCACAGTCCCAAGCTAGAGAGATGGCCCATTCAAAAGGCCCTATGGGCTTAACGACAACGCAGCATCCTCGCAAGACGTGATATCGACGCGATGTAGGGCACTCTAATGTCCCGCGAGTTAGGTTGTCATCCTTTTAACAGCTCACGGCGTACGATCCGAGACGGAAAAACTGAGCAAAAGAAGAAAAGGGGCCCGAAACTGATGAAAACGTTCGATTTTAGGGTCCGAAAATAGACGCAGCCGAGTAAGCTCACTACCCCGTCGTAGAGCTCACGGAGAGCTTTTCAAAGGTATGCTGTGTGCTGCGTAACCCCTTACGGATCAAATGTTATGGGCACCGGAGCAATGGAGAATTGGTCACAAGCCCCACGCCCTCGGTTTGCAGGCCTAGCCGCTACGTCAAGCGAAGTTGTCTTGCCCAAGGTGCCGTGGGATTTGGTAATAGAAATGTGGTGGATAAAGTATCTTGGCAAGCCTAACTGGGACAAAAAAAAATTCAAAATGGGGGGGGCAACACGAGGACTTCCCATGGGGGCACCCATCATAGTACTACTCTTACCCAAGCACGCTTAACTTCGGAGTTCTGATGGGATCCGGTGCATTAGTGCTGGTATGATCGCACATTTCGTGTTGAGGGCACAAATCCTTTATGTGTTGACGGTTCACAGTCCCAGCCCAAAGAGATGGCCCATTCAAAAGGCCCAATGGGCTTAACGACAACCCATCCGCTTCAACGCAGCATCCTCGCAAGATGTGATATCATTGCGTTGTAGGACCCACTAATGTCTCGCGAGTTAGGTTGTCGTCCTTTTAACAGCTTACGACGTACGATCCGGGACGAAAAAACCTAGCAAAAGAATAAAAGTGGCCAAAAACTGAAGAAAACTTTGAATTTTGGGCTCCTAAAATAGGCGCAGCTGAGCTGGCTTACTCTCGTCGTAGAGCTCTCGGAGAGCTTTCCAACGGTATGCTGTGCACCGCATAACTCCTTGCAGATCAAAAGTCATGGGGGCCGGAGCAACGGAGACCTGGTCACAAGCCGTACGCCCTAGGTTTGCAGGCCCAGCCTCTACGTGAAGCGAAGTTGTCTTGACCAAGGTGCCAAGGGAATCAGTAATAGAAATGTGGTGGATAAAGCATCTTGGCAACCCTAACCGGGGCAAAAAGAATTGAAATGGGGGGTGCAACATGAGGACATCCTAGGGGATCACCCATCCTATTACTACTCTCGCCCAAGCACGCTTAACTTTAGAGTTCTTATGGGATCCGGTACATTAGTGCTGGTATGATCGCACCCATCATGTTGAAGGCACAAATCCTTTATGTGCTGTCGGTTCACAGTCCTAGCCCAGAGAGATGGCCTATTCAAAAGGCCCAATGGGCTTAACGACAACCCATCCACTTCAACAACGCAGCATCCATGCAAGATGTGATATCGACGCGTTGTAGTGCCCTCTAATGTCCAGCGAGTTAGGTTGTCATCCTTTTAACAGCTCACGACGTGCGATCGGGATGAAAAAGTAGAGCAAAAGAAAAAAAATAGCTCAAAACTGATGAAAATGTTCGCTTTTGGGCTGCGAAAATAGGCGCAGTCGAGCAGGCTTAGTCACCCATCATAGAGCTCTCGGAGAGCTTTCCAACTGTATGCTATGCGCCGCTTCACTCCTTACGACTTAAAAGTTATGGGCACCGGAGCGACGGAGACCTAGTCACAAGCCCTACACCCTCGGTTTACGGGCCCAGCCTCTATGTGAAGCGAAGTTGTCTTGCTCAAGGTGCCGTGGGATTCGGTAATAGAAATGTGGTCGATAAAGCATCTTGGCAAGTCTAACCGAGGCAAAAAAAATTGAAAAGGGGGGTGCAACACGAGGACTTCCCAGGGGGTTACCCATCCTAGTACTACTCTCGACCAAGCACGCTTAACTTCAGATTTCAAATAGGTTCCGGTGCATTAGAGCTGGTATGATCGCACCAGTCATGTTGATGATGCAAATCCTTTATGTGTTGACGGGTCACAGTACCAACCCAAAGAGATGGCCCATTCGAAAGGCCCAATGGGCTTAACGACAACCCATCCGCATCAACAATAATGCATCCTCGCAAGACGTGATATCGACGCATTTTAGGGCTCTCTAATGTCCCGAGAGTTCGGTTGTCGTCCTTTTTGCAGCTCACGACGTACAATCTGAGACGAAAAAATGTGGCAAAAATAAGAAAAGTGGCCCAAAACTGATGAAAACGTTCAATTTTGGGATCCGAAAATAGGCGTAGCCGAGTAGGCTTGTTGTCCCCGTCGTAGAGCTCTCGGAGAGCTTTCCAACGATATGCTGTACGCCGCGTAACTCCTTACGGAACAAAAGTTATGGGCACCGGAGCGACGGAGACCTGATCATAAGCCCCACGCCCTCGATTTGCGGGACCAGCCTCTATGTGAAGCGAAATTGTCTTGCCCAAGGTGCCGTGGGATTCGGTAATAGAAATGTGATGGATAAAGCATCTTGGCAAGGCTAACCGGAGCAAAAAAAATTGAAAAGGGGGGTATAACACAAGGACTTCCTAGGGGGTCACCCATCCTAGTACTACTCTCGCCCAAGCACGCTTAACTTCGGAGTTCTGATGGGATCCAATGCATTGGTGCTGGTATGATCACACCTGTCAGGTTGAGGATGCAAATCCCTTATGTGTTGACGGTTCACAGTCCCAACCCAGAGAGATGGCCCATTCAAAAGGCCAATGGGCTTAACGACAACCCATCCGCTTCAACAACAAAGCATCCGCGCAAGACGTGATATCGATGCGTTATAGGGCCCTCTACTGTCCCGCGAGTTCGGTTGTCGTCCTTTTTGCGGCTCACGACATACAATCTAAGACAGAAAAATAGTGCAAAAACATGAAAAGTGGCCTGAAATTGATGAAAGTGTTTGATTTTGGGCTCCGAAAACAGGCGCAGTCGAGCAAGCTTACTGCCCTCGATGTAGAGCTCTGAGAGTAGATTTTCAACGGTATGCTGTGCACCGCGTAACTCAACAATGATTAAAAGTTATTGGCATCGAAGCGACGGAGACCTGGTCACAAGCCCCACGCCCTCGGTTTACGGGCCCAGTCTCTACGTGAAGCGAAATTTTTTTGCCTAAGGTGACGTAGGATTCGGTAATAGAAATGTGGTGGATAAAGCATCTTGGCAAGTCTAACCTGGGCAAAAAAAATTGAAAAAGGGGGTGCAACACGACGACTTCCCAGGGGGTCACCCATCCTAGTACTACTCTCCCCCAAGCACGCTTAACTTCGGAGTTCTGATAGGATCCGGAGCATTAGTGCTGGTATGATCGCACCCGTCATGTTGAGGACGCAAATCCCTTATGTGTTGACGGTTCACAGTGCCAACCCAGAGATATAGCCCATTCAAAAGGCCCAATGGGCTTAACGACAACCCATCTGCTTTAACAACAAAGCATCCTCGCAGGATGTGATATCGAAGCGTTGTAGGGCCCTCTAATGTCCAGCGAGTTCGGTTGTCGTCCATTTCACTACCCACGACGTACGATCTGAGATGGAAAAATAGTGCAAAAATAAGAAAAATGGCCAGAAACTGATGAAAATGTTTGATTTTGGGCTCTAAAAATAGGCGTAGACGAGCATGCTTACTGCTCCCATTGTAGAGCTCTCGGAAAACTTTCCAATGATATGCTGTGCGCCGTGTAACTCCTTATAGATCAAAAGTTATGGGCACCGGAGCGACGGAGACCTGGTCACAAGCCCCACTCCCTCGGTTTACGGGCCCGGCCTCTACGTCAATCGAAATTGTCTTGCCCAAGGTGCCGTGGGATTCGGTAATAGAAATGTGATGAATAAAGCATCTTGGCAAGGTTAACCGGAGCAAAAAAAATTGAAAAGGGGGGTGCAACAAGAGGACTTCCTACAGGGTCACCGATCATAGTACTACTCTGTCACAAGCACGCTTAACTTCGGAGTTCTGATGGGATCCGGTACATTAGTACTGGTATGATCGCAACCATCATGTTGAGGACGCAAATCCCTTTTGTGTTGACAGTTCACAGTCCCAGCCCAGAGATATAGCCCATTCAAAAGGCCTAATGGGCTTAACTACAACCCATCCGCGTCAACAACAAAGCATTCTCGCAAGACATGATATCGACGCGTTGTAGGACCCTTTAATGTCCCGTGAGTTCGGTTGCCATCCTTTCTGCGGCTCACGACATACGATCCGTGATGCAAAAATAGTGCAAAACCAATAAAAGTGGCCCAAAACTGATGAAAACGTTCGATTTTGGGCTTCGGAGCAATGGAGACCTGGTCACAAGCCCCAACGCCCTCGGTTTGCGGGCCCACCCTCTACATGAAGCGAAATTTTCTTGTCCAAGGTACAATGGGATTCGGTAATAGAAATGTGATGGATAAAGCATCTTGGCAAGTCTAACCGGGGCAAGAAAAAAGTGAAAAGGAAGGTTGGGTCACCCATCCTAGTACTACTCTCGCCCAAGTAAGCTTAACTTCCGAGTTTTGATGGGAGCCCGTCCATTAGTGCTAGTATGATTCCCCCCGTCATGTTCAAGACGCAAATCCTGTATGTGTCGCCGGGTTCACAGTGCCAGCCCATAGATATAGCCTATTCAAAAGGCCCAATGGGCTTAACGACAACCCATCCGCTTCAACAACAAAGCATCCTCGCAAGATGTGATATCGACGCGTTGTAGGGCCGTCTAATGTCCAGCGAGTTCGGTTGTCCTACTTTTCGCGTCTCACGACTTACGATCCAAGACTAAAAAATAGCGCAAAAATACGAAAAGTTGCCCGAAACTAATGAAAATTTTCAATTTTAGGCTCCGAAAATAGGCGCAGCCGAGTAGGCTTGCTACCCCCGTCGTAGAGCTCTCGGAGAGCTTTCTAACGGTATGCTGTGCGTCGCGTAACTCTTTACGGATCAAAAGTTATGGGCACCGGAGCCACGGAGGCCTGATCACAAGCCCCACGCCCTCGGTTTGCGGGCCCAGCCTCTACGTGAAGCGAAATTGTCTTGCCCAAGGTGCCGTGGGATTCGGTAATAAAAATATGATGGATAAAGTATCTTGGCCAGGCTAACCGGTGCAAAAAAAATTAAAAAGGGGGGTGCAACACGAGGACTTTCCATGGGGTCACTCAACCTAGTACTACTCTCGCACAAGCACGCTTAACTTCAGTGTTCTGATGGGATCTGGCGCATTAGTGCTGGTATGATCACAACCGTCATATTGAGGACTCAAATCCGTTATGTGTTGAGGGCTCACAGTCTCAATCCAGAGATATGGCCCATTGAAAAGGCCCAATGGGCTTAACAACAACCCATCCGCTTCAACAACAAAGCACTCTTGCAAGACGTGATATCGACATGTTGTAGGGCCCTATAATGTCCCGCGAGTTCGGTTGTCATCCTTTTCGCAGCTCACAACGTACGATCCGAGACGGAAAAATAGTGCAAAAATAAGAAAAGTGGCCCGAAACTGATGAAAATGTTCAATTTTGGGCTCCAAAAATAGGTGCAGCCGAGCATCCTTGCCACTCCCGTCGTAGAGCTCTCGGAGAGCATTCCAATGGTATACTGTGCCCCGCGTAACTATTTACGGATCAAATGTTATAGGCACCGGAGCGACAGAGACCTGGTCACAACCCCCACGCACTCAATTTGCGGGCCCAACCTATACGTGAAGTGAAATTGTTTTGCCCAAGGTGCCGTGGGATTCGGTAATAGAAATGTGATGGATAAATCATCTTGGCATGGCTAACCTAGGCAAAAAAAATTGATAAGGGGGGTACAACACAAGGACTTCCCAGGGGGTCACCCATCCTAGTACTACTCTCGCCCAAGCACGCTTAACTCCGGAGTTCTGATGGGATCCGGTGCATTAGTACTGGTATGATTGCACCCGTCATGTTGAGGATGCAAATCCCTTACGTGTTGATGGTTCACAGTGCCAGCCCAGAGATATAGCCCATTCAAAAGGCCCAATGGGCTTAACGACAACCCATCCGCTTCAACAACAAAGCATCCTCGCAAGATATGATATCGACACATTATAGGGCCCTCTAATGTCCAGCGAGTTCAGTTGTCGTCCTTTTCGCGTTTCACGACGTACGATCCGAGACGGAAAAACAGCGCAAAAAAAGGAAAATTGGCCTGAAACTGATGAAAATATTCAATTTTAGGCTCTGAAAATAGGCGCAGCCAAGCATGCTTGCTGCCCCCGTGGTAGAGCTCTCGGAGAGCTTTCCAACGGTATGCTGTGCACCGTGTAACTCTTTACGGATCAAAAGTTATGGGCACCAGAGCGACGGAGATCTGGTTACAATCCCCACGCCCTCTGTTTGCGGGCCCAGCCTCTACATGAAGCGAAATTGTCTTGCCCGAGTTGCCGTACGATTCGGTAATAGAAATGTGATGGATAAAGCATCTTGGCAAGCCTAACAGGGGAAAAAAAATTGAAAAGGGGGGTGCAACACTAGGACTTCCCAGTGGGTCACCCAAACAAGTACTACTCTCGCACAAGCACGCTTAACATCGGAGTTCTGATGGGATCCGGTGCATTATTTCTGGTATTATCGCAACCATCATGTTGAGGACGCAAATCACTTATGTGTTGACGGTTCACAGTCCCAGCCTAGAGATATGGCCCATTCAAAAGGCCCAATGGGCTTAACTACAATGCATCCGCTTCAATAACAAAGCATTCTCGCAATACGTGATATCGACGCGTTGTAAGGCTTTCTAATGTCCCGCGAGTTCAATTGCCATCCTTTTTGCGGCTCACAGCGTACGATATGAGATAGAAAAATAGTGTAAAAACAACAAAAGTAGCTCGAAACTGATGAAAAAGTTCAATTTTGGGCCCTAAAAGTATGCACAGCCGAGCATTCTTGTTGCCCCCATCGTAGAGCTCTCAAAGAGCTTTCCAACGGTATACTTTGCCCCGTGTAACTCCTTACGGATCAAAAGTTATGGGCACGGGAGTGACGGAGTGTGAGGCCCAACCTCGATTGGCGTGCGATACCTTGTTTCGTGTGCCCTAACTTAGATTTACATGCCTTGTCCTAGGTTTAAAAGTTGTGTTTCGTTTTGTGTGCCTTGCATTGAATTACGTGCATTCATTTAGGGTTGCGTGCATTTGCTTGGGAAACGTGCATCCGTCTCGTAGTTCGTGCCTTACCTCGTAGTCCGTGCCCTAAACCTAGGAAAGTGTGCCCACACGCTAATCAAGAAAGCATCTTACATGAAGCACTAGATCATTAATTAATTCTACAAACTCCACTAACTAATATTAAAATGCTAATTCAACTCACTAGAAGACAAAATCTCACAAAAAGCTAGACATTCTTATTCTTTATTCTTTTGCATATTTCAAGCACCCAATTAAATAATGCTCAACCAAGACAAAAAATTCAGATTCTTGCACAAGCTTGGCCGACCACTATTTGCATATTGAGCTAGCATTGCATAATTTATTAACATTCCTAGACATTCTATGACAAGTTATCACACAAAGCAAAAAAAAAAAATGACTCAAAACCCTACCCAATGCACCCCAATCTCGACACAATCAAATGCCCATGCTAGGATGATTCAAATTATGCTCCTTGAAGACACAAATTCTGAATTTTGCAAGCCCTAGGCCGACACATGCATCAACTCCTCAAGCTTTTCATTCTATCTCTCATTTTCTCTCTTTCTCTCATTTCTTCTCTCTCTCTCTCGGCCTTGGATGAAATTCTACTCTTCATAGCTTGAGTTCATCATCCTAAGGTTCTTCAAGGCATGCAAGTTGCTAAGGAGCTCGACCAAGCAAGCTAGATTGCAAAAAAACACACATGCAAGTTCATTTCGGCTTAGGTAAGTTTAATAGCTCCTATTTCTTTTTTTTTTGTTCTAGCCACTTGCACATACTAAGAACATGGTTACTAAGCTAGGAAATTAGAGAATCTCAAGTTGTCTCTCGGCTAAGCAAGGAAAAGGTCGACATTGTGCTTCATCAAGAGTTTGTGCATCTTCATTGTTGTCTTGCTAAGGTGAGGGCTAAAACTCTTTTGAAAAGTTTTCAAAAACCACATGCATGCCCTTAAATGTCTATTTTTACCTCTGTACTTGTGATATATGTGTGTACATGAGCTTTGGTAAACATGCATGGCAAGATATTTGGCTAGAATGTGAAGATAGGTGAAATCGCGTATTTGGCAGCTTTCTGTTCTGTTGGAGCGAAGTGATTTTGACCAGGTAAATGATTTTGAAAATGTGTGAAAATTGGTAGGTGACTAGTTCTGCCAGTTATGAGAATTTTTCGTAGAAATAGGCCAAAGCTAATTTTGACTCTAAGGTCAGCAAAATGGCGAAACATGGAAGGGCGTCCAAATCTGGAAAATCTGGGAAAATGAAGCAGGTTTTGGCAGATTCACTGTCCTTGTAGAACGAACCTGTTTTGACTTAGTAAATGACATCCAAAATTCGTGAAATTTAGTGTGCTGCTAGATGTTTCAGTTCTGGACATTTTTTACAGAAATCGACTAAGGCTAAATCTGACCCTAAGGTCCTCAAAAACGACAAGTATTGAAATGTATGCAAATCTGGACAGTTTTGCGTAGTCTCACGGTTTTGGCTATAACTCTTGGATCCGAACTCCAAATGATGCGAGGTTTGTTTCTGGATTTAGTTAACTCCTTAAGCTTTAGTTTTCAATTTTGTTCACTGGAATTAGAGATTGTTTGCTTGTCTCAATGATTGTGAGAAAACAGACCAATGCAGTAAGGTTTTCATCTAGTGATATGCTTTGAAAATTATTGTAACTTCTCTTATTGTATCGAATGCTTGGGATTGTGGCACTTGGATGTTGTGTGGACTCTTTTGAATGCTTGAGGGTATTCTAATTAATAGATGCGTGGCTTGAGTTTATTTACGTGACAACTTAGGGCTTAATCGCACGGGTGAGCATGAATTGAAACCCTAATGACTAGGTAAACGCGCTAAGTGTTGATCCTATGAATATGGTGTTTAATTATGTGATTAGTAGGCTGCGCGTAGTTGCCCTTACAGCCCTAAATATGATTCTGATGATTACATGTTGACAAGTAGGCCATTCTTGTACCCGGTCCCATGTAGATGTCGTTGCACGTTGTATGACCTTATTATTTGATTACGTGAACTTCGAAATGAGTTATATGACTTGGTCTACATGCGTTACATGGCTGCCTGTTTAATATTCATATGACTCCATGTGCTTTATAAGTGAAATTACCTGTCACATCGTGCCTCTCGTGTTTACTTGTCAATGTGAAATCTTATGACTGCTCGGAGGTAACCTACTTTGTTGTCCTCTTAATGTGATATATTAAATGTCATAAATGTGCATTGCATACAAGGTTGCAACCTTTCATTCTGGCGTGCTAGCGTTCACGCACACCGGGCGGCATTAGGCTTGCCAGTGGAACCGTGACGACCATTGTCCAATTCTCTCTCTCGCTTGGGGGCTAGATTCCCTGGGAGAGTTGGGTCATAGGATTTCGAGGTACATCCGGAGTACCCCCATTTGGCGTGATAAGAGGTTGATTTGAACTCGGCCGCAACAACTAATACTGGAAATGAACTGAGAGCAAAAGCTCATAGTATCATTTCACTATGTGTATAAGTACTCTCGCTTGGTTCCTAGAAGACCTCGGGGAGGAAAGACGGGTAATTGTGTTCCTTTACCTTTATAGTACATGATGTACTTACTTGTGATATATGTCATGCTTGCAAAAAGGGTTTTCATAAGTTGAGCCAGAAAATGAGTTTCAAAACTTATTTCTCGTTCCCCATTGCTGAGTTCATAAGGACTCACCCTCTTTTATCATCTCAGGTGAAGAAGACTAGGAACAGGTACCCAAGGACAATGTGCCTAACGATGATTCCTTGGAATGATTGCTTGCCCTACGTGCCTTACTTGACTATGGCCATTTTGTGAACGATATGTTGCTTGAAGACTATTTCTTGTGTTGCTTGTTGTTGTATTGTAAATGACCCCCGTTGTAATTTGGGGTCTAATTTTGGCTTATACTAATCATAACTAGATAGACACTACTATGGTCATTTTTGTTATCACTACTGGTTAGTATCTATCGCAGGCTTAAGAAGTATCAGGTAAATAATTAAGTAAAATGAATCTATCCAATCTTAAGCAGGTACTCATTGGTAAGCC
The DNA here is from genome assembly GCA_037974665.1 of Ehretia macrophylla. Taxonomy (NCBI): domain Eukaryota; kingdom Viridiplantae; phylum Streptophyta; class Magnoliopsida; order Boraginales; family Ehretiaceae; genus Ehretia; species Ehretia macrophylla. The sequence goes on from CM075769.1 coordinate 72,718,858, forward strand.
AAGATCAACAGGTACTTTTGTAACAAGTATTGACAAACAAACGAGACATAGTATGTATCATGCTAGGTTGTTAATCAAACGAGACTTCGAGTTAACTAGTAGGCGTTTCGACTAGTGATAAATAGTAATCTTAGTTGGAAATGAATTTGACATTGAAAGTTGGAGGCCTTTAGAAAATTAGGTCAAACTAAAGAGCCTAATTACAACCGTTATACTGCCGATTTTTCAGAGAATTTGTGGAATTTAGGCTAAACGTTAGGTGTTAAACTTTCATGAACGATTAAGTATGTGATATGACTTGAATGTTTAGATCACACCCTAGTCTAACCTAATAGGTCGGGTTGGGGCATGACATGAAGACCTGGTCACAAGCCCCACGCCCTCGGTTTGCGGGCCCAGCCTCTACGTGAAGCGAAATTGTCTTGCCCAAGGTACTGTGGGATTCGGTAATAGAAATGTTATGGATAAAGCATCTTGGCAAGGCTAACCGGGGCAAAAAAAATTGAAAAAGGGGGTGCAACACGAGGACTTCCCAGGGGGTTACCCATCCTAGTACTACTCTAGTCCAAGCACTCTTAACTTCGGAGTTCTGATGGGATCTACTGCATTAGTGCTGGTATGATTGCAACCGCCATGTTGAGGACGCAAATCCTTTATGTGTTGACGGTTCACAGTCCCAGCCCAGAGATATGGCCTATTCAAAAGGCCCAATGGGCTTAACTACAACCCATTCGCTTCAACAACAAAGCATTATCGCAAGACGTGATATCGACGCGTTGTAGGGCCTTCTAATGTCCTGCGAGTTAGGTTGTCATCCTTTTCGCAGCTCACGACGTACGATCTGAGATGGAAAAATAATGCAAAAACAAGAAAAGTGGCCCGAAACTAATGAAAATGTTCAATTTTGGGCTTCGAAAACAGGCGCAGCCAAGCATGCTTGCTACCCCCATCGTAGAGCTCTTGGAGAGCTTTCCAACGATATGTTGTTCCCCTCGTAACTCCATACAGATCAAAGTTATGGGCACCGGAGCGACGGAGACCTGGTCACAAGCCCCACGCCCTCAGTTTGCGGGCCCAGCCTCTACGTGAAGCGAAATTGTCTTGCCCAAGGTGCCGTGGGATTCGGTAATAGAAATGTGATGGATAAAGCATCTTGTCAAGTCTAACCGGGGCAAAAAAAATTGAAATGGGGTGCCACACGAGGACTTCGCGAGGGTCACCTTTCCTAGTACTACTCTCGCCCAAGCACGCTTAACTTCAGAGTTCTGATGGGATCTGGTGCATTGGAGCTGGTATGATCTCACCCGTCATGTTGAGGACGCAAATCCCTTATGTGTTGACGGTTCACAGTGCCAGTGCAGAGAGTTGGCCCATTCAAAAGGCCCAATAGGCTTAACGACAACCCATCCGCTTTAACAACAAAGCATCCTCGCAAGACGTGATATCGACGCATTGTAGGGCCCTCTAATGTCCTGCGAGTTTGGTTGTCGTCCTTTTCGCGGCTCATGACGTATGATCCGAGATGGAAAAATAGCGTAAAAACAAGAAAAGTGGCCCAAAACTGTTGAAAACATTCGATTTTGGGCTCCAAAAATAGGCGCAGCTGTAAGGCCCGACCTCGATTTGCGTGCGATACCTCATTTCGTGTGCCCTAACCTTGAATTTCATGCCTTGGCCTAGGTTTAAGAGTCATGTCTTGATTTACGTGCATTCATTTAGTGTTGCGTGCATTTACTTGGAATACGTGCATTCATCTTGTAGTTTGTGACTTACCTCGTAATGTGTACCCTAGACCTAGGAAAACGTGCCTACACGCTAATCAAGAAAGCATCTTACACGAAGCACTAGACTATAGAATAATCCTACAAACTCCACTAACTATATTTTAATCCTAAGTCAATGCACTAGAAGACAAAATTTCACTAAACACTAAACATTCTTCATTCTTTATTCCTTATTCTTTGCAAATTCCAAGTACCTAAAATACCACATCAACCTACAATAAAATAAAGCTCAAAACATGACAAAAATTCAGAATTTTTACTTGCCTTGGCCGACCATATCTTGCAAGTTGACAAGTCTTTGCATAAACTAAAACATTCCTAGACAAACTATGACATAATCACTTCAAACAATGCATAGAAAACTCAGAAAACACACCACCATACATGGTTGTCTCGGCCCTTGCAATGCCATGCCGAAAAAACAATTCAAAACATGCTTTTGATGACACAAAATCGGAATTTTGTGAAGCTCTAGGCCGACACAAGCACATTCAAAACATTCTCGAGCAACTTCAACCTCATTTGCTCTTAACATTCTCTCAAGCTCTCATCTCCTCTCTATCTCTCGGCCTTAGCATGTTCATGAGCTTCCAAGACTGAAAATTGCTCTCCATAAAACACAAGCATCATCCAAAGCAAAGGAAAGCAAGTAGCTAGCTCAAAAGATGCATGCAAGCTCATAGAACTCTTCAATTCGGCCCTAGGTATGTTTTGATAGCTTTTCTTTCATTTCCTTTTATTCTAATCACATGCACATACTAAGGACATGACAACTAAGCTAGGAATTAAAGAACCACAAGCTATCTCTCAGCCAAGCAAGGAGAGAAGACCTTTTTGTGCATCTTCAAGAGCATTGTGCATCTTCATCTATTATCTTGCTAAGGTGAGGGTTAAACTCTTTTAAAAGCTTTCAAAAATCACATGCATGCCTTCATATGACTTTATTTACCTCTGTCGTTGTTGTATATGTGTGTATATGAGCTTATATGACCATGCATGGCTAGATTTTTGGCTAGAACTTGAAGATAGGTAATAATCGAGTAGATGGCAGATTTCTGACTAGGTAGAGAAAAGTGCATTTGGACTTGTAAATGATGTTGAAAATACGTGAAAATCGATAGGTGACTAGTTTTGCCAATTCTGAGCATTTTTCATAGAAATAGGCTAAGGCCAATTCTGACTCTAAGGCCTCCAAAATGGCAAAACATCGAAAGATATCTAAATCTGGAAAAATTGGAATTCGAAGTAGAATCTGGAAGCCTTCTGACCTTGTAGAACAAAACTGTTTTAGCCTAGAAAATGATGTCACAAAAGCATGAAAATTGGTAAGTTGCTATACTTTGCAGTTCTGGACATTTTTGTCAGAAATAGACCAAAGCCAATTATGACTCTAAGACCCTCAAAATTGGCAAAAATCGTAATGTGTCTAAAACTGGACAGTTTTGCATAGTCTCACGGTTTTGGTCATAACTCCTAAGCCCGAACTACAAATGATGCGAGGTTTGTTCCTAGATTTAAATCATTCATTAAGCTTCAAATTGACACTTGGTTCACTGGAATTGGAGATTGTTTGCTTGTCTAATCAAATGTTGGGAAACAGACCATTGCAGTGAGGGTTTTGTTTAGTGATGTGCTTAGAATCATGTTGAGACCTTGCTTGGGGTATTGAATGCTTGGAATTGTGATACTTGGATGTTGTGTGGACTGTTTTGGTTGGTTGAAGTTACTTAATGTGATTGATGTATAGTTTGGGATCATTAATTGATGAATGGTATGCTTAATCGCACGTTTAAGCACGGAATTGAGACCCTAACGCTTATGACTTTTGTTAAGAGATGGCCTATTGGTTAAATGTGTCAAATTGTGTGGTTATTAGGCTTCCTGTAGTTGTCCTTATAGCTCTAAATATGATTTCTGATGATTGCATGTTGCTAAGTGAGTTATTCTTGTATCCGGTCTCGTATAAATGTCATTGCATGCTTATACAATGTTAATACTTGATATGTGAACTCCGAAATGAGTTATATGACTTCATTTATATGTGTCACTCGGCTGCCCGTTTAATGTTCATATGACTCTACATGTTTTACAAAGTGAAAATTCATGTTAAGCATGCCTCATTCGTTTACTTGGCAATATGTGACCTTGAAATTGCTCAGAGGCAACCTACTTTGTTGTCCTCCTAATGTGAATCATTAAATGGTATAAATGTTCATTGTATACAAGGTTGCAACATTTCATTGTGGCATGGTAGCGTTTCACGAATGCCAGGCAGCATAGGGCTTGCCGGTGCTCCCGTGACTACCATGGTCCAATTCCCTCTCTCGCTTGGCATTCCACCCTCGGAGAGTTGGGTCGTAGGATTTCAGGGTACATCCGGAGTACACCCAATTGGGAGCAATAAGTGGTTTATTAAAGTTGGTCGCACAATTGTTATCAAAAATGAATTGAGAGCAAAAGCTCACCGTATCCTTTTCACTATGTGTTTAAGTACTCTTGCTTGGTTCCTAGAGGACCTCGGGGAGGAAAGACGGGTAAATGTGTTCTTTTACATTCCTATTATGTTATAAATTTACTTGTTTTATACGTCATGCTTTCAAAAAGAGGTTTTTATAAAGTTTAATCGGAAAAGAGTTTCAAAACATATTTCTCGTTTCCCCTCGCTGAGTTCATAAGGACTCACCCTCTTTTATGATCACAGGTAAAGAAGATCAGGAACATGTCCCCGAGGATAACATGCCTATTGATGACTCCTTGGAGTGATTGCCTGCCTATGTGTCTTACTTGACTGTGGCTATTTTGTGAACGATATGTTTGTTTTGAAGATTATCTCTTATGTTGTTTGTCGTTGTTATTGTAAAATACCCCTGTTGTAATTTGGAGTCTAATTTTGATTTGTACTGATTATAACTCGACAAACACTCTTTTGGTCGTTTTGCTATCACCACTTTGATTAGTAGCTACTACAGGCTTATGAAGTATTAGGCAAAAAGCCAAGTAAAATGAATCTATCCAATCTTAAGCATGTACTCATTTGTAGGCAAAAGGATAACAGATACTTGTATAACAGGAATTAACAAATAAATGGGACATAGTTACCATGCTAGGTGTTAATCAAACGAGACTTGAGATAAATAGTAGGCATATCAATTGGTGATAAATAGTAACCTTAGTTGGAATCGAAGTTGAGATTGAAGGTTATGAGGCGTTTATAAAATTAGGTTAAACTAAAGAGCCTAATTACAGCCGTTACGTTGCCAGTTTTCCAAAAAAATATTGGAGTTCTAGTTTAACAGATAAGCTTAACCTTGGTCAACCGGTTATAGTCATGAAAGAACATGAACGATTAGATCACGACCTAGTCTAACCTCTAGGTCGGGTTAGAGCGTGACAGCAGCCGAGCATGCTTGCTGCCCCTGTCGTAGAGCTCTCGGAGAGCTTTTCAACAGTAAGCTGTACGCCGCGTAACTCCTTACGGATCAAAAGTTATAGGCACCGGAGCGACGGAGACTTGGTCACAAGCCCCACGCCCTCGGTTTCCAGGCCCGGCTTCTATGTGAAGCGAAATTGTCTTGCCCAAGGTGCCGTGGGATTTGGTAATAGAAATGTGATGGATAAAGCATCTTGGCAAGTCTAACCGAGGTAAAAAAAATTGAAAAGGGGGGTGCAACACGAGGACTTCCCAGGGGGTCACCCATCCTAGTACTACTCTCGCCCAAACACGCTTAATTTCGGAGTTTTGATGTGATCCGATGCATTAGTGCTGGTATGATCACACCCGTCATGTTGAGGATGCAAATCCCTTATGTGTTGACGGTTCACAGTCCCAGCCCAGAGATATGGCCCATTAAAAAGGCCCAATGGGCTTAACAATAACCCATCCACTTCAACAACAAAACATCCTCGCAAGATGTGATATCGACGCATTGTAGGGCCCTCTAATGTACCGTGAGTTCGGTTGTCGTCCTTTTCTCGGCTCACGACGTACGATCCGAGTTGAAAATAATTCGTAAAAATAAGAAAAGTAGCCCGAAACTGATGAAAACGTTCAATTTTGGGCTCCAAAAATAGGAGCAGCCGAGCAGCTTACTGCCTCCGTCGTAGAGGTCTCAGAGAACTTTTCAATGGTATGATGTACGCTGTGTAACTCCTTATGGATCAAAAATTATTGGCACCTGAGCGAGGGAGACCTGGTCACAAGCCCCACGCCCTCGGTTTGCGGGCCCAGCCTCTACGTGAAGCGAAATTGTCTTGCTCAAGGTGCCGTGGGATTCAGTAATAGAAATGTGATGGATAAAGCATCCTGGTAAGGCTAACCAGGGCAAAACAAAATGAAAATGGGGGTGCAACACGAGGTCTTCCCAGGGGGTCACCCATCCTTGTACTACTCTCGCCCTAGCACGCTTAACTTTAGAGCTCTAATGGGATCTGATGCATTAGTTCTGGTATGATCGCACCCGTCATGTTGAGGACGGAAATCCCTTATGTGTTGACAGTTCACAGTCCTAGCCCAGAGAAATGGCCCATTCAAAAGGCCCATTAGGTTTAACGACAACCCATCCACTACAACAACGTAGCATCCTCGCAAGACGTGATATCGACGCGTTGTACGGCTTTCTAATGTACCGCAAGTTCAGTTGTCGTCCTTTTCGCGGCTCACGACGTACGATCTGAGATGGAAAAACATCACAAAAAGAAGAAAAGTAGACCGAAACTAATGAAAACATTCGATTTTGGGCTCCAAAAATAGGCACAGATGAGCAGGTTTGCTGCCCCCCTCGTAGAGCTCTCAGAGAGCTTTCCAACGGTATGCTGTGCACCGCATAACTCCATACGAATCAAAAGTTATGGGCACCAGAGCGACGGAAACATGGTCACAAGCCCCACGCCCTCGGTTTGCGGGCCCCGCCTCAATGTGAAGCGAAGTTGTCTTAGCCAAGGTGCCGTGGGATTCGTTAATAGAAATGTGACAGATAAATCATCTTGGCAAGGCAAACCGGGGCGAAAAAAGTAGAAAATGGGGGTATAACACGTGGACTTCCCAAGGGGTCACCCATCCTAGTACTACTCTCGCCCAAACACGCCTAACTTCGAAGTTCTAATGGGATCTGGTGCATTAGTGCTGGTATGATCGCACCCATCATGTTGTGGGCATAAATCCTTTGTGTGTTGACCGTTCACAGTCCCAGCCCAAAGAGATGGCCCATTCAAAAGGCCCAATGGGCTTAACGACAACCCATCCGCTTCAATGACACAACATCCTCGCAAGACGTGATATCAAAGCATTGTAGGGCCCTCTAGTGTCCAGTGAGTTCAGTTGTCATCCCTTTCGCAGCTCACGACGTACGATCCGCGACGGAAAAACAGTGCAAAAATAAGAAAAGTGGCCTAAAACTGATGAAAACGTTTGATTTTGGGTTCTGAAAATAGGCACATTTGATCAAGCTTGCTGCCCCCATCATAGAGATCTCGGAGAGCTTTCCAACGGTATGCGATGCGCCTAGTAACTCCTTACAGATCAAAAGTTAAGGGCGCCAGAGCGAAAAAAGACGTGGTCACAAGACCCACACCCTCAGTTTGCGAGCCCAGCCTCTACGTGAAGCAAAATTGTTATGGCCAAGGTGCTGTCGGATTTGGTAATAGAAATGTGATGGATAAAGCATCTTGGCAAGGCTAACCGGGGCAAAAAAAAATTGAAAAGGGGGGTGCAACACGAGAAGTTCCCAGTGGGTCACCCATCCTAGTACTACACTTGCCCAAGCACGCTTAACTTCGGAGTTCTGATGGGATTCGGTGTATTAGTGCTGGTATGATCACACCCATAAAGTTGAGGATGCAAATCCCTTATGTGTTGACGGTTCACAGTCCTAACCCAAAGAAATGGCGCATTCAAAAGGCCCAATGGGCTTAACGACAACCCATCTGCTTCAACAACGCAATATCCTCGAAATACGTGATATCGATGCATTATAGGGCCCCCTAATGTCTCGTGTTTTTGGTTGTCGTCCTTTTCGCAGCTGACGACGTACGATCCGGGACGAAAAAACATCACAAAAACAAGAAAAGTGGCTAGAAACTAATGAAAATGTTCGATTTTGGGTTCCGAAAATAGTCACAACCAAGCGGGCTTGTTACCCCAGTCGTAGAGCTCTCGAAGAGCTTTCCAACGGTATATTATGCGCCCCGTAATTCCTTATGGATCAAAAGTTATGGGCACTAAAGCGACGGAGAACTAGTCACAAGCCCCATGCCCTCAATTTGCGGGCCCAGCCTCTACGTGAAGCGAAGTTGTCTTGCCCAAGGTGCCGTGGGATTCGGTAATAGAAATGTGATGGATAAAGTATCTTGGCAAGGCTAATCGGGGAAAAAAATTGAAAAGGGGGTGCAACACAATGACTTCCCAAGGGGTCACCCATCCTAGTACTACTCTCGCCCAAGCACGCTTAACATCGGAGTTCTGATGGGATCCGGTGCATTATTGTTGGTATGATCGCAGCTGTCAAGTTGACGACGCAAATCCCTTATGTGTTGACAGTTCACAGTCCCAGCCCAGAGAGATGGCCTATTCAAAAGGTCCAATGGGCTTAACGACAACCCATCCGCTTCAACATCACAACTTCCTCGCAAGATGAGATATTGACGCATTTTAGGGCCTTCTAATGCCCTGCGATATCGATTGTCGTAGTTTTCGCGACTTACGACGTAAGATTCGGGACGGAAAAACTGCGCAAAAACAAGAAAAGCAGCATGAAACTGATGAAAATGTTCGATTTTGGGCACCAAAATTAGAAGCAACCGAGCAAACATGCTTCCCCAGTCGTAGAGCTATCGGAGAGCTTTCCAACGGTATGCTGTGCGCCACGTAACTCCTTACGGAACAAAAGTTATGGGCACTGGAGCGACGGAGACCTGGTCACAAGCCCCACGCCATCGGTTTGAGGGCCCAGCCTCTACGTGAAGCGAAATTGTCTTGGCCAAGGTGCCGTGGGATTCAGTATTAGAAATGTGATGGATAAAGCATCTTGGCAAGGCTAACTGGGGCAAAAAAAATTGAAAAGGGGGGTACAACACGAGGACTTCCTAGGGGCTCACCCATCCTAGTACTACTGTCGCCCAAGAACGCTTAACTTCGGAGTTCTGATGGGATCCAGTGCATTAGTGCTGGTATGATCGCACCCCTCAAGTTGAGGACGCAAATACCTTATGTGTTGACGGTTCACAGTCCTAGCCCAGAGAGATGGCCCTTTCAAAACGCCTAATGAGCTTAACGATAACCCATCCGCTTCAACAACACAGCATCCTCGCAAGACGTGATATTTACGTATTGTTGGGCCTTCTAATGTCCCGTGAGTTTGGTTGTCATCCTTTTTGCGGCTAACGACGTACAATCTGGGTCGAAAAAATAGCGCAAAACAAGAAAAAATGACCGAAAATGATGAAAACGTTCGATGTTGGGCTCCGAAAATAGGTGCAGCCAAGTGGGCTTGTTGCCCCCGTCGTAGAGCTCTCGGCAAGCTTTTCAACGGTATGCTGTGTGCCACGTAACTCTTTACGGAACAAAAGTTATGGGCACTGGAGCGACGGAGACCTGGTCACAAGCCCCACGCCCTCGGTTTGTGGGCCCAGCCTCTACGTGAAGCGAAATTGTCTTGCCCAAGGTACCGTGGGATTCGGTAATAGAAATGTGATCAATAAAGTATCTTGGCAAGGCTAACCGGGGCAAAAAAAATTGAAAAAGGGGGTACAACACGAGGACTAGTACTACTCTCGCCCAAGCACTCTTAACTTCGGAGTTCTGATGGGATCCGGTGCATTAGTGCTGGTATGATCGCACCCATCATGTTGAGGACACAAATCCCTTATGTGTTGATGGTTCACAGTCCTAGGCCAGAGAGATGGCCCATTCAAAAGGCCCAATGGGATTAACGACATCCCATCCGCTTCAACAACGCAGCATCCTCGCAAGACGTGATAGTGACGAGTTATAGGGCCCTCTAATATACTGCTAGTTCGGTTGTCGTCCTTTTCGCGGCTCACGACGTACGATTCAGGACGGAAAAACATCGTAAAAATAAGAATATTTGCCTGAAACTGATGAAAATGTTCGATTTTGGGCTCCGAAAATAGGTGCAGCAAAGCTGACTTGCTACCACCGTCGTGGAGCTCTCGGAGAGCTTTTCAACTGTCACACCCCAACCCGGCCTATAAGGTTAGACTAGGGTGTGATCTAAACATTCAAGTCATGTCTCGTACATAATCGTTCATGAAAGTTTAACACTTAACATTTAGCCTAGACTCCACAATTTTTCCAGAAAACCGGTAGCATAACGGCTGTAATTGGGCTCTTTAGTTTGACCTAGTTCTCTAAATGCCTCAAATTTCATTTCCAACTAAGATTACTATTTACCATCAATTGAAACGCCTACTAGTTATCTCAATGTCTCGTTTGATTAATAACCTAGCATGATACTATGTTTCATTTGTTTGTTAATCCTCGTTACAAAATTACATGTTGATCTTAGCTTACCAATGAGTACCTGCTTAAGATTGGATAGGTTCATTTTACTTAGTCCTTACCTGATACTTCATAATCCTATGATAGATACTAGCCAGAACCGAAAGCAAAACGACCATAGTAGTGTCTGTCTAGTTATTATCAGTACAAGCCAAAATTAGACCCCAAATTACAACGGGGGTCTTTTACATTACAAACATCAAGAAACATGAAAAGAAACAGTCTTCAAGCAGCATAATGTTCACAAATGGCCATAATCAAGCAAAGCACATAGGACAGGCAATCATTCCAAGGAATCATCATTAGGCACGTCGTCCTCGGGTACCTGTTCCTGGTCTTCTTCACTTGAGATGATAAAAGAGGGTGAGTCCTTATGAACTCAGCGAGGGGGAACGAGAAATAAGTTTTGAAACTCATTTTCTAGTTCAACTTATGAAAACCCTTTTTGCAAGCATGAATATATCACAAGTAAGTACATAATATAATATAAAAGTAAAGGAACACAATTACCCGCCTTTCCTCCCCGAGGTCCTCTAGGAACTAAGCGAGAGTACTTATATACATAGTGAAAAGGATACAGTGAGCTTTTGCTCTCAGTTCATGTCAGTATCAATTGTTGCGGCCGACTTCAAATCATCCCCTTATCACGTCAAATGGGTGTACTTCGGATGTACCCCGAAATCCTACGACTCAACTCTTCGAGGAAGTCTAGCCCCCAAGCGAGAGAGGGAATTGGACAATGGTAGTCACGGTTGCACCGGCAAGCCCAATGCCGCCCGGTGTGCGTGAACGCTACCACGCCAGAATGAAAGGTTGCAACCTTGTATGCAATACACATTTATGACATTTAATATATCACATTAGGAGGACAACAATGTAGGTTGCCTCCGAGCAGTCATAAGATTGCACATTGACAAGTAAACAAGCGAGGCACGATAAGACAAGTAATTTCACTTGAAAGGCACATGGAGTTATATGAACATTAAACGGGCAGCCATGTAACGCATGTAAATCAAGTCATATAACTTATTTCGAAGTTCACGTAATCAAATAATAAGATTATTCATCATGCAATGACATCTACGTGGGACCAGGTGCAAGAAAAGCCTACCTATCCACATGTAATCATCGAAAGCATATTTAGGGCTACAAGGGCAACTACGGGCAGCCTACTAAACACATGATCAAACACAACATCCAAAGGATCAACACTTAGCAAGTTTACCTAGTTACTAGGGTTCCAATTCGTGCTTACCCGTGCGATTAAGTCCCAAGTCATCTCGTAATTAAGCTCAAGCCACGCATTGATTAGTTCATACACCCTCAAGCATTCAAAAAAGTCCACACAACATCCAAATGCATCAATCTCAAGCATTTAATACAACAAGAGAAGCTACAATAATTTTTCTAAGCATATCACTAAGTAAAACCCTCACTGCAATGGACTGTTTTCTCACAATCATTAAGACAAGAAAACAATCTCCAATTCCAGTGAATAAGATGTCAAATTAAATCTTAATAAGTGAACTAAATTCAGAAACAAACCTCGCTTCATTTGGAGTTCGGGTTCAATAGTTATAACCAAAACAGTGAGACTGCACAAAACTGTCCAGATTTGCACACATTTCAATACTTGTCGTTTTGGAGGGCCTTAGGATCAGATTTAGCCTTAGTCTATTTCTGACAAAAATGTCAGGAACTGAAAAATATAATAGCACACTAAATTTCATGCATTTTTGATATCATTTACTAAGTAAAAACTGGTTTGTTCTACAAGGTAAGTGAATCTGCCAAAACCTGCTTCATTTTTCCAGACTTTCCAGATTTGGACACATTTTAATGATTTGCCATTTTGAGGACCTTAGAGTCAAAATTAGCTTTGGCCTATTTCTGTGAAAAATGTTCAGAACCGGAACAAATAGTTACCTACAAATTTTCATGTATTTTCAACATCATTTACCTAGCCAAAATCACCTCGCACCAACACGACAGAAAGCTGTCACATTCACGATTTCATCTTTCATCACATTCTAGCCCAAAATCTTGCCATGCATGGTTATAAAAGCTTATGAACACACATATATCTCAAGTACATAAGCAAAGATAGACATTTAAGGGCATGCATGTGATTTTTTTAAAAGATTTTCAAGAAGTTTTAGCCCTCACCTTAGCAAAACAACAAGAAGATGCACAAGACTCTTGATGGTTGCACAAGATTGATTCTTTTCCTTGCTTAGCCGAGACACCACTCGATTTTCTCAAATTTCCAAGCTTGGTAACCAAGTTCTTAGTAGGTGCATGTGGTTAGAACAAGAAGAAAAGAAATGGACGCTAGCAAACTCACCTAAGCCGAAATAGATGTTCAATAAGCTTGCATGTGAGTTTCTTGCAACCTAGCTTGCTTAGTCGAGCTCCCTAGCTTCTTGCATGCCTTGATGAACCATGGAGTGATGAAGATAAGCTATGGAGTGTAGAAACTCAGCCAAGGCCGAGAGAGAGAGAGAGAAGAATGAGAGGGAGAGAGAGAAAATGAAAGAAAATAAAAGCTTTGTTGGGCAAAGGAGCTTGTGTCGGCCTTGGGCATATAAATTTCAGACTTTTGTGACTTCAAGAAGCATTTTGAATATCTAGTATGGGCATGGAGGTTGTGTCGAAAATATGGAGCTTTGAGGAGGGTTTTTGACCCATTTTTTTATTGCTTTGTCTCATTAAATTGTCATAGAATGTCTAGGAATTAATTTGAATTATGCAAGCAAGCACAAATGCCCACCAAGTGGTCGGCCAAGGCATTGCTAGAATCTGAACTTTTTATCTTGTTCAACGCTTATTTTATTGTGTGTTTGGGATATGCAAAGAATAAAGAATGTCTGGCTTTTTGTGAGATTTTGTCTTCTAATGGGTTGAATTAGTAATTTAATATTAGTTAATAGGATTTGTAGGATTAATTAATGACCTAGTGCTTCGTGTAAGATGCTTTCTTGATTAGCGTGAGGGCACGCTTTCCTAGGTTTTGGGCATGCACTACGAGATAGGGCACGAATTACGAGACGGATGCACGTTTTCCAAGTAAATGCATGCAACCCTAAATGAATGCACATAATTCAATGCAAGGCACACAAAATGAAACACAATTCTTAAACCTAGGTCAAGGCACGCAAATCTAGGTTAGGGCACACGAAATGAGGTATCGTACGCAAATCGAGGTTGATCCTCACATCAACGGTATATTGTGCGCTGCATAACTCCTTACGAATCAAAAGTTATGGGTACTGGAGCGACGGAGACCTGATCAGAAGCCCCATGCCCTCGGTTTGCAGCCCAGCCTCTACTTGAAGTGAAGTTGTCTTGCCCAAGGTGCCGTGGGATAAAGCATCTTGGCAAGGCTAACTGGGGCAAAAAAAAAATTGAAAAAGGGGGTGCAACATGAGGACATCCCAGGGGGTCACCCATCCTAGTAATACTCTCGCCCAAGCATGCTTAACTTTGGAGTTCTTATGGGATCCGGTGCATTAGTGTTGGTATGATCGCACCCGTCATGTTGAGGACGCAAATCCCTTATGTGTTGACGGTTCACAGTCCCAACCCAGAGAGATGGCCCATTAAAAAGGCCCAAAGGGATTAATGACAACCCATCCGCTTAAACAACGCAGCATCCTCACAAGACATGATATTGACACATTGTAGGGCCCTCTAATGTTTCGCAAGTTTGGTTGTCGTCCTTTTCACAGCTCACGACGTACGATCCTGGATGGAAAAATAGTTCAAAAATAAGAAAAGTGGCCCAAAACTGATAAAAATGATCAATTTTGGGCTCTGAAAATAGGCGCAATCGAGCAGGCTTACTTGCCTGGTCATAGAGCTCTTAGAGAGCTTTTCAATCGTATATTGTGCGCCGCGTAACTCCTTACATATCAAAAGTTATGGGCACGGGAGTGACGGAGACTTGGTCAGAAGCCCCACGCCCTCAGTTTATGGGCCCAGCCTCTACTGAAGCGAAATTGTCTTACCCAAAGTGCCATAGGATTCGGTAATAGAAATGTGATGGATAGAGCATCTTGGCAAGGCTAACCGGGGCCAAAATATTTGAAAAGAGGGTACAACACGAGGACTTCCTAGGGGGTCACCTATCCTAGTACTACTCTCGCCCAAGCACGCTTAACTTCGGTGTTCTGATGGGATCTGGTGCATTAGTGCTAGTATGATCGCACCCGTCATGTTGAGGACACAAATCCCTTATGTGTTGACGGTTCACCGTTCCAGTCCAGAGAGATGGCCCATTCAAAAGGCCTAATGTGCTTAACGACAACCCATCTACTTTAACAACGATGTATCCTCGCAAGACGTAATATCGACGCATTGTAGGGCCCTCTAATGTCCCACGAGTTCAGTTGTCGTCCTTTTCACGGCTCACAACGTATGATCCGGGATGGAAAAATAGCGCAAAAATAAGAAAAATGGCCTGAAACTGATGAAAATGTTTGATTTTGGGTTCAAAAAATGGGCACAACTGAGCAGGCATGCTGCCCTCATCGTAGAGCTCTCTGAGAGCTTTCCAACGGTATGCCGTGCGCCGCGTAACTCCTTACGAATCAAAAGTTATGGGCACCGGAGCGACGGAGACCTGGTCAGAAGCCCCACACCCTCGGTTTGCTGGCCTAGCCTCTATGTGAAGTGAAGTTGTATTTCCCAAGGTGTCGTGGTATTCGGTAATAGAAATGTGATGGATAAAGCATCTTGGCAAGGCTAACTAGGGCAAAAAAAATTGAAAAGGGGGGTGCACCCATCCTAGTATTACACTCGCTCAAGCACACTTAACTTCGGAGTTCTGAAAGAATCTGGTGCATTAGTACTGGTATGATCGCACCCGTCATGTTGAGGATGCAAATCCATTATGTGTTGACGGTTTACAGTTCTAGCCCAGAGAGATGGCCCATTCAAAAGGCCCAATGGGCTTAACGACAACCCATCCGCTTCAAATACGCTGCATCCTTGCATGACGTGACATCGATGCGTTGTAGGGCCCTCTAATGTACCGCGAGTTCAGTTGTCGTCCTTTTTGTCACTCACAACGTACGATCTGGGACAAAAAAATATCGCAAAAACAAGAAAAGAGTCCCGAAACTAATGAAAATGTTCAATTTTGGGCTCTGAAAAAAGGTGCAGTCGAGCAGGCTCGCTACCCCCATCATAGAGCTCTCGAAGAGCTTTCCAACGGTATGGTGTGCGCCGCGTAACTCCCTACAGATCAAAAGTTATGGGCACCGGAACGACAGAGACCTGGTTAGAAGCCCCACACCCTCGGTTTGTGGGCCCAACCTCTACGTGAAGCAAAATTGTCTTCCCCAAGGTACCTTCAAATTCTGTAATAGAAATGTGATGGATAAAGCATCTTGGCAAGGCTAACTGGGGCAAAAAAAATTGAAAAGAGGGCTGTAACACGGGGATTTCCCAAGGGGTTACCCATCCTAGTACTACTCTTGCGCAAGCATGCTTAACTTCGGAGCTCTGATGGGATCCGGTGCATTAGTGTTGGTATGATCACACTTGTCATGATGAGGATGCAAATCCTTATGTGTTGACGGTTCACAGTCCTAGCTTAGAGAGATGTCCCTTTCAAAAAGCCAAATGGGCTTAACGACAACCCATCCGCTTCAACAACGCATCATCCTAGTAAGACGGGATATCGACGAATTGTATGGCCCTCTAATGCATAGTGAGTTCAGTTGTCGTCCTTTTCGCGGCTCACGAAGTACTATCCGGCATGGAAAAACATCACAAAAATAAGAAAAGTGGCCAAAAACTGATGAAAATGTTCGATTTTGGACTCCAAAAATAGGCGCAGTCGAGCAGGTTTGCTGCCCCCATCGTAGAGCTTTCCAATGGTATGTTGTGCACAGTGTAACTCCTTACGGATCAAAAGTTATAGGCACCGGAGTGACGGAGACCTAGACACAAGCCCCACGCCCTCGGTTTGGGGCCCAGCCTCTACGTGAAGCGAAATTGTCGTACCCAAGGTGCCGTCGGATTTGGTAATAGAAATATGATGGATAAATCATCTTGTCAAGGCTAACCGGGGAAAAAAAATTGAAAAGGGGGGTGCAACACGAGGACTTCCCAAGGGTTCACCCATCCTAGTACTACTCTCGCCCAAGAACACTTAACTTCGTATTTCTAATGGGATCCGGTGCATTAGTGCTAGTATGATCGTACCCATCATGTTGAGGACACAAATCCCTTATGTGTTGACGGTTCACTGTCCCAGCCCAGAGAGAAGGCCCATTCAAAAGGCCCAATGGGCTTAACGACAACCCATCTGCTTCAACAACAAAGTATCCTTGCAAGTCGTGATATCGATGCGTTGTAGGGCCCTCTATTGTCCCACGAGTTCGATTGCCATTCTTTTTGCGGCTCACGACGTACGATCTGAGATGGAAAAACAGTGCAACAACAAGAAAAGTGGACCAAAACGGATAAAAATGTACAATTTTAGTCTCTGAAAATAGGCAAAATCAAGCAGGCTTACTTGCCCCGTTGTAGAGCTCTCGGAGAGCTTTTCAACTATATACTGTATCCTGCGTAACTCCTTACGGATCAAAAGTTATGGGCATCGGAGTGACGGAGACCTGGTCACAAGCCCCACGCCCTCGATTTGTGGGCCCAGCCTCTACTGAAGCGAAATTGTCCTGCCCAAGGTGCCGTGGAATTCGGTAATAGAAATGTGATAGATAAAGCATCTTGGCAAGGCTAACCGGGGCAAAAAAATTTGAAAAGACGGGTGCAACACGAGGACTTTCCAGGGAATCACCTATCCTAGTACTACTCTCGCCCAAGCACGCTTAACTTTGGAGTTATGATGGGATCCGATGTATTAGTGCTAGTATGATCGCACCCGTCATGTTGAGGACACAAATCCCTTATGTGTTGATGGTTCACCGTTTCAGCCTAAAGAGATGGCCCATTCGAAAGGCCAAATTGGCTTAACGACAACCCATCTGCTATAACAACGCAGCATCCTCGATAGACGCGATATCGACGCATTGTAGGGCCCTCTAATGTCCCGTGAGTTCAGTTGTTGTCCTTTACACGGCTCACGACGTACGATTCAGGAAGGAAAAATAGCACAAAAATAAGAAAAATCGACCGAAACTGATGCAAATGTTCAATTTTGGGTTTGAAAAATAGGCACAGCCGAGCAGGCATGCTGCCTCTATCGTAGAGCTCTCGGAGAGCTTTCCAATGGTATGTCGTGTGTCGTGTAACTCCTTACGAATCAAAAGTTATGGGCACCGGAGCGACGGAGACCTGGTCAGAAGCCCCACGCCCTCAGTTTGCTGGCCCAGCCTCTACGTGAAAGGAAGTTGTCTTGTCCAAGGTGCCGTGGGATTCGGTAATAGAAATGTGATGGATAAAGTATCTTGGCAAGGCTAACCGGGGCAAACAAAATTAAAATGGGGGGTGCAACAAGAGGACTTCCCAGGGGGTCACCCATCCTAGTATTACTCTTGCCCAAGCACGCTTAACTTCGGAGTTCTGAAGGAATCCGGTGCATTATGTGTTGACGGTTCATAGTTCCAACCCAGAGAGATAGCCCATTCAAAAGGCCTAATGGGCTTAATGACAACTTATCAGCTTTAACAACGCAGCATCCTCGCAAGATGTGATATCGATGCATTTCCCGCAAGTTCGGTTGTCGTCCTTTTTGTCACTCACGATGTACGACACGGGACGGAAAAACATCACATAAACAAGAAAAGAGGCCCAAAACTGATGAAAACGTTCAATTTTGGGTTCCGAAAAAGGCGCAGCTGAGCAGGCTTGCTTCCCCTATAATAGAGTTCTCTGAGAGCTTTCCAACGGTATGCTATGCGCTGCGTAACTTCTTACGGATCAAAAGTTATGGGCACCTAAACGACAAAGACCTGGTCATAAGCCCCACGCCCTCGGTTTTCGGGCCCAGCCTCTACGTGAAGCGAAATTGTCTTGGTCAAGGTGCCGTCGGATTCGGTAATATAAATGTGATGGATAGATAATCTTGGCAAGGCTAACCAAGGCAAAAAAAAATGAAAAAAGAAGTGCAACACGAGGATTTCTTAGGGGGTCACCCATCCTAGTACTACTCTTGCCCAAGCACGCTTAATTTCAGTGTTCTGATGGGATCCGGTGCATTAGTGCTGGTATGATCGCACCTGTCATGTTGAGGGCGCAAATCCCTTATGTGTTGACAGTTCACAGTCCGAGCCCAAAGAGATGGCCCTTTCAAAATGCCAAATGAGCTTAACGACAACCCATCCGCTTCAACAACGCAGCATCCTAGCAAGACGTGATATCGACACATTGTAGGGCCCTCTAATGTACCATGAGTTCAGTTGTCGTCCTTTTCGCTGCTCACAACGTATGATCTGGGATGGAAAAACATCACAAAAACAAGAAAAATGGCCAGAAACAGATGAAAGCGTTCAATTTTGAACTTCAAAAATAGTTGCAGTCGAGCAGGTTTGTTATCCCTATCGTAGAGCTTTCAGACAACTTTCCAATGGTATGCAGTGCGCCGTGTAGCTCCTTACGGATGAAAAGTTATAGGCACCGGAGCGACGGAGACCTAGTCACAAGCCCCACGCCCTCGGTTTGCGGGCCCAGCCTCTATGTGATGCGAAATTGTCTTGCCCAAGGAGCCGTCGGATTCGGTAATAGAAATATGATGGATAAAGCATCTTAGCAAGGTTAACCGGGGAAAAAAAAATTGAAAAGGGGGGTGCAACACGAGGACTTCCCAAGGGTTCACCTATCGTAGTACTACTCTCGCCCAAGCACGCTTAACTTCGAATTTCTGATGGGATCCAGTACATTAGTGCTGGTATGATCGCACCCGTCTTGTTGAGGACGCAAATCCCTTATGTGTTGACGGTTCACAGTCCCAGCCTAGAGAGATGGCCCATTCAAAAGGCCCAATGGGCTTAACGACAACCCATCCACTTCAACAACACAGCATCCTCGCAAGACGTGATATCGACGCGTTGTAGGGCCCTCTAATGTACAGGGACTTCGTTTGTCGTCCTTTTTCGCTACTCACGACGTACGATCTGGGACGTAAAAACATCACAAAAACTAGAAAAGTGACCCAAAACTGATTAAAATGTTTGATTTTGGGTTCTGAAAATAGACACAGCCGAGCAGGCATGCTATCCCTATCATGGAGCTCTCGGAGAGCTTTCCAACAGTAGGCTATGCGCCTCGTAACTCGTTACGGATCAAAAGTTATGGGCACCGGAGCGACAGAGACCTGGTCTGTGACGCCCGAGATTCTACCATACACATTTTTAACTGTTGCATCCATTAATTGCGCATTTAATTTTGTGCTTTACTTGTTGTCTTTCTTAGTTACTATTCATTCTATTTTTCAACTGCATTATATTAATGAATTAGCATTTTTATTAAATCATATTAATTGTTTTAGGAATGAGAAAAATATGCATTTGAGCTAGGAGCGATAGGAACCTTCGTTTAGAAAATAGTTTAGTGAACTAGTGAATAGTGTTACGTATGAACAATATGTTTTAGTTAGCTAGCACAAAATTGCAATCATTGACTCGTTTTTAAGTTAACTAGGCTCATTTTATTAGACCATACACTCACCCAAATAGGCCCCACCCTAATATATAATCAACCAAACACAAACAAGTCATAACTAAGCAAAAAAAAAAAAAAAAAAGGGAAGATGCAGAAATTACTGTAGCAAATCCGAGAATCAACATAGGAGGAGAATGAGAGGATTTTGCTCATCAAATCTTCAAGCCAAGCCAAGCCAAGCAAGGAGCAAGTAGTTTAAGGTGTTTGCTAGCCTCCCGAGAGTTCCTACGCGCATTGGTGAGGGTTTTTCATGCTTATTTGTGCATTTTAGAAATGTTGCTATTTTCTTGATTTGTTAGAAATGTTGTCTAATGCTATTGCAATGCTCAAATAAGCTTATATATGTTGTATACGTGTAGTAGAGACCACATTTATGCTATTGTTTCACATTTTAAATGGTAGAAATCAATGGTTGATTCGTAGGGGTGAATAGTGACGGGATTTCTAGGGTTTTGTGTAATTGTGCGTATTAGCTTGATTCAATGCTTCTAATAGATGCCTTAGGTGCTCATGAGGGTAGTCTAATAGCCCCGTGCACTCAAATTGCTCGAAACTTGAATAAAACGTGAATTAGCCGACTTTTTAAAAGGGGTTTCGGGGTTAATGCTAATCCGGGTGGATTCGGGCTTCACTTTTAGTGTTCTTAGGCTACCTAGGTGCTATAAAACCTTTGCTAACTCTTGTTTGAAGCCCGGTTAAGGTAGGTGTAGTTCAAAGCTATAAGAGGGAAATTGGGTCTTTTAGGGTAATTGCAGGTAATTGAACGTATTTGTGGGTTGTAAGGGTACCTTAAGGGTTAATTAGAAGATTGGTATAGCTTTCCCTTGAATTTGAATAATTGATATGAGTTTGGAAGGAAAACGGATGAAAAACAAAGGGGTTTAAGGGTAAATTCGTTTGTCACTCGCATCTAAGACCTTGGCATGTTTTCATATGTGTTTAAATGTGGTTTCAAGATGTTTTGGAGCTTTTGGTATAGTTTTATGTGAATCTTGAATATGCTCCTTTGTAATTTGCATAATTGCTTTCCGAATTGAAGATTCTAAGTGAATTCTTGTTTATAGTAATTGTATTGCCATAGTTCTAAGTGTTTTTCTTGAGTTTTATATTGAGTTAATTATAATGAGAATAAGTATGGATTAATGACTTTATAAATTGATAGTACTATTATGGAATTAAATATGGTTATCTATGCTTAAAATGCTCTTTTAAATGATTGTGGAACATGCTTATATCATGGTATTATTGCTTGTTAGTTATATCGTTTGTATATTATATTACTTGAAAGATTACTTGGTTGTATGTTAATTAAGTAAACTATGAGTTAGCTAACCTAGTTGGTAAATTAATGAATGTTGTAGTTAAAGAGTAATTGAAACAATGTTTAACTTTATGTTCAAGGTGATTGAGGGTGATTTGAATCCAATCTTGCATTTTGGAGCTTGGTAGAGGTGAGGGAGACTTCATCCTTATGTGCATAATAGTTTATTTACTTGTACTTAGATTATGTGCACTTATTGTCTATATATTGTGTGTGAGGGCAACCTACTTTGTTGTCCCTCAACCATGTGTTTATTGATTTATACTATTGTTATCATTTTGAGTGCATTGCATCGTGGTTGCGCAACCATTCGGGCATGGTAGTGTCGGGGAAACCGGGCGGCATCGGGCTTGCCGGTCCACCTCGGCTACCATGGTTGCCCAGTCCCTCTCTCCCTTGGGATGCCGCCCAGGGAGAGTTGGGTCGTAGGATTTCGGGGTACATCCGGAGTACACCCATTTTGGAGTTATAAGGGGATGCCGGCTTATCGATATCAGTGTCATTATTACATCGAGATTTCAGTTCATGGCGTCGCTGGTGTGCCTCTGCCCTTCGGGGTATTCGCTTAGCCGGGACGTTACAGAAGTCAAAGTGTATCGTATCCTTTTTAATGTGTGGTAACTTGTTGTTTTAATTGTTCTTTGGTTGTAAAATGCTTTATTTGTACTAACTGCTGCATTGCACGTCCCCGGTAGACCTTATCCCTCACTGGGCAATTGTGATTGCTCATACCTCGCTAAACATGTTTCAGGTGATGCAGTTGGAGGAATTGACCTGATTGCTGTGTGCTATTACTTGAGATTTGAGTGATTGTCTGCTAAACTGTGGAAGACCTTACTTGTTCTACTATCTATTCTATTTGGGAGCCTAAGGGCTTATGTATATATATTTGAGTAGTTGTAAGTTTGAAAGCTAAGTGGATGTAGCAAGTGTTATGGAATTGTGGCATGTAATAATTTATGTTTCTGCTTCTAGCTACGTTGCATGCTTGGGTGTGAATGAACGGATGTATGGTTGGCATTAATTTATGAGAATGTTTAATTGCTAACATAGAATGGTATGATAAGCGAATGAAGACAAAGATTTTAGGACTATTGTTGCATGCTTGTGTGTATTTATATTGTCTTGTGTTGCTTAAGGCTCGGATGCCCTTGAAGTTTGAATTTCAATTACAGATGTTGTTCCTTTTGCTTCGTGGTTTTATTTGATTGTTTATAGGTTTTCAGAATGTCCACAGTACAGGGGAAACTCTGTCCGTTTTTCCCTAAAATTTTGTGACCGGGTTTAGTATTGGGTTGAGAATAGCATGGTTATTAGAGCCTCCGGTCTCGTGAGGGATCGGGGCGTTACAACAAGCCCCACGCCCTCGGTTTGCGGGCCTAGCCTCTACATGAAGCGAAGTTGTCTTGCCCAAGGTGTCGCGGTATTCACTAATAGAAATGTGATGGATAAAGCATCTTGTGAAGGCTAACTGGGGCAAAAAAAATTGAAAATGGGGGTGCAACACGAGGACTTCGCAGGGGGTCACCCATCCTTGTATTATTCTCGGCCAAGCATGCTTAACTTCAGAGTTCTGAAGGAATCTGGTGCATTTGTACTGGTATGATCGCACCCGTCATGTTGAGGACGCAAATCCATTATGTGTTGACGGTTCACAGTACCAACCCAGATTGATGGCCCATTCAAAAGGCCCAATGGGCTTAACAATAACCCATCCACTTCAACAATGCAGCATCCTTGCAAGACGTGATATTGACACGTTGTAGGGCCCTCTAATGTCCTGCAAGTTTGGTTGTCTTCCTTTTCACGGCTCAAGACGTGCGATCCGGGATGGAAAAACATCGTAAAAACAAGAAAAGAGGACCAAAATTGATGAAAAATTTCAATTTTGGGCTCTGAAAAAAGGCGCAGCCGAGCAGGCTTGTTGCCCCTATCATAGAGCTCTCGGAGAGCTTTCCAACGATATGCTGTGCGCCGCATAACTCTTTACGGATCAAAAGTTATGGGCACCGGAGCAATGGAGACCTGGTCCTAAGCCCCACGTCCTCGGTTTACGAGCCCAACTTCTACGTGAGGCGAAGTTGTCTTGCCCAAGGTGTCATGGGATTTGATAAAAGAAATGTGATGGATAAAGCATCTTGGCAAGGCTAACCGGGGCAAAAAAAATTGAAAAGAGGGGTGCAACACGAGGATTTCGCAGGGGGTCACCCATCCTAGTACTACTCTTGCTCAAGCACGCTTAACTTCAGAGTTCTGATGAGATCTGGTGCATTAGTACTGGTATGATCGTACCTGTCATGTTGAGGACGTAAATCCCTTATGTGTTGGCGGTTCCTAGTCCCAGCCCAGAGAGATGGCCCTTTCAAAACGTCAAATGGGCTTAACGACAACCCATCCGCTTCAACAACGCAGCATTCTAGCAAGACGTGATATCGATGCATTGTAAGGGCCTCTAATATACCGCGAGTTCAGTTGTCATCCTTTTTGCAGCTCACGACGTATGATCTGGGATGGGAAAACATCACAAAAACAAGAAAAGTGGCCAGAAATTGATGAAAATGTTCGATTTTGGACTCCAAAAATAGGCGCAGTCGAGCAGGTTTGTTGCCCCCATTATGGAGCTTTCGGAGAGCTTTCCAATGGTATGCTGTGCACCGTGTAACTCCTTACGGATTAAAAGTTACAAGCACCGAAGCGACGGAGACCAGGTCACAAGCCGCACGCACTTGGTTTGCGGGCCCATCCTCTATGTGAAGCGAAATTGTCTTGCCCAAGGTGCCATCGGATTCGGTAAGAGAAATGTGATGGATAAAGCATCTTGGCAAGGCTAATCGGGGCAAAAAATATTGAAAAGAGGGGTGCAACATGAGGATTTCCCAGGGGGTCACCCATCCGAGTACTACTGTTGCCCAAGCACGCTTAACTTCGGTGTTCTGATGGGATCCGGTGCATTAGTACTAGTATGATTGCACCTGTCATGTTGAGGATGCAAATCCATTATGTGTTGATGGTTCACAGTCCCAGCCCTGAGAGATGGCCCATTCAAAAGGCCCAATTGGCTTAACAACAACCCATCTGCTTCAACAACGTAGCATCCTCGCAAGACGTGATATTGACGCATTGTAGGGCCTTCTAATATCCTGCGAGTTCGGTTGTCGTCCTTTTCACGACTCATGACATACGATCAGGGATGGAAAAACATCGCAAAAACAAGAAAAGAGGCCCGAAATTGATGAAAACATTCGATTTTAGGCTTCAAAAATAGGCACTGCAGAACAAGCTTACAATCCCCGTCGTAGAGCTCTCGAAGAGCTTTCCAATGGTATGCTGTGCACCGTGTAACTCCTTACGGATCAAAAGTTATGGGCCCCGGAGCGACAGAGACCTAGTCACAAGCCCCATGCCCTCGGTTTGCAGGCCTAGCCTCTAGGTGAAGCGAAATTGTCTTGCCAAATGTGCCGTGGGATTCGATAATAAAAATGTGTTGGATAAAGCATCCTGGCAAGGCTAACCGGGGAAAAACAAATTGAAAAAGGGGTGCAACAAGAGGACTTCCCAAGAGGTCACCTATCCTAGTACTACTCTCGCCCAAGCACGCTTAACTTCGGAGTTCTGATAGGATCCGGTGCATTCCTGCTGGTATGATCGCACCCGTCATGTTGAGGACGCAAATCCCTTATGTGTTGACGGTTCACAGTCCCAACCGGGAGAGATGGCCCATTCAAAAGGCCCAATGAGATTAATGATTACCCATCTGCTTCAACAATGCAGCATCCTCGTAAGAAGGGATATTGACGCATTGTAAGGCCCGCTAATATACCGCGAGTTCGGTTGTCATCCTTTTTGCGGCTCACGAAGTACGAACCGGGACCCAAAAACATCACAAAAACAAGAAATATGGCCCAAAATTGAAGAAAACGTACGATTTTGGGCTCTGAAAACAGGCACAATCAAGTAGGCTTGCTTGCCCCGTCGTAGAGCTCTCGGAGAGCTTTTCAACGGTATACTGTGCGCCGTATAATTCCTTACGGATCAAAAGTTATGGGCACCGAAGTGATGGAGACCTGGTCGCTAGCCCCACGCCCTCGGTTTGCAGGCCCAGCCTCTACGTGAAACGAAATTGTCTTGCCCAAGATGCCGTGAGATTTGGTAATAGAAATGTGATAGATAAAGTATCTTGGCAAGGCTTACCGGGGTAAAAAAATTTGAAAAGAGGGGTGCAACACGAGGACTTCCCAGGGGGTCACCCATCCTAGTACTACTCTCGCCCAAGCACGCTTAACTTCGGAGTTCTGATAGGATCCAGTGCATTAGTGCTGGTATGATCACACCCGTCATGTTGAGGATGCAAATCCCTTATGTGTTGACGGTTCACAGTCCCAGCCCAGAGAGATGGCCCTTTCAAAACACCAAATGGGCTTAACGACAACCCATCCGCTTCAACAATGCAGCATCCTCGCAAGAAGGGATATTGACGCATTGTAGAGCCCTCTAATATACCGCGAGTTAGGTTGTCGTCCTTTTTGCGGCTCACGAAGTATGAACTGGGACAAAAAAACATCGTAAAAACAAGAAATATGGCCAGAAATTGAAGAAAACGTTTGATTTTGGGCTCTGAAACCAGGCGCAATCGAGTAGGCTTGCTTGCCCAGTCGTAGGGCTCTCGGAGAGCTTTCCAATAGTATGCTGTGCGCCGCGTAACTCCTTATGGATCAAATGTTATGGGCACCGGAGCGACACATACCTGGTCATAAGCCCCATGCCCTCGATTTGCAGGCCCAGCCTCTACATGAAACAAAGTTGTCTTGCCCAAGGTGCCATGGTATTTGGTACTAGATATGTGATGGATAATTCATCTTGGCAAGGCTAACTAGGGCAAAAAAAATTGAAAAGGGGGGTGCAACACGAGGACTTCCCACGGGGTCACCCATCCTAGTGTTACTCTCACCGAAGCACGCTTAACTTTGGAGTTCTGAAGGAATCCGATGCGTTAGTACTGGTATGATTGCACCCGTCATGTTGAGGACGCAAATTTGTTATGTGTTGACGGTTCACAGTTCCAGCCCACAAAGATGGCCCATTCAAAAGGCCCAATAGGCTTAACGACAACCCATCTGCTTCAACAACGTAGCATCCTTGCAAGACGTGATATCGATGCGTTGTAGGGCCCTCCAATGTACCGCGAGTTCAATTGTCGTCCTTTTCACGGCTCAAGTTGTACGATCCGGGACAGAAAAACAGCGCAAAAACAAGAAAAGAGGCTTGAAGCTGTTGAAAACATTCAATTTTGGGTTCCGAAAAGTGGCGCAGTCGAGTGGGCTTGATAGCCCCGTCATAGAGCTCTCGAAGAGCTTTTCAACGGTATGATGTGCGCTGCGTAACTCCTTACGAGTCAAAAGTTATGGGCACCGGAGTGACGGAGACCTGGTCACAAGCCCCACGCCCTCGGTTTGCGGGCTGTCACGCCCCAACTCGACCCCACCTACAATCAGTCAAGACGCAACGGAATTTCGGCAGTATAACGACAGTAATTAGGACACCGAGGCTCTAAACCAATCTCTTTAGAACATCATACATCAAACTCCATAAACAATCCCAACAATCAATTCCTCAATTAAGTTAACAACATACAACACAGCCATATTATACAATAATCATTCTTCAACAATCCATTCATAGTTATACGCCTCCGTTTCAACATAGTACATTAATTGAACATACATTTCAAAATAGATTATAAACTAACTTAGTAACCTAAACATGATCAAAAGAAAGACTACTAAACCATCATACATAAGTCTTATAATTGAGTAAGCTATACAATATAACATATTACAACAACTAAAACAAATTCATGGCAACGACTCCGGCACACAAGACTCGTCCACATAAAGCAAATTCTCAGCTTCTTGAGGCACATACCCGTATTCCTATTTTGTAACACCTGTATTCATGCAATAATAGAGAGTGAGCTTATATAAAATAAGCCCAGTGAGGATCTGATTGATCTCTAACAGTATTTACTATACTCCTTGGAAATGATTCTTTGAGCAGTAAACACACAATAAAACATCAATAACAATATAAACACATAACTATAATGACCAATGAATAAAGGATACTCTAGTTGGTGTAGCTCCAAACGCCATCATGATCTCAACCATTCCTCTTGTAGCTCCCTATTACTCACGCACCCGAGGTACCTCACTAGCCCCTCCCTCCATGACACCTCCGTCATGCGAGCTTGGGGTAGCCTCTGGTAGTCATGTCGTTATCAACCCGACAACCCGATGCTGTCCGAGATGTGGCACACACATATCAAGACTCAGAAATAAAATTAAACATCAATCATTCGCAATAGGACAATCTAGAAGAATTTCCTATCTCCCAGTTCATTAATCATCAATCAATAATCATCAATAATCATCAATTATCATCAATTGTCATCAATATAACATCATGTAATCAATTAAACAACAAACAACTAAGTTAGATGACAAAGTAGGACATCCAACTTAACATGCATTAAACACGTAATCTAACCCTAGTCTAATAATCAACAACTCAGAATTCAATCACCAGAATACCACCCAATCATCTAAAGGCTCAATTCAACAACTTAAAGAAAGACAACCTAAACTTCAAATAATCATATCTTACATTCTACTAATCCAAACAACTCCAAATCAGTTTCTAATACTCACCCATTCAATCAACTACATTAGCTCTCTTGGAAACCAACCAAGACACATCAAAATCAAGCCCAACAACCCTAAAACATCAATGCACCTTGGCTAAAATTTTTGGATTTTCACCCAAACATCGCAATCGAAAATTCGGCATTATAACGACGCTGCCACGTAAGTAACAAACTTTTAGAAATCGACGGCAATCGATTCCAACCACAACAACTCAAGATATTTATGGCCAATCTATCAACTTTAAATACCTGAAAATAAATAATTTCGCTACAATGGTTCAAATCTTGTAGTAATACACATAAATGATCGTTAGCATGCGCTGCGCAATAATATAACTTCAAATTTACATTCTAACGGTTCAAAATGCAGTTATAAGCAAAAACATAAAATATGACTTTTGAGATCTAGAATTTTTCTCTCACCTTTGATGTGTTTTGATGCAAGAAATGTGTAGAATGGATGCCCAACAAGTGAAGTCAAGCTTTGAATGAAGTGATTTGGATTAGAATTGCAAAATCTATGTGTAAAATGCTTTGAAAAACCTTGAAAATGCCTTCTTTTTGCCTCCTTTTGGAATTTCGGTATTGTGTGTGTAAAATGAGTATGTTTTGTGAGCTTTTGATGTGTGTTGATGATATATTAAGAAAAGGTCAAACAAATAAAAGAAAGTCAAAGGTGAAAACTAATTATTTTTAGTGTTTTCTTGTCTTTTAATTCATTTTCTTGACTACTCTTTCTTAAATTAATTATGCAACACCTAAACTATCTCAAGTAGTTTATTTTTAGGTGACTAGAAGTTTTACATTCAAACAATTGCACCCGAGTCGGCTTAAAACTCGATTTTCGCGAAAGAAAGTGTAAAATCTTTAAAATTCCAAAACCGATTTCAAATACGGGTCAATTAAATCCCGAGGACTAGGTTTTAAAACGTTTAAAACACCCTTGTAAAAATTTTAGCGGAAAGGTATTCAAAACACTATTTACCAAAACCGATGATAAAATTTATGATTCCGTTTTTTATGAAAATTTCATGAATGCACACATAGCATCTATTAGGAATATAAATCACATATTTAGCACATTCTAAGCCATATAGCACCTAAACAGGTCAATTCAAGCAAAACGCGGTAAAGCACCCAAATCGAGATAAAGCAAAATATCGGGTCTTACAATTCCCCCCATTAAAACAATTAGATCCGCGCAATTCTCAAACTGACAGACAATTAAATCCTCAATCGTTACACTTAAAAGAACTTCTCTTAGTTCCTATTTATCTCTTAGGATGACACCTAACCAAAGACCTCAAAAGAACAAACTCTGTTGATTGCAAGTTGATTATCATAATTCCAAGACAATCTTCAATTCATAATTTTATCCCACCTAATATCATATTGCATATGAAAGAAATTCCAACTCCAAGGTCTTAGCATGACACCACTACTTATCAATCATCCCCTACTACACAAAAGAGCTCTATGAACACCCCGAGGGTTTAAAAAATCATTCACGATAAGATGAATGATTACTGATCAAGGGAATATCTCAAAAGTAACATTGGTCAGAATATGGCTCTTATGAAATTTACAAGGAAATACAAATATGAAAAATAATATTCGAGCCAACAATCAAGTGAACAAGAGGTCAAACAGGTTAGAAAATCAAGAGGTTAATAGTTTAATAAAGAAGCGTGATAACTAAGATAAGAAATGTCTCAGCACCTATCAGTTAAATAAGTACGAACAAAGGATGATGACGAGCCAAAACAGTGCCAATTATGTTGAACAAAAATTCTTGAACAAGTAGACATTTCAATTCTCGATGATTGTTCAAGGAACCAACAAGTAAGTTGTACTTGAGGCGAAATGAAATTAAGAAATAAGCGATAATTAATTCAATAGAAAACATGAGTGGCAAGAGTATCTCAGCACGCAATACCAAAGAAGTACAAATAAGAAATGATAACAATAGGACAATGCTGAGTACTTTGAGTGATCAATTACAAACAAAGTAATGGCTCAACATTTAGTAATAAAACAATAGGATTAACAAGGATCAACAAGAATGACAATGATATACCAAAGGAAAAATTACTTTCAAATAAAATGGTATACCAAAGGAAAAATTGCTTTCAAATAAAATGGTATACCAAAGGAAAAATTACTTTCAAATGAATAGTAATAGGATGAAATGAAATATTAAAATCAATGGCTGGAGATATGGAATGAAATATAGAAGTCTCAAACCTTAACTCCAATAAGCGACATTGCTATAAGAAGCAAATATGAATGTTAAGAATAGAAACAATGTCAAATGAGTATAGGATCCATTAATCCAATAAACAAACTTTCAAGAACAATTGATAAACTAGAAAAGGGTAACCCTCTCTCAAATAAGTGAGAATAAAGTAGAAAAGAATAATAAGACCGATAGAATTATGAAGCACAAGAAGGGTGTCCCACCTACACACTTAAACACCAACAAGTCAAATCCTACAATCTATCTCTCTCCAAAACAAGACACTAAGGAGATCTAGAGAACCTAAGGAGTCATACCAATCACCAAACAAGATAAATCACACCAAAATTTACATTTCGTACCAGACCAATCACTAAACAAGATAAATCACCGATTACCCAACAAGATTCACTAATGAAGACTCCAAAATCTGATAACATAATACAGATTCATACTAACCCATTATAACACAAGAGAATCTCCAATCAACAATTTAGAAAGTCATACCACCTAGAACCCTAAAGCTTGATGTAGGCAAGTAAATGTTCAGTCACCAAAATGCATTCCTATTTCTTCAAATAATTCTATCTCCCAACAATTACATCTTCCAATATAGTAACTTTAGTCAAGAATCACTATAATTGTCTCCAAGGTTTAATGATCAAAACTCCAAAACATCCATTAATAATATAGCAATCCCAAATTGTAGAAATATTCACATTTTATACCACAATCTATTCCATTCACAAATATACATCAGTAATTCCTCAAATAAATTCATTCTAAAATAACCTCAAGAAAGTATAGTCTGAGTTGAGACTCCAAAAGTGAATGATCGCAACCTCACGGAAAGCTCAACTTATGATCCATCTCCAAGTAATAACAAGTTAAACATGGCAAGAAAAGTAATTATAATCATCAAGATACATTGTTATTTCCTCGAACAACTTCATTCTCGCTAGAGGAACATCAATAACAGATCCATTAAACTGAGACTAAAATCCAAAAACATAACAATTAAAATCTCACTGATAAACTACTAGAATAATAAGAGTTCAAAGTCATAGCCTGAATCTATTTCCAAAAACTATTGCAGTCATCCTTACTTCACCCAAAAGAATTGTAAGGACCCGTACTCGGATCCCGAATAATAATATATGAAATATGTTTTCCTTTTGTGTTTGGCCTACTTCATTTTTGTGCATGGTGTTTTCGTGTTTAGAGATAAGTGTTTTATGCTTTGAGATATTTTAAATTAAGAGGAAATGTTGTAACTAGCATATCAAGCTAAGCATTCCTTTCAATTATCAAGTAAATTAAGATAATTTGTGCTTGGAAGTAATTGGAAATACTAAACTTATGGGATTCTATTAATCGACCTTTAATTATTTGGAGTGTTAGGATAATAAACTAAAATATTATCTGAGGAAAAGAAAATAAGGCGTTAGCTGAACTATTCTAATTTGAGAATGATACCTAGTTTTACCGTTCAAAGTTTATAAGTAATTTAGATAGACCTTGGAGTATGGTAGTTTGATATAAATTAAATAAAGTATTACTGTAACTTCGTTGAATAGTTTCATTGAGGGATTAACTTAGTTTAGAAAAAAGGAATTAGAATGTTAGTTAAACTTATTAAGATAAAGTTTTCTTTTAAAATATGTCATTAGGAATTCAGTTGTCTTCTATAAGATGGCATAGGATACTAGTTATCTTGAGGAATGTTTGTAGACATTAGAATGGGTATTAGAGTAAAGATGGGTGAGTATCATCTTGGGTAGCTTCGGTTATAGAATTACATTGTTACAAGAAAACGGTATAGTTATAAATGGACCTACTACCAAGTAATGTAAAAATTTGGGAATTAGAATTGATTAGTGTTGGCTAAATAGGGGAACCAACTTCTAGTAGGGTGATGATATAACACCCACTTAAATAAGTAGGGGATCCGATCAGTAAATGTGGGATAAGATAGACTTAGCTTAATTTATTAGTCTTCTTTATTTTACTTACTCAGCTATCATAACCAGCTTTGTTGAGTAAAGCAATAGAAATATAAACATTGAGCAAGGTGTTAGCTAGGGATTAACATAGTTGACCGTTAATTTGGTGGTCGGGGTTAGTTAATTAATTGTTTACTATAGGAATATACTTTGAAGTTGCTAACACATGGGTTTAAATTAAGTAAAGGATATTAACGGGCACAAATGGATTAGAAGTTTTAACGCCAGGGGTTAAACAAAATATTGCTATCCGCCTACATAGGCGTTATACTGAGTTGGGCTTGGAGAGAAGTAGTATTAGTACACTTAACATGTTAGCTGTAAAGTTAATTGATTTGATTGAAATTAAGGAATAAAAGCTTAAATAATACCCGAGTATTGAGTGGCTTTATTTGTGACAATTATGGACTTAACAAAGCATATGAAATTAAGACAAGGAGAGGCTACGATAATTGAGTATTTCCATTGCCTATTATCATTTGGAAGCTTTGACTTTTGATAAACATAAGATTTCTTAGAAACTATTAATCTAACTATAGTTTATACCTACCACGAATTAATAGGTGTTCTTATAACATTAATTAACATAAAGCTTAGGGTCATTACAGGGATGTAAAACCCCATATCGTGACTAAGTAAAACTTTTTAGCTGCTTACAAGAGTGTGGGTGATTTCCTTTAACTTTTTGAGCTATTTCGGCTGTTTCTCAAATTTAGGGGTTTTTGGTCCGGAAAATGGGTTTCACTTCGGGGCCAATTATAAGAAAATCGTGATTCCGTCGCAAACAACAGGTATACGCCATTGAGTTTCTTTTAGCTTGGACTACTGGCCGGAATGTAAGTTTGGCAAAATTATATTCCGGCCCGAAAATACGAAAATCAGGATACCTATGTATGAAACGGGTAAAAAAATGGAACGTTGGTGTCACTCTCGGGGAGTGACACGTGTCTAAGGACACGTGTCACACATGCGTGGACGTTCCACGCATGTGAGACACGTGGAGGGACACATGTCACACATGCGTGGACATGCCACGCATGCGTGACACGTAGGGGGGACACGTGTCATACATGCGTGGACGTGCCACACATGTGAGACACATGGCGGGACACGTGTTTCGCATGCATTGGTTTGGAAAACCTATATAAAGGGGTCACTTGACCCCTTGAAATCAAACAGACAAACACTTTTCTCTGGCCCGATTTTACTAAATTATATCAATTCAGTTAGTTAACGTTCTGAAAGTTTCAAAATCGGTCCAAGTTTTCTCCAATTTTCAGCATTTTAAGGTGAGGAGATTTTATTAAAAACAACATCTTATATGTTTATATGATTATTATATGTCTATAACATGATTTGTTATTTTAATATTCTAGCTTGAGATAAATATCATGCTTATTAATATTCTTTATTTATTTGAATTAGAGTTGACTTAGATAATATATACTGCTCGATTTATTTGATTGTTTTAGCACAAGATAAGCAGAGATGTTACCCAAATATTTACATAAATGTTATACATGTTATTTGCATGCCGTCATAACGCCCTATTTATACTTGAAAATTGCTTTATTATAGTCGTTATTCTATTGCCAAGAAAATGTTTATTACGTGCCCGGGACAACCACTTTAGTTGATCCCCATATGATTTGTTGTGTGTTCTATGACTATTTGTGCATGCTTGTGTGTACTTGGGCGTTGCAACCTCAGGCCCGATAGCTTGCACAAACGCTGGGTGGCATAGGGCTTGCCGGTGCTCCCATGTCTATCGTGGACCTATTCCCTCTCTCGCTTGGTACCACTCTTGGAGAGTTGGGTCGTAGATTTTGGATACAATCTGGAGTATCCTCTTGGGAGAGATAAGAAGTTGAAATTGTGATCAAAGGCTGTCCACCTCATGAAATACTTGACTTGTTCCTACTCTCACTTGGTACCACCCTCGGAGAGTAGTGTCCTACTCTCGCTTGGCATTCCACCCTCGGAGAGTGGGTTGATATCTGTTGTGGATATATGCCACTATTGTTTTCCTAAATGTCATTTATGTTATTATATATGACTCAAATGTGATAATAATTTACTACTAGTTATCATATGCTATTATATCTTATATGGACAGTTTGTTATACTACCATACGTGAATTGTATCATGATTTACAAAAGAGACTGACCAGAAATGTTTTCAAAACTCTTCTATTCTATCCTCACTGAGCTTCCCCAGAGCTTGCCGTTTTTTCTCCCCCCCCAGTGCAGGTGCAGTTTAGCTTGAAATGGAAATAGACTTTGAATGTTTACATGCTCAAAGCCTCTTGTTGTCATAGTTGGATCCAAGTTGTAAAAGTTAGAGTTTGTTGTATTAATTTCGGAAAGAAGGGTAGCTGTATTGAAACCTCAGTTTGTATAATAGCCGGGTAGTTATCAGATTTTAGATGTTGTAACACCCTTTTGTACTTAAATTATTATATAAAGGCTAGTTATTAAGTAATTCTTTATTTATTGTTCCTTTTAATAGAAAGTTATGATCTCGCAATGATAGTAAACGCAGACTTTGACCTAATCTTGAGAAGGGTTGGGTTAGGGTCATTACAAGAATCACCTACAGTTATATCATATATACAATTATATCTCATGAAAACAAGTACCAACATATTATATGATTATCATATATTACAACATCATCACATAACACACAATTCAGTATATAAGAAGCCAACATCACATAAACAGGTTATATCATAGAAGTAAGTTATAAACAATTAAAGTCACATAAGCAACAAACTTCACATAAGACAAGTTGATCACGTAACTCACATTGGTCACTTAAAGTACATTGAGCACCTAAAGCACGTTGTTTCACATAAGCTAGTTATAAACAATTAAAACCACATAAACAACTAACTTCACACAAGGCACTTTGATCACATAAAACACAATTGTCACATAATACACATTAATCAAATAATGCACATTAACTACAATACATTGAGCATGTAAGACACGTTATCACATAAAACATATTGACCACATTAGTTCACTTAACAAATAAAGCATATTGATCACATAGAAAGTTAGACACATAAGTAAATTAATCACATAAACATATTAACATATGTTTCACTTTTCTTTCACTTAATACATATTTGCATGCTTAGACTACTACCCACATTCGGAGGATACCTCGTCTGACAGCTAATCAAGCTCTGATACCACTTAAATGTCACGCCCCAACTCGACCCCACCGACGATCAGTCAGGATGCAACAGAATTTCGGCAGTATAACGACAGTAATTAGGACACCAAGGCTCTAAACCAACATCTTCAGAACATCATACATTAAACTCCATAAACAATCCCAACAATCAACTCCTCAATTAAGTTGACAACATACAACACAACCATATTATACAATAATCATTCTTCAACAATCCATTCATAGTTATACACCTCCGTTCCAACATAATACATTAATTGAACATACATTTCAAAATAGATTATAAACTAACTTAGTAACCTAAACATGATCAAAAGAAAGACTACTAAACCATCATACATAAGTCTTATAATTGAGTAAGCTATACAATATAACATATTACAACAACTAAAACAAATTCATGGCAACGACTCCGGCACATAAGACTCGTCCACATAAAGCACATTCTCAGCTTCTTGAGGCAAATACCCGTATTCCTGTTCTGTAACACCTGTATGCAAGTAATAATAGAGAGCGAGCTTATATAAAATAAGCCCAAGGAGGATCCGATAGATCTCTAACAGTATTTACTATACTCCTTGGAAATGATTCTTTGAGCAGTAAACACAAAGTAAAACATCAATAACAATATAAACACATAACTATAATGACAAATTAATAAAGGATACTCTAGTTGGTGTAGCTCCAAACGCCATCACGATCTCAACCATTCTTCTTGTAACTCCCCATTACTCACGCACCCGAGGTACCTCACTAGCCTCTCCCTCCATGACACCTTCATCATGTGAGCTGGGGGTAGTCTCTGGTAGTCATGTCGTTATCAACCTGATAGCCCGATGCTGCCCGAGAGGTGGCACACACATACCAAGACTCAGCAATAAAATTAAACATCAATCATTCACAGAAGGATAATCTAGAAGAATTGCCTATCTCCTGGTTCATCAATCATCAATCAATTGTCATCAATAATCATCAATTATCATCAATTGTCATCAATATAACATCATGTAATCAATTAAACAATAAACAACTAAGTTAGATGACAAAGTAGGCCATCAAACTTAACATGCATTAAACATGTAATCTAACACTAGTCTAACCATCAACAACTCACAATTCAATCACTCAAATACCACCAAATCATCTAAAGGCTCAATTCAAAAACTTAAAGAAAGACAACCTAAACTTCAAATAATCATATCTTACATTCTACTAATCCAAACAACTCCAAATCAGTTTCTAATACTCACCCATTCAATCAACTACATTATCCCTCTTCGAAACCAACCAAGACACATCAAAATCAAGCCCAACAACCCTAAAACCTCAATGCACCTAGGCTGAAATTTTTGGATTTTCACCCAAACATCGCAATCAAAAATTTGGCATTATAACGGCGTTGCCACATAATTAACAAACTTTTAGAAATCGATGGCAATCGATTCCAACCACAACAACTCAAGATATTCATCAAATGGCCAATCTATCAACTTTAAATACCCGAAAATAAATAATTTCGCTACAATGGTTCAAATCTCGTAGTAATACACATAAACGATCCTTAGCATGCACTGAGCAATAATATAACTTCAAATTAACATTCTAACAAGTCAAAATGCAATTATAAGCAAAAATATAAAATATAACTTTTGAGATCTAGAATTTTTCTTTCACCTTTGATGTGTTTTGATGCAAGAAATGTGTAAAATGGATGCCCAACAAGTGAAGTCAAGCTTTGAATGAAGTGATTTGGACTTGAATTGCAAAATCTATGTGAAAAATGCTTTGAAAAACCTTGAAAATGCCTTCTTTTTGCCTCCCTTTGGAATTTTGTAATGTGTGTGTAAAATGAGTATGTTTTGTGTGCTTTTGATGTGTGTTGATGATATATTAAGCAAAGGTCAAACAAATAAAAGAATGTCAAAGGTGAAAACTAATTATTTTTAGTGTTTTCTTGTCTTTTATTTCATTTTCTTGACTACTCTTGCTCAAATTAATTATGCAACACCTAAACTATCTCAAGTAGTTTATTTTTAGGTGACAAGAAGTTTTACATTTCAACCGAGTCAGCTTAAAACTCGATTTTCGCAAAAGAAAGTGTAAAAACCTTTAAAATTCCAAAACCGATTCAAAATCTGTTTTAATCAAATACGGGTCAATTAAATCCTGAGGACTAGGTTTTAAAACGTTTAAAATACCCCTGTAAAATTTTAGCGGACAGATATTCAAAATACTATTCACCAAAACCGGCGATAAAATTTATGATTCCGTTTTTTATGAAAATTTCATGAACGCACACATAGCAGGTATTAGGAATATAAATCACATATTTAGCACATTCTAAGTCATATAGCACATAAACTGGTCAATTCACGCAAAATGAGGTAAAGCACGCAAATCGAGATAAAGCAAAATATGGGGTCTCACACGGGCCCAGACTCTACGTGAAGCGAAATTGTCTTGCTCAAGGTGCCGTCGGATTCAGTAATAGAAATGTGATGGATAAAGCATCTTGGCAAGGCTAACCGGGGCAAAAAGAATTGAAAAGAAGGGTGCAACACGAGAATTTCCCAGGGGGTCACCCATCCTAGTACTACTCTTGCCCAAGCATGCTTAACTTCGGAGTTCTGATGGGATCTAGTGCATTAGTGCCAGTATGATCGCACCCGTCATGTTGAGGATGCAAATCCCTTCTGTGTTGACGGTTCACAGTCGCAGCCCAGAGAGATGGCCTATTCAAAAGGCCTAATGGGCTTAACGACAACACATTTGCTTCAACAACGTAGCATCCTCGCAAAATGTGATATCGACGCGTTATAGGGCCCTTCAATGTACCGCGAGTTCGGTTGTCGTCATTTTCACGGCTCAAGACGTATGAACCTGGATGGAAAAACATCACAAAAACAAGAAAACTGGCCAGAAACTAATGAAAATGTTCAATTTTGGACTCTGAAAATGGGCATAGTCAAGCAGGTTTGCTGCTCCCGTCGAAGAGCTTTCGGAGAGCTTTCCAACGGTATGCTGTGCGCCACATAACTACTTACGGATCAAAAGTTATATGCACTAGAGCGACGGAGACCTGGTCACAGGCCCAACGCCCTCGGTTTGCGGGTCCAGACTCTAAGTGAAGCGAAATTGGCTTGCCCAAGGTGTCGTCGGATTTGGTAATAGAAATGTGATGGATAAAGAATCTTGGCAAGGCTAACCGTGGCAAAAAAAATTGAAAAGAGGGGTACAACACGAGGATTTCCCAGGGGGTCACCCATCCTAGTACTACTCTTGCCCAAGCACGCTTAACTTCGGAGTTCTGATGGGATCTGGAGCATTAGTGCTGGTATGATCGCACTTGTCATGTTGAGGATGCAAATCCTTTATGTGTTGACGGTTCACAGTCCCAACCCAGAGAGATAGTCCATTCAAAAGGCCCAATGGGCTTAACGACAACCCATCCGCTTCAACAACGCAACATCCTCGCAAGACGTGATATCAACGCATTGTAGAGCCTTCTAATGTCCCATGAGTTTGGTTGTCGTCCTTTTCGTGGCTCACGACGTACGTTCTGGGATGAAAAAACAACGCAAAAACAAGAAAAAAAGGCACGAAACTGATGAAAATGTTCAATTTTGGGCTCCAAAAATAGGCGCAGCAAAGCAAGCTTGTTGCCCCCGTCGTAGAGCTCTCGGAGAGCTTTCCAATGGTATGTTGTGCACCGTGTAACTCCATACGGATCAAAAGTTATGGGCACCGGAGCGACGGAGACCTAGTCACAAGCCCCATGCCCTCGGTTTGCGGGCCCAGCCTCTACGTGAAGCAAAATTGTCTTGCCTAAGGTGTCGTGGAATTCGGTAATAGAAATGTGATGGATAAAGCATCCTGGCAAGGCAAACCAGGGCAAAAAAATTGAAAAAGGGGGTGCAACACGAGGACTTCCCAAGGGGTCACCCATCCTAGTACTATTCTCGCCCAAGCACCCTTAACTTCGGAGTTCTGATGGGATCCGATGCATTAGTGCTGGTATGATCGTACTTGTCATGTTGAGGACGAAAATCCCTTATGTGTGAACGGTTCACAATCCCAGCCGAGAGAGATAACCCATTCAAAAGGCCCAATGAGATTAACGACAACCCATCGACTTCAACAATGCAGCATCCTCGCAAGAAGTGATATTGACACATTGTAGGGCCCTCTAATATACCGCGAGTTCAGTTGTCGTCCTTTTTTGCTGCTCACGATGTACGATTCGGGACTGAAAAACATCGCAAACACAAGAAAAGTTCACCGAAACTGATGAAAATGCTCGATTTTAGGCTCCAAAAACAGGCGCAGCCGAGCAGGCTTGCTGCCCCCATCGTAGAGCTCTCAGAGAGCTTTTGACGGTATACTGTGCGCCGCGTAACTCCTTACGGATCAAAAGTTATGGGCACTAGAGCAACGGAGACCTGGTCAGAACCCCCACGCCCTCGGTTTGCTAGCCCAGCCTTAACTTGAAGTGAAGTTGTCTTGCCTAAGGTGCCGTGGTATTGGGTAATAGAAATGTGATGGGTAAAGCATCTTGGTAAGGCTAACCGGGGCAAAAAAAATTGAAAAAGGGGTGCAACATGAGGACTTCCCAAGGGGTCACCCATCCTAGCAGTACTCTCGCCCAAGTACCCTTAACTTTGGAGTTCTGAAGGAATCCAGTACATTAGTACTGGTATGATCGCACCCGTCATGTTGAGGACGCAAATCCATTATGTGTTGAAGGTTCACATTCCCATCCCAGAGAGATAGCCCATTCAAAAGGCCCAATGGGCTTAATGACAACCCATCAGCTTTAACAACGCAGTATCCTCGCAAGATGTGATATCGACACGTTGTAAAGCACACTAATGTCCCGCGAGTTCG
This sequence comes from Ehretia macrophylla, assembly GCA_037974665.1. Classification (NCBI taxonomy): domain Eukaryota; kingdom Viridiplantae; phylum Streptophyta; class Magnoliopsida; order Boraginales; family Ehretiaceae; genus Ehretia; species Ehretia macrophylla. Next base: position 72,759,136 of record CM075769.1, read on the forward strand.
GTTGTCGTCCTTTTCGCAGCTCACATCGTACGATTCGGGATGGAAAAACATCAAAAAAACAAGAAAAGATGCCCGAAACTGATGAAAACATTCAATTTTGGGCTCCCAAAAAAGGCACAGCTGAGCAGGCTTGTTGTCCCCGTCATAGAGCTCTCAAAGAGCTTTCCAACGGTATGTTGTGCGCCGTGTAACTCCTTCTGGATCAAAAGTTATGGGCACCGGAGCGACGGAGACCTGGTCACAAGCCCCACGCCCTCGGTATGCGGGCCCAGCCTCTATGTGAAGCGAAATTATCTTGCCAAAGTGCCATCGGATTCAGTAATAGAAATGTGATGGATAAAGCATCTCGACAAGGCTAACCGGGGAAAAAAAATGAAAAGGGAGGTGCAACACGAGGACTTCCCAAGTGGTCACCCATCTTAGTACTACTCTTGCCCAAGCACGCTTAACTTCGGATTTCTGATGGGTTCCGGTGCATTAGTGCTGGTATGATCACAGCCGTCATGTTGAGGACGCAAATCCCTTATGTGTTGACGGTTCATAGTCCCAGCCCAGAGAAATGGCCCATTCAAAAGTCCCAATAGGCTTAACGACAACCCATTCGGTTAAAAAACAAAGCAACCTCACAAAATGTGATATCGACGTGCTGTAGGGCCCTCTAATGTCCCGCGAGTTCGGTTGTTGTCCTTTTCGCATCTCACGACATACGATCCGGGATGGAAAAACAATTCAAAAACAAGAAAAGTGGCACGAAACTAGTGAAAACGTTCGATTTTGGGCTTGGAAAATAGGCGCAATCGAGCACGCTTGCTTGCCCCATCGTAGAGCTCTCAGAGAGCTTTACAATGGTATACTGTGAGCCGCATAACTTCTTACAGATCAAAAGTTATGGGCACCGGAGCGACGTAGACCTGGTCACAAGCCCCACGCCCTTGGTTTGGGGGCCCGCTTCTACGTGAAGCGAAATTGTCTTGCCCAAGGTGCTGTGGGATTCGGTAATAGAAATGTGATGGATAAAGCATATTGGGAAGGCTAACCGGGGTAAAAAAAATTTGAAAAGAGGGGTGCAACACGAGGACTTCCAAGGGGGTCACCCATCCTAGTACAACTCTCGCCAAGCACGCTTAACTTCGGAGTTCTGATAGGATCCAGTGCATTAGTGCTGGTATGATCGCACACGTCATGTTGAGAACGCAAATCCATTATGTGTTGATGGTTCACCGTTCCAACCCAGAGAGATGGCCCATTCAAAAGGCCCAATGGGCTTAACGACAACCCATCTGCTTTAACAAAGCAGAATCCTCGCAAGATGTGATATCGATGCATTGTAGGGCCCTCTAATGTCTCACGAGTTTGGTTGTCATCCTTTTCACGGCTCTCGACTTACGATCCATGACGGAAAAATAGCGCAAAAATAAGAAAAGTGGCCCGAAACTGATGAAAACGTTCGATTTTGGGTTCCGAAAACAGGCACAGCCAAGCAGGAATATTGCCCCTGTCGTAGAGCTATCGGAGAGCTTTCCAACAGTATGCCGTGCGCTACATAAATCCTTACGGATCAAATGGGCATCAGAGCGACGGAGACCTGGTCATAAGCCCCACGCCCTCGGTTTGCTGGCCCAGCCTCTACGTGAAGCGAAGTTGTCTTGCCCAAGGTGCCGTGGTATTCGGTAATAGAAATGTGATGGATAAAACATCTTGGCAAGGCTAACCGGGGCAAAAAAAATTAAAAAGGGGGGTGCAACACAAGGACTTGTCAGGGGGTCACCCATCCTAGTATTACTCTCGCCCAAGCACGCTTAACTTCGGAGTTCTGAAGGAATCCGGTGCATTAGTACTGGTATGATCGCACCCGTCATGTTGAGGATGCAAATCCATTATGTGTTGACGGTTCACAGTTCCAACCCAGAGAGATGGCCCATTCGAAAGGCCCAATGGGCTTAATGACAACCCATACACTTCAACAACGCAGCATCCTTGCAAGACATGATATCGTTGCGTCGATGCATTGTAGGGACCTCTAATGTCCCACGAGTTCGGTTGTCGTCCTTTTCGCGGCTCACGACGTACGATCTGGGACAGAAAAATATCGTAAAAACAAGAAAATGAGCCCAAAATTGATAAAAACGTTCAATTTTGGCCTCCGAAAAAGGGTGCAGATGAGCAGGCTTGCTGCCTCCGTTATAGAGCACTCAGAGAGCTTTCCATCGGTATGATGTGCGCCGCGTAACTCCTTACGAATCAATAGTTATAGGCACCGGAGCGACGGAGACCTGGTCACAAGCCCCACGCCCTCGGTTTGCAGGCCCAGCCTCTACGTGAAGCGAAATTGTCTTGCCCAAGGTGCAGTAGAATTCGGTAATAGAAATGTGATGGATAAAGCATCTTGGCAAGGCTAACCGGGGCAAAAAAAATTGAAAAGATGGGTGCAACACGAGGATTTCCCAAGGGGTCACCCATCCTTGTACTAATCTTGCCCAAGCACCTTTAACTTCGGAGTTCTGATGGGATCCGGTGCATTAGTGCTGGTATGATTGCACCTTTCATGTTGAGGACGCAAATCCCTTATGTGTTGACGGTTCACAGTCCCAGCCCAGAGATATAGCCCATTCAAAAGGTCCAATGGGCTTAACGACAACCCATCCACTTCAACAATGCAGCATCCTCGCAAGACATGATATCGAAGCGTTGTAGGGCCCTCTAATGCCCCGCTAGTTCGGTTGTCGTCCCTTTCGCTGCTCACGACGTACGATCCAGGATGAAAAAATAGCACAAAAACAAGAAAAGAGGGCCAAAACTAATGAAAACGTTCGATTTTGTGCTGCAAAAATAGGCACAACTGAGCAGGCTTACTGCCCCCATCGTCGAGCTCTCGGAGAGCTTTCCAACGGTATGCTGTGCGTCACGTAACTCCTTACGGATCAAAAGTTATAGGAACCGGAGCGACGGAGACCTAGTCACAAGCCCCATGCCCTTAGTTTGCAGGCCCAGCCTCTACGTGAAGCGAAATTGTCTTGCCCAAGGTGCCGTGGGATTCAGTAATAGAAATGTGATGGATAAAGCATCCTGGCAAGGCTAACCGGGGAAAAAAATTTGAAAATGGGGGTGCAACACTAGGACTTCCCAAGGGGTCACCCATCCTAGTACTACTCTCGCCCAAGCACACTTAACTTCAGAGTTCTGATGGGATCCGGTGCATTAGTGTTGGTATGGTCGCACCCATCATGTTGAGGACACAAATCCCTTATGTGTTGACGGTTCACTGTCCCAGCCTAGAGAGATGGCCCATTCAAAAGGCCCAATGAGATTAATGACAACCCATCAGCTTCAACAATGCAGCATCCTCGCAAGAAGTGATATTGATGCATTGTAGGACCCTCTAATATACCGCGAGTTCGGTTGTCATCCTTTTCGCGGCTCACGACGTACGATCCAAGACGGAAAAACATCGCAAAAACAACAAAAATGGCCTGAAACTGATGAAAATGTTTGATTTTGGGCTTTGAAAATAGGCACAGCCGAGCAGGCTTATTGCCCTCATCGTATAGCTCTCGGAGAGCTTTCTAATGGTATACTGTGCGCCGCGTAACTTCTTATGGATCAAAAGTTATGGCCACCGGAGCGACGGAGACCTGGTCACAAGCCCCACGCCCTCGGTTTGCTGGCGCAGCCTCTACGTGAAGCAAAATTGTCTTGCCCAAAGTGCCGTGGTATTCGGTAATAGAAATGTGATGGATAAAGTATGTTAGCAAGGCTAACCGGGGCAAAAAAAATTGAAAAGGGGGGTGCAACACGAGGACTTCTCAGGGGGTCACCTATCCTAGTATTACTTTCGCCCAAGCACGCTTAACTTCGGAGTTTTGAAGGAATCCGGTGAATTAGTACTGGTATGATTACACTTGTCATGTTGAGGATGCAAATCCCTTATGTCTTGATGGTTCACAGTCCCAGCCCAGAGAGATGGCCCTTTCAAAACACCAAATGGGCTTAACGACAACCTATCCACTTCAACAATGTAGCATCCTAGCAAAACGTGATATTGACGCATTGTAGAGCCCTCTAATGTACCGCGATTTCGGTTGTCGTCCTTTTGGCGGCTCACGACATACGATCCGAGATGGAAAAACATCACAAAAACAAGAAAAGTGGCCAGAAACTAATGAAAACGTTTGATTTTGGGCTCCAAAAATAGGCGAAGTCAAGCAAGCTTGCTGCCCCCGTCGTAGAGCTCCCGAAGAAATTTCCAATAGTATGCTATACGCCGTGTAACTCCTTACGTATCAAAAGCTATAGGCACCAGAGCGACGGAGACATGGTCCCAAGCCGCACGCCCTCGGTTTGAGGGCCTAGCCTCTACATGAAGCGAAATTGTCTTGCCCAAGGTACTGTTGGATTCGGTAATAAAAATTTGATGGATAAAGCATCTTGGCAAGGCTAACCGGGGCAAAACAAATTGAAAAAAAGGGTGCAACACAAGGATTTCCCAAGGGGTCACCCATCCTGGTACTACTCTCGCCCAAGCACTCTTAACTCTGGAGTTCTGATGCAATCCGGTGCATTAGTGCTTGTATGATCGTACCCGTCATGTTGAGGATGCAAGTCCCTTATGTGTTGACGGTTCACAATCCCATCCCAGGGAGATGGCCCATTCAAAATGGCCAATAGGCTTAACAACAACCCATCTGCTTCAACAACGCACCATTCTTGCAAGATATGATATCGACGCATTGTACGGCCTTCTAATGTCCCGTGAGTTCGGTTGTCATCCTTTTTCCGCCTCACGACGTACGATCCGGGATGAAAAAATAGTACAAAAACCAGAAAAGAGGTCCAAAACTGATGAAAATGTTCGATTTTGGGCTCCAAAAATAGGCGCAACCGAGCAGGTTTTGTCTCCTCGTCGTAGAGCACTCGGAGAGCTTTCCAACGGTATGCTGTGCGTTGTGTAACTCTTTGCGGATCAAAAGTTATAGGCACCGGAGCGACGGAGACCTAGTCACATGCCCCACACCCTCGGTTTGCGGGCCCAGCCTCTACGTGAAGCGAAATTCTCTTGCCCAAGGTGCCGTGGGATTCGGTAATAGAAATGTGATGCATAAAGCACATTGGCAAGGCTAACCGAGGGAAAAAAATTTAAAAGGGGGGTGCAACACGAGGACTTCACAGGGGGTCACCCATCCTAATAGTACTCTTGCCCAAGCACTCTTAACTTCCTAGTTCTGATAGGATCTGATGCATTAGGGCTAGTATAATCACACCCATCATGTTGAGGACGCAAATCCCTTATGTGTTGACGGTTCACAGTCCTAGCCCAGAGAGATGGCCCATTCAAAAGGCCCAATAGGCTTAATGACAACCTATCCGCTTCAACAACGCAGCATCCTCGCAAGATGTGATATTGATGCGTTATAGGGCCCTCTAATGTCCCGTGAGTTAGGTTGTCGTCTTTTTCGTGGCTCACAACGTACGATTTGGGATGGAAAAACATCACTCAAACAAGAAAATCGTCCAGAAACTGATGAAAACATTCGATTTTGGGCTCCAAAAACAGGCGCAGCCGAGCAGAATTGGTGCCCTTGATGTAGAGCTCCCGGAGAGATTTTTAACAGTATACTGTGCACCATGTAACTCCTTACGGATCAAAAGTTATGGGCACCGGAGCGATAGAGACCTGGTCAGAAGCCCCATGCCCTCAGTTTGCGGGCCTAGCCTCTACGTTAAGCGAAGTTGTCTTGCCCATGGTATCGTGGGATTCGGTAATAGAAATGTAATGGATGAAGCATCTTGGCAAGGCTAACCGGGGCAAAGAAAATTGAAAAGGGGGGTGCAACACGAGGACTTCCCAAGGGGTTACCCATCCTAGTGCTACTCTCGCCCAAGCACGCTTAACTTTGGAGTTCTGATGGGATTCGGTGCATTAGTACAGGTACGATCGCACCCGTCATTTGAGGACGCAAATCCCTTATGTGTTGACAGTTCACAGTCCCAGCCTAGAGAGATGGTGTCACGCCCCAACCCGGCCTATAAGGTTAGACTAGGGTGTGATCTAAACGTTCAAGACATGTCATATACTTAACCGTTTATGAAGAATAAACACTTATCGTTTTAGTCTAAACTCCAAAGTTTTCCAGAAAACCGGCAGCATTACGGCTGTAATTGGGCTCTTTGGTTTAACCTAATTCTCTAAACGCCTCAAAATTTACTATCTCAAGTTAATCTCCAACTAAGATTGCTATTTATCATCAATTGAGACGCCTATTGGATATCTTGATGTCTCGTTTGATTTATAACCTAGCATGATGCTATGTCTCGTTTGTTTGTTTATCCTCGTTACAAAAGTACATGTTGATCTTAGCTTAATAGCGAGTACCTGTTTAAAATTGGATAAGTTCATTTACTTAGTCCTTAACTAATACGTCATAACCTATGATAGATACTAGCGGTAATAAAGCAAAACGATCATAGTAATGTCTAGCATCAGTCTACTTAACATAAGTACAAACCAAAATTAGACCCCAAATTACAACGGGGGTCTTTTACATCAAAACATTGAGCAACATAAATGGAAATAGTCTTCAAGTAATATAAAGTTCACAAGTAGCCACATTCAAGCAAAGCAAACAATGACAGGCAATCACTCCAGGGGTTCATCATTAGGCACACCATCCTCGGGTACCTGTTCTGCGTCTTCTTCACCTGAGATGATAAAAGAGGGTGAGTCCTTATGAACTCAGCGAGGGGGAATGAGAAACAGGTTTTGAAACTCATTTTCCGATTCAACTTATGAAATCCATTTTGTAAGCATGAATATAACAATAATACAAGTACAGGAACAGAAATACCAGTTTTTCCTCCCCAAGGTTCTCTAGGAACCAAGCGAGAGTACTTATACACATAGTAAAAAGGATACAGTGAGCTTTTGCTCTCAGATCAGTTCCGGAACCAGTTGTTGCGGCCAACTTCAAAACATTCCCCAAACACGCCAGGTGGGTGTACTCCAGATGTACCCTGAAATCCTACGACCCAACTCTCCGAAGAAGTCTAGCCCCGAAGCGAGAGAGGGAATGGGACCAAGGTAGTCACGGGTGCACCGGCAAGCCCGATGCTGCCCGGTGTGCGTGATCGCTACCATGCTGACAGGAAAGGTTGCAACCTTATATGCAATGCACATTTATGACATGTAATATATCACAGTAGGAGGACAACAAAGTAGGTTGCCTCTGGACAGTCATAAGATTGCACATTGACAGGTAAACAAGCAGGGCACGATAAGACAGGAAATTTCACTTGAAAGGCATATAGAGTTATATGAAAATTAAATGGGCAGCCATGTAACACATGTAAAACAGGCTATATAACTCATTACAAAGCCCACGTGATCAAGTGATAAGATTATTCAACATGCAATGACATCAACATGGGTTCGGGTGCAAGAAAAACTTATTTGTCAACATGCAATGGTCAAAATCACATTTGAAGTTATAAGACATTTACGGGCAGCCCACTAAGCATATAATTTCCACACAATATCCAAATGATCAACACTTAGCAAGACTACCTAGTCGTTAAGGTTTCCGTATCATGCTTAACCGTGTGATTAAACCCTAAGTCAACTCAAGACCATTCTCAAGTCATGCATCATTCAATTCAAACATCCTCAAGTACTCAAAACAGTCCACACAACATCCCAACACCACAATTCCAAGCAATTAGTACCACAAGAGAGGTTACAACAATTTTCCAAGTATATAACTAAGTGAAACCTTTACTGCAATAGGCTGTTTTCTCACAATCAATAGGATAATCAAAAATCTCCAAATCCGGTGAATAAGATGGCAAATTAAAGCTTAAGAAGTTAACTAAAATCAGAAACAAACCTTGCATCAATTGGAGTTCGGGTTCATTAGATATAGCCGAAACAGTGGAATAGCACAAAACTGTCCAGATTTGCATACGTTTCAGTAATTGATGTTTTTGAGGTCCTTAGGGTCAGTTTGAGCCTTAGTCCATTTCTGAAAAAAATGTCCAGAACTGAAAAATCTAGCAGCACAACAATTTAAATGCATTTTGGACATCATTAACTAAGTCAAATCTGGTTCGTTCTACAAGGTCAGTGCATCTGCCAAAACCTGCTTCATTTTTCCAGATTTCCAGATTTGGACACATTTTAAAGATTTGCCATTTTGAGGACCTTAGAGTCAAAATTAGCTTCGGCCTATTTCTTCAAAAAATGTTCAAAACTGTTCAAAATAGTCACCTACCAATGTTCAAGCATTTTTGACATCATTTGCCTGGCTAAACGTACCTCGAAACAAACTGGTCAGAGAGCTGTCAACAATCCGACTTCACGTATCACCACTTTCAAGCCAAGATCTTGCCATGCATGGTTGTTTAAGCTCATGAACGAACATAAAACTCAAGTACAGAAGCAAAGACATACATTTGTGAGCATGCATGTGAATATTTGAAGGAATTTCAAAAGGTTTTAGCCCTCACCTTAGCAAACAACCAGGAGGATGCACAAAACTAGTTGAAGCTCAATCTCTCTTCTTCTTCTTGCTTAGCCGAGATTCCAACTTGGTTTCTCTATTTTTCCTAGCCTAGTGATCAATCTCTTAGCACATGCATGAGGTTAGAACAAGAAGAAAAGAAATGGAAGCCAAGAAACTTACCTAGGCCGAATAGAAGTCTTCAATGTACATGCATGTGTGATTTTCGAACTCTAGCTAGCTTGCTCGACTTTCCTTGCTTGATGCTTGTCTTGTTGCATCATACGATGAAGAATATGAGCTAGGAGGTGGAGAGAACTCAGCCAAGGCCGAGAGGTAGTGAGGAGAATGAGAGGAGAGAGAGAAGTTTGAGGAAGAAATGGAGAAATGACAAAATGTGACAAGGAATAAAACTTTTGCAACCTTCAAGCTTGTGGTCGGCCTTGGGCCATTAAAAACTGATTTTTTGTGTCTTCAAGATGGAATTTAAAAATGCTAGCATGGGCATGGTCATTTGGTCGAGTAAGGTGAAGAGATTGAGGGGAATTTGAACAATTTTTTAAGCATTGATAAGTGTTTTTGTGTCATAACTTGTTTAGATTCATTTTGAATTAAACATGCATGCAAACAACTCCTAGTGGTCAGCCAAGGCTACACAAAATCTGAATTTTTTGTCATGTTTTGGATGTTATTTAATTGTGTCTTGAAAGTGCAAAAAGAATAAAGAATGAAGAATGTTTAGTGTTTGGTGAATTTTTGTCTTTTAATGAGTTGAATTAGGATTATAATATTAATAGTGGGTTTTGTAGGATTGTTTAATAGTCTAGTACTTTGCGTAAGATGCTTTCTTGATTAGCGTAAGGGCACGCTTTCCTAGGTCTAGGGCACGCACTACGAAGTAGGACACGAACTACGAGACGAATGCACATTTTTCAAGTAAATGCACACAACCCTAAATGAATGCACGTAAATCAATGCTTGGCACATAAAATGAATGTAATTCTTAAACCTAGGCCAAGGCACGCAAATCTAGATTAGTGCACACGAAATGAGGTATCACACGCAAATCGGGGTCGGGCCTCACAGATGGCCCATTCAAAAGGCCCAATGGGCTTAACGACAACCCATCCACTTAAACAACAAAGCATCCTCGCAAGACGAGATATCGACGCACTGTAGGGCCCTCTAATGTCTTGCGAGTTCGGTTGTCATCATTTTCACGGCTCACGACGTACGATCCAGGATGGAAAAACAGTCCAAAAACAAGAAAATTGGCCCAAAACTAATAGAATCGTTCGATTTTGGGCTTTGAAAATAGGCGCAATCGAGCTAGTTTGTTGCCCAGGTCGTAGAACTCTCAGACAGCTTTTCAACAGTATATTGTGCGCCGCGTAACTCCTTACGGATCAAAAGTTATGGGTACCGGAGCGACGGAGACCTGGTCAGAAGCCCCACGCCCTCGGTTTGCGGGCCCAACCTCTACGTGAAGTGAAGGTGTCTTGCACAATGTGCCGTGCGATTTGGTAATTGAAATATGATGGATAAAGCATCTTGGCAAGTCTAACCGGGGCAAAAAAAATTTACAAAGGCGGTGCAACACGAGGATTTCCCAAGGGGTCACCCATCCAAGTACTACTCTTGCCCAAGCACGCTTAACTTCAGAGTTCTGATGGGATCCGGTGCATAAGTATTGGTATGATCACACCCGTCATGTTGTGGACGCAAATCCCCTATGTGTTAACGGTTCACAGTCCCAGCCTAGAGAGATGGCCCATTCAAAAGGCCCAATGGGCTTAACGACAACCCATCCACTTCAACAACGCAGCATCAAAACAAGACGTGATACCGACGCGTTGTAGGGCCCTCTAATGTACCACGAGTTCAGTTGTCATCCTTTTCGCAGCTTACGATGTACGATTCGGGATAAAAAAACATCACAAAAATAAGAAAAGAAATTGATGAAAACGTTTGATTTTGAGGTCCGAAAATAGGCGCAGCCGTGCAGGCTTGTTGCCCCTATCGTAAAGGTCTCGTAGAGCTTTCCAACGACATACTGTGCACCGCGTAACTCTTTACAGATAAAACGTTATGGGCACCGGAGTGACGGAGACCTGGTCTAAAGCCCCACGCCCTCGGTTTGCGGGCCCAACCTCTACATGAAGCAAATTTGTCTTGCCCAAGGTGCCGTGGGTTTCTGTAATAGAAATATGATGGATAAAGCATCTTGGCAAGGCTAACCGGTGCAAAGAAAATTGAAAAAGGGGGTGCAAAACGAGGACTTCCCGGGGGGTCACCCATCATAGTACTACTCTTGCCCAAGCACGCTTAAATTTGGAGTTTTGATGGGATCCGGTGCATTAGTGCTGGTATGATCGCACCCGTCATGTTGAGGACGTAAATCCCTTATGTGTTGTCGGTTCACAGTCCTAGCCCAGAGAGATGTCCCATTCAAAAGGCCCAATAGGCTTAACGACAACCTATCCACTTCAACAACGCAGCATCCTTGCAAGACGTGATATCGACGAGTTGTAGCGCCCTCTAATGTACCGCGAGTTTGGTTGTCATCCTTTTTGTGACTCACGACTTACGATCCAGGATGAAAAAACATCACAAAAACAAGAAAAGTAGCCCAAAATTGATGAAAGCGTTCAATTTTGGACTCCAAAAATAGGAACAGCTGAGCAGGATTGTTGCCCCCATCGTAGAGGTCTCGGAGAGCTTTCCAACGGTATACTGTGCGTCGCATAACTCCTTACGGATCAAAAGTTATGGGCACTAGAGCGAAGGAGACCTGGTCTGAAGCCCCGCGCCCTCGGTTTGCGGGCCCAGCCTCTGCGTGAAGCGAAGTTGCATTGCCCAAGGTGCCGTAGCATTCGGTAATAGAAATGTGATGGATAAAGCATCTTGGCAAGGCTAATCGGGGCAAAACAAATTGAACAGAAGGGTGCAATACGAGAACTTCCCACGGGGTCACCCATCCTAGCACTACTCTCGCCCAAGCACGCTTAACTTCGGAGTTTTGATGGGATCCGATGCATTAATGCTTGTATGATCACACCCGTCATGTTGAGGACGCAAATCCCTTATGTGTTGACGGTTCGCAGTCCCAGCCTAGAGAGATGGCCCATTCAAAAGGGCCAATAGGCTTAAAGACAACCCATCCGCTTCAACAATGCAGCATCCTCGCAAGACGTGATAGCGACGCATTGTAGGGCCTTCTATTGTCCAGCGAGTTCGGTTGTCCTCCTTTTTACGGCTTACGATGTAAGATCTGGGACGAGAAAATAGCACAAAAACAAGAAAAGAGGCTCAAAACTGATGAAAACGTTCGATTTTGGTCCTCGAAATCAAGTTCAGCCGAGCAGGCGTTATGTCCCGACGTAGAGCTCTCAGAGAGCTTTGCAACGGTATGTTGTGCGCTGCGTAACTCCTTGCGGATCAAAAGTTATGGGCACCGGTGCGATGGAAACCTGGTCACAAGCCCCACGCCCACGGTTTGCGGGCCCAGTTTCTACGTGAAGTGAAATTGTATTGTCCAAGGTGCCATGGGATTCGGTAATAGAAATGTGATGGATAAAGCATCTTGCCAAGGATAACCGAGGCAACAAAATTGAAAAGGGTGGTGCAACACAAGGACTTCCCAAGGGGTCACCGATCCTAGTACTACTTTCGCCCCAAGAACGCTTAACTTCGGAGTTCTGATGGGATTCGGTGCATTAGTGCGGGTATGATCGCACCCGCCATGTTGAGGATGCAAATCACTTATGTGTAGATGGTTCACAGTCTCAGCCTAGAGAGGTGGCCCATTCAAAACGGCCAATGGGCTTAACGACAACCTATCCGCTACAACAACGCAGCATCCTCGCAAGACGTGATATCGACACTTTGTAGGGCCTTCTAATATCCCAGGAGTTCGGTTGTCGTCCTTTTTGTAGCTCACGACGTACGATCCGGGATAGAAAAACAATGCAAAATCAAGAATAGAGGCCTAAAACTGATGAAAACATTTGATTTTGAGCTCCGAAAATAGGCGCAGACGAGGATTTGCTTTCCTATTGTAGAGCTCTCGGATAGATTTCCAATGGTATGCTATGCGCCATATAACTCCTTACGGATCAAAAGTTCTAGGCACCGGAGCGACGGAGACCTGGTCACAAGCCCCACACCCTCGGTTTGCGGGCCCAGTCTCTACATGAAGCGAAATTGTCTTGCCCAATGTGCTGTGGGATTCAAAAATAGAAATGTGATGGATAAAGCATCTTGGCAGGGCTAACTGGGGCAAAAAAAATTGAAAAAAAGGGTACAGCACGAGGACTTCACAGGGGGTCACCGATCTTAGTACTACGCTCGCCCAAGCACGCTTAACTTCAGAGTTCTGATGGGATCTGGTGCATTAGTGCTAGTATGATCACAACCATCTTGTAGAGGACGCAAATCCCTTATGTGTTGACGGTTCACAGTCCCTGCCCAGAGAGGTGGCCCATTCAAAAGGCCCAATGGGCTTAACGACAACCCATTCGCTTCAACAACATAGCATCCTTGCAAGACGTGATATCGACGCATTGTAGGGTACTCTAATGTATTGCGAGTTTAGTTGTCGTCCTTTTTGCAGCTCAGACATACGATCCGAGTCGAAAAAACATCACAAAAACAAGAAAAGTGGCCCAAAATTGTTGAAAATATTCGATTTTGGGCTCCAAAAATAGGTACAACCGAGCAGGCTTGCTACCCACATTGTAGAGCTCTTGGAGAGCTTTCCAACGGTATGCTGTGCGCCGCATAAGTCCATACAGATCAAAAGTTATAGGCACCAGAGCGACGGAGACCTGGTCACAAGCCCCACGCCCTTTGGTTTGCGGACCTAGCCTCTACGTGAAGCGATGTTGTCTTGTCCAAGGTGCCGTGGGACTCGGTAATAGAAATGTGATGGATAAAGAATCTTGGCAAGGCTAACCGAAGCAAAAAAAATTGAAAATGGTGGTGCAACACGAGGACTTCCCAGAGCGTCACCCATCCTAGTGCTACCTCGCCCAAGCACGCTTAACTTGGGAGTTCTGATGGGATTCGGTGCATTATTGCTGGTGTGATCGCACCCGTCATGTTCAGGACGCAAATCCCTTATGTGTTGACGGTTCACAGTCCCAGTCTAGAGAGATGGCCCTTTTAAAAGGCCTAATGGGCTTAATGACAACCCATTCGCTTCAACAATGCAGCATCCTCACAAGACGTGATATCGACGCATTATAGGGCCCTCTAATGTACTGCGAGTTCGGTTGTTGTCCTTTTTGCGGCTCACGACATACGATCCGGGATGGAAAAACATCGCAAAAACAAGAAAAGTGACCCGAAACTGATGAAAATGTTCGATTTTGGGCTCATAAAATAGGTGCAACCGAGCAAGCTTGTTGCCCCCGTCATAGAGCTCTCGGAGAGCTTTCCAACGGTATACTGTGCGCTGCGTAACTCCTTACGAATCAAAACTTATGGGCACCGGAGCGACAGAAACCTGGTCAGAAGCACCACGCCCTCGGTTTGTGGGCCAAGCCTCTATGTGAAGCGAAGTTGTCTAGCCCAAGGTGTAGTGGGATTCGGTAATAGAAATGTGAAGGATAAAACATCTTGGCATGGCCAACCGGGCCATAAAAAATTGAAAAGAGGGGTGCAACACGAGGACTTCCCAGGGGGTTACCCATCCTTGTACTACTCTCGCCCAAGCACGCTTAAATTTGGAGTTCTGATGGGATCTGATGCATTAGTGCTGGTATGATCGCACCCGTCATGTTGGGGATGCAAATCCTTTATGTGTTGACGGTTCACAGTGCCAGCCCAGAGAGATAGCCCATTCAAAAAACCCAATAGGCTTAACGACAACCCATCCGCTTCAACAACGCAACATCCTCACAATACGTGATATCGACGCATTGTAGGGCCCTCTAATGTCCAGCAAGTTCGGTTGTCGTCCTTTTTGCGGCTCACGACGTACGATCTGGGACAAAAAAATAGCGCAAAAACAAGAAAAGAGTCCTGAAACTAATGAAAATGTTTGATTTTGGACTCCATAAAGAGGCGCAGCCTAGCTGGCTTACTACCCCCGTCGTAGAGCTCTCAAAGAGCTTTCCAACGGTATGTTGTGCGCCATGTAACTCCTTACGGATCAAAACTTATGGGCACCGGAGCGACGAAGACCTGGTCACAAGCCCTATGCCCTCGGTTTGCGGGCCCAGCCACTACGTGAAACGAAATTGTCTTGCCCAAGGTGCCGCAGGATTCGGTAATTGAAATGTGATGGATAAAGCATTTTGGTAAGGCTAACCGGGGCAAAAAAAAAGGGGAAGGGGTGGAACACGAGGACTTCCTAAGGGGTCACCTATCCTAGTACTACTCTAGCCCAAGCACGCTTAACTTGGGAGTTCTGATGGGATCCGGTGCATTAGTGCTGGTATGATATCACCCGTCATGTTGAGGACGCAAATCCCTTATGTGTAAACGATTCACAGTCCCAGCCTAGAGAGATGGCCAATTCAAAAGGCCAAATGGGTTTAACGACAACTCTTCCACTTCAACAACGCAGCATTCTCGCAGGACGTGATATCGATGCGTTGTAGGGCCCTCTAATAGATTGCGAGTTAGGTTGTCATCCTTTTCACGACTCACGACGTACGATCCGGGACTGAAAAACATTGTAAAAACAAGAAAAGAGGCCCGAAACTGATTAAAACATTCAATTTTGTGCTCTGAAAATAGGTACAGCCTAGCATGCTTGCTGCACCAGTTGTAGATCTCTCAGATAGCTTTCCAACGGTATGCTGTGCGCTGCCTAACTCCTTACAGATCAAAAGTTATGGGCACCGGAGCAACGGAGACCTGGTAACAAGCCTCAGGCCCTCGATTTGCGAGCCCAGCCTCTATGTGAAGCAAAATTGTCTTGCCCAAGGTGTTGTGGGATTCGGTAATAGAAATGTGATGGATAAAGCATCTTGGCAAGGCTAATCGCGGCAAAAAAAACTGAAAATGGGGGTTCAACACGAGGACTTCCTAGGGGGTCACCCATCCTTGTACTACTCTCGCCCAAGCATGCTTAACTTCGGAGTTCTGATGTGATTTGGTGTATTAGTACTGGTATGATCGCACCCGTCATGTTGAGGAAGCAAATCCCTTATGTGTTAACGGTTCAGAGTCCCAGCCCAGAGAGATGGCCCTTTCCAAAAGGCCCAATGGGCTTAACGACAACCCATACGCTTCAACAATGCAGCATCCTCGCAAAACATGATATCGACACGTTGTAGGGCTCTCTAATGTACTGTGTGTTCGGTTGTCGTCCTTTTCGCGGCTCACGACATACGATCGGGGATCGAAAAACGTCATAAAAACAAGAAAAGTGGCCCACAACTGAAGAACATGTTTGATTTTGGGCTCCAAAAATAGGTGCACCCGAGCAGGCTTGTTGCCCTTATCGTAGAGCCCTCGGAGAGCTTTCCAACGGTATATTGTGCGTCGCGTTACTCGTTACGGATCAAAAGTTAAGGGCACCAAAGCAAAGGAGACCTGGTCAGAAGCCCCACGCCCTCGGTTTGCGGGCCCATCCTCTACGTGAAGAGAAGTTGTCTTGCCCAAGGTGCCGTGGGATTCGGTAATAGAAATGTGATGGATAAATCATCTTGGCAGGGCTAACCGGGGCAAAAAAATTAAAAATGGGGGGTGCAACACGAGGACTTCCCAGGGGGTCACCCTTCCTAGTACTACTCAACTTCGGAGTTCTGAGGGGATTCGATGCATAAGTGCTGCTATTGTAATACCCGAGCCCAGAATGTGAAAATTCCTTGTTTATTATTTTGAAAATTATATTTCCTTAAATTCTTTGAGAATTAATTGTTTCTTTCTTGCTGTCGCAACGTGCATTGCATTTAGGGAGCGATAGCTAGAGAACGGTTTCTAGTCCTCAGTAAATAGTGAAACTAGTGTTTAGATGACTTAAATTTTATATTTTAATTGTTGCTAGCTAAAATTTATTTTGGTGATAGTTATTTGAGCTTAAAATGCACAAAATAAGGCCATTTGACCAAGTTTTAAGTTGTTTGACCTAGGCCTTTGACCATTTGACCAACTTATCACTTAAATAAGATTTTAACTTAGCAAAAAAAAAAAAATAGCAGCTGAAATAGCCAAGTAGGCCGTAAGCTTCAAGAGGAAAAAAAAAAAAACCTTTCAACTTCCAATCGATCAATCTTCGCGTGAGCTCGTGCGGGGTGGTTTCCGAGGCAACTAGCATTGTTTTCCTAGCGACTACGAGTACCTAAGGTGAGGGAAGCATGTTATTTGCGCATTTAAATGATATGTATGTCAACTTTGCAATTTTTAGATTTTATCCGTAGATTGTTGTTTAAAGCATTTTGATGCTTCTAGATTGTTCCTTGGCAATTGTAGAACGTGTATTTATAGCTTTTTAACATTTTCTGCGGTTAAATGTTGAGATTGCAATTTAATTTGGATGTTGAATAGTGTTTTATGAATAGTAAAACCTTGAAATGATAAAGTTGCTCCGTTATGCTGTCCGTTGATGTAGGATTGTGCTAGGTGTGCTAGAATGCCGAAATGCGTGCTTTGTTTGGGTTGTGTAATGGAAAAAAGGGGAATTAAGCCTTGGTGAAAGTCGGGGTCGTTTAGGTCGACTTTAGCATTTTTTCGTTTTGCGTGTTGGCATTGTTTCGGGAAGCCATGGAAGAACTTTTGGTGTGATTATGGCGTTGGTTGGGTGTTTGGTTGATATAGTTGTAGTTCAAACGAGAAAGGGGGAAATCGGGGCTTTGCGCGAGTTCTAGGGTAAAGTAAGGTTTCGGGTTCTTTAGACGTGCCTTATGGTGACCTAGGAGGTCTGGCGAAGTCGGTTTCCAGAACTCGTGGCTCGTTTGGAAATGGTAGTGTTTTGATAGTTGGGGCCGATTTGTGTCTTTGTGTGTTTTCTTGAAAATATGCCTATGGAATGCTTATGGTTGGTTGACATACTTGTTTGTATTGATTCTGTTTGAAATGCTTATCAACTGTTGCTATTGCGTGCGAGAGTAACCTACTTTGTTATTCTCCCACGTGTGGCTTTATTGCTTGTTTATCGCCTTGTATCGAATCTTGCATTGCATAGTGTCTCGCGCGTGAGTGATGGGCCTCTCTAGGTAGCCTCGGGTTGCCAGTGTTGGTTGCTCTAGCTCCGCTGCTATTCCCTTTCTCGCTTGGGTTGCTTCCTAGGGAGATTTGGGAGGTAGGTTGATGGATACTTCCGGGGTATTCCAAACTGGTGTTATAAGGTGGTTTGGGCCGGCGCGTCGTCATCGAATTCGTGTTTGAAAGTTGCTCGTGAAAAGAGTACCGTATCCTTTGAATGAATGTTTATAGTCTTTAATGCTTGCCTTGTTATAATATTGACTTGTTTGTATCTTTAAATGATAATTGTATGTATTGCTTGACTAATTGCATTGCATACTCCTCTCATCTCCGTCCTTGAGACCAATTGCCCTCGCTGAGCAATAGTTTTTGCTCATTCCTCTCTATACTATATTTTTACAGGAGTAGTTGAAGCAGACCCTCTTGAGGTAATTGAGGAGGAGGAACAGGTGGAGGTGTTCCCGTGATTGCACTTCTTTGCTTTGCTGGTGGTTGGTTGCCAGATTTTTGTGTGAGCCTTGCTTGATATGTATATTGCTTGGATGTAGCTTAATTTTGAGGCTTGTAGCCTTGTATGTATTTTCTAGTTTGAGGCCTCTACGGTCTTATGTTGTATAAGTTCAAAGAATGTAAAGTGGTAAACTTATACTCTTGTGACTAGTAAGGAAATGCATGCTAATGGAATTGATTAGTGGCATAAATAATTGTGTAGTATGCATATCATTTTTGGGTTGCAAAGCTGTTAATGAAGAAATGTATGTTTCAAAGAAAGTTGGCTTATTTTAATTGTTTTATGGCTTTCGCAAGTTTTATGTTGTTTTAGGGTTTCCGGATCGTCCGCTGTACAGAGGAGACTCCGTCCGTGTGTCGGGTATGAGCTTGGCTTTTTTGCGGTGTCGGGTCGGGGTGTGACATCTTTAGGTGGTATCAGAGCATGATAGTCTTGCATGAGCCGGGATATGTTTCTTGGTCTGTGGGGTAAAGGTCCAAAATGCTAGAGTGTTATTGTGTGATTGCTAAGTGAAAAGAAAATGTTATAGCATGACTTTGTGAACTTGGAATGTTTTTGTGTTTAAGTGAAATAGTTTGGCAAGTTAAACTTGTCTTATGTGAATTGTGTGATAGAATATTGGATTGTTATTGACTTGAGTGTTATCTAATCTTATGTGCTATATTTTTGTCTATAAACTGATTTTAAATGTTGCAAGCTATTGTGAATTGCTACTATGCCGCCACGTCGTGGTACTCAAGGTATAGGATCATATGAAGAGGCAGCAGAACAGGGTTAGCAGCCGTTGCCTGAGCAGTTTATGGCCACTATGACTACTGCAGTAGACCGGATTACACAGGTGCTGCATGAGCAGAGGCAGGACAGGAATAATCCCCAGGGAAATCAAGCTAATCCTGGTGGACAGGGGTATAGAGTTGAGAATAATTAGTTAGAGAAATTTCTGAGGCACGAGCCGGGAAAGTTCTTCGGAGAGCCAGATGATGAGGCGGCCGAGAGATGGATTAATCGTGTTGAGAAGATTTTCACCGCTTTGAGGTACATTGATGAGGCAATAATAGATTATGCGTCATTCTTATTTGAGGGTGATGCAGAGCAGTGGTGGAATACTGTCAGATTGAGGTGGGATTGTGAGGATGTTCCACATTTATGCGATGATTTTGTGAGTGAGTTTCGGGATAAGTATATTCCCGAGATGGCTATGGAAAAGAGAGAAGACGAGTTTGTGGCCCTGAAGCAGGGAAATATGACTGTTGCATAGTACGAGGCTAGGTTTGTTAGCCTGTCGAGGTATATGCCCGAGTTGGTACGGCCAGCTAGGAGGATGATTCATAGGTTTGTCCGTGGGCTGAGAATGGATATTCAGTTGCATTTGACTGGGCAGACCTACACTACTTTTCCCGAGGCATTTCAGGCAGCCTCGAAGTTTGAGAAACGGAAGGCTGAGATGTTAGCTGAGAGCAGTCAGCCGAGTAAGAAGTAGTATTTGGGCCAGAGCAGCCAGAGTCAGCCGAGGCAGTATCAGACTTCTGCACAGGTTCCTCAGCAACGTCCGTATCAGCCACATCAGCAGATTCAGGCTAGGCCAGCTGTGACTAGACCCCAGCAGGGAGCTACAGTTCCTACTACTGCCAGAGCCCCAGCACCTACGGGAAACACTGTTGTAAGGAAAAATCAGCAGTGTAACTATTGTAATCGATCGGGGCATATTGAGGCTAATTGCTGGAGGAAGAGTGGTAAATGCACAGGTTGTGGCAGTGATGACCATAGGGTAAGAGATTTCCCTAAGTATAACAATGTTCAGGGCCGTACTGGAGGCCAGGGTGTTCAGAATAGGGCTGCAGGTGCACGTCCAGCACAGAGAGTTCAGGCTAGGGTCTTTGCACTAGATGCGGAGGAGCTGCCCGATACTACAACTATAGTGGAAGGTACCTTTCTTCTCAATACTCAGCCAGTTAAAGTTTTGATTGATCCCGGAGCTACACATTCGTTTATAACTCCTGCATGTGCACGATCTGTGAATGTTTGCATTGATAAATTGCCGCATGAAGTTGAAGTTAGTACGCCTTTAGGTGCAAAATTTGTTACTGAGTCTATTTGCAAATCTTGTGATATATGTATTGAGAACCGTAAATTTCCTGCTGATTTAATTATATTACCATTCCGTGACTTTGAAATCATTTTGGGAATGGACTGGTTGGGGAAGTACTATGCTCAGTTGGATTGTAGAACAAAGATTGTTTATCTTCAGGTTCCTGACCTACCGGTACTGGAGATTGTTGGGAATTGCAGGGTTGCCTGAATTCCTCTTTTATCAGCCATTAAGACTTCTAAGTTGTTGAATAGGGGTTGTGAAGCTTATTTAGCCTATTTGATCAATCAGCCTACTGATAAGTTGAGTTTGAATGAGGTTCCGATTGTTAGAGACTTCCCTGGTGTATTTCCCGAGGAATTACCGGGTTTACCACCGGATAGGGAGATTGAGTTCGTGATTGATCTTGTGCCAGGCACTGCTCCAATTTCTAGAAGTCCTTATACAATGGCATCGGCTGAACTTCAGGAGTTAAAAATTCAGCTTCAGAATTTGCTTGAGAAAGGGTTTATACAACCTAGTTCTTCACCGTGGGGTGCGCCTGTGTTGTTTGTGAGAAAGAAAGACGGCACGCTACAGTTATGCATTGATTACAGGGGACTTAATCAAGTCACGGTTAAGAACAAATACCCCTTGCCGTTGATTGAAGAATTGTTTGACCAGTTGCAGGGTGCGAGTGTTTACTCCAAATTTGATTTGAGGCAGGTTACTATCAACTTAGGATTTAGAGTGACGATATACCAAAGACGGCATTCAGGACTAGATATGGCCACTATGAATTTGTTGTTTTGCCATTTGGATTGACGAATGCACCAGCCGCATTCATGGACTTGATGCAGAGAGTTTTCCGACCTTATCTTGATCAGTTTGTCGTAATCTTTATTGACGACATTTTAGTGTATTCGAAGAACGAGGCCGAACATGAGCAACACTTGAGGATTGTGCTTCAGACTTTGCAGGAAAACAAGCTTTTTGCTAAATTCAGCATGTGCGAGTTCTGGTTGAATCAAATATCTTTTCTAGGCCATATCATTTCAGATCGAGGAATTTCAGTGGACCCAGCTAAGATTGAGGTTGTTTCATCTTGGAAGAGACCTGAGTCGGTGTCAGAGATTCAGAGTTTTCTTGGGTTGGCAGGTTACTACCGGAGATTTGTTAAAGACTTTTCCAAAATTTCTGGGCCTTTGAGCCAGTTGACTCGGAAGAAAGTTGCTTACAACTGGGATGCCAAATGTGAATCCAGTTTCCAAGAATTGAAGAAGAGACTAACTACAGCTCCTATACTAGCTTTACCTGAGGGAACAGAGAACTTCATTGTCTACAGTGATGTATCTAAGGAAGGTTTGGCCTATGTTTTAATGTAGAATGGTAAGGTGATTGCTTATGCTTCTAGGAAATTGAAACCTTATGAAGTCAATTACCTTACACATGATCTGGAGTTAGCTGCAGTTGTGTTTGCTTTGAAGAAGTGGCTTCATTACTTGTGGGGTCGAAGATTTGAAATTTTTACTGACCATAAGAGTCTCAAGTATTTGTTTTCACATAAGGATTTGAATATGAGGCAGCGAAGATGGCTAGAGCTATTGGGTGGTTATAACTGTTCTATTAACTACGTGCCAGGTAAGGCAAATGTTGTTGCTGATGCTTTGAGCCGAAAGGCTACTGTTGCAAGCTTGATTATCAAGGATTGGGAGACTTTGGAAGAAATTTGTTCATGGAAACCAGAAGCTACTGAGGTAGGGATTCGATTTGCTAGTTTACAGATTCAGTCAGGGTTGCTAGCACATATCAGAGAGGCTCAGAAGACTGATCCTCACATCTTAAAGATCAAAGAAAAATCAAAATGGGGAGAGTCAGAGTTTAAATTACATGCAGATGGTATCTTCAGATTCAGGGACAGAGTATGTGTTCCTGATGATCCGACTTTGAAGAATAAGATCCTGTCCGAGGCACATAATTCGAGGTATACGATTCACCCAGGCAGTACAAAAATGTATAGAGACTTGAAACAGCACTTCTGGTGGAACAATATGAAGAGGGAGATTGCTGGGTATGTATCCAGATGTTTGACTTGTAAGAGGGTTAAAGTCGAGCATCAGAGGTCAGCCGGGCTTCTACAGCCGTTGTCAATTCTGCAATGGAAGTGGGTGCATATAACAATGGACCTTGTGACCGATCTTCCTAGATCTCCGAGATGATGTGATTCTGTTTGGGTTGTTGTGGACTGCTTGACTAAAGTTACACATTTTATTCCCGTGAACAAACAGGATAGCCTTGATAAGCTAGCTGAGCTTTATGTTGCTAATATTGTGAGATTACATGGTGTGCCGCCGAGTATAGTGTCAAATAGGGATCCTAGATTCAGATCTCGTTTTTGGCAGAAGTTGCAAGAGGCCATGGGAACTAAGTTGAGCTTCAGTACTGCATATCATCCACAAACTGATGGCCAGTCTGAGAGAACTATCAGGATCTTGGAAGACATGCTTCGGGCATGTGTGCTTGACTTTGGGAAGAATTGGGAGAAGTTTTTGCCTTTAGCGGAGTTCGCCTACAACAATAGTTATCAATCTACTATAGGTATGGCTCCCTACGAGGCATTGTATGGTCGTAAATGCAGATCCCCGTTATATTGGGAAGAGGTTGGAGAGATGAGAACAGTTGATCCGACTGTGTTACCTGAGATGATTAAGATGGTAGATAATGTTCACCTTATTCGCCAGCGTATGCTTACAGTTCAGAGTCGTCAGAAGAGTTATGCGGATAAGCACCGTCAAGATCTTGAGTTTGCTTTGGGAGCTTGGGTGTTTCTTAAGATTTCTCCTCGGAATGGATTGATTCGGCACGGTAAGAGCGGGAAACTTAGTCCTCGGTATATGGGTCCGTATGAGATCACTGAAAAGGTAGGTCCTTTAGCTTATCGGTTAGCTTTGCCTCCGAGCTTGTCGAGACTACACAATGTGTTCCACGTGTCTATGTTGAAGAAGTACCATCTAGACCCTTCACATGTACTTGAACCAGAGCCTTTGCAGATTGAAGAAAAGTTGTCTTATGAAGAGAAACCGATTAGAATTGTGGATCAGAAAGTTCAGGAGCTTCGCAGAAAGAGTATTCCGTTAGTAAAGGTTCTGTGGAATCATCATGGGTTTGAGGAAGCAACTTGGGAAAAAGAGGACCAGGTTTGGGATCAGTATCCAGAGTTGTTTGTTGACCATGTAGGAATTGCGTGGGCGCAATTGTTTTAAGGGGGAGAGGGTGTAATACCCGAGCCCAGAATGTGAAACTTCAATGTTTATTATTTTGAAAATTATATTTCCTTAAATTCTTTGAGAATTATTTGTTACTTTCTTTCTGTCGCAACGTGCATTGCATTTAAGGAGCGACAGCTACAGAACGGTTTCTAGTCCTCAGCAAATAGTGAAACTAGTGTTTAGATGACTTAAATTTTATATTTTAATTGTTGCTAGCTGAAATTTATTTTGGTGATAGTTATTTGAGCTTAAAATGCACAAAATAAGGCCATTTGACCAAGTTTTAAGTTGTTTGACCTAGGCCTTTGACCATTTGACCAACTTAGCACTTAAATAAGCTTTTAACTTAGCAAAATAAAAAAAAATAGCAGCTGAAATAGCCAAGCAGGCCATGAGCTTCAAGAGGAAAAAAAAACCCTTTCAACTTCCAATCGATCAATCTTCGCGTGAGCTCGTGCAGGGTGATTTTCGAGGCAACTAGCATTATTTTCCTAGCGACTAGGAGTACCTAAGGTGAGGGAAGCATGTTATTTGCGCATTTAAATGATATGTATGTCAACTTTGCAATTTTTAGATTTTATCCGTAGATTGTTGTTTAAAGCGTTTTGATGCTTCTAGATTGTTCCTTGGCAATTGTAGAATGTGTATTTATAGCTTTTTAACATTTTCTGCGGTTAAATGTTAAGATTGCAATTTAATTTGGATGTTGAATAGTGTTTTATGAATAGTAAAACCTTGAAATGATAAAGTTGCTCCGTTATGCTGTCCGTTGATGTAGGATTGTGCTAGGTGTGCTAGAATGCCGAAATGTGTGGTTTGTTTGGGTTGTGTAATGGAAAAAATGAGAATTAAGCCTTGGTGAAAGTCGGGGTCGTTTTGGTCGACTTTAGTATTTTCTCGTTTTGCGTGTTGGCATTGTTTCGGGAAGCCATGGAAGCACTTTTGGTGTGATTATGGCGTTGGTTGGGTGTTTGGTTGATATAGTTGTAGTTCAAACGAGAAAGGGGAAAATCGGGGCTTTGCGCGAGTTCTAGGGTAAAGTAAGGTTTCGGGGTCTTTAGACGTGCCTTATGGTGACCTAGGAGATTTGGCGAAGTCGGTTTCCAGAACTCGTGGCTCGTTTGGAAATGGTAGTGTTTTGATAGTTGGGGCCGATTTGTGTCTTTGTGTGTTTTCTTGAAAATATGCCTATGGAATGCTTATGGTTGGTTGACATACTTGTTTGTATTGATTCTGTTTGAAATGCTTATCAACTGTTGCGATTGCGTGCGAGAGTAATCTACTTTGTTATTCTCCCACGTGTGGCTTTATTGCTTGTTTATCGCCTTGTATCGAATCTTGCATTGCATAGTGTTTCGCGCGTGAGTGATGGGCCTCTCTGGGTAGCCTCGGGTTGCTAGTGTTGGTTTCTCTAGCTCCGCTGCTATTCCCTTTCTCACTTGGGTTGCCACCCTGGGAGATTTGGGTCGTAGGTTGATGGATACTTCCGGTGTGTTCCATACTGGTGTTATGAGGTGGTTTGGGCCGGTGCGTTGTCATTGAATCCATGTTTGAAAGTTGCTCGTGAAAAGAGTACCGTATCCTTTGAATGAATGTTTATAGTCTTTAGTGCTTGCCTTGTTATAATATTGACTTGTTTGTATCTTTAAATGATAATTGTATGTATTGCTTGACTAATTGCATTGCATACTCCTCTCATCTCTGTCCTTGAAACCAATTGCCCTCGCTGAGCAATAGTTTTTGCTCATTCCTCTCTATACTATATTTTTACAAGAGTAGTTGAAGCAGACCCTCTTGAGGTAATTGAGGAGGAGGAACAGGTGGAGGTGTTCCCGTGATTGCACTTCTTTGCTTTGCTGGTGGTTGGTTGCTAGATTTTTGTGTGAGCCTTGCTTGATATGTATATTGTTTGGATGTCGCTTAATTTTGAGGCTTGTAGCCTTGTATGTATTTTCTAGTTTGAGGCCTCTACGGTCTTATATTGTATAAGTTGAAAGAATGTAAAGTTGTAAACTTATACTCTTGTGACTAGTAAGGAAATGCATGCTAATGGAATTGATTAGTGGCATAAATAATTGTGTAGTATGCATATCATTTTTGGGTTGCAAAGCTGTTAATGAAGAAATGTATGTTTCAAAGAAAGTTGGCTTATTTTAATTGTTTTATGTCTTTCGCAAGTTTTATGTTGTTTTAGGGTTTCCGGATCGTCCGCGGTACAGAGGAGACTCCGTCCATGTGCCGGGTCCGAGGTTGGCCTTTTTGCGGGGCCGGGTGGGGGCGTGACAGGTATGATCGGACCCGTCATGTTGAGGATGAAAATCCATTATGTGTTGATGGTTCGCTGTCCCAGCCCAGTGTGATGGCCTATTTAAAAGGCCCAATGGGCTTAACGACAACCCATCCGATTGTCGTCCTTTTCGCGGCTGACGACGTACGATCTCGGATGAAAAACATCATAAAAACAAGAAAAGTGGCCCAAAATAGATGAAAATGTTCGATTTTGGACTCCAAAAACAGGCGCTGCCCGGCTGGCTTATTGCCCCTGTTGTAAAGCCCTCAGAAAGCTTTCCAACGGTATGTTGTGCACCACGTAACTCCTTAAAGATCAGAAGTTATGGGCACCAGAGCGACGAAGACTTGGTCACAAGCCCCACGCCCTCGGTTTGCGGGCCCAGCCTCTACGTGAAGCGAAATTGTCTTGCCCAAGGTACCATGGGATTCGGTAATTGAAATGTGATGGATAAAGCATTTTGGCAAGGCTAAACGGGGCAAAAAAAATTGAAAAGAGGGTGCAACACGAGGAGTTCCCAAGGGGTCACCCATCCTAGTACTACTCCCGCCCAAGCACGCTTAACTTGGGAGTTCTGATGGGATCTGGTGCATTAGTGCTGGTATGATCGCTCCCGTCATGTTGAGGACGCAAATCCCTTATGTGTGAACGGTTCACAGTTCCAGCCCAGAGAGATGGCCCATACAAAAGGCGAAATGGGCTTAACCCTTCCGCTTTAACAACACAGCATTCTCGCAGGATGTGATATCGTCGAGTTGTGGGGCCCTCCAATGTATTGTGAGTTCGGTTGTCGTCCTTTTCACAACTCACGACGTACGATCCGGGACGGAAAAACATTGCAAAAACAAGAAAAGAGGCCCGAAATTGATAAAAACATTCGATTTTGTGCTATGAAAATAGGCACAGCCTAGCATGCTTGCTGCACCAGTCGTAGAGCTCTCGAAGAGCTTTCCAACGGTATGCTGTGCGCCACGTAACTCCTTACGGATCAAAAGTTATGGGCCCAGCCTCTACGTGAAGCGAAATTATCTTGCCCAAGGTGCTGTGGGATTCGGTAACAGAAATGTGATGGATAAAGTATCTTGGCAAGGCTAACTGGGGCAAAAAAATTTGAAAAGTGGGGTTCAAAATGAGGACTTCTTAGGGGGTCACCCATCAAAGTACTACTCTTGCCCAAGCATGCTTAACTTCGGAGTTCTGATGGGATTCGGTGCATTAGTGCTAGTATGATCGTACCTGTCATGTTGAGGACGCAAATCCCTTATGTGTTGACGGTTCACAGTCTTAACCCAGAGAGATGGCCCTTTCAAAAGGCCCAATGGTCTTAGCGACAACCCATCCACTTCAACAACGCAGCATCCTCGCAAGACATGATATAGACGCGTTGTAGAGCTCTCTAATGTACTGCAAGTATGGTTGTCGTCCTTTTCGCGGCTCATGACGTACGATCAAGGGCGGAAAAACATCATAAAAACAAGAAAAGTGGCCCAAGACTGAAGAAAAAATTCGATTTTGGGCTCTGAAAAAAGGTGCAGCCGAGCAAGCTTGTTGCCCCTATCGTAGAGCTCTCGTAGAGCTTTCGAATGGTATATTGTGCACCGCGTTACTCCTTACGGATGAAAAGTTATGGGCAGCGGAGTGACGGAGACATGGTCAGAAACCCCATGCCCTCGGTTTACGGGCCCAGCCTCTACGTGAAGCGAAGTTGTCTTGCCCAAGGTGCCGTGGGATACGGTTATAGAAATGTGATGGATAAAGTACATTGGCAAGGCTAACCGGGGCAAAAAAAATTAAAAAGGGGGTACAACACGAGAACTTCCCAGGGGGTTACCCATCCTAGTACTACTCTCGCCCAAGCACGCTTAACTTGGGAGTTCTGATGGGATCTGGTGCATTAATCTGGTATGATTGCACCCGTCACGTTGAGGACGAAAATCCCTTATGTGTTGATGGTTCACAGTCCCAGCCCAAAGATATGGCCCATTGAAAAGGCCTAATGGGCTTAACGACAACCTATCCGCTTCAGCAAAGCAGCATTTTCGCAAGACGGGATATCGAGGGATTGTAGGGCCTTTTAATGTCCCGCGAGTTCGGTTGTCGTCCTTTTTGCGGGTCATGATGTACGATGCGGGACGGAAAAAATAGTGCAAAAATAAGAAAAGAGGCCCGAAACTGATGAAAATGTTTGATTTTGGGCTCCAAAAATAGGCACAGCAAAGCTGGCTTGCAGCCCTCGTCGTAGAGCACTCGAAGAGATTCCAACGGTATGCTGTGTGCCACATAACTCTTTACGGATCAAAAGTTATAGCCACTGAAGCGACGGAGACTTGGTCACAAGCCCCACGCCCTCGGTTTACGGGCACAGCCTCTACGTGAAGCTAAGTTGTCTTCCCCAAGATGCCGTGGGATTCGGTAATAGAAATGTGATGGATAAACCATCTTGGCAAGGCTAACCGGAGCAAAAAAAATTTAAAAAGGGGGTGCAACACGAGGACTTCCCAGGGGGTCACCCATCCTAGTACTACTCTGGCCCAAGCATGCTTAACTTCAGAGTTCTGATGGGATCCGATGCATTAGTGCTGGTATGATCGCACCTGTCATGTTGATGACGCAAATCCCTTATGTTTTGACGGTTCACAGTCCTAGCCCAGAGAGATGGCCCATTCAAAAGGCCCAATAGGCTTAACGACAACCCATCCACTTCAACAACGCAGCATCCTCGCAAGACGTGATATCGAAGCGTTGTAGGGCCGTGTAATGGACCGCGAGTTCGGTTGTCGTCCTTTTTGCGACTCACGACGTACGATCCGGGACGGAAAAACATCACAAAAATAAGAAATATAGCCCAAAACTGATGAAAACGTTCGATTTTGAACTCCGAAAATAGGCGCAGCTGAGCAAGCTTGCTACCCTCGTCGTAGAGCTGTTGGAGAGATTTCCAATGGTATACTGTGCACCGCATAACTCCTTACGGATCAAAAGTTATGGGCACCGAAGCGACGGAGACCTGGTGACAAGCCCCACGCCCTCAGTTTGCCGGGCCAGCCTCTATGTGAAGCGAACTTATCTTGGCCAATGTGCCGTGGGATTCGGTAATAGAAATGTGATGGATAAAGCATCTTGGCAAGGCGAACCGGGGCAAAAGAAATTGAAAAGGGGGGTGCAACACGAGGACTTCCCAGGGGGTCACCCATCCTAGTACTATTCTCACCCAAGCACGCTTAACTTCAAAGTTCTGATGAGATCCGGAGCATTAGTGCTGGTATGATCGCACCCGTTATGTTGAGGATGCAAATCCCTTATGTGTTGACGGTTCACAGTCCCAGCCCAGAGAGATGGCCCATTCAAAAGGCCCAATGGGCTTAACGACAACCCATCCACTTCAACATCGTAACATCCTCGCAAGACGTGATATTGACGCGTTGTAGGGCCTTCTAATGTCCTGCGAGTTCAGTTGTTGTCCTTTTCGAGGCACATGACATACGATCCCGGATGGAAAAACAGCGCAAAAACAAGAAAAGATGCCCGAAACTAATGAAAACGTTCAATTTTGTGCTCCAAAAATAGGCACCGCCTAGCAGGATTGCTACCTTGTCGTAGAGGTCTCGGAGAGCTTTCCAACGGTATCTTGTGCGCCATGTAACTCCTTACGGATCAAAAGTAACGGGCACCGGAGCGACGGAGACCTGGTCACAAGCCCCATGCCCTCGGTTTGCAGGCCCAGCCTCTACGTGAAGCGAAATTGTCTTGCCCAAGGTGCCGTGGGATTCGGTAATATAAATGTAATGGATAAAGTATCTTGGCAAGGCTAACCGGGGCAAAAAAAATTTGAAAAGGGGGGTGCAACACGAGGACTTCCTAGGGGGTCACCCATCCTAGTACTACTCTCGCCTAAGCATGCTTAACTCTGGAGTTCTGATGGGATCCGGAGCATTAGTGCTGGTATGATCGTACCCATCATGTTGAGGACGCAAATCCCTTATGTGTTGACGGTTCACAGTCCCAGCCCAGAGAGATGACGCTTTCAGAGGGCCCAATGCGCTTAATGACAATGCATCTGCTTCAACAACGCAGCATCATCGCAAGACGTGATATCGACGCATTGTAGGTCCCTCTAATGTACCGCAAGTTTGGTGGTCGTCCTATTCGCGGCTCACGACGTACAATCCGGGACGGAAAAACAAAGCAAAAATAAGAAAAATGGCCTGAAATGGATGAAAACGTTTGATTTTGGGCTCCTTAAACTGGCGTAGCCGAGCAAGCTTGTTGTCCCTGTTGTAAAGCTCTCAGAGAGCTTTCCAACCGTATGTTGTGTGCCGCGTAACTCCTTACTAATCAAAAGTTATGGGCACCAGAGCGACGGAGACCTGGTCACAAGCCCCACGCCCTCGGTTTGCGGGCTCAGCCTCTACGTGAAGCGAAGTTGTCTTGCCATGGTGCCGTAGGATTCGGTAAGAGAAATGGGATGGATAAAGCAACTTGGCAAGGCTAACCAGGGCAAAAAAAATTGAAAATAGGGGTGCAACATGAGGACTTCCTAGGGCATTACCCATCTTAGTACTACTCTCGCCCAAGCATGCTTAACTTTGGAGTTCTGATGGGATCCAATGCATTAGTGCTAGTATGATTGCACCCATCATGTTGAGGACACAAATCCCTTCTGTGTTGACGGTTCATAGTCCCAGCCCAGAGAGATGGCCCATTCAAAAGGCCTAATGGGCTTGACGACAACCCATCCACTTCAACAACGCAGCATCCTCGCAAGACGTGATATCATCGTGTTGTAGGGCATTCTAGTGTCCCAGAAGTTTGGTTGTCGTCCTTTTCGCGGCTCACGACGTACGATTTGAGACTGAAAAACATCGCAAAAATTAGAAAAGAGGCCCGAAACTGATGAAAATGTTCGATTTTGGGCTCCGAAAATAGGCGCAGTTGAGCAGGCGTTGTGTCCCCATCGTAGAGCTCTCGGAGAGCTTCCAACGGTATGCTATGCGCCGCATAACTCCTTACGGATCAAAAGTTTTAGGCACCGGAGCGACAAAGACCTGGTCACAAGTCCTACGCCCTCGGTTTATGGGCCCAGCCTTTACGTGAAGTGATATTGTCTTGCCCAAGGTACCGTGGGATTCGGTAATAGAAATGTGATGGATAAATCATCTTGGCAAGGCTAACCGGGGCAAAAAAAATTGAAAAGGGGGGTGCAACACGAGGACTTCCCAGGGGGTCACCCATCCTAGTACCACTCACGCCCAAGCACGCATAACTTCGGAGTTCTGATGGGATTTGGTGCATTAGTGCTGGTATGATTGCACCCGTCATGTTGAGGATGCAAATCTCTTATGTGTTGATGGTTCACAGTCCCAGCCTAGAGAGATGTCCCATTTAATAGGATCAATGGGCTTAACGACAAACCATCTGCTTCAACAACGCAGCATCCTCGCAAGACGTGATATCGATGCGATGTAGGGCCTTCTAATGTACCACGAGTTCGGTTGTCGTCCTTTTCGCGGCTCATGACGTACAATCCGGGGCGAAAAAACATCGTAAAAACAAGAAAAGTGGCCCAAAACGGATGAAAACATTTGATTTTGGGCTCTGAAAACAGGCGCAACAAAGCAGTCTTGCTACCGCCGTCGTAGAGCTCTTGAAGAGCTTTCCAATGGTATGCTGTGCGCCACATAACTCCTTATGGATCAAAAGTTATGGGCTCCGGAGCGACGGAGACCTGGTAACAAGCCCCACATCCTCGGTTTGTAGGCCTAGCCTCTACGTAAAGCAAAATTGTCTTGCCCAAGGTGTCACGCCCCCAACCCGACCTATAGAGGTTAGACTAGGGTGTGATATAATCATTCACGTTCTTTTACAATTATAACTAGTTAACGAAGGTTAAGCTCATCCGTTAGACTAAAACTCCAAAAGTTTTCCGAAAAACCAGCAGCATAACAGCTGTAGTTAGGACCTTTTAGTTTGACCTAATTTCTAAATGCCTCAATTATTCCAATCATTAATCCAATTCCATTAAGGACTACTATTTTTTCATCAACCGATATGCCTACTAGTCTATCTTGAAAGTTTTGTTTGGTTAATAAGCCTAGCATGATAACTATGTCCCGTTTATTTATCAATTTCCTATCATGCAAGTACCTATTATCCTTTAGTTTACAAATAAGCACCTAAGTGAAATTAGATAGAATTGACTTAGTTGATTTTGCACCTAGTGGTTTAATTGCCTACGATAGCTTCTATTCAAGATAATGAAAGCAAATAACCAAATAAGAAGTTCGTCTGTTATAGATAGTACAATCTAAAACTAGACCCAAATTGCAACGGGGTCATTTACATCAACAAAATAAGTAGTCTTCAGAGCAAACACAACGTTCATAGAACAGCCACTGACAAGCAAGGCACATAAAGCACGTAATCACTCCAAGGAATCATCAACAGGCACATTCTCCTCGGGTACCTGTTCCAAATCTTCTTCACCTGTGATGATAAAAGAGGGTGAGTCCTTATGAACTCAGCAAGGGGGAACGAGAAATAACGTTTTGAAATCTCTTTTTCAGTTAGTCTTATGAAAACCCATTTTTGAGAACATGTCATATATTACAATTAATAAGTATGCAAAATATAAGAATCAAATTGAACAACAGATACAATTTCCAATCATTTCAAGGATACGGTGAGCTTTCGCTCTCAAGATCAATCGGTGAGCATTTGCTCTCAATATCATTTTTGATAACAATTGTTGCGGCCGGCTTCAATCATCCACTTATCGCTCCCAATTAGGTGTACTCCGGATGTACCCTGAAAACCTACAATGCAACTCTCCGAGGGTGGAATGCCAAGCAAGAGAAGGAATTGGACCATGGTAGTCACGGGAGCACCGGCAAGCCCTATGCCGCCTAGCGTTCGTGAAACGCTACCATGCCACGATGAAAGGTTGCAACCTTGTATACAATGCACATGTATGCCATTTAACATTTCACATTGGGAGGTCAACAAAGTAGGTTGCCTCCGAGTAAGTATATGATCACATTTTGACATATTGGCATATAAGGCATTGTAAGAACATGTAATCATTTCATATATCAATTTGAAAGCAATTAAACTTTCACAGGCAGCCAAGTAATCATGTTCAAATAAGGCATAAAATGTCTTTTAACAATTCACATTAGGAGGACAACAAAATAGGTTACCTCCGAGCAATTTCAAGATCACATATTGCCAAGTAAATGAATAAGGCATGCTTAACATGAATTTTCACTTTGTAAAACATGTAGAGTCATATGAACATTAAACGGGCAGCCATGTAACATAGTAAATCAAGTCATATAACTCATTTCGGGGTTCACGTATCAAGTCATAAGATTATATAAGCATGCAACGACGTTTACATGAGACCGGGTGGAAGAAAAGTCTACTTATCAACATGTAATCACCAGGAAGCACATTTAGAGCTATAAGGACAATTACGGGCAGCCTATTAATCACATAATTTAACACATTTAAATATAAGTTCATTCCTTAACAAATAGTCGATAGCATTAGGGCCTCAATTCCGTGCTTAAACATGCAGTTAAGCAAACCATTTATCAATTAATGATCCCAAGTCATACATCAATCAAATTAAGCAACCTCAACCAGCCACAACAGTCCACACAACATCTAAGTGCCACAATTCCAAGCATTCAATACCTTAAGCAAGGTCTCAACATGATTCTAAGCATATCACTAAACAAAAACTCCACTGCAATGGTTTGTTTTCCCACATTCATTTAGACAACCAAACAATCTCCAATTTCAGTGGACAAAATATCAAATTAAATCTTAATGAGTGATTTAAATCCAAAAACAAATCTCGCATCATTTGGAGTTCGGATTCAAGAGTTATAGCCAAAACCGTGAGACTACGCAAAACTGTCCAGATTTGTACACATTTCAATACTTGTCCTTTTTTAGGGTCTTAGGGTCAGATTTAGCCTTAGTCTCTTTCTGACAAAAGTGTCCAAACTGAAAAATATAGCAACCTACAAATTTCATGCAATTTCACCAACATTTACTTGGTCAAAAACGCTTCGTTCTACATAGTCAGTAATCTGCCAGAAATCTATTTCATTTTTCCAATTCTTCCAGATTTAGACACCTCACGATGTTTGACCATTTTTTAGGCCTTAGAGTCAGAATTGGCCTTGGCCTATTTCTACAAAAAATGCTCAAAACTGTCAAAACTAGTGATCTACCAATTTTCACGCATTTTTGACATTGTTGGCTAGGCTAAAACTGTTTCGTTCCACAAGGTCAGGAAGGCTGCCAGAACCTATTCCATATTTCCAGATTTAGACACCTTTTGATATTTGGCCATTTTAAGGGTCTTAGAGTCAGAATTGGCCTTGGCCTATTTCTACAAAAAATTCTCAGAACTGAGAAAACTAGTCACCTAACAATTTTAAACATCATTTACTAGGCCAAATGCACTTCGCTCTACCAAGTCAGAAATCTGTCAGCTACGCGATTTTTACCTATCTTCAAGTTCTAGCCAAATATCTTGCCGTGCATGGTTATATAAGCTCATGTACACACATATACAATATCTACAGAGGTAAATTTAGTCACATGAAAGATGCATGTGATTTTTGAAAGCTTTTAAAAAAGATTAACCCTCACCTTAGCCTATTGATGGTTAAAGATGCTCAAATGCTCTTCAAAATGCACAAAGGGCTTCTTCCTTGCTTGGGCTGCTATGGCTGAGCTTGGGAGAGATCTTGAGAGCATACTTGAGGTCTTGGAAGGTCAAGAGGCAGCCATGGTCGAAATGGAGAGAGAAGGAGAGAGAATGAGAGAGTTTTGAGAGAAAAATGAGTGTTTGAAGAGTTGTTTGTGAGCATGTGCTTGTGTGTCAGCGTTGAGCTTCTAAATTCTGAAATTGTGTCATCCTTTAAGCATTACTTGAATTGTTTTTTGGCATGGCATTGCAAAGGCCGAGAATGGTGGATTTGGGTAGGATATTTAGGAGTTTTTTATGTATTATTTTATGTGTTGGTGTCATAGCTTGTCTAGGTTTGATTTTGAAATTGCAAAGCATGCTACAAGGCCTTGGTTTGGCCGACCAAGGTGCTTAGAAATCTGAAATTTCAGATTCAAATTGTGGTATTATAAGTTATAATAAGTGTGGAATTTTGAGGTGCATGGATTTTGCAAAAGAAATAAAGAATAAGGAATAAAGAATGTCTAGTGCTTAGCGTTTCATCTTTTAGTGCATTGACTTAGGATTAGAATATAGTTAGTGGAGTTTGTAGGAATATTCTATAGTCTAGTGCTTCATGTAGGATGCTTTCTTGATTAGCATGTAGGCACATTTTTCTAGGTTCTAGGGCATGCACTACGAGGTCAGGCACGCACTTCAAGATAAATGCATAGATTTCTATGTAAATGCATGCAATTCTGGGTAAATGCACGCAAACCAATGCAAGGCACGTAATTCGATGCAATGCACGTAAATCAAGGTATGACACTTAAATCTATGTTAAGACACGTAATTCAAGGTTAGGGCACACGAAATGAAAAGACACACACAATTCGAGGTCTCGTACGTAAATCAAGGTCATGGCACGTTTATCTAGGTATCACACGTATATCGAGGATTAGGGCACACAATTCTAGGTCAAGGCACGTATGACGAGACATACACAAAAGCCAAGACAAGGCATGCAATCCAAGGTCAGTCATATAATTCTGGGTCCAAGGCACACAAATCGATGTAAGACACGTTATTCGGGGTCGGGCCTCACACAAGGTGCCATGGGATTCGGTAATAGAAATGTGATGGATAAAGCATCTTGGCAAGGCTAATCGGGACAAAAAAAATTGAAAAGGGGGGTGCAACACGAGGACCTCCCAGGGGGTCACCCATTCGAGTACTACTCTCACCCAAGCACGCTTAACTTCGGAGTTCTGATGGGATCTGGTGCATTAGTGATGGTCTGATTGCACCCGTCATGCTGAGGACGAAAATCCCTTATGTGTTGACGGTTCACAGTCCAAGCCCAGTGAGATGGCCCATTCAAAATGCCCAATGGGCATAACGATAACCCATCCGTTTCAACAACAAAGCATCCTCACAAGACGTGATATCGACGCATTGTAGGGCACTCTAATTTCCCGCGAGTTCCATTGTCGTCCTTTTCGTGGCTCACAACGTATGATCCGACACGGAAAAACAGCACAAAAACAAGAAAAGTAGCCCGAAATGGATGAAAATATTTGATTTTGGGCTCCGAAAATAGGACCAGCTGAGCAAGCTTGCTACTCACTTCATATAGCTCTCGTAGAGCTTTCCAACGGTATGTTGTGCACTGCGTAACTTCTTACTGATCAAAAGTTATGGACACCGGAGCGACGGAGAACTAGTCACAAGCCTCACGCCCTCAATTTGAGGGCTCGGCCTCTACATGAAGCGAAGTTGTCTTCCCCAAGGTGCCATGGGATTTGGTAATAGAAATGTGATGGATAAAGAATCTTGGCAAGGCTAACTGGGGCAAAAAAAATTGAAAATGGGCCTTCGGTTTGCGGGCTCAGCCTCTACGTGAAGCAAAGTTTTCTACCTCAAGGTGCCATGGGATTCGGCAATAGAAATGTGATGGATAAAGCATCTTGGCAAGGTTAACCGGGGCAAAAAAAATTGAAAAGGGGGGTGCAACATAAGGACTTCCCAAGGGGTCACCCATCCTAGTACTACTCTCGCCCAAGCACGCTTAACTTCGGAGTTTTGATGGGATCCGTTGCATTATTGCTGGTATGAACGCCCCGGTCATGTTGAGGATGCAAATCCGTTATGTGTTGATAGTTCACAGTCCCAGCCCAGAGAGATGGCCCATTCAAAAGGCCCAATGGGCTTAACGACAATCTATCTGCTTCAACAACAAAGCATCCTAGCAAGACGTGATATCGACACATTGTAGGGCCCTCTAATGTCCCGCGAGTTCTGTGGTCGTCCTTTTCGCGGCTGACGACGTACGATCCGAGACAGAAAAACAACCCAAAAGCAAGAAAAGTGGCACAAAATTGATGAAAACATTCGATTTTGGGCTCCGAAAATAGGGGCAACCGAGAAAGCTTGTTGCCCC
The DNA here is from genome assembly GCA_037974665.1 of Ehretia macrophylla. Classification (NCBI taxonomy): domain Eukaryota; kingdom Viridiplantae; phylum Streptophyta; class Magnoliopsida; order Boraginales; family Ehretiaceae; genus Ehretia; species Ehretia macrophylla. The sequence goes on from CM075769.1 coordinate 72,796,042, forward strand.
TGTCGCAGAGCTCTCAGAGAGCTTTCTGACTGTATGCTGTACGTCGCGTAACTCCTTACGGATCAAAAGTTATCAGCAACGGACCGACAGCAACCTGGTCACAAGCCCCACGCCCTCGGTTTGCGGGGACAGCCTCTACGTGAAGCGAAATTGTCTTGCCCAAAGTGCCGTGGGATTCGGTAATAGAAATGTGATGGATAAAGCATCTTGGCAAGGCTAACCGGGGCAAAAAAAATTGAAAAGAGGGGTGCAACACGAGGACTTCCCAAGGGGTCACCCATCCTAGTACTACTCTCGCCCAAGCACGCTTAACTTCAGAGTTCCGATGGGATCCGGTGCATTAGTGCTAGTATGATTGTACCCATCATGTTGGGGATGCAAATCCCTTATGTGTTGACGGTTCACAGTCCCAGCCCAGAGAGATGGCCCATTCAAAAGGCCCAATGGGCTTAACGACAACCCATCCGCTTCAAGAACAAAGCATCCTTGCAAGACATGATATCGACGCGTTGTAGGGAACTCTAATGTCTTGCGAGTTCGGTTGTCGTCCTTTTCGCGACTCACGACGTACGATCCGGGGATGAAAAAATATCATAAAAACAAGAAAAGTGGCCCGAAACTAATGAAAACATTCAATTTTGGGCTCCGAAAACAGGCGCGACCGAGAAGGCTTGTTGCCTACGTCATAGAGCTCTCAGAGTGCTTTCCAATGGTACGCTGTGCACCACATAACTCCTTACAGATCAAAAGTTATCGGCATCAGAGTGGCGGAGACCTAGTCATAAACCCCGCGCCCTCAGTTTGTGGGCCCAGCCTCTACATGAAGCAAACTTGTCTTGCCCAAGGTTCCGTGGGATTTGGTAATTCAAATGTGATGGATAAGGCATCTTGGCAAGGCTAACCGGGGCATAAAAAATTGAAAAGGTGGGTACAACACGAGGACTTCCCAGCGGGTCACCCATCCTAGTTCTACTCTCGCCCAAGCATGCTTAACTTCGGAGTTCTGATGGGATCCGGTGCATTAGTGCTGGTATGATCGTACCCGTCATGTTTAGGATACAAATCCCTTATGTGTTGACGGTTCACAGTCCCAGCCTAGAGAGATGGCCCATTCAAAAGGTCCAATGGGCCTAACGACAACCCATCCACTTCAACAACAAAGCATCCCCGCAAGATGTGATATCGATGGCGTTGTAGGGCCCTGTAATGTCCCGCGAGTTCAGTTGTCGTCATTTTTGTGGCTGACGACGTACGATCCGAGACGAGAAAATAGCGCAAAAACAAGAAAAGTGGCCCGAAACTGATGAAAACATTCAATTTTGGACTCCGAAAATAGGCGCAGCTAACCAGGCTTGTTGCCCCAATCGTAGAGATCTCAGAGAGCTTTCCAACGGTATGCTGTGCGCTGCATAACTCCTTACGGATCAAAAGTTTTGGGCACCGGAGCGACAGAGACTTGGTCACAAGCCCACGGCCTCGGTTTGCGGGCCCAGCCTCTACGTGAAGCGAAATTGTCTTGCCCAAGGTGCCGTGGGATTCAGTAATAGAAATGTGATGGATAAAGCATCTTGGCAAGGCTAACCAGGGCAAAAAAAATTGAAAAGGGGGGTGCAACACGAGGACTTCCCAGGGGGTCACCCATCCTAGTACTACTCTCACCCAAGCACGCTTAACTTCGGAGTTCTGATGGGATCCGGTGCATTAGTATAAGGCCCGACCTCAATTTGCATGCGATACCTCATTTCGTGTGCCCTGACCTTGAATTGCGTGCCTTGACCTAGGTTTAATAGTCGTGTCGTGATTTACGTGCATTCATTTAGAGTTGCGTGCATTTACTTGGAATACGTGCATTCGCCTCGTAGTTGATGCCGTACCCCGTAGTGTGTGCCTTAGACCTAGGAAAACGTGCCTACACGCTAATCAATAAAACATCCTACACGAAGCACTAGACTATAGAATAATCCTACAAACTCCACTAACTAATATTTCAATCCTAAGTCAATGCACTAGAAGACAAAATTTCACCAAACACTAAACATTCTTATTCTTTATTTCTTATTCTTTTGCAAAATCCATGCACCTCAAATTCCACACTTATTATAACTTATAATACCATAATTTGAATCTGAATTTTCAGCCTTGTATAGCTCATTTGGCCGACCATATCTTGCAAGTTGACAAGCCTTTGCATAAATTAAAACATTCCAAGACAAACTATGACATAATCACTTCAAACAATGCATAGAAAACTCCAAAAAATACCCTACCATGCATGCTTATCTCGGCCTCCTCACCATTGTGTCTCCTCACAATTCAAAATGCTCAAAAGATTATGCCATTTCAGATTTTGCAAGGCCCTAAGGCCGACACACACAATTAGGTACCGGAGCGACGAATACTTGGTCACAAGCCCTATTCCCTCGGTTTGTGGGCCCAGCCTCTACGTGAAGCGAAATTGTCTTGCCCAAGGTGCCGTGGAATTCGGTAATAGAAATGCGATGGATAAAGCATCTTGGCAAAGCGAAGTTGTCTTGCCCAGAGATATGGCCCACTCAAAAGGCCCAATGGGCTTAACAACAACCCATCCGCTTCAACAACGTAGCATCCTTGCAAGACTTGATTTTGACGAGTTGTAGGGCCCTCTAATGTCCTGCTAGTTCAGTTGTCATCCTTTTCGCGGCTCGCGACGTAAGAACCGAGATGAAAAAATAGCACAAAAACAAGAAAATTGGACCGAAACAGATGAAAACTTTCAATTTTGGTCTCTGAATATAGGGGCAACAGAGACGGCTTATTGTCCCCATCGTAGAGCTCTCGGAGAGCTTTCCAACGGTATGCTGTGCGCCGTGTAACTCTTTACGGATCAAAAGTTATGGGCACTAGAGCGACAGAGACCTGGTCACAAGCCCCACGCACTCGGTTTGTGGGCCCAGCCTCTACGTGAAGCGAAATTGTCTTGCCCAAGGTGCCGTGGGATTTGGTAAAAGAAATGTGATGGATAAAGCATCCTGGCAAGGCTAATCGGGGCCAAAAAATTGAAAAGTGGGGTATAACACAAGGACTTCATAGGAGGTCACCCATCCTAGTACTACTCTAGCCCAAGCATGCTTAACTTCGGAGTACTGATGGGATCCGATGTATTAGTGCTAGTATGATCGCACCCGTCATGTTGAGGACGCAAATCCCTTATGTGATGACAGTTCACAGTCACAGCACAGAGAGATGGCCCATTCAAAAGGCCCAATGGGCTTAAGGACAACCCATCCGCTTCAACAACAAAGCATCCTCGCAAGACGTGATATCGATGCATTGTAAGGCCTTCTAATGTCCGCGAGTCCGGTTGTCGTTCTGTTAACGGCTCACGACGTACAGCCGAGAAGGCTTGCTGCCCCCGTCATAGAGCTCTCGGAGAGCACTCTAATGGTATGATGTGCGTCGCGTAACTCCTTACGGATCAAAAGTTATCGGCACCGGAGAGATGGAGACCTGGTCACAAGCCCCATGCCCTCGGTTTATGGGGCCAGCCTCTACGTTAAGTGAAATTGTCTTGCCCAAGTTGTGGTGGGATTCGGTAATAGAAATGTGATGGATAAAGTATCTTGGCAAGGCTAACCGGGGTAAAAAAAAATTGAAAAGGGGGGTGCAACACGAGGACTTCCCAGGGGGTCACCCATCCTATTACTACTCTCACCCTATCATACTTAACTTGGAGTCCTGATGGGATTTGGTGCATTAGCGTTGGTATGATCGTACCCGTCATGTTGAGGATGCAAATCCTTTATGTGTTGACGGCTTACAGTCGAAGCCTAGAGAGATGGCCTATTCAAAAGACGCAATGGGCTTAATGACAACCTATCCGCTTCAACAACAAAGCATCCTCGCAAGACGTGAAATAGACGCGTTGTAGGGCTCTCTAATGTCCTGCGAGTTTGGTTGTCGTCCTTTTCATCACTCACAACGTACGATACGAGACAGAAAAACAACACAAAACAAGAAAAGTGGCCCAAAATTGATGAAAATGCTCAATTTTGGGCTCTGAAAACATGTGCAGTCGAGAAAGCTTGCTACCCCCGTCGTAGAGCTCTCGGAGAGCTTTCCAATGGTATGTTGTGCACTGCTTAACTCCTTACGGATAAAAAGTTATAGGCACGGGATCGATGGAGACCTGGTCACAAGCCCCACGCACTCGGTTTGCGGACCCAGCTTATACGTGAAGTGAAATTGTCTTGCCAAAGGTACCGTGGGATTCGGTAACAAAAATGTGATGGATAAAGCATCTTGCCATGGCTAACCGGGGCAAAAAAAATTGTAAAAGGGGGTGCAACACGGGGACTTCCCAGGGGGTCACCCATCATAGTACTACTCTCACCCAAGCACGCTTAATTTTGGAGTTTTGATGGGATCCGGTACATTAGTGTTCGTATGATTGCACCCATCATGTTGAGGATGCAAATCCCTTATGTGGCCCGAAAAAGATGAAAATGTTCAATTTTGGGCTCCCAAAATAGGAGCAGCCGAGCAGGCTTGCTGCTGCCGTCGTAGAGCTCTCGGAGAGCTATCCAGCGGTATGTTGTGTGCTGCGTAACTCCTTACGGATCAGAAGTTATGGGCACCGTAGCGATGGAGACCTGGTCACAAGCCCCACGCCTTCGGTTGTGGGCCCAGCCTCTACTTGAAGCGAAGCTGTCTTGCCCAAGGTGCCGTGGGATTCGGTAATAGAAACGTGATGGATAAAGCATCTTGGCAAGGCTAACCGGGGCAAAAAAAATTGAAAAGGGGGGTGGAAAACGAGGACTTCCCAAGGAGTCACCACGGGATCCGGTAAATTAGTGCTTGTATGATCGCACCTGTCATGTTGAGGACGCAAATCCCTTTTGTGTTGACGGTTCACAGTCCCAGCCTAGAGAGATGGCCCATTCAAAAAGCCCAATGAGCTGAACGACAACCCATCCGCTTCAATAACAAAGCATCCTCGCAATACGTGATATCGACGCGTTCTAGGGCTCTCTAATGTCCCGCGATTTCGGTTGTCATCCTTTTCGCGGCTCACGACATACGATCCGAGATGAAAAAACAAGGCAAAAACAAGAAAAGTGGCCCAAAATTGGTGAAAATGTTCAATTTTGGGCTCCGAAAATAGGCTCAGCTAGGCTAGCTCGCTACCCCCGTCGTAGAGCTCTCGGAGAGCTTTCCAACGATTTGTTGTGTTTTGCGTAAATCCTTACGGATGAAAAGTTATGGGAACCGGAGCGACGGAGACCTGGTTACAAGCCCCACGCCCTCGGTTTGTGGGCCCAGCCTCTACGTGAAGCGAAATTGTCTTGCCCAAGGTGCTGTGGGATTCGGTAATAGAAATGCCGTGGATAAAGCATCTTGGCAAAGCGAAGTTGTCTTGCCCAGAGACATGGCCTATTCAAAAGGCCCAATGGGCATAACGACAACCCATCCGCTTCAACAACGCAGCATCCTTGTAAGACTTGATATCGACGAGTTGTAGGGCCCTCTAATGTCCCGCTAGTTCGGTTGTCGTCCTTTTCGTGGCTCGCGACGTACGATCTGAGATGAAAAAATAGCACAAAAACAAGAAAAGTGGACCAAAATAGATGAAAACATTCAATTTTGGGCTTTGAATATAGGGGCAACCGAGATGGCTTATTGCCTCCGTCGTACAGCTCTCGGAGAGCTTTCCAACGGTATGCTGTGCGCCGCGTAACTCTTTACGGATCAAAAGTTATTGGCACCGGAGCGATAGAGACCTGGTCACAAGCCCCATGCCCTCGGTTTGTGGGCCCAGCCTCTACGTGAAGCGAAATTGTCTTGCCCAAGGCGCCGTGGGATTTGGTAAAAGAAATGTGATGGATAAAGCATCTTGGCAAGGCTAACCGAGGCCAAAAAATTGAAAAGTGGGGTATAACACGAGGACTTACTAGGGGGTCACCCATCCTAGTACTACTCTGGCCCAAGCATGCTTAACTTCAGAGTATTGATGGGATTCGGTGTATTAGTGCTAGTATGATTGCACCCGTCATGTTGAGGGCACAAATCCCTTATGTGTTGACAGTTCACAGTCACAGCACAGAGAGATGGCCCATTCAAAAGGCCCAATGGGCTTAACGACAACTCATCCGCTTCAATAACAAAGCATCCTCGCAAGACGTGATATCGATGCATTGTAGGGCCTTCTAATGTCCACGAGTTCGGTTGTCGTTTTGTTTGCAGCTCACGACATAATATCCGAGACGAAAAAACATCCCAAAAAGAAGAAAAGTGGCCCGAAATTGATGAAAACGTTCAATTTTGGGCTTCAAAAATAAGCACAGCCGAGAAGGCTTGCTGCCCCCGTCACAGAGCTCTCGGAGAGCACTCTAATGGTATGTTGTACGTCGCGTAACTCCTTACTGATCAAAAGTTATCGGCACCGGAGCGACGGAGACCTGGTCACAAGCCGCACGCCCTCGGTTTGCGGGGCCAGCCTCTATGTTAAGCGAAATTGTCTTGCCCAAGTTGCCATGGGATTCAGTAATAGAAATGTGATGGATAAAGCATCTTGGCAAGGCTAACCGGGGAAAAGAAATGAAAAGGGGGTGCAACAAGAGGACTTCCCAATGGGTCACCAATCCTAGTACTTCTCTCGCCCTATCACGCTTAACTTCTAATGGGATCCAGTGCATTAGTGCCGGTATGATTGCACCCGTCATGTTGACGACGTAAATTCCTTATGTGTTGACGGTTCACATTACCAGCCCAAAGAGATGGCCTATTCAAAAGGCCCAATGGGCTTAACGACAACCCATCCGCTTCAACAACAAAGCATCCTCCCAAGACTTGAAATCGACGTGTTGTAGGGTCCTCCAATGTCCCGCGAGTTCAGTTGTCGTCCTTTTCATCGCTCACGACGTACGATTCGAGACAGAAAAATTGCTCAAAAACAAGAAAAGTGGCCCAAAACTAATGAAAACGTTCAATTTTGGGCTCCAAAAATAGGCACAGCCGAGAAGGCTTGATGCCCCCGTCGTAGAGCTCTCGGAGAGCTTTGCAACGGTATGCTGTACACCGCGTAACTCCTTACGGATCAAAAGTTATGGGCACGGGAGCGATGGAGACCATGTCACAAGCCCCACGCACTCGGTTTGCGGACCCAGCCTATACGTGAAGCGAAATTGTCTTGCCCAAGGTACCGTGGGATTCGGTAACAAAAATGTGATGGATAAAGCATCTTGCCAAAGCTAATTGGGGCAAAAAAATTGAAAAGTAGGGGTGCAACACGGGGACTTCCCAGGGGGTCACCCATCATAGTACTACTCTCGCCCAAACACGCTTAATTTTGGAATTTTGATGGGATCTGGTACATTAGTGCTGGTATGATCGCACACATCATGTTGAGGACGCAAATCCCTTATGTGGCCCAAAAAAGATGAAAATGTTCAATTTTGAGCTCCCAAAATTAGTGCAGCCGAGCAGGCTTGCTGCTCCCGTCGTAGAGTTCTCGGAGAACTATCCAACGGTATACTGTGCGCCGTGTAACTCCTTACAGATCAAAAGTTACAGGCACCGTAGCGACAGAGGCATGATCACAAGCCCCACGCCTTCGGTTTGCGGGCCCAGCCTCTACTTGAAGCGAAGTTGTCTTGCCCAAGGTGCCGTGGGATTCGGTAAGGGAAACGTGATGGATAAAGCATCTTGGAAAGGCTAACCGCGGAAAAAAAAATTGGAAAGGGGGGGTGCAATAGGAGGACTTCCCAGGGAGTCACCCATCCTAGTACTACTCTCGCCCAAGCACACCTGACTTTGGAGTTCTAATGGGATCTGGTACATTAGTGCTGGTATGATCGCACCCGTCATGTTAAGGACGCAAATCCCTTATGTGTTGACGGTTCACAGTCCCAGCCTAGAGAGATGGCCCATTCAAAAGGCCCAATGAGCTTAGCAACAACCCATCTGCTTCACTAACAAAGCATCCTTGCAAGACGTAATATCGATGCATTCTAGGGCCCTCTAATGTCCCGCGATTTCGGTTGTCATCCTTTTGAGGCTCACGACATACGATCTGAGATGGAAAAACAGTGCAAAAACAAGAAAAGTGGACCAAAATTGATGAAAACGTTCAATTTTGGGCTCCGAAAATAGGCTCAGTTGAGCTGGCTCGCTGCCCCCGTCGTAGAGCTCTCGGAGAGCTTTTCAACGATATGTTGTGCACCGCTTAAATCCTTACGGATCAAAAGTTATGGGCACCAGAGCGACGGAGACCTGGCCACAAGCCCCACGCCCTCGGTTTGTGGGCCCAGCCACTCCGTGAAGTGAAATTGTCTTGCCCAAGGTGCCGTGGGATTCGGTAATAGAAATGCAATGGATAAAGCATCTTGGCAAAGCGAAGTTGTCTTGCCCAGAGAGATGGCCCATTCAAAAGGCCTAATAGGCTCAACGACAACCCATCCACCTCAACAACGCAGCATCCTCGCAAGACGTGATATTGACGAGTTGTAGGGCCTTCTAATGTCTCGCTAGTTCGGATGTCGTCATTTTCGCGACTCGCGACGTACGATCCGAGATCGAAAAATAGCACCAAAACAAGAAAAATGGCCTAAAATAGATAAAAACATTCGATTTTGGACTCTAAAAACAGGTGCAACCAAGAAGGCTTATTGCCCCCGTCGTAGAGCTCTCGGAGTGCTTTCCAACAGCATGCTGTACGCCTTGTAACTCTTTACGGATCAAAAGTTATGGGCATCAGAGCAACAGAGACCTGGTCACAAGCCCCACGCCCTCGGTTTATAGGCCCAGCCTCTACGTGAAGCAAAATTGTCTTGCCCAAGGTGCCGTGGGATTCCGTAAAAGAAATGTGATGGATAAAGCATCTTGGCAGGGCTAACCGGGGCCAAAAAATGGAAAAATGGTGTATAACACGAGGACTTCCTAAGGGGTCACCCATCCTAGTACTACTCTTGTCCAAGCACGCTTAACTTCGGAGTACTAATGTGATCCGGTGTATTAGTGCTGGTATGATCGCACCCATCATGTTGAGGACGCAAATCCCTTATGTGTTGACAGTTCACAGTCACAACATAGAGATATGGCCCATTCAAAAGGCCCAATTGGCTTAACGACAACTCATCCGCTTCAACAACAAAGCTTCCTCACAAGACGTGATATCGACACGTTGTAGGGCCCTCTAATGTCCCACAAGTACGGTTGTCGTCCTTTTTGCGGCTCGCGACGTATGATCTAAGATGGAAAAATAGCACAAAAACAAGAAAAGTGGCCCAAAACTGATGAAAACATTCAATTTTGGGCTATGAAAATAGGTGTAGTCTAGCAGGTTTGCTACCCCCGTCATAGAGCTCTCGGAGGGTTTTCCAACAGTATGCTGTGTGCCGCGTAATTCCTTACGGATCAAAAGTTATGGGCACCGGAGCGACGGAGACCGGGTCACAAGCCCCACACCCTCAGTTTGCAGGCCCAGCCTCAACGTTAAGCGAAGTTGTCTTTCCCAATGTGCCGTGGGATTCGGTAATAGAAATGTGATGGATAAAGCTTCTTGGCAAGGCCAACCGGGGCCAAAAAATTTAAAAAGTGGGGGGGTGCAACACGAGGACTTCCCAGGGGTCAACCATCCTAGTACTACTCTTGCCCACGCACGTTTAACTTCGGAGTTCTGATGGGATTTGGTGTATTAGTGCTGGTATAATCGCACCCGTCATGTTGAGGATGCAAATCCCTTATATGTTGACGGTTCACAGGATCAGCCTAGAGAGATGGCCCATTCAAAAGGCCCAATAGGCTTAACGACAACCTATCCGCTTCAACAACAAAGCATCCCTGCAAGACGAGGTATTGACGCATTGTAGGGCCCTCTATTGTCCGGCGAGTTCGGTTGTCGTCCTTTTTGTGGCTCACGAAAGTACTATTCGAGATGGAAAAATAGCGCAAAAAAGAGAAAAGTGGCCCGAAACTGATGAAAATGTTCAATTTTGGGCTCCAAAAATAGGCGCAACTGAGTAGGCTTGCTTCCCTCTTCGTAGAGCTCTCGACGAGCTTTCCAACGATATGATGTGCGCCACGTAACTCCTTATTGATCAAAAGTTATGGGCCCCGGAGCGACGGAGACCTGGTCACAAGCCCCACGCCCTCGGTTTGCGGGCTCAGCCTCTACGTGAAGTGAAGTTTTCTTGCCCAAGGTGCCGTGGGATTGGATAATAGAAATGTGATGGATAAAGCATCTTGGCAAGGCTAACAGGGGAAAAAAATTTAAAAGGGGGGTGCAACACAAGGACTTCCCAGGGGGTCACGCATCTTGGAACTACTCTCGCCCAAGCACGCTTAACTTCCGAGTTCTAATGGGATCAGGTGCATTAGTGCTGGTATAATCACACCCGTCATGTTGAGGACGTAAATCCCTTATATGTTGACGGTTCACAGTCCTAGCCCTGAGAGATGGCCTATTCAAAAGGCCCAATCGGCTTAACGACAACCCATCCACTTCAACAACAACGCATCCGCGCAAGTCGTAATATCAACGCTTTCTAGGGCCCTTTAATGTCCCGCGAGTTCAGTTTTTGTCCTTTTTGCGGCTCACGATGTACGATCTGAGAAGGAAAAACACCGTAAAAACACAAAAAGTGGCCCGAAACTAATGAACACATTCAATTTTGGGCTTCGAAAATAGGCGCAGTCTAGCAGGCTTGCTGCCTTCGTCGTATAGCTCTCAGAGAGCTTTCCAACGGTATGCTGTGTGCCGCTTAACTCCTTACGGATCCAAAGTTATGGCACCAGAGCGACGAAGACCTGGTCATAAGCCCCACGCCCTCGTTTTGCGGGCCCAGCCTCTACGTTAAGCAAAATTGTCTTGCCCAAGGTGCCGTGGGATTCGGTAATAGAAATGTGATAGATAAAGCATCTTGGCAAGGCTAACCGAGGCAAAATAAATTGAAAAGGGGGGTGCAACACAAGGACTTCCTAGGGGGTCACCCATCTTAGTACATCCCTTCCCCAAGCACGCTTAACTTCAGAGTTCTAATGGGATTCAGTACTTTAGTGCTGGTATGATTGCACCCGTCATGTTGAGGATGCAAATCCCTGATGTGTTGACAGTTCACAGTCCCAGCCTAGAGAGATGGCCCATTCAAAAGGCCCAATGGGCTTAACGACAACCTATCTGCTTCAACAACGCAGTATCCACGCAATACGTGATATCGACGCATTGTAGGGACTTCTAATATCCCTCGCGTTCGGTTGTCGTCCTTTTCGCGGCCCATGACGTAAGATCCTGAATAGAAAAACAGCGCAAAAACGTTCCATTTTGGGCTCTGAAAAATAGTCGTAGCCGAGTTGCCTTGCCACCCCCATCTTAGAGCTCTCGGAGTGCTTTCCAATGGTATGATTTGCACTGTGTAACTCCTTACGGATCATAAGTTATAGGCACCGGAGCGATGGAGACCTAGTCACAAGCCCCACGTACTCGGTTTGCCGGCCCAGCATCTACGTGAAGCGAAATTGTCTTGCCCAAGGTGCCATAGGATTCAGTAATAGAAATGTGATGGATAAAGCATCCTGGCAAGGCAAACCGGGGCCAAAAAATTGAAAAGGGGGGTGCAACACGAGGACTTCCCAGGGGTCACCCATCCTAGTACTACTGTCACCCAAGCACTCTTAACTTCGGATTTCTGGTGGGATCCGGTGCATTAATGCTGGTATGATCGCACCCATCATGTTGGGGACACAAATCCCATATGTGTTGACGGTTCACAGTCCCAGCCCAGAGAGATGGCCCACTCAAAAGGCCCAATGGGCTTAACGACAACCCATCCGCTTCAACAACAAAGCTTCCTCGCAAGATGTGATTTGGACGCATTGTAGGGCCCTCTAATGTCCCGCCAGTTCAATTGTCGTCCTTTTCACAGCTCATGACGTACGATCCGAGACGGATAAATAGCGCAAAAACAAGAAAAGTAGCCCAACACTGAGGAAAACGTTCAATTTTGGGCTACAAAAATAGGCACAACCTAGCAGGCTCACTACCCTCATCGTAGAGCTCTTAGAGAGCTTTCCAACAGTATGTTGTGCACCACATAACTCCTTACGGATCAAAAGTTATGGGCACCGGAGCGACGAAGACTTGGTCGCAAGTCCCATGCCCTCGATTTGCGGGCCCAGACTCTACATGAAGCGAAATTGTCTTGCCCAAGGTGCCGTGGGATTCGGTAATAGAAATGTGATGGATAAAGCATCTTGGCAAGGCTAACCGGGGCAAAAAAAAATTGAAAAGGGGGGTGCAACACGAGGACTTCCCAGGGGGTTACCCATTCTAGTACTACTCTAGCCCAGGCATGCTTAACTTCGGAGTTCGGATGGGATCTAGTGCATTAGTACTGGTATGTTCACACCCGCCATGTTGAGGACGCAAATCCCTTATGTGTTGACGGTTCACAGTCCCAACCCAGAGAGATGGCCCATTCAAAAGGCCCAATGGGCTTAACGATAACCCATCCGCTTCAACAACAAAGCATTCTCATAAGATGTGATATCGACGCGTTGTAGGGCCCTCTAATGTCCAGTGAGTTTAGTTGTCGTCCTTTTCACGGCTTGGGACGTATGATCTGAGAGGGAAAAATAGCTCAAAAACAAGTAGAGTGGCCCAAAACTGATGAAAACGTTCTATTTTGGACTTCGAAAATAGGCACAGACAACAATGCTTGCTGCCCCCGTCGTAGAGCTCTTGGAGAGCTTTGCAACGGTATGTTGTGCACCGTGTAACTCCTTACAGATCAAAAGTTATGAGCATGGGAGCGATGGAGACCTGGTCACAAGCCCCATGCACTCGGTTTGCGGACCCAGCCTATACGTGAAGCGAAATTGTCTTGCCCAGGGTACCATGGGATTCGGTAACAGAAATGTGATGGATAAAGCATCTTGCCAAGGCTAACCGGGGCAAAAAAATTGAAAAGGGGGGTGCAACACGGGGACTTCCTAGGGGGTCACCCATCATAGTACTACTCTCGCCCAAACACGCTTAATTTTGGAGTTTTGATGGGATCCAGTACATTAGTGTTGGTATGATCGCACCCGTCATGTTGAGGACGCAAATCCCTTATGTGGTCCAAAAAAGATGAAAATGTTCAATTTTGGGCTCCCAAAATAGGCGCAGCTGAGCAGGCTTGTTGCTCCCGTCGTAGAGCTCTCGGAGAGCTATCCAACGGTATGTTGTGCGCCGCGTAACTCCTTACGGATCAAAAGTTATGGGCACCGTTGCGACAGAGACCTGGTCACAAGCCCCACGCCTTCGGTTTGCGGGCCCAGCCTCTACTTGAAGCGAAGTTGTCTTGCCCAAGATACCGTAGGATTCAATAATAGAAATGTGATGGATAAAGCATCTTGGCAAGGCTAACCGGGGCAAAAAAAATTGAAATGGGGGGTACAACATGAGGGCTTCCCAGGGAGTCACCCATCCTAGTACTACTCTCGCCCAAGCACGCTTGACTTTGGAGTTCTGATGGGATCCGGTACATTAGTGCTGGTATGATAGCACCCGTCATGTTGAGTATGCAAATCCCTTATGTTTTGATGGTTCATAGTCCCAGCCTAGAGAGATGGTGTCACGCCCCAACACGGCCAATAAAGACTAGGGTGTGATCTAACATTCAAGTCATATCACATACTTAACTGTTTATGAAGATTTAACACTTAACGTTTTGGCCTAAAATCCAAAATTTTCAAAAACTGGCAGCATAACGGCTATAATTGGGCTCTTTGGTTTGACCTAATTCTCTAAATGCCTCAAAATTTACCATCTCAAATTCATTTCCAACTAAGATTACTATTTATCATCAATTGAAACGCCTACTAACTATCTCGATGTTACGTTTGATTAATAACCTAGCATGATACTATGTCTCGTTTGTTTGTTAAACCTCGTTACAAAAATACCTGTTGATCTTAGCTTAATAGCGAGTACCTGCTTAAGATTTGGTTGGTTCATTTACTTAGCCCTTACCTAATACTTCATAATCCTATTATGGGTACTAGCAGTAATAATAGCAAAATGACCATAGTAGTGTCTAGTGTCTGTCTAGTAAATATCAGTACAACCCAAAATTAGACCCCAAATTACAACGGGGGTCTCTTACATTACAAACATTGAGCAACATAAAAAGAAATAGTCTTCAGGTAGCATAGTTCACAAATAGCCATAACCACGCAAAGCACATAGGACAAGCAATCACTCCAAGGAATCATCGTTAGGCACATCATCCTCAGGTACCTGTTCTTGATCTTCTTCACCTGAGATGATAAAAGAGGGTAAGTCCTTATGAACTCAGCGAGGGGGAACGAGAAATAGGTTTCGAAACTCATTTTCCGGTTCAACTTATGAAAATCCTTTTGCAAGCATGAATATAACACAATTAAGTACATAACAATAATCTAAAGTAAAGGAACACAATTACCAATTTTTCCTCCCCGAGGTCCTCTAGGAACCAAGCGAGAGTACTTATACACATAGTGAAAAGGATATGGTGAGCTTTTGCTCTCAGTTGTTGCGGCCGACTTCAAATCATCCCCTCATCACGCCAAGTGGGTGTACTCCGGATGTACCCCGAAATTCTACGACCCAACTCTCCGAGGAAGTTTAGCCCCCAAGCGAGAAAGGGAATTGGACAATAGTAGTCACGGTTGCACCGGCAAGCCCGATGCTGCCCGGTGTGCGTGAACGCTACCACGCCAGAATGAAAGGTTGCAACCTTGTATGCAATGCACATTTATGACATTTAATATATCACATTAGGAGGACAACAAAGTAGGTTGTCTCCGGACAGTCATAAGATTGCACATTGACAAGTAAACAAGCGAGGCACGAATAGACAAGTAATTTCACTTGAAACGCATATGGAGTTATATGAACATTAAACGGGCAGCCATGTAACGCATGTAAATCAGGTCATATAACTCATTTCAACGTCCACAAAATCAAATAATAAGATTATTCAACATGCAACAACAATCTACGTGGTTCGGATGCAAGAAAGGCCTATTTGTCAACATGCAACGAATCAAAATCACATTTAGGGCTATAAGGCAACTATGGGCAGCCTACTAAACATATAATTTCACTCAATATTCAAAGGACCAACACTTAGCAAGTTCGCCTAGTCACTAGGGTTTCCATTTCGTGCTTACCCGTGCGATTAAGCCCCAAGTCAACTCAAAGTCAATATCAAGCCATACATCAATTAATTCAAACATCCCCAAGTATTAAAAACAGTCCACACAACATCCCAAAGCCACAATCCCAAGCATTTAATTCAACAAGAGAAGTTACAATTTTTCGAAGCATAACACTAAGTGAAACCCTTACTGCAATAGGCTATTTTCTCACAATCATTAAGACAAGAAAAAAATATCCAATTCTAGTGAATAAGATTTCAAATTAAAGCTTAAGAAGTGAACTAAAATTAGAAACAAACCTTGCATCATTTGAAGTTCGAGATCAATAGTTATAGCCAAAACAGTGGGATAGCACAAAACTGTCCAGATTTGCACACATTTCAATAATTGACATTTTTGAGGTCCTTAGGGTCAGATTTAGCCTTAGTCCATTTCTGACAAAAATGTCCAGAACTGAAAAATATAACAGCAAAAAAAATTTCATGCATTTTAGACATCATTTACTAAGTCAAAACTGGTTCGTTCCACAAGGTCAGTGCATCTGCCAAAACCTGCTTCATTTTTCCCAGACTTCCAGATTTGGACACATTTTAATGATTTGCCAATTTTAGGACCTTAGAGTCAAAATAAGCTTTGGCCTATTTCTTCGAAAAATGTTTAAAACTGGAAAAACTAGTTACCTACCAATTTTCATGCATTTTAAACATCATTTGCCTAGCCAAACTCACCTCGCAACAACAAGACAGAGAGCTGTCATCAAACCCGATTTCATCTATCATCATCTTCAAGCCAAAATCTTGCCATGCATGGTAGTAAAAGCTTATGAACACACATATAACTCAAGTACATAAGCAAAGAAATACATTTAAGAGCATGCATGTGGATTTTTGAAGGATTTTCAAAAGGTTTTAGCCCTCACCTTAGCAAATCAACAAGAAGATGCACAAAACTTTGATGAAGCACAAGATTTGTTCTTTTCCTTGCCTAGCCAAGACTCCACCCATTTTTTCTCAATTTTCCTAGCTTAGTGACAAAGTTCTTAGTAGGTGTATGAGGTTAGAACAAGAAGAAAAGAAATGGAAGCTAGGAAACTCACCTGAACCGAAATGGAAGTTCAAAGAGCTTGCATGTGTGTTTCTTGCATCCTAGCTTGTTTAATCGAGTTTCTTAGCTTCTAGCTTGCCTTGATGAACCTTGTAATGATGAAGATGAGCTATGGGGTGTATGAACTCAGCCAAAACCGAGATTGAGAGAGAAGAATGAGAGGGAGAGAGAGAAATGTGAGGAGAGTGAGAGAAATGAGAGAAAATAGAAGCTTTTGCTATTGTTGATGCAAATGTTAGCCTTGGGCATGCAAAAATCAGATTTGTGTCTCCAAGAAGCACAATTTGAATCATCCTAGCATGGGCATATGCATGTGTCGAGATTTTGGGTGCATTGGGTAGGGTTTTGGGTTAATTTTTATGCATTTTGTGTCATAGAATTGTCATAGGAATGTTGGGAATTTAGGGAATCTAGGTAGAATAAAATATAGGAATGTTTGTTGATGAGTTCAATTATGAATAGAATAATAGATAGTGGAATTGTAGGAATAGTTTAGTATTATTTTATTATTAGTGGAGTTTGTAGAGAATTTGAATTAGGAATATAATATTGGTTAGTGGATTGTGTAGGATTATTTTAGTGTCTAGTGCTTTGTGTAGGATTCTTTCTTGATTAACGTGGTGGCACGGATTCCTAGGTCTAGGGCACGAATTACAAGGTAGACATGAACTACGAGGTAAGACACGAACTTCAAGACTAATACACGTACTTCAAGATAAATGCACGGATTTCAATACAAATGCACGCAACCCTAGGTAAATGTACGTAAACCAATACAAGGCACGTAATTCAATGCAATGCATGTAAATCGAGGTACGACTCTTAAACCTAGGTTAAGACACGCAATACAAGGTTAGGGCATACAAAACGAGATAATGCACGCAATTCAAAGTTGGGGCACGTAAGTCGAGGATTAGGGCACATAATTCTAGGTCAAGGCACGAATGACGAGGCATGCACGAAAACCAAGACAAGGCACATAATCCAAGGTCAGTCATATCATTCTTACTCTATGGCACGCAAATCAAGGTAACACACGTTATTCAAGGTCGGGCCTCACAAATGGCTCATTCAAAAGGCCCAATGAGCTTAACGACAACCCATCCGCTTCAATAACAAAGCATCCTCGCAAGACGTGATATCGATGCATTCTAGGGCCCTCTAATGTCCCGCGATTTCAGTTGTCATCCTTTTCGCGGCTCACGACATACGATCCGAGACTGACAAACAGTGAAAAAACAAGAAAAGTGGTCCAAAATTGATGAAAATGCTTGATTTTGGGCTCCAAAAATAGGCTCAGCATAGCTGGCTCGCTGCCCCCGTTGTAGAGCTCTCGGAGAACTTTCCAACGATATGTTGTGCACTGCGTAAATCCTTATGGATCAAAAGTTATGGGCACCGGAACGACGGAGACTTGTTCATAAGCCCCACGCCCTCGGTTTGTGGGCCCAGCCTCTACGTGAAGCGAAATTGTCTTGCCTAAGGTGCCGTGGGATTCGGTGAAAGAAATGTGATGGATAAAGCATCTTGGCAAGGCTAACAGGGGCCAAAAAATTAAAAAGTGGGGTGCACCACGAGGACTCTCCAGGGGGTCCCCCATCCTACTACTCCACTCGCCCAAGCACACTTACCTTCGGAGTTCTGATGGGATCCGGTGCATTAGTGCTGGTATGATTGCACCCGTCATGTTGAGGACGCAAATCTCTAATGTGTTGACGGTTAACAGTCCCAACCTAGAGATATGGCCCATTCAAAAGGCCCAATGGGCTTAACGATAACCCGTCCACTTCAACAACGCAGTATCCTCACAAGACGTGATATTGATGCGTTACGTGATATTGACGCGTTGTAGGGCCTTCTAATGTCCCGAGACGTGATATTGATGCGTTGTACGATCCAGGACCGAAAAACAGCGCAAAACAAGAAAAATGGCCCGAAACTTATGAATACGTTCCATTTTTGGATCCGAAAATAGGTGCAGCCGAACAGGCTTGCTACCCCCATCGTAAAGCTCTCAGAGTGCTTTTCAACGGTATGCTGTGCACTGCGTAACTCCTTACGGATCAAAAGTTATGGGCACCGGAGCGATAGAGACCTGGTCAAATGCTCCACGCACACGGTTTGCTGGCCCAGCCTCTACGTGAAGTGAAATTGTCTTGCCCAAGGTGCCGTGAGATTCAGTAATAGAAATGTGATGGATAAAGCATCTTGGCAAGGCTAACCGGGACAAAAAAAAATGAAATGGGGGGTGCAACACGAGGACTTCCCACGGTGTCAACCATCCTAGTACTACTCTCGCTCAAGCACGCTTAATTTTGGAATTTTGATGGGATCTGGTGCATTAGTGCTGGTATGATCGCACCAGTCAAGTTGAGGACACAAATCCCTTATGTGTTGACAGTTCACAGTCCCATCCCAGGGAGATGGCCCATTCAAAAAGCCCAATAGGCTAAACGACAACCCATCCCCTTCAACAACGTAGCATCCTCGCAAGACATGATATCGACGCGTTGTAGGGCCCTCCAATGTACCGCAAGTTCGGTTGTCGTCCTTTTCGCGCCTCACGTTGTACGATCTGAGATGAATAAACAGGGCAAAAAAGAGAAGAGTAGCCCATAACTAATGAAAATGTTCAATTTTGGGCTCCGAAAATAGGTGCAGCCAAGCAGGCTTCCTGCTCTCAAGGTAGAGCTCTCGAAGAGCTTTCCAACGGTATGCAGTGCGCCACGTAACTCCTTACTGATCAAAAGTTATGGGCACCGTAGCGGCGGAGACCGGGTCACAAGCCCTACACCTTCAGTTTGCGGGCCCAACCTCTATTTGAAGCGAAGTTGTCTTGCCAAGGTGCCGTGGGATTTGGTAATAGAAACGTGATGGACAAAGCATCTTGGCAAGGCTAACCGGGCCAAACAAAATTGAAAAGGGGGGTGCAACATGAGGACTTCCCAAAGGGCCACCCATCCTAGTACTACTCTCGCCGAAGCACGCTTAACTTCGGAGTTCTGATGGGATCCGGTGCATTTGTATTGGTATGATCGCACTCATCATTTTGAGGACGCAAATCCTTATGTGTTGATAGTTTACAGTCCCAGCCCAGAGAGATGACCTATTTAAAAGGCCCATTGGGCTGAACGATAACCCATCCGCTTCAACAATGCAGCATCCTCGCAAGACGTGATATCGACGTGTTGTAGGGCCCTCTAATGTCCCGCAAGTTCGGTTGTCTTCCTTTTTGCGGCTCACGATGTACGATCCGGGATGGAAAAATAGTGCAAAAACAAGAAAAGTGACCCAAAAATGATGAAAACGTTCGATTTTAGGCTCTAAAAATAGGCGCAGTTGAGAAGGCTTGTTGCCCTCGTTGTAGAGCTCTCGAATAGCTTTCCAACGGTATGCTATGCACCGCGGAACTCTTTACGGATCAAAAGGTATGGGCACCAGAGCAACAGAGACCTGGCCACAAGCCCCACGCCCTCGGTTTGTGGGCCCAGCCTCTACGTGAAGCGAAATTGTCTTGCCCAAGGTGCTGTGGGATTCGGTAAAAGAAATATGATGGATAAAGCATCTTGGCAAGGCTAACAGGGGCCAAAAAATTGAAAAGTGAGGTGTAACACGAGGACTTCCTAGGAGGTCACCCATCCAAGTACTACTCACGCCCAAGCACTCTTAACTTCGGAGTACTGATTGGATCCGGTGTATTAGTGCTGGTATAATCGTACCCGTCATGTTGAGGACGCAAATCCCTTATGTGTTAATGGTTCACTATCACAGCCCAGAGTGATGGCCTATTCAAAAGGCCCAATGGGCTTAACAACAACCCATCCACTTCAACAACAAAGCATCCTTGCAAGACTTGATATCGACACGTTGTAGGGCCCTCTAATGTCCCGCGAGTTCAGTTGTTGCCCTTTTCGCAGCTTAAGAAGTACGATCCGAGATGAAAAATAGGGCAAAAAAGAGAAAAGTGGCCCGAAGCTGATGAAAATGTTCAATTTTGGGCTCCGAAAATAGGCACAGCCAAGCAGGCTTCCTGCTCTCAAGGTAGATCTCTCGAAGAGCTTTCCAACGGTATGCTGTGCGCCGCGTAACTCCATACTAATCAGAAGTTATGGGCACCGTAGCGACGGAGACCTGGTCACAAGCCCCACACCTTCGGTTTGCGGGCCCAGCCTCTATTCGAAGTGAAATTGTCTTGTCCAAGGTGTCGTGGGATTCAGTAATAGAAATGTGATGGATAAAGCATCTAGGCAAGGCTAACCGGGGCAAAAAAATTAGAAAAGTGGGTACAACACGAGGACTTCCTCGGGGGTTACCCATCGTAATACTTCTCTCGCCCAAGCACGCTTAACTTCGCAGTTCTGATGGGATCCAGTGCATTAGTACTGGTATTATCGTACCCGTCATATTGAGGACACAAATCCCTTATGTGTTGTCGGTTCACAGTCCTAGCCCAGAGAGATGTCCCATTCAAAAGGCCCAATAGGCTTAACGACAACCTATCCGCTTCAACAACGCAGCATCCTCGCAAGACGTGATATCGACGTGTTGTAGGGCCCTATAATGTCCGGCGAGTTGTGCAAATAGACGCAGCCGAGAAGGCTTGCTACCCTCGTTGTAGAGCTCTCGGAGAGCTTTCCAACGGTATGTTGTGCGCCGCGTAACTCTTTACGGATCAAAAGGTATGGGCACCAGAGTGACAAAGACTTGTTCATAAGCCCCACGCCCTCGGTTTGTGGGCCCAGCCTCTACGTGAAGCGAAATTGTCTTGCCTAAGGTGCCGTGGGATTCGGTGAAAGAAATGTGATGGATAAAGCATCTTGGCAAGGCTAACAGGGGCCAAAAAATTAAAAAGTGGGGTGCAACACGAGGACTTCCCAGGGGGTCACCCATCCTAGTACTACTCTCGCTCAAGCACGCTTAACTTCGGAGTACTGATTGGATCCGGTATATTAGTGCTGGTATGATCGCACCCGTCATGTTGAGGACGCAAATTCCTTATGTGTTGACAGTTTACAATCCCAGAACAGAGAGATGGCCTATTCAAAAGGCTCAATGGGCTTAACAACAACCCATCCGCGTCAACAACAAAGCATCCTTGCAAGACTTGATATCGAGACATTGTAGCGCCCTCTAATATCCCACGAGTTAGGTTGTCGTCCTTTTTGCGGCTCGCGACGTACAATCTGGGACTGAAAAACAGCGCAAAAACCAGAAAAGTGGCCCAAAACTGATGAAAACATTCAGTTTTGCCCTATAAAAACAGGCATAGTCTAGTAGGCTCACTACCCCCGTCGTAGAGCTCTTAGAGAGCTTTCCAATGGTATGCTGTGCGCCGCGTAATTCCTTACAGATCAAAAGTTATGGACACCGGGGCGACGGAGACCTGGTCACAAGCCCCACTCCCTTGGTTTGCAGGCCAAGCCTCTACGTTTGTGAAGGTGTCTTTCCCAAGGTGCCGTGGGATTCTGTAATAGAAATGTGATAGATAAAGAATTTTGGCAAGGCTAACCGAGGCAAAAAGAATTGAAAAGGGTTGTACGACACGAGGACTTCCCAGGGGGTCACCCATCCTAGTACTAGTCTCGTCCAAGCACGCTTAATTTCGGTGTTCTGATGGGATCTGGTGCATTAATGCTGGTATGATCTCACCTGTCATGTTCAGGAATCAATTCCCTTATGTGTTGACAGTTCATAGTCCCAGCCCAGAGAGGTGGCCCAATCAAAAGGCGTAATGGGCTTAATGACAACCCATCCGCTTCAACAACACAGCATCCTCACAAGACGTGATATTGACAAGTTGTAGGGCCCTCTAATGTCCCGCTAGTTCAGTTGTAGTCCTTTTCGCAGCTCGCGACGTACGATCCGAGACTGAAAAATAGCACAAAAATTAGAAAAGTGGCCCAAAACAGATGAAAACTTTCGATTTTGGGCTCTGAAAACTAGCGCAGCCGAGCAGGCTTATTACCCCTATCGTAGAAGTCTCGGAGAGCTTTCCAACAGCATGCTGTGCGCCACGTAACTCTTTACGGATCAAAAGTTATGAGCACCGGAGTGACAGAGACCTGGTCACATGCCTCACGCCCTCGGTTTATGGGCCCAACCTCTACGTGAAGCGAAATTGTCTTGCCCAAGGTGCCGTGGAATTCGGTAAAAGAAATGTGATGGATAAAACATCTTGGCAAGGCTAACCGTGGCCAAAAAATTGAAAAGCGGGGTATAACACGAGGGCTTCCTAGGGGGTCACCCATCCTAGTACTACTCTCGCCCAAGCACTCTTAACTTCTGAGTACTAATGGGATCCGGTGTATTACTGCTGGTATGATTGCACCCGTCATGTTGAGGACGCAAATCCCTTATGTGTTGACAGTTCACAGTCATAGCATAGAGAAATGGCCCATTCAAATTGCCCAATGTGCTTAACGACAAC
The DNA here is from genome assembly GCA_037974665.1 of Ehretia macrophylla. Classification (NCBI taxonomy): domain Eukaryota; kingdom Viridiplantae; phylum Streptophyta; class Magnoliopsida; order Boraginales; family Ehretiaceae; genus Ehretia; species Ehretia macrophylla. The sequence goes on from CM075769.1 coordinate 72,818,729, forward strand.
CCATTCACTTCAACAACATAGCATCCTCGCAAGTCGTGATATCGACGCATTGTAGGGCCCTCTAATGTCCCACGAGTTCGGTTGTCGTGCTTTTCATGGTTCGCGACGTACGATCTGAGTCGCAAAAACAGCACAAAAACAAGAAAAGTGGCCAAAAACTGATGAAAACATTCAATTTTGGGCTATGAAAACAAGCGTAGTCTAGCAGGCTCGCTACCCCCGTCGTAGAGCTCTCAGAGAGTTTTCCAACGGTATGCTGTGCGCCGTGTAATTCCTTACGGATCAAAAGTTATGGTCACCAGAGCGAGAAAGACTTGGTCACAAGCCCCACGCCTTCGGTTTGCAGGCCCTGCCTCTACGTTAAGAGAAGTTGTCTTTCCCAAGGTGCCGTTGACTTTGGTAGTAGAAATGTGATGGATAAAGCTTCTTGGCAAGGCTAACCGGGGCCAAAAAATTAAAAAAAAAGGGGTGCAACATGAGGACTTCCCACGGGGTCAACCATCCTAGTACTACTCTTGCCCAAGCACGCTTAACTTTGGAGTACTGATGGGATCCGGTGTATTACTGCTGGTATGATTGCACCCATCATGTTGAGGACGCAAATCCCTTATGTGTTGGCAGTTCATAGTCACAGCACAGAGAGATGGCTCATTCAAAAGGCCCAATGGGCTTAACAACAACCCATTCGCTTCAACAACATAGCATCCTCGCAAGTCATGATATCGACGCATTGTAAGGCTCTCTAATGTCCCACGAGTTCGGTTGTCGTCCTTTTCGTGGCTCGCGACGTACGATCTGAGACGGAAAAACAGCACAAAAACAAGAAAAGTGGCCCAAAAGTGATGAAAACATGCAACTTTGGGCTATGAAAATAGGTGTAGTCTAGCAGGCTCGCTACCCTCGTCGTAGAACTCTCAGAGAGTTTTCCAACGGTGTGCTGTGCACCTCATAATTCTTTACGGATCAAAAGTTAGGGGCACCGAAGCGATGGAGACTTGGTCACAAGCCCCACGCCCTCGGCTTGCAGGGCCAGCCTCTACGGTAAAAGAAGTTGTCTTTCCCAATGTGCCGTGGGATTCGATAATAGAAATGTAATGGATAAAGCATCTTGACAAGGCTAACCGTGGCCAAAAAATTAAAAATGGGGGTGCAACACGAGGACTTCTCAGGGGGTCAACCATCCCAGTACTACTCTCGCCCAAGCACGATTAACTTCGGAGTTCTGATGGGATCCGGTATATTAGTGCTGGTATGATCGTACCCGTCATATTGAGGATGCAAATCCCTTATGTGTTGACGGTTCACAGTCTTAGCCCAGAGAGATGGCCTATTCAAAAGGCCCAATGGGCTTAACGATAACCCATCCGCTTCAACAACAAAGCATCCCCGCAAGACGAGGTATCGACGTGTTGTAGGGCCCTCTATTGTCTGCGAGTTCGGTTGTCATCCTTCTCGCGGCTCACGAAAGTACGATTTGACACGGAAAAACAACGCAAAAAGGCAAAAAGTGGCCCGAAACTGATGAAAACGTTAGATTTTGGACTCCGAAAATTGGCGCAGTTGAGCAGGCTTGCTTCCCCTTTCGTGGAGCTCGCGAAGAACTTTCCAACGATATGTTGTGTGCTTCATAACTCCTTACTGATCAAAAGTTATGGGCACTGGAGCGACGGAGACTTGGTCACAAGCCCCACGCCCTCGGTTTGCAGGCTCAGCTGCTACGTGAAGCGAAGTTGCCTTGCTCGAGGTGCCGTGGGATTCGATAATAGAAATGTGATGGATAAAGCATCTTGGCAAGGCGAACCGAGGCAAAAAAAATTGAAAAGGGGGGTGCAACACGAGGACTTCCCAGGGGGGTCACGCATCCTAGAATTACTCTCGCCCAAGCACGCTTAACTTCCAAGTTCTGATGGGATCCGGTGCATTAGTGCTGGTATAATAGCACCCGTCATGTTGAGGATGCAAATCCCTTATATGTTGATGGTTCACAGTCCCAACCCCGAGAGATGGCCCGTTCAGAAGGCCCAATCAGCTTAACAACAACCCATCCGCTTCAACAACAAGGCATCCTCGCAAGTCATGATATCGACGCATTCTAGGGCCCTCTAATGTCCCGCGAGTTAAGTTATCGTCCTTTTTACGGCTCACGACGTACGATCCGAGACGAAAAAACACCGTAAAAACACAAAAAATGGCCCAAAATTGATGAAAACATTCGACTTTGGGATCCAAAAATAGGCGCAGTCCAGCAGGCTCACTGCCCTCGTCGTAGAGCTCTCGTAGAGCTTTCCAACGGTATGCCGTGCGGCACGTAACTCCTTACGGATCCAAAGTTACGGGTACCAAAGCGTCGGAGACTTGGTCACAAGCCCCACGCCCTAGATTTGTGGGCCCAGCATCTACATTAAGTGAACTTGTCTTGCCCAAGGGGTTGTGGGATTCAGTAATAGAAATATGATGGATAAAGCATCATGGCAAGGCTAACCGGGGCAAAAAAAATTGAAAAGGGGGGTACAACACGAGGATTTCCAAGGGGGTCACCTATCCTAGTACTATTCTCGCCCAAACACGCTTAACTTCGGAGTTCTGATGGGATCCAGAGCATTAGTGCTGGTATGATCGCACCCGTCATGTCGAGGATGCAAATCCCTTATGTGTTGACGGTTCACTGTCCCAGCCAAGAGAGATGGCCTACTCAAAAGGCCCAATGGTCTTAACGACAACCTATCCGCTTCAACAACGCAACATCCACGAAAGACGTGATATCGACGCATTGTAGGGACTTCTAATATCCCTCGCGTTCGGTTGTCGTCCTTTTTGCGGCCCACGACGTAAGATCCTGAATAGAAAAACAGCGCAAAAACCAAAAAAATGGCCCAAAACTGATATAAACGTTCCATTTTGGGCTCTAAAAAATAGTCGTAGCAGAGTAGCCTTGCTACCCACGTCGTAGAGCTCTCAGAGTGCTTTCCAACCGTACGATGTGCACCGCGTAACTCCTTATGGATCAAAAGTTATCGTCACCGGAGCGATGGAAATCTAGTTATAAGCCCCACGCACTCGGTTTGCCGGCCCGGCATCTACGTGAAGTGAAGTTGTCTTGCCCAAGGTACTATGGGATTCGATAAAAGAAATGTTATGGATAAAGCATCTTGGCAAGGCTAACCGGGGCTAAAAAAATTGAAAAGGGGTGTGCAACATGAGGACTTCCCAGGGGTCACCCATCCTAGTACTACTCTCACCCAAGCATGCTTAACTTCGGAGTTCAGATGGGATCCGGTGCATTAGTGCTGGTACGATCTTACCCATCATGTTGAGAATGCAAATCCCATTTGTGTTGACGGTTCACAGTCCCAGCCCAGAGAGATGGCCCATTCAAAAGGCCCAATGGGCTTAACGGCAACCCATCCGCTTCAACAACAAAGCTTCCTCGCAACATGTGATTTCGACGTGATGTAGGGCCCTCTAATGTCCTGCGAGTTCAGTTGTCGTCCTTTTCGCGGCTCATGACGTACGATCCAGGACGGATAAATAGCGAAAAAAATAAGAAAAGTAGCCCAAAACTGATGAAAAAGTTCAATTTTGGGCTCCAAAAATAGGCGCAGCCTAGCAAGCTCGCTGCCCCCGTTGTAGAGCTCTCGGAGAGCTTTCCAATGGTATGGTGTGTGCCGCGTAACTCCTTACGGATCAAAAGTTATGGGAACGGAGCGACGGAGACTTGGTCACAAGCCCCACGCCCTCGATTTGCGGGCCCAGCCTCTACGTGAAGCGAAATTGTCTGGCCCAAGGTGCCGTGGGATTTGGTAATAGAAATATGATGGATAAAACATCTTGGCAAGGCTAACTGGGGCAAAAAAATTGAAAAGGGGGGAGCAACACGAGGACTCCCAAGGGGTTACCCATCCTAGTACTACTCTCGCACCAACACGCTTAACTTCGGAGTTCTGATGGGATCCAGTGCATTAGTGCTGGTATGCTCGCACCCGTCATGTTGAAGCCGCAAATCCCTTATGTGTTGACTGTTCACAGTCCCAGCCTAGAGAGATGGCCCATTCAAAAGGCCCAATGGGCTTAACGACAGCCCATCCGCTTCAACAACAAAGCATCCTCATAAGATGTGAAATTGACTCATTGTAGGGCCCTCTAATGTCCAGCAAGTTCAATTGTCGTCTTTTTAGCGACTCGCGACGTATGATCCGAGACGGAAAAATAGCTCAAAAACAAGTAAAGTAGCCCAAAACTGATGAAAACGTTCGATTTTGGTCTTCGAAAATTGGCGCGGCCAACAATGCTTGTTGCCTCCGTCGTAGAGCTCTCAAAGAACTTTCCAAAAGTGGGCTGTGCGCCACGTAACTCCTTACGGATCAAAAGTTATGGGTTCCGGAGCGACGGAGACCTAGTCCCAAGACCCACACCCTCGGTTTGCGGGCCTAGCCTCTACGTGAAGCGAAATTGTCATGCCCAAGGTGCCAAGGGATTCGGTAATAGAAAAGTGATGGATAAAACATCTTGGCAAGGCTAACCGGGGCAAAAAAAATTGAAAAGAGGGGTGCAACATGAGTACTTCCCAGGGGGTTACCCATTCTACTACTACTCTCGCCTAGGCACACTTAACTTCGGAGTTCTGATGGGATCCAGTGCATTAGTACTAGTATGATCGTGCCCGTCATGTTGAGGATGCAAATCCCTTATGTGTTGACGGTTCACGGTCCCAGCCCAGAGAGATGGCCCATTCAAAAGGCCCAATGGGCTTAACAACAACCCATCCGCTTCAACAACAAAGTAGCTCAAAACCAAGTAAAGTCACACAAAATAGATGAAAACGTTCGATTTTGGTCTTTGAAAATAGGCGCAGCCGACAATGCTTGCTGCCCCCGTCATAGAGCTCTCGGAGAAATTTCCAATGGTATGTTGTGCGCCGCCTAACTCCTTACGGATCAAAAGCTATAGGAACCGAAGCGACAGAGACCTAGTCACAAGACCCACGCCCTCGGTTTGCGGGCCAAGCCTCTATGTGAAGTGAAATTGTCTTGCCCAAGGTGCCGTGGGATTCGGTAATAGAAATGTGATGGATAAAGCAACTTGGCGCTAACCGGGGCAAAAAAAAATTGAAAAGGGGGGTGCAACACGAGGACTTCCCTAGGGGTTACACATTCTAGTACTACTCTCGCCCAGGCACGCTTAACTTCGGAGTGCTGATGGGATCTGGTGATTAGTATTGGTATGATCGCACCTGTCATGTTGAGGACGCAAATCCCTTATGTGTTGACGGTTCACAGTCCCAGCCCAGAGAGATGGCCCATTCAAAAGGCCCAATGGGCTTAACGACAACCTATCCACTTCAATAACAAAGCATCCTCATAAGATGTGATATCGATGCGTTGTAGGGCCCCCTAATGTCCAGTGAGTTCGGTTGTCGGCCTTTTCGCGGCTCGCGAGGTATGATCCGAGACGGAAAACAGCTCAAAACGAGAAAAGTGGAGCAAAACTGATTAAAACGTTTGATTTTGGTCTTCGAAAATAGGCATAGCCAACAATGCTTGCTGCCCCCGTCGTAGAGCTCTCGGAGAACTTTCCAACGGTATGCCGTGCGTTGGGTAACTCCTTACATATCAAAAGTTATGGGCACCGGAGCGACAGAGACTTAGTAACAAGCCCCACGCCCTGAGTTTCCGGGCCCAGCCTCTACGTGAAGTGAAATTGTATTGTCCGAGGGTCCATGGAATTCGGAAATAGAAATGTGATGGATAAATCATCTTTGCAAGGCCAACCGGGGTAAAAAAATTGAAAAGGGGTATGCAACACAAGGACTTCCCAAGGGGTCACGTATCCTAGCACTACTCTAGCCCAAGCACGCTGAACTTCGGAGTTCTGATGGGATCCAGTGCATTACTGATGGTATGATCCCCGTCATGTTGAGGACGCAAATCTCTTATGTGTTGACGGTTCACAGTCCCAACCCCGATAGATGGCCCATTCAAAAGGCCCAATTGGCTTAACGATAACCCATCCACTTCAACAACGCAATATCCTAGCAAGACGTGATATCGACGTATTGTAGGGCCCTCTAATGTCCATTGAGTTCGGTTATATTCATTTTCGTTGCTCACGACCTACGATCTGAGATGGAAAATCAGCGCAAAAACAAAAAAAGTTGCTTGAAACTGATGAAAACATTCGGTTTTGGGCTTTGAAAATAGGAGCAGCCGAGCATGATTACTGCCCCAGTCGTAAAGCTCTCATAGTGCTTTCCAACGGTATGCTGTGCGCCGCGTAACTCCTTACGGATCAAAAGATATAGGCACCGAAGCGACAGAGACCTGGTCACAAGCCCCACGCCCTCGGTTTAAGGGCCCAGCCGCTACGTGAAGCAAATTTGCCTTGCCCAAGGAGCCGTGGGATTCAGTATTAGAAATGTGATGGATAAAGCATCTTGGCAAGGCTACCCGGGGCAAAAAAAATTGAAAAGGGAGGTGTAACACGAAGACTTCCCAGGGGGTCACCCATTCTAGTACTACTCTCGCCTAACCACGCTTAACTTCGGATTTCTGATGGGATCCAGTGCATTAGTGCTGGTATGATCACACCCGTCATGTTGAGTACGCAAATCCCTTATGTGTTGACGATTCACAGTCCCAGCCCAGAGAGATAACCCATTCAAAAGGCCCAATGGGCTTAACGACAAGCCATCGGCTTCAACAACAAAGCATCCTCGCAAGACGTGATATCGAATCATTGTAGGGCCCTCTAATGTCCCGCGAGTTCGGTTGTCATCTTTTTCACGGCTCGCAACGTATGATCTGAGATGGAAAAATAGCGTAAAACCAAGAAAAGTGGCCCGAAATTGATGAAAACATTCGATTTTGTGCTCTGAAAATTGGCGCAATCTAGCAGGCTCGCTACCCCTGTCTTAGAGCTCTCGGAGTGCTTTCCAACGGTATGCTGTGCACCGCGTAACTCCTTACGGATCCAATGTTATGGGCATCGGAGCGACGGAGACCTGGTCACAAGCCCCACGCCCTAGGTTTGTTGGCCCAGCCTCTATGTTAAGCATAGTTGTCTTGCCCAAGGTGCCGTGGGATTTGGTAATAGAAATGTGATTGATAAAGCATCTTTACAAGGCTTACCGGGGCAAAAAAAAATGAAAAGGGGGGTACAACACGAGAATTTCCAAGGGGGTCACCCATCCTAGTACTATTCTCGCCCAAACACCCTTCACTTCGGAGTTCTGATGGGATCCGGTGCATTAGTGCTAGTATGATCGCACCCGTCATGTTGAGGATGCAAATCCCTTATGTGTTGACGGTTCATAGTCGCAGCCCAAAGAGATAGCCAATTCAAATGTCCCAATGGTCTTAGCGACAACCCATCCGCTTCAACAACGCAGCATCCTCGCAAGACGTGATATCGACGCATTGTAGGGACTTCTAATGTCCCTCGAGTTCGGTTGTCGTCCTTTTCGCGGCCCACGACGTACTATTCGGAACATAAAAATAGCGCAAAAACTAGAAAAGAGGCTAACAATTGATGAAAAAGTTCCATTTTGGGCTCTAAAAAACAGGCGCAGTCGAGTAGGTTTGCTACCCCCGTCATAGAGCTCTCGGAGTACTTTCCAATGGTATGCTACTTGCTGCGTAACTCGTTACGGATCAAAAGGTATGGGCACCGGAGCGACAGAGACCTAGTCACATGACCCACGCCCTCGGTTTGTGGGCCTAGCCTCTACATGAAGCGAACTTTTCTTGCCCAAGGTGTTGTGGGATTCGGTAATAGAAATGTGATGGATAAAGCATCTTGGCAAGGCTAACCGGGGCAAAAATAATTGAAAAGGGGGGTGCAACACGAGGACTTCCCTGGGGATTACCCATTCTAGTACTATTCTCGCCCAGGCACACTTCACTCCAGAGTTCTGATGGGCTCCGGTGCATTAGTATTGGTATGATCGCACCCGTCATGTTCAGGACGCAAACCCCTTATGTGTTGACGGTCTACAGTCCTAGCCTAGAGAGATTCCATATTCAAAAGGCCCAATAGGCTTAACGACAACCCATCTGCTTCAACAACAAAGTGTCCTCATAAGATGTGATATTGACGCGTTGTAGGGTCCCCTAATGTCCAGCGAGTTCGGTTGTCGTCCCTTTCGCGGCTCGCGAGGTACGATCCGAGACAAAAAACAGCTCAAAATGAAGTAAAGTGGTGCAAAACTGATTAAAATGTTTGATTTTGGTGTTCGAAAATAGGCGCAGCCGACAATGCTTGCTACCCCCATTGTAGAGCTCTCAGAGAACTTTCCAATGGTATGTTGTGCACTGCGTAACTATTTATGGATCAAAAGTTAAGGGCACCGTAGCAACGGACAGCTAGTCACAAGACCCACGCCCCCGGTTTGCGGGCCTAGCCTCTACGTGAAGCGAAATTGTCTTGCCGAAGGTGCTGTGGGATTCGGTAATAGAAATGTGATGGATAAAGCATCTTGGCAAGGCAAAACCAGGGTAAAAAAAATTGAAAAGGGGGGTGCAACACGAGGACTTCCCAGGGGGTTACCCATTCTAGTACTACTCTCGCCCAAGCACGCTTAACTTCGAAGTTCTGATGGGATCCGAAGCATTAGTGCTGGTATGATCGCACCCGTCATGTTGAGGATGCAAATCCCTTATGTGTTGACGGTTCACAGTCCCAACCCAGAGAGATGGCCCATTCAAAAGGCCTAATGGGATTAATGACAACCCATCCGCTTCAACAACAAAGCATCCTCGCAAAATGTGATATCGATGCGTTGTAGGGCCCTCTAATGTCCATTGAGTTTGGTTATATTCCTTTTCACTGCTCATGACCTACGATCTGAGATGGAAAATCAGAGCAAAAACATGAAAAGTTGCCTGACACTGATGAAAACGTTCGGTTTTGGGCTCTGAAAATAGGCGCAGCCGAGTAGGATTACTGCCCTACTCTTAAAGCTCTCATAGATCTTTCCAACGGTATGTTGTGCGTCACGTAACTCCTTACGAGTCAAAAGTTATAGGCACCGGAGCGACAGAGACCTGGTCACAAGCCCCACGCCATCGGTTTGTGGGCCCAGGCTCTACGTGAAGCGAAATTGTCTTGCCCAAGGTGTCGTGGGATTCAGTAATAGAAATGTGATGGATAAAGCATCTTGGAAAGGCTGACCGGGGCAAAAAAAATTGAAAAGGGGGGTACAACACGAGGACTTCCCAAGGGGTCACCCATCCTAGTACTACTCTCGCCCAAGCACGCTTAACTTTCGAGTTCTGATAGGATCCGGTGCATTAGTGCTGGTATGATTGCACAAGTCATATTTGGGACGCAAATCCCTTATGTGTTGACGGTTCACAGTCCCAGTCCGGGGAGATGACCTACTCAAAAGGCCCAATGGGCTTAACGACAACCCATCTGCCTCAACAACAAAGCATCCTAGCAAGACATGATATCACTGCGTTGTAGGGCCCTCCAATGTCAAGCGAGTTCGGTTGTCATCCTTTTCGCGGCTCACGATGTACGATTCAGGATGGAAAAACAGTGTAAAACAAGAAATGTAGCCGAAAACTGATGAAATCGTTCGATTTTGGGCTCAGAAAATAGGTGCAGCCGAGCATGTTTGCTGCCTCGGTCGTAGGGCCCTCGAAGAGCTTTCCAACGGTATGTTGTGCACCGCGTAACTCCTTACGGATGAAAAGTTATGGGCACCAGAGCGATGGAGACCTGGTCCAAACCCCATGCCCTCGGTTTGCGGGCCCAGCCTCTACGTTAAGTGAAATTGTCCAACCCAAGGTGCCGTGGGATTCGGTAATAGAAATGTGATGGATAAAGCATCTTGGAAGGCTAACCAGGGCAAAAAAATTTGAAAAGCGAGGTGCAACACGAGGACTTCCCTAGTGGTTACCCATCCTAGTACTACTCTCGCCCAACCACGCTTAACTTCGGATTTCTGATGGGATTCGGTGCATTAGTGCTGGTATGATCGCACCCGTCATGTTGAGGACTCAAATCCCTTATTCTTTGACGGTTCACAGTCCCAGCCCAGAGAGATGGCCCATTCAAAAGGCCCAATGGGCTTAACGACAACCCATCCGCTTCAACAACAAAGCATCCTTACAAGACGTGAAATCGACGTGTTTTAGGGCCCTCTAATGTCCCGCGAGTTAGGTTGTCATCCTTTTCTCGGCTCACGACGTACAATCCAAAACAGAAAACAGTGTAAAAACAAGAAAAGTGGCATGAAACTAATGAAAATGATCAATTTTGGGCTCCAAAAACAGGCGCAGTTGTGAGGCCCGACCCCGAATAACGTGTGTTACCTTGATTTGCGTGCCATAGACCCCTAATTATATGATCGACCTTGGATTACGTGTCCTGTCTTGGTTTTCATGCATACCTCGTCATACATGCCATGACCTAGAATAGTGTGCCCTAATCCCCGACTCACGTGTGGTACCTAGAAATACGTGCCCTGACCTCGATGTACATGTGTTACCTCGTTTTATGTGCCCTAACCTTGAACTGCGTACCTTAACCTCGGTTTAAGAGTTGTACCTCGATTTGTGTGCATTACATTGAATTACATGCCATGCATTGGTTTACGTGCTTCACCTAGGATTGCATGCATTAGTCTTGAAGACCGTGTCTTACCTCGTAGTTCGTGTCTACCTCGCGATTCGTGCCCTATATTGATTTCTGTGTGTGTCTCGTAGTGCGTGCCCTAGACTTAGAAAAGAGTGCCCGCATGCTAATCAATAAAGAATCCTACACAAAACACTAGACTATAAAATAATCCTACAAATACCACAAACTATTATTATAATCCTAATTCAAATCTCTACAAAATCCACTAACACCTAAATATTATATTTTAAACTCATTATAAGACAAAATCTCACAAACCTCTAAACATATCCTATATTCTATTCTACCTAAAATCCCTAAATACCCAACTTTCTCTTACACACATGTTAAAAAAATTCAAAAGATGACACAAATCTGAATTTTTGCATGCCCAAGGCCAACATATGCATCAACTTTTGCAAAAGCCTTATTTTTCTCTCATTTCTCTCACTTTCCTCACATTTTCTCTCTCTCCCTCTCACTCTCTCTCTCCATTTCGGTTTTGGCTGAGTTCTCTCCACCTTTTAGCTCATCTTCATCATCCTATGGTGCATCAAGACAAACCACAAGCAAAGAAACTCACCCAAGCAAGCTAGGATGCAAGAAACACACATGCAAGCATTTTGAGTCATCATTTTCGGCCTTGGTGAGTTTTTAAGCTTCCATTTCTTTTCTTCTTGTTCTAACCTCATGCATGTGCTAAGAGATTGATCACTAAGCTAGGAAAAATAGAGAAAAACTAGTTGGAATCTCGGCTAAGCAAGAAGAAGAAGAGATTTGAGCTTCAACAAGGTTTTGAGCATTTTTTGGGTTGATTGCAAAGGTGATGGCTAAAACCTTTTGAAAACTCTTCAAAAATCCACATGTATGATAATAAATGTGTGTATTTGCTTCTGTACTTGAGCTATATGGTCGTTCATAAGCTTAAACAACCATGCATGGCAAGATCTTGGCTTGAAAATGATGCTAGGTGAAGTCGAAATTGTTGACAGCTCTCTGACTAGTCTGTTCGAGGTAAGTTTAGAACGGAAAATAATGTTCAAAATGCATTAAAATTGGTAGGTGACTAGTTTGGACAGTTTTAAACATTTTTCCCAGAAATAGGCTGAAGCTAATTTTGACTCTAAGGTCCTCAAAATGGCAAATCTTTAAAATGTAACCAAATCTGGAAATGTGGAAAAATGAAGCAGGTTTTGGAAGATGCACTGACCTTGTGGAACGAACCATATTTGGCTTAGTAAATGTTGTCCAAAATGCATGAAATTTGGTATGCTGCTATATTTTTCAGTTCTGGACAATATTTTCAGAAATGGACCAAGGCTAAAACGGACCCTAAGGACCTCAAAAACGTCAATTTCTGAAAAGTGTACAAATCTGGACAGTTTTGTGCTATTCCACTGCTTCGGCTATATCTAATGATCCCGAACTCCAATTGATGAAAGGTTTGTTTCTGATTTTAGTTAACTTCTTAAGATTTAATTTGAAATCTTATTCACTGAATTTGGAGATTTTTTCCTTATCCGATTGATTGTGAGAAGACAGCCTATTGCAGTAAGGGTTTCACTTAATGTTGTGCTTGGAAATATTGTTGTGACTCCTCTTGTTGAATTAGATGCTTGGGATTGTAGCTACAGGATTTTATGTGGACTGTTTTGAATGTTTGAGGATGTTGAATTAAATGAAGCATGGTTTGAGATTAACCTTGAGTTGGGTTGTAATTTGGGTCTAATTCTGGGATTGTACTATCTATAACCGGATGAACTTTTATTTGGTTGTTTGCTTTCGTTTTCTTCATTAGCAGTTATCGTAGGCATTCAAACCACTAGATGAACAATTAACTAAGTTAATTCTATCTAATTTCACTTAGGTGCTCATTTGCAAACTAAAGGATAATAGGTACTTGCATGATAGGAAATTGACAGATAAACAGGACATAGTTATCATGTTAGGTTTATTAACCAAACGAGACTTTCAAGATAAACTAGTAGGCAAATCGGTTGGTGACAAATAGGAGTCCTTAATGGAATTGGATTAATGATTGGAATAATTGAGACGTTTAGAGAATTAGGTCAAACCAAAGAGCCCAATTACAGCCGTTATGCTGCCAGTTTACCGAAAATTTTTGGAGTTTAGGCCAAAACATTAAACGTTAAAACTTCATGAACGGTTAAGTATGTGAAATGATATGAACGTTTAGATCACACCCTAGTCTAACCTTCATAGGCCGCGTTGGGGCGTGATAGCAGCCAAGCAGGTTGGTTGCCCCCGTTGTAGAGCTCTCGAAGAGCTTTCCACTGGTATGCTGTGCGCCGCGTAACATCTTACAGATCAAAAGTTATAGGCACCAGAGCGACGGAGACCTGGTCATAGCCCCACGCCCCCGGTTTGCAGGCCCAGCCTCTACCTGAAGCGAAATTGTCTTGCCCAAGGTGCCGTAGGATTCGGTAATAGAAATATGATGGATAAAGCATCTTGGCAAGGCTAACCAGGGCAAAAAATATTGAAAGGGGGGGTGCAACATGAGGACTTCCCAGGGGGTCACCCATCCTAGTACTGCTCTTGCCCAAGCACGCTTAACTTCGGAGTTCAAATGGGATCCAATGCATTAGTACTGGTATGATCGCACCCATTATGTTGAGGACGCAAATCCCTTATGTGTTGATGGTTCACAGTCCTAGCCCAAAGAGATGGCCCATTCAAAAGGCCCAATGGGTTTAACGATAACCCATCCGCTTCAACAACGAAGCATCTTCACAAGACGTGATATCGACGCATTGTAAGGCCCTCTAATGTCCCGCGAGTTCGGTTGTTGTCCTTTTCACGGCTCACGACGTACGATCTGAGATGGAAAAATAGCGTAAAACCATGAAAAGTGGCCCAAAATTTATGAAAACATTCGATTTTGTGCTCTGAAAACAGGTGCAATCTAGCAGGCTCGCTACCCCCGTCTTAGAGCTCTCGGAGTGCTTTCCAACGGTATGCTGTGCACCGCGTAACTCCTTACGGATCCAATGTTATGGGCACCAGAGCGACGGAGACCTGGTCATAAGCCCCACGCCCTAGCTTTGCGGGCCCAGCCTCTACGTTAAGCATAGTTGTCTTGCCCAAGGTGCTGTGGGATTCGGTAACAGAAATGTGATTGATAAAGCATCTTTACAAGGCTAACAGGGGCAAAAAAAAATGAAAAGGGGGGTACAACACGAGAATTTCCAAGGGGGTCACCCATCCTAGTACTATTCTCACCCAAACACGCTTCACTTCGGAGTTCTGATGGGATCCGGTGCATTAGTGCTAGTATGATCGCACCCGTCATGTTGAGGATGCAAATCTCTTATGTGTTGACGGTTCATAGTCGCAGCCCAAAGAGATGGCCCATTCAAAAGGCCTAATGGTCTTTGCTGCAACCCATCCGCTTCAACAACGCAGCATCCTCGCAAGACGTGATATCGACGCATTGTAGGGACTTCTAATGTCCCTGGAGTTCGGTTGATATCCTTTTCGCGGCCCACGGCGTACTGTTCGGAACATAAAAATAGCGCAAAAACTAGAAAAGAGGCTAAAAATTGATGAAAAAGTTCCATTTTGGGCTCTAAAAAATAGGCGCAGTCGAGCAAGTTTGCTACCCCCGTCGTAGAGCTCTCAGAGTACTTTCCAATGGCATGATGCGCGCTTCGTAACTCGTTACTGATCAAAAGTTATAGGAACCAAAGAGATAGACACCAGGTCACTAGCCCCACGCACTCGGTTTGCTGGCCCAACCTCTACGTGAAGCGAAATTGTCTTGCCCAAGGTGCCGTGGGATTCAGTAATAGAAATGTGATGGATAAAGCATCTTGGCAAGGCTAACCGGGGCCAAAAAATTGAAAAGGGGGTGCAACACGAAGACTTCCCAAGAGGTCACCCATCCTAGTACTACTCTCGCCCAAGAACGCTTAACTTTCGATTTCTGATGGGATCCGGTGCATTAGTGCTGGTATGATCGCACCCGTCATGTTGAGGATGCAAATCCCTTATGTGTTGATGGTTCACAATCATAGCCCAGAGAGATGGCCCATTCAAAAGGCCCAATGGGCTTAACGACAACCTATCCACTTCAACAACAAAGCATCCTGACAAGACGTGATATCGACGTGTTGTTGGGCCCCCTAATATCCCGCGAGTTCAGTACTTTTGTTTCGCGGCTCACGACGTACGATCTGAGACTGTAAAACATCGTAAAAAGTAGAAAAGTGGCCCAAAACTGATGAAAATGTTCGATTTTGGACTTCAAAAATTGGCACAGCAAAGCAGGTTTGTTGCCCCCGTCGTAGAGCTCTCAGAGAGCTTTCAAACGGTATGCTGTGCATCGCGTAACTCTTTACGGATCAAAAGTTATGGGCACCAGAGTGACGGAGACCTGGTCACAAGCCCAACGCCCTCGGTTTGCGTGCCCAGCCTCTAAGTGAAGCAAAATTGTCTTACCCAAGGTGCCGTGTGATTCGGTAATTGAAATGTGATGGATAAAGTATCTTGGCAAACCTAACCGAGGAAAAATAAATTGAAAAGGGGGGTACAACACAAGGATTTCCAAGGGGGTCACCTATCCTAGTACTACTTTCGCACAAGCACGCTTAACTTCGGAGTTCTGATGGGCTCCAGTGCATTAGTGCTGGTATGATCGCACCCGTTATGTTGAGGACGCAAATCCCTTATGTGTTGACGGTTCACAGCCCTATCCCAGATATATGGCCCATTCAAATGCCCAATGGGCTTAACAACAACCCATCCGCTTCAACAACAAAGCATCCTCGCAAGACCTGATATCGACGCATTGTAGGGCCCTCTAATGTCCTGCGAGTTTGATTGTCGTCCTTTTTCCGGCTCACGACGTACAATTTGAGACAGAAAAATAGCCCAAAAATAAAAAAAGATGCCTGAAACTAATGAAAACGTTCGATTTTGGGCTCTGAAAACAGTCGCAGTTGAGCAGGAATGCTGCCCCTGTCGTAGACCTCTTGGAGAGCTTTCCAACGGTATGCTTTGCGTTGCGTAACTCCTTTCAGATCAAAAGTTACGGGCACCAGAGCAACCGAGACCTAGTTACAAGCCCTACGCCCTCGGTTTGCGTGCCTAGCCTCTATATAAAGCGAAATTGTCTTGCCCAATGTGCCGTGGAATTCAGCAATAGAAATGTGATGGCTAAAGCATCTTGGCAAACCTAACTGGGGAAAAAAAATTGAAAAGGGGGGTGCAACACGAGGACTTCCCGGGGGTCACTTATCCTAGTACTACTCTCGCACAAACACGCTTAACTTCAGAGTTCTGATGGGCTCCAGTGTATTAGTGCTAGTATGATCACACCCGTCATGTTGAGGACGCAAATCCTTTATGTGTTGTCGGTTCACAGTCCCAGCCCAGTGAGATGGCCCATTCAAAATGCCCAATGGGCTTAACAACAACCCATCCGCTTCAACAACAAAGCATCCTTGCAAGATACGAAATCGACGCATTGTAGGGCCCTATAATGTCCAGCGGGTTCGGTTGTTGTCCTTTTCGCGGCTCATGACGTACTATCCGAGATGGAAAAACAGCGTAAAAATAAGAAAAGTGGCCCGAAACTAATGAAAACGTTCAATTTTGGGCACCAAAAACAGGCGCAGCCGAGCAGGCTCGCTGCCCATCGTAGAGCTCTCACAGAGAGCTTTCCAACAGTATGCTGTGTGCTGCGTAACTCATTACGGATAAAACGTTATGGGCACCGGAGCGACGAAAACCTGGTCACAAGCCCCACGCCCTCGGTTTGTAGGCCCAACCTCTACGTGAAGTGAAATTGTCTTGCCCAATGTGCCGCGGGATTCAGTAATAGAAATGTGATGGATAAAGCATCTTGGCAAAGCTAACCGGGGCCAAAAAATTGAAAAGGGGGGTGCAACACGAGGACTTCCCAAGGGGTCACCTATCCTAGTACTACTCTCGCCCAAGCACGCTTAACTTCGGATTTCTGATAGGATCTGGTGCATTAGTGCTGGTATGATTGCACCCGTCATGTTGAGGACGCAAATCCCTTTTGTGTTGACGGTTCACAGTCCCAGCCCAGAGAGATGGCCCATTCAAAATGCCCAATGGGCTTAATGATAACCCTTCTGCTTTTACAACAAAGCATCCTCGCAAGACGTGATATCGACGCGTTGAGGGCCCTTTAACGTCCCGCGTGTTCGGTTGTCTTCTTTTCCCGGCTCACGACGTACGAAGCGAGATGGAATAATAGCGCAAAAATAAGAAAAGTGGCCTAAAACTGATGATAATGTTCAATTTTGGGCATTGAAAACACGCACAGTCGAGAAGGCTTGTTGCCCCCATCGTAGAGCTCTCGGAGAGTGTTCCAACGGTATGATATGCACCGCATAACTCCTTACGGATCAAAATTTATGGACACCAGAGCGATGGAGACCAAGTCACAAGCCCCAAGCATTCGGATTGCGGGCCCAGCCTTTACGTGAAGCGAAATTGTCTTGCCCAAGGGACCATGGGATTCAGTAACATAAATGTGATGGATAAAGCATCTTGACAAGGCTAATCGGGGCAAAAAAAATTGAAAAGTGGGGTGCAACACGAGGACTTCACAAGGGGTCACCCATCCTAGTACTACTCTAGCCTAAGCACGCTTAACTTCGGAGTTCTGATGGGATCCGGTGCATTAGTGCTGGTATGATCACACCCGTCACAGTCCCAGCCCAGAGAGATGGCCCATTCAAAAAGCCCAATGGGCTTAATGACAACCCATCTGCTTCAACAACGTAACATCCTCGCAAGACGTGTTATCGACACGTTGTAGGGCCCTCTAATGTCCTGCGATTTCAGTTGTCATCCTTTTTGTGGCTCACGACGTACTATCCAGGACCATAACATAATGCAAAAACAAGAAAAGTGGCCCGAAACTGATGAAAATGTTCCATTTAGGGCTCTGAAAATAGGCGCAACCGAGCAGGCTTGCTGTCGCTATCGTAGAGCTCTTGGAGAGCTTTCCAACGGTATGCTGTGCGCCACGTAACTCCTTACTGATCAAGAGTTATGGGCATCGGAGTGACGGAGACTAGGTTATAAGCCCTACGCCCTCGGTTTTCGAGCTCAGCCTCTACGTGAAGCGAAGTTGTCTTGACCAAGGTGCCTTGGGATTCGAAAATAGAAATATGATGGATAAAGCATCTTGGCAAGGCTAACCGGGGCAAAAAAAATTGAAAAGGGGGGTGCAAGACGAGGACTTCCCAAGGGCTCGCACATCCTAGTACTACTCTCGTCAAAGCACGCTTAACTTCGAAGTTCTGATGGAATCCGGTGTATTAGTGCTGGTATGATAGCACCTATAATGTTGAGGACGCAAATCTCTTATGTATTGACGGCTCACAGTCCCAGCCTAGAGAGATGGCCCATTCAAAAGGCCCAATGGGCTTAACGATAACCCATCTTCTTGAACAACAAAGCATCCTCACAAGACGTGATATCGACGCGTTATAGGGCCCTCTAATGTCCAGCGATTTCAGTTGTCATCCTTTTCGCGGCTCACGAAGTACGATCCAAGAAGGAAAAACATCCCCAAAACAAGAAAAGTGGCCCAAAATTGAAGAAAATGTTGGATTTTGGGCTCCGAGAATAGGCACAGCTAAGAAGGCTTGCTTCCCCCATCGTAGAGCTCTTGGAGAGCTTTCCAACGGTATGCTGTGGGCCACGTAACTCCTTACGGATCAAAAGTTATTGGCACCGGAGCAACGGAGACCTGGTCACAAAGCCCCATGCCCTCGGTTTGCAGGGCCAGCCGCTACGTGAAGTGAAATTGTCTTGCCCAAGGTGCCATGGGATTCGGTAATAGAAATGTGATGGATAAAGCATCTTGGCAAGGCTAACTGGGGCAAAAAAAATTGAAAAGGGGGGTGCAACACGAGGACTTCCCAGGGGGTCACCCATCCTAGTACTACTCTTGCCCAAACACGCTTAACTTTGGCGTTTTGATGGGATCCGGTGGATTAGTGCTGGTATGATCTTACCCATCATGTTGAGGATGCAAATCCCTTATGTGTTGACAGTTCCTAGTCTCAGCCTAGAGAGATGGCCCATTCAAAAGGCCCAATGGGCTTAACAACCACACATCCGCATCAACAACAAAGCATCCCCACAAGACGTTATATCGACGCATTGTAGGGCCCTCTAATGTCCCGCGAGTTCGGTGGTCATCCTTCTCGCAGCTCAAGACGTGCGATCCGAGACTGAACAAAATTGCAAAAACAAGAAAAGTGACCCGAAGTTGGTGAAAATGTTTGATTTTAGGCTCCGAAAATAGGCGCAGCCGAGTAGGCTTGTTGCCCCTGTTGCCGAGCTCTCGTAGATGTTTCCAACGATATGTTGTGCGCCGCATAACTCCTCACGGATCAAAAGTTATCGGCACCGGAGCGACGGAGACCTGGTCACAAGCCGCACGCCCTAAGTTTGCGGGGTTAACCTCTACGTGAAGCAAATTTATCATGCCCAAGGGCCCGTGGGATTCGGCGATAGAAATGTGATGGATAAAGCATCTTTACAAGACTAACCGGTGCCAAAAAATTGAAAAGGGGGGTGCAACACGAGGACTTCCTAGGGGGTCACCCATCCTAGTACTACTCTCGCCCAAGCATGTTGAACTTCGGAGTTCTAATGGGATCCGGTGTATTAGTGCGGGTATGATCGCACCCGTCACAATCCTAGCCTAGAGAGATGGCCCATTCAAAAGGACCAATAGGCTTAACGACAAGCCATCTACTTCAACAACGTAGCATCCTCGCAAGACGAGACGTCGATGCGTTGTAGGGCCCTCTAATGTCCTGCGAGTTTAATTGTCGTCCTTTTCACGGCTCACGACGTACTATCCGAGATGGAAAAACAACGCAAAACAATAAAAGTGGCCCGAAATTGATGAAAACATTCTCTTTTGGGCTACAAAAATAGGCGCAACTGAGTAGGCATGTTGCCCTCGTTGTAGAGCTCTTGGAGAGGTTTCCAACGGTATGCTGTGCGCCGCGTAACTCCTTACTGATCAAAAGTTATGGGCATCGGAGCAACGGAGACCTGGTCACAAGACCCACGCCCTCAATTTGCGAGCTCAGCCTCTACGTGAAGTGAAGTTGTCTTGCCCAAGGTGCCATGGGATTCGATAATAGAAATGTGATAGATAAAGCATCTTGGCAAGGCTAACCAGGGCAAAAAAAAATTGAAAAGGGGGGTGCAACACGAGGACTTCCCAAGGGGTCACCTATCCTAGTACTACTCTAGCCTAAGCACGCTTAACTTTGGAGTTCTGATGGGATCCGGTGCATTAGTGCGGGTATGATCGTACCCATCACAATCCCAGCCTAGAGAGATGGCCCATTCAAAAGGCCCAATGGGCTTAACGACAACCCATCTACTTCAACAACGTAGCATCCACGCAGGACGTGTTATCGGCGCGTTGTAGGGCCCTCTAATGTCCTACGAGTTCAGTTGTCATCCTTTCCACGGCTCACGACGTACTATCCTAGATGGAAAAACAATGCAAAAACAAGAAAAGTAGGCCGAAATTGATGAAAATGTTCAATTTTGGGCTCTAAAAATAGGTGTAGCCGAGCAAGCTTGCTGCCACTATCGTTGAGCTCTCAGAGAGCTTTCCGACGATATGTTGTGCGTCGCGTAACTCCTTACAGATCAAGAGTTATCGGCATCGGTGCGACGGAGACCCGGTCACAAGCCCTACGCCCTCGATTTGCGAGCTCAGCCTCTACATGAAGCGAATTTGTCATTCCCAAGGTGCCTTGGGATTCGGTAATAGAAATGCGATGGATAAAGCATCTTGGCAAGGCTAACCGGGGCAAAAAAAATTGAAAAGGGTGGTGCAACACGAGGACTTCCCAAGGGGTCACCCATCCTAGTACTACTCTCGCCAAAGCACGCTTAACTTCGGAGTTCTGATGGGATCTGGTGCATTAGTGCTGGTATGATTGCACCCGTCATGTTGAGGACGCAAATCCGTTATGTGTTGACGGTTCACAGTCCCAGCCTAGAGAGATGGCTCATTCAAAAGGCCTAATGGGCTTAACGACAACCCATCTGCTTCAACAACAAAGCATCCTCACAAGACGTGATATCGACGCGTTGTAGGGCGCTCTAATGTCCCGCAAGTTTGGTTGTCGTCCTTTTTGCGGCTCACGACGTACGATCCAAGAAGGAAAAACAGCCCAAAAATAAGAAAAGTGGCCCAAAACTGAAGAAAATGTTGGATTTTGGGCTTCGAAAATAGACGCAATCGAGAAGGCTTGTTGTTCTCATCGTAGAGCTCTCGGAGAGCTTTCCAACGGTATGCTGTGCGCCGCGTAACTCCTTACGGATCAAAAGTTATCGACACCGGAGCGACTGAGACCTGGTCACAAGCCCCACGCCCTCGGTTTGCGGGGCCAGCCTCGACGTGAAGCGAAATTTTTTTGCCCAAGGTGCCATTGGATTTGGTAATAGAAATGCGATAGATAAAGCATCTTGGCAAGGCTAACCGAGGCAAAAAAAATTGAAAAGGGGGGTGCAACACGAGGACTTCCCAAGGGGTCACCCATCCTAGTACTACTCCCGCCCAAAACACGCTTAACTTCGGAGTTCTAATGGTATCCAGTGTATTAGTGCCGGTATGATCGCACCCGTCATGTTGAAGATGCAAATCCCTTATGTGTTGACAATTCACAGTCCCAGCCTAGAGAGATGGCCCATTCAAAAGGCCCAATGGGCTTAACAACAGCAAATCCGCTTCAACAACAAAGCATCCTCACAAGACGTGATATCGACGCGTTGTAGGGCCCTCTAATCTCTCGTGAGTTCGGTTGTCGTCCTTTTCGTGGCTCATGACGTACGATCCGAGAATGAACAACAGCGTAAAAACAAGAAAAGTGACCCAAAACTGGTGAAAACGTTTGAATTTAGGCTCCAAAAATAGGCGCAGCCGAGTAGGCTTGTTGCCCCTATTGCAGAGCTCTCGGAGAGCTTTCCAACGATATGTTATGCGCCGCGAACTCCTCACGGATCAAAAGTTATCGGCACCGGAACGACGGGGACCTGGTCACAAGCCCTATGCCCCAAGTTTGCGGGGCCAGCCTCTACATGAAGCAAAATTATGTTGCCCAAGGGCCCGTGGGATTTGGTAATATAAATGTGATCGATCAATCATCTTTACAAGGCTAACCGGAGCAAAAAAATTGAAAAGGGGGGTGCACCATGAGGACTTCCCACGGGGTCGCCCATCCTAGTACTACTCTCGCCCAAGCACGCTTAACTTCGGAGTTCTGATGGGATACGGTGCATTAATGCGGGTATGATCGCACCCGTCACAATCCTAGCCTAGAGAGATGGCCCATTCAAAAGGCCCAATGAGCTTAACGACAACCCATCTCCTTCAACAATGTAGCATCCTCGCAAGACGTGATATCAACGCGTTGTAGGGCCCTCTAATGTCCTACAACTTCAGTTGTCATCCTTTTCACGGCTCACGACGTACTATCTGGGATGGAAAAATAACACAAAATCAAGAAAAGTGGCCCAAAATTGATGAAAACATTTTATTTTGGGATTAAAAAACAGGCGTAGCCAAGCAAGCATGCTGCCCCCGTCGTAGAGCTCTCGGAGAGCTTTCCAACTATATGTTGTGCGCCGCGTAACTCCTTACTGATCAGAAGTTATGGGCACCGGAGCGACGGAGACCTGGTCATAAGCTCCACGCCCTTTGTTTTCGAGCTTAGCCTCTACGTGAAGCGAAGTTGTCTTGCCCAAGGTGCCATGGGATTCGGTAATAGAAATGTGATGGATAAAGCATCTTAGCAAGGCTAACAAAGGCCAAAAAAAATTGAAAAGGCGGGGCAACACGAGGTCTTCCAAGGGGGTCACCTATCCTAGTACTACTCTAGCACAAGCACGCTTAACTTCAGAGATCTGATGGGATACGATGCATTAGTGCTGGTATGATCGTACCCGTCACATTCCCAGCCCAGAGAGATGGCCCTTTCAAAAGGCCCAATAGGCTTAACGACAACCCATCCACTTCAACAACGTAGCATCCTCGCAATATGTGTTATCGACGCGTTGTAGGGCCCTCTAATGTCCTGTGAGTTCAGTTGTCGTCCTTTCCGAGGCTAACGACGTACTATCCAGGACGGAAAAGTAATGTAAAAACAAGAAAAGTGGCCCGAAGCTGATGAAAAAGTTCAATTTTGGGCTCTAAAAACAGGTGTAGCCGAGCAGTCTTGTTGCCCCTGACGTAGAGCTCTCAGAGAGCTTTCCAACGGTATGCTGTGTGCCGCGTAACTCATTACTGATCAAGATTTATCGGCATCAGAGCAACGGAGACCTGGTCACAAGCCCCACGCCCTCGGTTTGCGAGCTCAGCCGCTAAGTTGTCTTGCCTAAGGTGCCTTGGGATTCGATAATAGAAATGTGATGGATAAAGCATCTTGGCAAGGCTAACCGCAGCAAAAAAATTTGAAAAGGGGGGTGCAACACGAGGACTTCACAAGGTGTCACCCATCCTAGTACTACTATCGCCAAAGCACACTTAAATTCAGAGTTCTGAAGGGATCCGGTATATTACTGCTGGTATGACAGCACCCGTCATGTTGAGGACGCAAATCCTTTATGTGTTGATGGTTCACAGTCCCAGCCTAGAGAGATGGCCCATTCAAAAGGCCCAATGGCTTAACAACAACCCATCTGCTTCAACAACAAAGCATCCTCACAAGACGTGATATCGATGCGTTGTAGGGCCCTTTAAAGTCCCGTGAGTTCAGTTGTCATACTTTTCACGGCTTGCGACGTAAGATCCCAAAAGGAAAAATATCCCAAAAACAAGAAAAGTAGCCCAAAACAGAAGAAAACGTTGGATTTTGGGCTCTGAAAACAGGCGCAGCAGAGAAGGATTGCTGCCTTCGTCGTAGAGCTCTCGGAGAGCTTTCCAACGGTATGCTGTGAGCCGTGTAACTCCTTACGGATCAAAAGTTATCGGCACCGAAGCGACGGAGACCTGGTCACAAGCCCCACGCCCTCGGTTTGCGGGACCAGCCTCTACATGAAGCGAAATTGTCCTGCCCAAGGTTCCGTGGGATTCGGTAATAGAAATACGATGGATAAAGCATCTTGGCAAGGCTAAGTAGGGGAAAAAAGAATTGAATAGGGGGGGGGCAACACAAGGACTTCCCAAGGGGTCACCCATCCTAGTACTAGTCTCACCCAAAAATGCTTAACTTTGGAGTTCTGATGGGATCCGGTGCATTAGTGCTGGTATGATCACACTCGTCATGTTGAGGATGCAAATCCCTTATGTGTTAACAGTTCACAGTCCCAACCTAGAGAGATGGCCCATTCAAAAGGACCAATGGGCTTAACAATAACACATCCACTTCAACAACAAAGCATCCTCACGAGATGTGATATCGACGCGTTGTAGGGCCCTCTAATGTCCTGCGAGTTTGGTTGTCGTCCTTTTCACAGCTCACGACGTACGATCTGAGACTGAACAATAGCATAAAAACAAGAAAAGTGACCTGCAACCCGTGAAAATGTTTGAATTTAGGCTCCAAAAACAAGCACAGTCGGGTAGGCTTGTTGCCCCTGTTGCAGAACTCTCGGAGAGCTTTCTGACGATATGTTGTGCGCCGCGCAACTCCTCACGGATCAAAAGTTATCGGCACCGGAGCGACAGAGACCTAGTCACATGCCCCACGCCCCAAGTTTGCGGGGCCAACCTCTACGTGATGCAAAATTATCTTGCCCTTAGTGCCATGGGTTTCGGTAATCGAAATTTGATGGATAAAGCATCTTGGCAAGGCTAACCAGCGCAAAAAAATTGAAATGGGGGGTGCAACACGAGGACTTCCCAAGGGATCACCCATCCTAGTATTACTCTCGCCCAAGCACACTTAACTTCGGAGTTCTGATGGGATCCGGTGCATTAGTGCTCGTATAATCGCACCCATCACAATCCCAGCCTAGAGAGATAGCCCATTCAAAAGGCCCAATGGGCTTAACGATAACCCATCTCCTTCAACAATGTAGCATCCACGTAAGACGTTAAATTGACGAGTTGTAGGGCCCTTTAATGTCCTGCGAGTTTAGTTGTCGTCCTTTTTGCGGCTCACGACGTACTATCTGGGATGGAAAAACAACGCAAAATCAAGAAAAGTGGCCCAAAATTGATGAAAACATTCTATTTTGGGCTACAAAAATAGGCGCAGTCGAGCAGGCATGCCTTCCCCGTCGTAGATCTCTCGGAGAGCTTTCCAACGGTATGTTGTGCGCCACATAACTCCTTACTGATCAAATGTTATGTGCACCGGAGCGACAGAGACCTGGTCACAAGCCCCACGCCCTCGGTTTACGAGCTCAGCCTCTACGTGAAGCGAAGTTGTCTTGCCCAAGGTGCCATGGGATTCGGTAATAGAAATATATGGATAAAGCATCTTGGCAAGGCTAACCGGGGCAAAAAAATTTGAAAAGCGGGGTGCAACACGAGGACTTCCCAAGGGGTCACCCATCCTAGTACTACTCTCGCCAAAGCACGCTTAACTTCGGAGTTCTGATGGGATCCGGTGCATTAGTGCTGGTATGATAGAACCCGTCATGTTAAGGACGCAAATCCCTTATGTGTTGACGGTTCACAGTTCCAGCCTAGAGAGATGGCCTATTCAAAAGGCCCCCAATGGGCTTAATGACAACCCATCTGCTTTAACAAAAAAGCATCCTCACAAGACATGATATCGACGCATTGTAGGGCCCTCTAATGTCTCAAAATTTCAGTTGTCGTCCTTTTCGCGGCACACGACGTATGATCCAAGAAAGAAAAACAGCTGAAAAACAAGAAAAGTGGACCAAAACTGAAGAAAACATTGGATTTTGGGCTACGAAAATAGGCGCAGCAGAGAAGGATTGCTTCCCCCATCGTAGAGCTCTCAGAGAGCTTTTCAACGGTATGTTGTGCACCGCGTAACTCCTTACAGATCAAAAGTTATCGGCACCGGAGCGACGGAGACCTGGTCACAAGCCCCACGCCCTCGGTTTGCGGGGCCAGCCGCTACGTGAAGCGAAATTGTCTTGGTCATGGTACCATGGGATTCGGTAATAGAAATGCAATGGATAAAGCATCTTGGCAAGGCTAACTGGGGAAAAAAAATTGAAAAAGGAGGTGCAACACGAGGACTTCCCATGGGGTCACCCATCCTAGTACTAAACTCGCCCAAACACGCTTAACGTTGGAGTTTTGATGGGATCCGGTGCATTAGTACTGGCATGATCGCACCCGTCATGTTGAGGATACAAATCCCTTATGTGTTGACAGTTCACAGCCCCAACCTAAAGAGATGGCCCATTCAAAAGGCCCAATGGGCTTAACAATAACACATCCGCTTCAACAACAAAGCATCCTCACAAGACGTGATATTGACAAGTTGTAGGGCCCTCTAATGTCCCGCAAGTTCGGTTGTCGTCCTCTTCGCAGCTCATGACGTACAATCCGAGACTGAACAACAGCGCAAAACAAGAAAAGTGACCCAAAATTGGTGAAAATGTTTGATTTTAGGCTCTGAAAATAGTCGCAGCTGAGTAGGCTTGTTGCCCCTGTTGTCGCGCAACTCCTCACGGATCAAAAGTTATCGGCACCAGAGCGATGGAGACTTGGTCACAAGCCCCACGCCCCAAGTTTGCGTGGCCAGCCTCTACATGAGGCAAAATTATCTTGCCCAAGGGCCTGTGGGATTCAGGAATAGAAATGTGATTGATAAAGCATCTTTGCAAGGCTAACCGGCGCAAAAAAATTGAAAAGAGGGGTGCAACACGAGGATTTCCCTGGGGGTCACCCATCCTAATACTACTCTTGTCTAAGCACGCTTAACTTCGGAGTTCTGATGGGATCCGGAGCATTAGTGCGGGCATGATTGCACCTGTCACAATCCCAACCCAGAGAGATGGCCCATTCAAAAGGCCCAATGGGCTTAACGACAACCTATTCGCTTCAACAACCTAGTATCCTCACAAGACGTGATATCGATGCATTGTAGGGGCTTCTAATGTCCCGCGAGTTTGGTTGTCGTCCTTTTTGAGGCTCACGACATACTATCCGGGATGGAAAAACAATGCAAAAACAAGAAAAGAGGCCTGAAACTGATGAAAACATTCTATTTTGGGCTACAAAAACAGTCGTAGCTGAGCAGGCATTTTGCCCCCATCGTAGAGCTCTTGGAGAACTTTCCAACGGTATGTTGTGCGTCGCGTAACTCCTTACTGATCAAAAGATATGGGCACTAGAGCGACGGAGACATGGTCATAAGCCCCACGCCCTCGGTTTGCGAGCTCAACCTCTACGTGAAGCGAAGTTGTCTTGCCTAAGGTGCCATGGGATTCGGTAATAGAAATGTGATGGATAAAACATCTTGGCAAGGCTAACAGGGGCAAAAAAAATTGAAAAGGGGGGTACAACACGAGGACTTCCCAGGGGGTCACCTATCCTAGTACTACTCTAGCCCAAGCTTTCTTAACTTCGGAGTTCTGATGGGATCCAGTGCATTAGTGCTGCTATGATCACACCCGTCACAGTCCCAGCGTAGAGAGATGGCCCATTCGAAAGGCCCAATGGGCTTAACGACAACCCGTCCGCTTCAACAACGTAGCATCCTCGCAAGACGTGTTATCGACACGTTGTAGGGCCCTCTAATGTCCTGCGAGTTCAGTTGTCGTCCTTTCCGCAACTCACGACGTACTATCCACGACGGAAAGACATTGCAAAAACAAGAAAAGTGGCCCGAAACTGATGAAAATGTTCAATTTTGGGCTCTAAAAACAGGCGCAGCCGAGCAGGCTTACTGCCCTTGTCGTAGAGCTCTCGGAGAACTTTCCAATGGTATGCTGTGCATTGCGTAACTCCTTACTGATCAAGAGTTATCGGCATCAGAGCGACGGAGACCTGGTCACAAGCCCCACGCCCTCGGTTTGCGAGCTCAGCCTCTACGTGAAGCGAAGTCGTCTTGCCCAAGGTGCCTTGAGATTCGGTAATAGAAATGTGATGGATAAAGCATCTTGGGAAGGCTAACTGGGTCAAAAAAAATTGAAAAGGGGGTGCAACATGAGGACTTCCCAAGTGATCACCCATCCTAGTACTACTCTTGCCAAAGCCCGCTTAACTTCGGAGTTTTGATGGGATCCAGTGCATTAGTACTGGTATGAAAGCACCCGTCATGTTGAGGACGCAAATCCCTTATGTGTTGACGGTTCACAGTCCCAACCTAGAGAGATGGCCCATTCAAAAGGCCCAATGGGCTTAACGACAACCCATCTGCTTCAACAACAAAGCATCCTCACAAGACTTGATATCGACGCGTTGTAGGGCCCTCTAATGTCCCGCGAGTTCGGTTATCGTCCTTTTCGCGGCTCACGACGTATGATCCAAGAATGAACAACAGCCCAAAAATAAGAAAAGTGGTCCAAAACGGAAGAAAACTTTGGATTTTGGGTTCCGAAAACAGGCGCAGCTGAGAAGGCTTGCTGCGCCCGTCGTAGAGCTCTCGGAGAGCTTTCCAACGGTATGTTGTGAGCCGCGTGGCGCCTTTGGATCTAAAGTTATCAGTACCAGAGCGACGGAGACCTGGTCACAAGCGCCATGCCCTCGGTTTACGGGGCCAGCCTCTAGTTGAAGCAAAATTGCCATGCCCTAGGTGTCGTGTGATTCAGTAATAGAAATGCATTGGATAAAGCATCTTGGCAAAGCTAACCGGGGCAAAAAAAATCGAAAAGGGGGGTGCAACACGAGGACTTCCTAGGGGGTCACCCATCCTAGTACTACTCTTGCCCAAACACGCTTTACTTCGGAGTTCTGATGGGATCTGGTGCATTAGTGCTGGTATGATCGCACCTGTCATGTTCAAGATGCAAATCCATTACATGTTGACAGTTCATAGTCCCAGCTGAGAGAGATGGCCCATTCAGAAGGCCCAATGGGCTAAAGAACAACACATCCACTTCAACAACATAGCATCCTGACAAGACGTGATATCGACGCATTGTAGGGTCGTTTAATTTCCCGCGAGTTCGGTTGTCGTCCTTCTTGCGGCTCACGACGTACAACCCGAGACTGAAAAACAGTGCCAAAACTAGTAATATGACGTAAAACTGGTGAAAACATTTTATTTTGGGCTCTAAAAATAGGCGCAGCTGAGCAGGCTTGTTGTCCCCATTGTAGAGCTCTCGGAGAGCTTTACAACGATATGCTGTGCGCCGTGCAACTCCTCACGAAACAAAAGTTTTCGGCATCGGAGCGACGGAGACCTTGTTACAGCCCCACGCCCCATGTTTGCTGGGCCAGCCTCTACGTGAAGGAAAATTATCTTGCCCAAGGGCCCGTGGGATTCGGTAATAGAAATATGAAGGATAAAGCATCTTTGGAAGGCAAACCGGTGCGAAAAAATTGAAAAGGAGGGAGGAACACGAGGACTTCCCAGGGGGTCACCCATTCTAGTACTACTCTTACCCAAGCACGCTTAAATTCGGAGTTCTGATAGGATCCGGTGCATTAGTGCGGGTACGATCGCACCTGTCACAATCCCAACCTAGAGAGATGGCCCATTCAAAAGGCCCAATAGGCTTAACGACAACCCATCTACTTCAACAACGTAGCATCCGCGCCAGACGTGATATCGACGCATTGTAGGGCCCTCTAATGTCCTGCGAGTTCAATTGTCGTCCTTTTCGTGGCTCACGACATACTATCCGGGATGGAAAAACAACGCAAACACAAGAAAAGTGGCCCAAAATAGATGAAAACATTCTATTTTGGGCTGCAAAAATAGGCGTAGCCGAGTAGGCATGCTGCCCCCATCGTAAAGCTCTCGGAAAGCTTTCCAACAGTATGTTGTACGCTGTATAACTCCTAATTGATCAAAAGTTATGGGCACCGGAGTGACGGAGACCTGGTCACAAGCCCCACGCCCTCGGTTTGCGAGCTCAGCCTCTATGTGAAGCGAAGTTTTCTTGCCCAAGGTGCCATGGGATTCGGTAATAGAAATTTGATGGATAAAGCATCTTGGCAAGGCTAACCAGGGTAAAAAAAAATTGAAAAGGGAGGTGCAACACGAGGACTTCCCTGAGGGTCACTTATCCTAGTACTACTCTAGCCCAATCGCGCTTAACTTCATAGTTCTGATGGGATCCGGTGCAACAGTGCTGGTATGATCGCAACCGACACAGTCCCAGCCCAGAGAGATGGCCCATTTTAAAGGCCCAATGGCCTTAACGATAACCCATCCGCTTCAACAACATAGCATCCTCGTAAGACGTTTTATTAACGTGTTGTAGGGCCCTCTAATGTCCTGCAAGTTTAGTTGTCGTCCTTTCTGCGGCTCATGACGTACTATCCAGGACGGAAAAACAATGCAAAAGCAAGAAAAGTGGCCCGAAACTAATGAAACTGTTCAATTTTGGGCTCTTAAAATAGGCACAACCTAGCGGGCTTGCTGCCCCTGTCGTAGAGCTCTCGCAGAGCTTTCCAACGGCATGTTGTACGCAGCATAATTCTTTACTGTTCAAGAGTTATCGGCATGGGAGCGACGGAGACCTGGTCATAAGCCCCACGCCCTCGGTTTGCGAGCTCAGCCTCTACGTGAAGCGAAGTTGTCTTGCCCAATGTGCCTTGGGATTCGGTAAAAGAAATGTGATGGAAAAAGCATCTAGGCAAGGCTAACCGGGGCAAAAAAAATTGAAAAGGTGGATGCAACACGGGGACTTCCCAGGGGGTGACCCATCCTAGTACTACTCTCGACAAAGCACGCTTAGGTTCCGAGTTCTTATGGGATCCGGTGCATTAGTATTGGTAAGATAGCACCCGTCATGTTGAGGACGCAAATCCCTTTTTTGTTGACAGTTCACTGTCCCAGCCCAGAGAGATGGCCCATTCAAAAGGCCCAATGGGCTTAACGATATCCTATCCGCTTCAACAATGTAGTATCCTTTCAAGACGTGATATTGACGCATTGTAGGGCCTTCTAATGTCCCGCGGGTTCGGTTGTCATCCTTTTCGCGGCTCACGACGTACGATCCGAGACTGAACAACAGCGCAAAAATTAGAAAGGTGACCCGAAACTGGTGAAAACGATTGATTTTAGGCTCCGAAAATAGGCGCAACTGAGTAGAATTGTTGCCCCCGTTGTAGAGCTCTCGGAGAGCTTTCCAACGATATGCTGTACGCTATGCAACTCCTTATGAATCAAAAGTTATCAGCATCGGAGCGAAAGAGACCTGGTCACAAGCCCCACGTCCCAAGTTTGCTAGGCCAGCCTCTTCGTGAAGAAAAATTATCTTGCCCAAGGGTCCGTGGGATTCGGTAATAGAAATGTGATGGATAAAGCATCTTTGTGAGGCTAACCAGCGCAAAAAAATTGAAAATCGGGGTGCAACACGAGAACTTCCCAGAGGGTCACCCATCCTAGTACTACTCTCGCCGAAGCACGCTTAACTTCGGAGTTCTGATAGGATCCGGTGCATTAGTGCGGGTATGATCGCACCAGTCACAATTCAAGCCAAGAGAGATGGCACATTCAAAAGGCCCAATGGGCTTAACGATAACCCATCTTCTTTAACAACGTAGCATCCTCACAAGACGTGATATCGATGCATTGCAGGGGCTTCTAATGTCCTGCGAGTTTAGTTGTCGTCCTTTTCGTGGCTCACGGCGCACTGTCCGGGATGGAAAAACAACACAAAAACAAGAAAAATGGCCCGAAATTGATGAAAACATTCTATTTTGGGCTACAAAAATAGGGGCAGCCGAGCAAGCATGCTGCCCCGGTCGTAGAGCTCTCGGAGAGCTTTCCAATGGTATGTTGTGCACCGCGTAACTTCTTATTGATCAAAAGTTATGGGTACCGGAACGACGGAGACCTGGTCACAAGCCCCACACCCTCGGTTTGCGAGCTCAGCCTCTACGTGAAGCGAAGTTGTCTTGCCCAAGGAGCCATGGGATTCGGAAATAGAAATATGATGGATAAAGCATCTTGGCAAGGCTAACCGGGGCAAAAAAAAATTGAAAAAGGGGGTACAATATGAAGACTTCCCAAGGGGTTACCTATCCAAGTACTACTCTAGCCCAAGCATGCTTAACTTTGGAGTTCTGATGGGATCCGGTGCATTAGTGCTGGTATGATCGCACCCGTCATAGTCCCAGCCCAGAGATATGGCCCATGCAAAAGGCCCAATGGGCTTAACGACAACCCATCCGTTTCAATAACGTAGCATGTTCGCAAGACGTGTTATCAACGCGTTGTAGGGTCCTCTAATGTCCTGCGAGTTCAGTTGTCGTCCTTTTCGCTGCTCACGACGTACTATCCAAGACCGAAAAATAATTCAAAAACCAGAAAAGTGGCCTAAAATTGATGAAAATGTTCAATTTTGGGCTCTGAGAAAAGGCGCAGCTGAGCAGGCTCGCTGCCCCAGTCATAGAGCCCTTGGAGAGCTTTCCAATGGTATGCTGTGCACCGCGTAACTCCTTACTTATCAAAAATTATCGGCATCGGAGCGACAGAGACCTGGTCACAAGCCCCACGCCATCGGTTTGCTAGCTCAGCCTCTACGTGAAGCGAAGTTGTCTTGCCCAAGGTGCCTTGGGATTCGGTAATAGAAATGTGATGGATAAAGCATCTTGGCAAGGCTAACTAGGGCAAAAAAAATTGAAAAGGGGGGTGCAACACGAGGACTTCCTAGGGGGTCACCCATCCTAGTACTACTCTAGCCAAAGCACGCTTAACTTCGGGGTTCTGATGGGGTTCGGTGCATTAGTGCTGGTATGATAGCACCCGTCATGTTAAGGACGCAAATCCCTTATGTGTTAACGGTTCACAGTCCCAGCCTAGAGAGATGGCCCATTCAAAAGGCCCAATGGGCTTAACGACAACCCATCTGCTTCAACAACAAAGCATCCTCACAAGATGTGATATTGACGCATTGTAGGGCCCTCTAATGTCCCGCAGGTTCGGTTGTCATCCATTTCGCGGCTCACGATGTACGATCAAAGAAGGAAAAATTGCCCAAAAATAAGAAAAGTGGTCCAAAACTGAAGAAAACATTAGATTTTGGGTTCCAAAAACAAGCGCAGCGGAGAAGGCTTGCTGCCCCCGTCGTAGAGCTCTCAGAAAGCTTTCCAACGGTATGCTATGCGTCGTGTAATGCCTTATGGATCAAAACCTATCGGAACCGGAGCGACGGAGACTTGGTCACAAGCCCCACGCCCTCGGTTTGCGGGGCCAGCCTCTACGTCAAGCGAAATTGTCTTGCCCAAGGTGCCGTGAGATTCGGTAATAGAAATACGATGGATAAAGCATCTTGGCAAAGCTAACCGGGGCAACAAAAATTTAAAAGGGGGGTGCAACACGAGGACTTCTTAGGGGGTCACCCATCCTAGTACTACTCTCGCCCAAACACGCTAAACTTCGGAGTTCTTTTGGGAACTGGTGCATTAGTGATGGTATGATCGCACCCATCATGTTGAGGATGCAAATCCCTTATGTGTTGACAGTTCACAGTCCCGGCCTAGAGAGATGGCCCATTCAAAAGGCCCAATGGGCTTAACAACAACACATCCACTTCAACAACAAAGCATCCTCACAAGATGTGATATCGATGCATTGTAGGGCCCTCTAATATCCCGCGACTTCGGTTGTCGTCCTTTTCGCGGCTCACGACGTACGATTCGAGAATGAAAAACAGCGCAAAAATAACAAAAGTGACCCAAAACTGGTGAAAACGTTTAATTTTAGTCTCCAAAAATAAGCACAGCGGAGCAGGCTTGTTGCCTCCATTGCAGAGCTATCGGAGAGCTTTCCAACGATATGCTGTATGCCGCGCAACTCCTCACGGATCAAAAGTTATCGGCACCAGAGTGACGGAGACCTGGTCATAAGCCCCACGCCCCAAGTTTGCGAGGCCAGCCTCTACGTGAAGTAAAATTATCTTGCTCGAGGGCCCGTGGGATTCGGTAATAGAAATGTGATGGAAAAGCATCTTTGCAAGGCTAACCGGGGCAAAAAAATTGAAAAAGGGGTGTAATACGAGGACTTCCCATGGGGTCACCTTCCTAGTACTACTCTCATCCAAGCACGCTTAACTTCGGAGTTCTGATGGGATCTGGTGCATTAGTGCGGGTAAGATCGCACCCGTCACATTCCCAGCCTAGAGAGATGGCCCATTCAAAAGGCCCAACGGGCTTAATGTGAGGCCCGACCCCGAATAACGTGTGTTACCTTGATTTACGTGCCATAGACCCCTAATTATATGACCGACCTTGGATTACGTGTCCTATCTTGGTTTTCGTGCATACCTCGTCATACGTGCCCTAACCTAGAATAGTGTGCCCTAATCCCCGACTCACGTGCAGTACCTAGAAATACGTGCCCTGACCTCGATGTACATGTGTTACCTCATTTCGTGTGCCCTAACCTTGAACTGCGTACCTTAACCTAGGTTTAAGAGCCGTACCTCGATTTGTGTGCATTACATTGAATTATGTGCCTTGCATTGGTTTATGTGCATTCACCTAGGATTGCATGCATTAGTCTTGAAGTCCGTGTCTTACCTCGTAGTTCCTGTCTACCTCGCAATTCGTGACCTGTATTGATTTCTGTGTGTGTCTCGTAGTGCGTGCCCTAGACTTAGGAAAGCGTGCCCGCACGCTAATCAATAAAGAATCCTACACAAAGCACTAGACTATAAAATAATCCTACAAATACCACTCACTATTATTATAATCCTAATTCAAATCTCTACAAAATCCACTAACACCTAAATATTATATTTTAAACTCACTATAAGACAAAATCTCACAAACCTCTAAACATATCCTATATTCTATTCTACCTAAAATCCCTAAATACCCAACATTCTCTTACACACATGTTAAAACAATTCAAAATATGACACAAATCTGAATTTTTGCATGCCCAAGGCCAACATATGCATCAACTTTTGCAAAAGCCTCATTTTTCTCTCATTTCTCTCACTTTCCTCACATTTTCTCTCTCTCCCTCTCACTCTCTCTCTCCATTTCGGTTTTGGCTGAGTTATCTCCACCTCTTAGCTCATCTTCATCATCCTATGGTGCATCAAGACAAACCACAAGCAAAGAAACTCACCCAAGCAAGCTAGGATGCAAGAAACACACATGCAAGTATTTTGAGTCATCATTTTTGGCCTTGGTGAGTTTTTAAGCTTCCATTTCTTTTCTTCTTGTTCTAAACTCATGCATGTGCTAAGATATTGATCACTAAGCTAGGAAAAATAGAGAAAAGCTAGTTGGAATCTTGGCTAAGCAAGAAGAAGAAGAGATTTGAGCTTCAACAAGGTTTTGAACATTTTTTGGGTTGATTGCAAAGGTGAGGGCTAAAACCTTTTGAAAACTCTTCAAAAATCCACATGCATGCTAATAAATGTGTGTATTTACTTCTGTACTTGAGCTATATGGTCGTTCATAAGCATAAATAACCATGCATGGCAAGATCTTGGCTTGAAAATGATGCTAGGTGAAGTCGAAATTGTTGACAGCTCTCTAACTAGTCCGTTCGAGGTAAGTTTAGCTTGGAAAATGATGTTTAAAATGCATGAAAATTGGTAGGTGACTAGTTTTGACAGTTTTGAACATTTTTCCAAGAAATAGGCCGAAGCTAATTTTGACTCTAAAGTCCTCAAAATGGCAAATCTTTAAAATGTGACCAAATCTGGAAATGTGGAAAAATGAAGCAAGTTTTGGCAGATGCACTGACCTTGTGGAACGAACCATATTTGAATTAGTAAATATTGTTCAAAATGCATGAAATTTTGTGTGCTGCTAGATTTTTCAGTTCTGGACAATTTTTTCAGAAATGGACCAAGGTTAAAACGGACCCTAAGGACCTCAAAAACGTCAATTTATGAAAAGTGTGCAAATCTGGACAGTTTTGTGCTATTCCACTGTTTCGGCTATATCTAATGATCCCGAACTCCAATTGATGCAAGGTTTGTTTCTGATTTTAGTTAACTTCTTAAGCTTTAGTTTGATATCTTATTCACTGAATTTGGAGATTTTTTGCTTATCCGATTGATTGTGAGAAGACAGCCTATAGCAGTAAGGGTTTCACTTAATGTTGTGCTTGCAAATATTGTTGTGACTCCTCTTGTTGAATTAGATGCTTGGGATTGTAGCTACGGGATGTTGTGTGGACTGGTTTGAATGTTTGAGGATGTTGAATTAAATGATGCATGGTTTGAGATTGACCTTGAGTTGGGTTGAGGCCCAAATTGCACGAATATACATGAAATGGAAACCATAATGACTAGGTAGTTTTGCTAAGTATTGATCAGTTGGATATTGTGTGGGAATTATATGCTTAGTGGGCTGCCCGTTAATGTCTTATAACTTCAAATGTGATTTTGACCATTGCATGTTGACAAACAAGCTTTTCTTGCACCCGAACCCATGATTGATGTCATTGCATGTTGAATAATCTTATCACTTGATCACGTGGACTTCTTAATGAGTTATATGGCCTGTTTTACATGTGTTACATGGCTGCCCGTTTAATTTTCATATAACTCTATATGCCTTCAAGTGAAATTTTCCTATCTTATCGTGCCTTGCTTGTCTACCTGTCAATGTGCAATCTTATGACTGTCCGGAGGCAACCTACTTTGTTGTCCTCCTACTGTGATATATTACCTGTCATGAATGTGCATTGCATACAAGGTTGCAACCTTTCATTTCGGCATGGTAGCAATCACGCACACTGGGCGGCATCGGGCTTGCCGGTGCACCTGTGACTACCATGGTCCCATTCCCTCTCTCGCTTGGGGGCTAGACTTCCTCGGAGAGTTAGGTCGTAGAATTTCGGGGTACATCCGGAGTACACCCACCTGGCGTGTTTGGGGGATGATTTGAAGTTGGCTGCAACAACTGATTCTGGAACTGATCTGAGAGCAAAAGCTCACCGTATGCTTTTACTGTGTGCATAATTACTCTCGCTTGGTTCCCAGAGAACCTCGGGGAGGAAAGACTGGTATTTATGTTCCTGTACTTATATTATTGTTACATTTATGCTTGCAAAAAGATTTTCATAAGTTAAACCAGAAAATGAGTTTCAAAACCTATTTCTCGTTCCCCCTCGCTGAGTTCATAAGGACTCACCCTCTTTTATCATCTCAGGTGAAGAAGATCATGAACAGGTAGTCGAGGACGATGTGCCTAACGATAATTCCTTGGAGTGATTGCCTGTCCCTACGTGCTTTTGTGCTTTGCCTAAAAGTGGTTGCTATATGGATGTTGTGTTTGATTGCAAACTACTCATTTTATTGATGTAAATGACCCCGTTGTAATTTGGGTCTAATTCTGGGATTGTACTATCTATAACCGGATGAACTTTTATTTGGTTGTTTGCTTTCGTTTTCTTCATTAGTAGTTATCGTAGGCATTCAAACCACTAGATGAACAATCAACTAAGTTAATTCTATCTAATTTCACTTAGGTGCTCATTTGCAAACTAAAGGATAATAGGTACTTGCATGATAGGAAATTGACAAATAAACAGGACATAGTTATCATGTTAGGCTTATCAACCAAACAAGACTTTCAAGATAAACTAGTAGGCAAATCGGTTGGTGACAAATAGGAGTCCTTATTGGAATTGGATTAATGATTGGAATAATTGAGGCGTTTAGAGAATTAGGTCAAACCAAAGAGCCCAATTACAGCCGTTATACTGCCAGTTTATCGAAAAATTTTAGAGTTTAGGCCAAAACATTAAGTGTTAAATCTTCATGAACGGTTAAGTACGTGAAA
This sequence comes from Ehretia macrophylla, assembly GCA_037974665.1. Lineage (NCBI taxonomy): Eukaryota > Viridiplantae > Streptophyta > Magnoliopsida > Boraginales > Ehretiaceae > Ehretia > Ehretia macrophylla. The sequence continues at coordinate 72,856,191 of CM075769.1, forward strand.
TGATATGAACGTTTAGATAATACCCTAGTCTAACCTTCATAGGCCGGGTTGGGGTGCGACACTTAACAACAACTCATCTGCATCAATAACGTAGCATCCTCGCAAGACGTGATATCGACGCGTTGTAGGGCCCTCTAATGTGCAGCGAGTTCAGTTGTCGTCCTTTTCGCGGCCCACGACGTACTATCCGGGATGGAAAAACAACACACAAACTAGAAAAGTAGCCCAAAACTGATGAAAACATTATATTTTGGGCTACAAAAATAGGCGCAGCCAAGCAAGCATGCTGCCCCCGTCGTAGAGCTGTCAGAGAGCTTTCCAACAGTGTGCTATGCGCCTCGTAACTCCTTACTGATCAAAAGTTATGGGCACTAGAGCGACGGAGACCTGCTCACAAGCCCCACGCCCTCGGTTTGCGAGCTCAGCCTCTACGTGAAGCGAAGTTGTCTTGCCCAGGGTGCCACGGGATTCGACAATAAAAATGTGATGGATAAAGCGTCTGGGCAAGGCCAACCGGGGCAAAAAAAATTGAAAAGGGGGGTGCAACACGAGGACTTCCCAGGGGGTCACCCATCCTAGTACTACTCTAGCCCAAGCTCACTTAACTTCGGAGTTCTGATGGGATCAGGTGCATTAGTTCTGGTATGATCGCACCCATCACCGTCCCAGCCCAGAGAGATGGCCCATTCAAAAGGCCCAATGGGCTTAACGACAACCCATCCGCTTCAACAGCGTAGCATACTCACAAGACGTGTTATTGACGCATTGTAGGGCCCTCTAATGTCCTGTGAGTTCAGTTGTCGTCCTTTCTGCGGCTCACGACGTACTATCCAGGACGAAAAAACAATGCAACAACAAGAAAAGTGGCCCGAAATTGATGAAAATGTTCAATTTTAGGCACTGAAAACTGGCACAGTGAGCAAGCTTGTTGCCCCTGTCGTAGAGCTCTCGGAGTGCTTTCCAACGATATGTTGTGCGCCACGTAACTCCTTACTGATCAAGAGTTATCGGCATCGGAACAACAGAGACCTGGTCACAAGCCCCACGCCCTCAGTTTGTGAGCTCAGCCTCTACGTGAAGAGAAGTTGTCTTGCCCAAGGTGCCTTGGGATTCGGTAATAAAAATGTCATGGATAAAGCATCTTGGCAAGGCTAACCTGGGCAAAAAAAATTGAAAAGTGTGGTACAACACGAGGACTTCCCAGGGGTTCACCCATCCTAGTACTACTCTCGCCAAAGCATACTTAACTTCGGAGTTCTGATGGGATCCGGTGCATTAGTGCTGGTATGATCGCACCCGTCAAGTTGAGGAAGCAAATCCCTTATGTGTTGACGGTTCACGGTCCCAGCCTAGAGAGATGGCCCATTCAAAAGGCGTAATGGGCTTAACGACAACCCATCTGCTTCAACAACAAAGCAACCTCACAAGACGTGATATCGATGCGTTGTAGGGCACTCTAATGTGCCGCAAGTTTGATTGTCGTCCTTTTCACGGCTCACGACGTACGATCCAAGAATGAAAAATAGCCCAAAAACAAGAAAAGTGGTCCAAAACTGTAGAAAATGTTGGATTTTAGGTTTCAAAAATAGGCATGGCTGAGAAGGCTTACCACCCTCGTCGTAGAGCTCTCGGAGAGCTTTCCAACGGTATGCTGTTCGCCGCGTAATGCCTTATGGATCAAAAGTTATCGTCACCGGAGTGATGGAGACCTAGTCACAAACCCCACGCCCTCAGTTTGTGGGGCCAGCCTCAACGTGAAGCGAAATTGTCTCGCCCAAGATGCCTTGGGATTCAATAATAGAAATGCAATGGATAAAGCATCTTGGAAAAGCTAATAAGGGAAAAAAAATTGAAAAGGGGGGTGCAACACGAGGACTTCCTAGGGGGTCACCCATCCTAGTACTACTCTCGCCCAAACACGCTTAACTTCGGAGTTCTGATGGGATTCGGTGCATTAATGCTGGTATGATCGCACCCGTTATGTTGAGGATGCAAATCCCTTATGTGTTGACTGTTTACAGTCCCAGCCTAGAAAGATGGCCCATTCGAAAGGCCCAATGGGCTTAATAACAATACATCTGCTTCAACAACAAAGCATCCTCACAAGACATGATATCGACGCATTGTAGGGCCCTCTAATATCCCGTGAGTTTGGTTGTCGTCCTTTTTGCAGCTCACGACGTACGATCCGAGATTGAAAAATAGAGCAAAAACAAGAAAAGTGACCCGAAACTGGTGAAATTGTTTGATTTTAGGCTCCAAAAAATAGGCGCAAACGAGCAGGCTTGTTGCCCCAGTTGCAGAGCTCTCGGAGAGCTTTCCAACGATATGTTGTGCGCCGCGCAACTCCTCACGGATCAAAAGTTATCAGCACTGGAGCGACGGAGACCTGGTCACAAGCCCCATGCCCCAAGTTTGAGGGGCCAGCCTCTACGTGAAGCAAAATTATCTTGCCCAACGGCCCGTGGGATTCGGTAATAGAAATGTGATGGATAAAGCAACTTTGCAAGGCTAACCAGGGCAAAAAAATTGAAAAGGGGGGTGCAACTCGAGGACTTAATAGGGGGTCACCCATCCTAGTACTACTCTCGCCCTAGCACGCTTAACTTCGGAGTTCGGATGGGATCTGGTGCATTAGTTCGGGTATGATCGCACTCGTCACATTCCCAGCCTTGAGAGATAGCCCATTCAAAAGGCCTAATGGGCTTAACGACAACCCATCTGCTTCAACAACGTAGCATCCTCGCAAGACGTGATATCGACGAGTTGTAGGGCCCTCAAATGTCCTGCGAGTTCAGTTGTCGTCCTTTTCGCGGCTCACGACGTACTATCTGGGATGGAAAAACAGCGCAAAAACCAGAAAAATGCCCCGAAATTGATGAAAACATTCTATTTTGGGCTTAAAAAGCAGGCGCAACCAAGCAAGCTTGCTACCCCCATTGTAGAGCACTCGGAGTACTTTCCAACGGTATGCTGTGCGCCGCGTAACTCCTTACTGATCAAAAGTTATGGGAACCGGTGCGACGGAGGCCTGGACACAAGCCCCACGCCCTCGATTTACGAGCTCAGCTTCTTCGTGAAGCGAAGTTGTCTTGCCCAAGGTGCCATGGGATTTGGTTATAGAAATGTGGTGGATAAATCATCTTGGCAAGGCAAACCAGGGCAAAAAAAATTGAAAAGGGGGGTGCAACACGATGACTTCCTAGAGGGTCACCCATCCTTATACTACTCTCGCCAAAGCACGCTTAACTTCGGAGTTCTGATGGGATCCGGTGCATTAGTGCTGGTATGATCGCACCTGTCACAGTCCCAGCCTAGAGAGATGGCCCATTCAAAAGGCCCAATGGGCTTAACGACAACCCATCCCCTTTAACAATGTAGCATCCTCGCAAGACGTGTTATCGACGCGTTGTAGGGCCCTCTAATGTCCTGCGAGTTCAGTTGTCATCCTTTCCGCGGCTAACGATGTACTATCCAGGATGGAAAAACAATGCAAAAACAAGAAAAGTGGCCCGAAACTGATGAAAATGTTCAATTTTAGGCTCTGAAAATAGGCACAGCCGAGCAGGCTTGCTGCCCATGTCGTAGAGCTCTCGGAGAGCTATCCAACGGTATGCTGTGCGTTGCGTAACACCTTACTGATCAGGAGTTATGGGCATCAGTGCGACAAAGACCTGGTCACAAGCCCCACGCCCTCAGTTTGCGAGCTCAGCCTCTACGTGAAGCGAAGTTGTCTTGACCAAGGTGCCTTGGGATTCGGTAATAGAAATGTGATGGATAAAGCATCTTTGCAAAGCTAACCGGGGCAAAAAAATTTGAAAAGGGGGCTACAACACGAGGACTTCCCAGGGGGTCACCTATCCTAGTACTACTCTCGCCAAAGCACGCTTAACTTCGGAGTTCTGTTGGGATCCGGTACATTAGTGCTGATATCATTGCACCCGTCATGTTGAGGATGTAAATCCCTTATGTGTTGACTGTTCACAGACCCAGCCTAGGGAGATGGCCCATTCAAAAGGCCCAATGGTCTTAACGACAACCCATCTGCTTCAACAACAAAGCATCCTCACAAGACGTGATATCGACGCATTGTAGGGCCCTCTAATGTTCCGCGAGTTCGGTTGTCGTCCTTTTCGCAGCTCACGACGTACTATCCAAGAAGGAAAAACAGCCCAAAAACAAGAAAAGTGGCCCAATACTGAAAAAAACGTTGGAATTTGTGTTGCGAAAACAAGCGCAGCCAAGAAGGCTTGCTTCCCCCGTCGTAGAACTCTTAGAGAGCTTTCCAACAGTATGCTGTGCGCCGCGTAACGCCTTATTGATCAAAAGTTATCGACACCGGAGCCACGAAGACCTGGTCACAAGCCCCACACCCCAAGTTTGCGGGGCCAGCCTCTACGTGAAGCAATATTATCTTGCCCAAGGGCCCGTGGGATTTGGTATTAGAAATGTGATGGATAAAACATCTTTGCAAGGCTAACCGGGGCAAAAAAAATGAAAAGGGGGTACAACATGAGGACTTCCTAGGGGGTCACCATCCTAGTACTACTCTCACCTAAGCACGTTTAACTTTGGAGTTCTGATGGGATCCGGTGCATTAGTGATGGTATGATCGCACCCGTCACATTCCCAACATAAAGAGATGGCCCATTCAAAAGGCCCAACGGGCTTAACGACAACTCATCTACTTCAACAACGTAGCATCCTCGCAAGACGTGATATCGACACATTGTAGGGCCCTCTAATGTCTTGTGAGTTCAGTTGTCGTCATTTTTGCGGCTCACGATGTATCTGGGATGGAAAAACAATGTAAAAACAAGAAAAGTGGCCCAAAATTGATGAAAACATTCTATTTTGGGCTCAAAAAATAGGCGCAGTCGAGCAGGCATGCTGTCCCCATCGTAGAGCTCTCAGAGAGCTTTCCAACGGTATGCTGTGTTTCGCATAACTCCTTACTGATCAAAAGTTATGGGCACCGGAGCGACGGAGACCTAGTCACAAGCCCCACGCCCTCGGTTTGCGAGCTCAGCCTCTATGTGAAGCGAAGTTGTCTTGCCCACAGAGCCATGGGATTTGGTAATAGAAATGTGATGGATAAAGCATCTTGGCAAGGCCAACCAGGGCAAAAAAAATTGAAATTGGGGGTGCAACACGAAGACTTCCCAGGGGGTCACCCATTCTAGTACTACTCTCGCCCAAGCATGCTTAATTGCATAGTTCTGATGGGACCTGGTGCATTAGTGCTGGTATGATCGCACCCGTCATGATGAGGACGCAAATCCCTTATATGTTGACGGTTCACAGTCCCACCCCAGAGAGATGGCCCGTTCAAAAGGCCCAGTGGTCTTAACGACGACCCATCCGCTTTAACAACATAGAATCCTTGCAAGACGTGATAGAGACGCAATGTAGGACCCTCTAATGTCTCGCGAGTTCGTTTGTCATCCTTTTCGCTGCTCACAACGTACGCTCCGGGATGAAATAATAGCACAAAAACAAGAAAAGTAGCCCAAAATTGATGACAACGTTCGATTTTGGGCTCTAAAAATAGGCGCAGTTGAGAAAGCTTGCTACCCCTGTCATAGAGCTCTCGGAGAGCTTTCCAATAGTACGTTCTGCGCCACGTAACTCCTTATAGATCAAAATTTATGGGCACCGGAGCGACGGAGACCTGGTCACAAGCCCCACGCCCTCGGGTTGCGGTCCCAGCCCCTACGCTATGCGAAGTTGTCTTGCCCAAGGTTCGTTGGGATTCGATAATAGAAATGTGATGAATAAAGCACCTTGGAAAGGCTAACCGGGGCAAAAAAAATTGAAAAGGAGGGTGCAACACGAGGATTTCCTAGGGGGTCACCCATTCTGTTACTACTCTCGCCCAAGCACACTTAAATTCAGAGTTCTGATGTGATCCGGTGCATTAGTGTTGGTATGATCGTACCCATATGTTGAGGACGCAAATCCCTTATGTGTTGACGGTTCACAGTCCCAGCCTCGAGAGATGGCTATTCAAAAGGCCCAGTGGTCTTAACGACAACCCATTTGCTTCAACAACGCAAAATTCTCGCAAGATGTGATACCGACGCATTGTAGGCCTTCTAATGTCCCTCGAGTTCAGTTGTCATCCTTTTCGCGACTCACGACGCACGATTCGGGACAGAAAAATAACACAAAAAAATAAAAGTAGCCAAAACCTGATGAAAACGTTCGATTTTGGGCTTCAAAAATTGGCGCAACAGGGTAGTCTTACTGCCCTCGTCGTAGAGCTCTCGGAGAGCTTTCCAACAATATGTTGTGTGCCGCGTAACTCCTTACGGATTATAAGTTATGGGCATTGGAGCGACGGAGACCTGGTCACAAGCCCTACGCCCTCGGTTTGGGTGCCTAGCCTCTACGTGAAGCGAAATTGTCTTGCCCACGGTGCTGTGGGATTCGGTAATAGAAATGTGATGGATAAAGCATCTTGCCAAACCTAACCGGGGAAAAAAAATTGAAAAGGTGGGTGCAACACGAGGACTTCCCAAGGGGTCACCTATCCTAGTACTGCTCTCGTACAAGCAGGCTTAACTTCGGAGTTCTGATGGGCTCCGGTGCATTAGTACTGGTATGATCGCACCCGTCATGTTGTGGACACAAATCCCTTATGTGTTGACGGTTCACTGTCCCAACCCAGAGATATGGCCTATTCAAATGGCCCATTGGGCTTAACGACAACCCATCTGCTTCAACAACAAAGCATCCTCGTAAGACGTGATATCCACACATTGTAGGGCCCTTTAATGTCCCGCAAGTTTGATTGTCCTCCATTTACCAGCTCACGACGTACGATCCGAGACGGAAAAAGAGCGCAAAACAAGAAAATAGTCCAAAAATTAAGGAAAATGTTGGATTTTGGGCTCTAAAAATAGGCGCAGCTGGGCACGATTGCTACCCTGTAGTAGAGCTCCTGGAGAGCTTTCCAACGGTATGCTGTGCGCCGCGTAACTCCTTACGGATCTAAAGTTAAGGGCACTAGAGCAACGGAGACTTGGTCACAAGCCCTACGCCCTCGGTTTGCGTGCCCAGCCTCTACGTGGAGCGAAATTTTCTTGCCCAAGGTGCCGTTGGATTCAGTAAAAGAAATGTGATGGATAAAGCATCTTAGCAAACCTAACCAGGGAAAAACAAATTGAAAAGAGGGGTGCAACCCGAGGACTTCCCAGGGGGTCACCTATCCTAGTACTACTCTCGCACAAGCACACTTAACTTCGGAGTTCTGATGGGCTCCAGTGCATTAGTGCTGGTATGATCGCACCCATCATTTTGAGGACGCAAATCTCTTATGTGTTCACGGTTCACTGTCTTAGCCAAGAGAGATGGCCCATTCAAAAGGCCCAATGGGCTTAACGATAACCCATACGCTTCAACAACAAAGCATCCTTGCAAGATGTGATATCGACACGTTGTAGGGCCCTCTAATGTCCAGCGAGTTCAGTTCTCGTCCTTTTTGCGACTCACGATGTACGATCCGAGACGGAAAAACAGTGCAAAAACGAGAAAAGTGGCCTAAAACTGATGAAAACGTTTGATTTTGGGCTTCGAAAACAGGCTCAGCCGAGCAGGATTGTGTCCCCCGTCGTAGAGCTCTCGCAGAGCTTTCCAACGGTATGCTATGCACTGCATAACTCCTTAATAATCAAAAGTTATGGGCACCGGAGCGACGGAGACCTGGTCACAAGCCCCGCGCCCTCGGCTTGCGGGCCCAGCCTCTACGTGAAGTGAAATCGTCTTCCCCAAGGTGCCGTGGGATTCGGTAGTAGAAATTTAATGGATAACGCATCTTGGCAAGGCTAACCGCGGCCAAAAAATGGAAAAGGGGGGTACAACACGAGGACTTCCTACGGGGTCACCCATCCTAGTACTAATCTTGTCCAAGCACGCTTAACTTCGAATTTTTGATGGGATCCGGTGCATTAGTGCTAGTATGATCGCACTCGTCATGTTAAGGATGCAAATCCCTTATATGTTGACGGTTCACAGTCCCAACCTAGAGAGATGGCCCATTCAAAAGGCCCAATGGGCTTAACGACAACCTATCCGCTTCAACAACAAAGCATCCTGGCAAACGTGATATCAACGAGTTGTAGGGTCATATAATGTCCCGCGTGTTCGATTGTCGTCCTTTTCGCTGCTCATGACGTAGGATCCGAGACGAAAAAACAATGCAAAATCAAGAAAAGTGGCCTAAAATTGATGAAAATGTTCTATTTTGGGCTCTGAAAACATGCACAGTCAAGAAGGCTTGTTGCCCTTATCTTGGAGCTCTCGAAGAGCCTTCCAACAGTATGTTGTGCACCGCATAACTCCTTACGGATCAAAAGTTATGGGCACTAGTGCGATGTGGGCCCAACCTATACGTGAAGCAAAATTGTCTTGCCCAAGGGCCATGGGATTCAGCAACAGAAATGTGACGGATAAAGTATCTTGGCAAGGCAAACGGGGCAAAAAAAAATGAAAAGAGGGGTGCAACACGACTTCCCAAGGGGTCACCCATCCTAGTACTACTCTCGCCCAAGCACGCTTAACTTCGAGGTTCTGATGGGATCCGATGCATTAGTGTTGGTATGATCACACCCGTCACAGTCCCAAGCAAAAGAGGTGGCCCATTCAAAAGGCCCAATGGGCTTAACGACATCCCATCTGCTTCAACAACGCAGCATCCTCGCAAGACGTGATATGGACGCGTTGTAGGGCCCTCTAATGTCCTACGAGTTCAGTTGTCGTCGTTTTCGCTGCTCACGACGTACTATCTGGGACAGAAAAACAACGCAATAGCAAGAAAAGTGGCCCGAAACTGAGGAAAATGTTCGATTTTGGGCTCTGAAAATATGCACAGCCGACCAAGCTGGCTGCCCCCGTCGAAGAGCACTCGGAGAGTTTTACAACGGTATGTTGTGCGCCGCGTACCTCCTTACTGATCAAGAGTTATGGGCACCGGAGCGACGAAGACTTGGTCACAAGCACTACACCCTCGGTTTGCAAGCTCAGCCCCTACATGAAGCGAAGTTGTCTTGCCCAAGGTGCCTTGGGATTTGGTAATAGAAATGTGATGGATAAATCATCATGGCAAGGCTAACCGGGGCTAAAAAAATTGAAAGAAGGGGTGCAACACGAGTACTTCCCAGGGGGTCACCCATCCTAGTACTACTCTCACCCAAGCACGATTAACTTCACAGTTCTGATGGGACCCGGTGCATTTGTGCTGGTATGATTGCACCTATCATGTTGAGGACGCAAATCTCTTATGTGTGGACGGTTCACAGTCCCAGCCTAGAGAGTTGGCCCATTCAAAAGGCCCAATGGGCTTAACGACAACCCATTTGCTTCAACAACAAGACGTTATATCGACGCGTTGTAGGGCCCTCTAATGTCACGCGAGTTCAGTTGTCGTCCTTTTCACGGCTCACGACGTACTATCCAAGAAGGGAAAACAACCCAAAAAAAAGAAAAGTGGCCTAAAATTGAAAAAAAAAACTTTGGATTTTAGGCTCCAAAAATAGGGGCAGCATAGAAGGCTTGCTACCCCCGTCGTAGAGCACTCGGAGAGCTTTCCAACGGTATGCTGTGCACGGCGGAACTCCTTACGGATCAAAAGTTATCATCTCCGGAGCGACGCAGACCTGCTCACAAGCCCCACGCCCTCGGCTTATAGGGCTCGCCTCTACGTGAAGCGAAATTGTCTTGCCCAAGGTACCGTGGGATTCGGTAATAGAAATGCGATGGATAAAGCATCTTGGGAAGGCTAACCGGGGCAAAAATAATTGAAAAGGTGGGTGCAACACGAGGACTTCCTAGAGGGTCACCCATCCTAGTACTACTCTCGCCCAAGCACGCTTAACTTCAGAGTTCTGATGGGATCCAATACATTAATGCTGGTATGATCGCACCAGTCATGTTAAGGATGCAAATCCCTTATGTGTTGACGGTTCACAGTCCCAGCCTAGAAAGATGGCCCATTCAAAAGGCCCAATGGGCTTAACGACAACTTATCCGCTTTAACAACAAAGCATCCTCGCAAGACGTGTTGTATTGCCCAACGTACCATGGGATACGGTAATAAAAATGTGATGGCTAAAGCACCATGGCAAGGCTAACCAGGGCAAAAAATATTGAAAAGGGGGGTGCAACACGAGGACTTCCCAGGGGGTCACCCATCGTAGTACTACTCTCACCCAAGCACACTTAACTTCAAAGTAATGATGGGATCCAATGTATTAGTAATGGTATGATAGCACCCGTCATGTTGAGGATGCAAATCCCTTATGTGTTGACGGTTCATAGTCCCAGCCCAGAAAGGTAGCCCATTCAAAAGGCCCAATGGGCTTAACGACAACTCATCCGCTTCAACAACAGAGCATCCTCACAAGACGTGATATCGATGCATTGTAGGGCCCTCTAATGTGACGCGAGTTCGCTTGTCATCCATTTCGTGGCTCACGACGCATGATCCGAAACAGAAAAATGGCTCAAAAACAAGAAAAGTGGCCCGAAATTGATGAAAACATTCAATTTTAGGCCACGAAAATAGACGCCGCACAGCTGGCTTGCTACCCCTGTCGTAGAGCTCTCGGAGAGCTTTCCAATGGTATCCTATGCGCCGCATAACTCCTTACAGATCAAAACATATAGGCACCGGAGCGACGGAGACCTGGTCACAAGCCGCACGCCCTCAGTTTGCTAGCCCAACCTCTGCGTGAAGCGAAGTTGTCTTGCCCAAGGTGCCATGGGATTTTGTAAAAGAATGTGATGGATAAAGCATATTGGCTAGGCTAACCGGGGTAAAAAAATTGAAAAGGGAGTTGCAACACGAGGACTTCCCAGGGGGTCACCCATCCTAGTACTACTTTCGCCCAAGCATGCTTAACTTCGGAGTTCTGATGGGCTCCGGTGCATTAGTGCTGGTATGATCGCACCCGTTATGTTATGGGCGCAAATCCCTTATGTGTTGATGGTTCACAGTCCCAGCACAGAGAGATGGTCCATTCAAAAGGCCCAATGGGCTTAACGACAACCCATCCGCTTCAACAACACAGCAACCGCTCAAGACGTGATATCGATGCATTGTACGGCCTTCTAATGTCCCGCGAGTTCGGTTGTCGTCCTTTTCGCTGCTCAAGACGTACGATCCGAGATAGAAAAAATCGCAAAAATGAGAAAAGTGGCCCCAAACTGATGAAAACGTTCGATTATGTGCTCCAAAAATAGGCGCGGCCGAGTGGGCTTTTTACTCCCGTCGTAGAGCTCTCGAAGAGCTTTCCAACGGTATGCTGTGCATTGCGTAATTCCTTACAGATCAAAAGTTATGGGCACTAGAGCGACGGAGACCTGGTCACAAGCCCCACGCCCTCGGTTTGCTAGCCCAACCTCTACATGAAGCGAAATTGTCTTGCCCAAGGTGCCGTGGGATTCGAAAATAGAAATGTGATGGATAAAGCATCTTGGCAAGGCTAGCCGGGGTCCAAAAAATTGAAAAGGGGGTACAACACGAGGACTTCCCAGGGGGTCACCCATCTTAGTACTACTCTCGCCCAAGCACGCTTAACTTCGGAGTTCTGATGGGATCCGGTGCATTAGTGCTGGTATGATCGCACCCTTCATGTTGAGGACAAAAATCCCATATGTGTTGACAATTCACAGTCCCAGCTTAGAGAGATGGCCAATTCAAAAGGCCCAAAGGGCATAATGACAACCCATCTGCTTCAACAACGTAGCAACTTCGCAAGACGTGATATTGACGGGTTGTAGGGCCCTTTAATGTCCTGCGAGTTCAGTTGTAGTCCTTTTCAAGGTTCACACCATAGATCCGGGAAGAAAAAACAACACACTCGTCATGTTGAGGACGCAAATCCCTTATGTGTTGACGATTCACAGTCCCAACCCAGAGAGATGGCCCATTCAAAAGGCCCAATGGGCTTAACGACATCCCATCCGCTTCAACAACAAAGCATCCGCGCAAGACGTGATATCAATGGGTTGTAGGGCCCTCTAATGTCCCGTGAGTTCGGTTGTCATCCTTTTCGCGGCTCACGACGTATGATCTGAGATGAAAAAATAGCGGAAAACCCAGAAAAATAGCCCAAAACTGATGAAAACATTTGATTTTGGGCTTCAAAAATAGGTGCAGCCGAGAAGGCAATCTGCCCTTATCGTAGAGCTCTCAGAGAGCTTTCCAACGGTATGCTGTGCACTCCGTAACTCCTTACGGATCAAAAGTTATGGGCACCGGAGCGATGGAGACTTGGTCACAAGCCCCACGCATTCGGTTTGCTGGCCGACCCTCTACGTGAAGCGAAATTGTCTTGCCCAAGGTGGTGTGGGATTCAGTAATAGAAATGTGATGGATAAAGCATATTGGCAAGGCTAACCGGGACCAAAAAATTGAAAAGGTGGTGCAACACGAGGACTTCCCAGGGGTTCAACTATCCTAGTACTACTCTCGCCGAAGCACGCTTAACTACGGAGTTCTGATGGGATCCAGTGCATTACTGTTGGTATAATCGCACCGATCATGTTGAGGACGCAAATCCCTTATTTGTTGACGGTTCACAGTCCCAGCCCAAAGAGATGGCCAATTCAAAAGGCCCATTGGCCTTATTGACAACCCATCCGCTTGAAATACGCAGCATCTTCAAAAGATGTGATATTGATGTGTTGTAAAGCCCTCTAATGTCCTGCGAGTTCGGTTGTCATCCTTTTCACCGCTCATGACGTACGATCTGAAACGGAAAAACAATGCAAAAACAAGAAAATTGGCCTGAAATTGATGAAAATATTCAATTTTGGGCTCCAAAAATAGGCGCAGCCGAGCATGCTTGCTGCCCCGGTCGTAGAGCACTCGGAGAGCTTTCCAACGGTATGATGTGTGCCGCGTAACTCCCTACGATTCAAAAGTTATGGGCACCGGACAAACGGAGACCTGGTAACAAGCTCCACGCCCTCGATTTACGGGCCCAGCCTCTACGTGAAGTGAAATTGTCTTGCCCAAGGTGCCGTGGGATTCGGTAATAGAAATATGATGGATAAAGCATCTTGGCAAAGCAAACCGGGGCAAAAAAAATTGAAAAGTTGGGTGCAACACGAGTACTTCCCAGGGGGTCACCCATCCTAGTACTAATCTCGCCAAGCACGCTTCACTTCGGAGTTTAGATGGGATCTGGTGCATTAGTGTTGGTACAATCACACCTCTCAAGTTGAGGACGCAAATCCCTTATGTGTTGACGGTTCACAGTCTCAGCCCAGAGAGATGGCCCATTCAAATGGCCCAATGGGCTTAATGACAACCCATCCGCTTCAACAACAAAGTATCCTCACAAGACGTGATATCCACGAGTTGTAGGGCCCTCTAATGTCCCGCGAGTTTGGTATCGTCCTTTTCGGGACTCACAGCGTACGATCTGAGACGGAAAAACTGCGCAAAAACAAGAAAAGTGGCCCAAAACTGATGAAAATGTTCGATTTTGGGCTTCGAAAACGGGCGCAGCAAAGCAGGCTTGCCACCCCCAGCGCAGAGCTCTCCGAGAGCTTTCCAACGGTATGCAGTGTACAGTGTAACTCCTTACGGATCAAACGTTATGGGTACTGGAGCAATAGCGACTTGGTCGCAAGCCTCACTTCTTCGGTTTGCGAGCCCAGCCTCTACATGAAGCGAAATTGTCTTGCCCAAGGTGTCGTGGGATTCAGTAATAGAAATGTTATGGATATAGCATCTTGACAAGGCTAACTGGGGAAAAAAATTGAAAAGGGGGGTGCAACACGAGGACTTCCCAGCGGGTCACCCATCCTAGTACAACTCTCGCCCAAGCACGCTTAACATCAGAGTTCTGTTGGGATGCGATGCATTAGAGCTGGTATGATCGCACCCATCAAGTTAAGGACGCAAATCCCTTATGTGTTGACGGTTCACAGTCCTAGCTCAGAGAGATGGCCCATTCAAAAGGCCCAATGGGCTTAACGACAACCCATCCGCTTCAACAACGAAGCATCCTTCCAAGACGTGATATCGACGTGTTGTAGGGCCCTCTAATGTCCCGCAAGTTCGGTTGTCGTCCTTTTTGCGGCTCACAACGTACGATCCGAGACGGAAAAACAGCGTAAAAACAAGAAAAGTGGCCCAAAACTGATAAAAACGTTTGATTTTTGGCATCGAGAACAGGCGCAACATAGAAGGCTTGCTACCCTTGTCGTAGAGCTCTGAGAGAGCTTTCCAATGGTATGCTGTGCACCACGTAACTCCTTACAAATCAAAAGTTATGGGCACCGAAGCGATGGAGACCTGGTCACAAGCCCCATGTACTCGGTTTGCGGGCCCAGCCTTTACGTTAAGCAAAATTCTCTTACCTATGGTGCCGTGGGATTCGGTAATAGAAATGTGATGGATAAAGCATCTTGGCAAGGCAAACCGTGGCAAAAAAATTGAAAACGGGGGTGCAACACGAGGACTTCCCAGGGGGTCACCCATCCTAGTACTACTCTTGCCAAGCACGTTTAACTTCGGAGTTCTAATGGGATCCGGTGCATTAGTGTTGGTATGATCGCACCCATCATGTTGAGGACACAAATCCCTTATGTGTTGACGGTTCACAGTCGTAGCCCGGAGAGATGGCCCATTCAAAAGGCTGAATAGGCTTAACGACAACCCATCTGCTTCAACAATGAAGCATCCCCGCAAGACGTGATATTGACGCATTGTAAGGCCCTCCAATGTCCAGCGTATTCGGTTGTCGTCCTTTTCGTCGCTAACGCCATACGATCCGGGATGGAAAAATATCGTAAAAATAAGAAAAATAGACTGAAACTGATGAAAAAGTTCAATTTTGGGCTCTGAAAACAGGCGCAGCCGAGTAGGCTCGCTGCCCCTGTCGTAGAGCACTCGGAGAGCTTTCCAACGGTATGCTTTGAACCGCGTAACTCCTTACGGATCAAATGTTATGGGCACTGAAGCAACGGGGACCTGGTCATAAGCCCCACGCCCTCGGTTTATGGGCCCAGCCTCTATATGAAGTGAAATTGTCTTGCCCAAGGTACCGTGGGATTCAGTAATAGAAATGTGATGGATAAAGCATCTTGGCAAGGCTAACCGGGGGAAAAAAAATTAAAAAGGGGGGTGCAACACGAGGTTTTCCCAGGGGGTTCACCCATCCTAGTACTACTCTCGCCAAACATGCTTAACTTCGGTGTTCTGATGGGATTCAGTGCATTAGCGCTAGTATGATCGCACCCATCATGTTGAGGACGCAAATCCCCTATGTGTTGACAGTTCACAGTCCCAGCCCAGAGAGATGGCCCATTCAAAAGGCCCAATGGCTTAACGACAATCCATTCCTTCAACAACAAAGCATCCTCACAAGATGTGATATCAACGAGTTGTAGGGCCCTTTAATGTCCCGCGAGTTAAGTTGTCATCCTTTTCGTGGCTCACGACGTATGATCTGAGATGGAAAAACAGCGCAAAATCAAGAAAAATGGCCCGAAACTATTGAAAATATTTGATTTTGGGCTTCAAAAACAGGCACAACCAAGAAGTCTTGCGAGTTCAGTTGTCGTCCTTTTCGCCGCCCACGATGTACGATCCAAGGCGAAAATACAGTGCAAAACAAGATAAGTGGCCCCAAACTGATGAAAATGTTTGATTTTGGGTTTCAAAAACAGGCGCAGCCAAGAAGGCTTATTGCCCTTTCGTAGAGCTCTCGAAGAGCTTTCCAACGGTATGCTGTGCACCGTGTAATTCATTACGAATCAAAAGTTATGGGCACCGAAGTGATGGCGACCTAGTCACAAGACCCACGCACTCGGTTTGCAGGCCCAACCTCTACTTGAATCCAAATTGTCTTGCCCATGGTGCCGTGGGATTCGGTAATAGAAATATGATGGATAAAGCATCTTGGCAAGGCTAACCGGGTCCAAAAAATTGAAAAGGGGGGGCAACACGAGGACTTCCCAGGGGGTTACCCATCCTAGTACTACTCTCGCCCAAGCACTCTTAACTTCGGAGTTCTGATGGGATCCGGTGCGTTAGTGCTTGTATGATCGCACCCGTCATGTGGAGGACGCAAATCCCTTATGTGTTGACGGTTCACAGTCCCAGCCTAGAGAGATGGCCCAATCAAAAGGCCCAATGGAGTTAACGATAACCCATCCGCTTCAACAACAAAGCATCCTTGCAAGACGTGATATCGACAAGTTGTAGGGCCCTCTAATGTCCCGCGAGTTCGGTTGTCATCTTTTTCGCGGCTCACGACGTACGATCCGAGACGGAAAAACAGCGTAAAAATAAGAAAAGTGGCCAAAACTGATGAAAACGTTTGATTTTGGGCATCAAAAATAGGCACAGTCGAGAAGGCTTGTAGCCCTCATCGTAGAGCTCTCGGAGAGCTTTCCAACGGTATGTTGTGCACCGCGTAACTCTTTATGGATCAAAAGTTATAGGCACCGGAGCGATGGAGACCTAGTCACAAGCCCCATGCACTCGGTTGTCGTCCTTTCAGCAGCTCAAGACGTACGATCCGGGACGGAAAAACAATGCAAAAATAAGAAAAGTGGCCTGAAACTGATGAAAACGCTTGATTTTGGGCTCCAAAAATAGGTGCAGCCAAGCAGGCTTGCTGCCCCTGGCGCAGAGCTCTTGGAGAGCTTTCCAACGGTATGTTGTTCGCTGCATAACTCCTTACTAATCAAATATTATAGGCACAGGAGCAACAGAGACCTGGTCGCAAGCCCCATGCCCTCGGTTTGCAAGCCCAGCCTCTACGTGAAGCAAAATTGTCTTGCCCAAGGTGCCGTGGGATTCGTTATAGAAATGTGATGGATAAAGCATCTTGGCAAGACTAACTGGGGTAAAAAAAAAATTGAAAAGGGGTATACAACACGAGGACTTCCCTGGGGATCACCAATCCTAGTACTACTATAGCCCAAGCACGCTTAACTTCGGAGTTCTGATGGGATCCAATGCATTAGTGCTAGTATGATCGCACCCATCATGTTAAGGACACAAATCCCTTATGTGTTCACGGTTCACTGTCCCAGCCCAGAGAGATAGCCCATTCAAAAGGCCCAATGGGCTTTTCGACAACCCATCCGCTTCAAGAACAAAGAATCCTAGCAAGACTTGATATCGACGTGTTGTAGGGCCCTCTAATGTCTCGTGAGTTCTGTTGCCATCCTTTTTGCAACTTACAACGTACGATCCGAGAAGGAAAAACAACACAAAAATAAGAAATATAACCCGAAACTAATGAAAACTTTCGATTTTGGGCTTTGAAAATAGGCGCAGCCTAGAAGGATTGCTGCCCTCGTCGTAGAGCTCTCGGAGATCTTTCCAACTGTATGTTGTGCACCGCGTAACTCCTTACGAATCAAAAGTTATGGGCACCAAAGCGATGGAGACCTGGTCACATGCCCCACGCCCTCGATTTGCGAGCCCAACCTCTACATGAAGCGAAATTGTCTTGCCAAAGGTGCCGTGGCATTTGGTAACAGAAATGTGATGGATAAAGCAACTTGGCAAGGCATGTCGGGGCAAAAAAAATTTGAAAATGAGGGGTGCAACACGAGAACTTCCCAAGGGTCACCCATCCTAGTACTACTCTCGCCCAAGCATGCTTAACTTCGGAGTTCTGATGGGATCTGGTGCAATAGTACAGGAATAATCGCATCCGTAATGTTAAGGACGCAAATCCCTTATATGTTGACGGTTCACAGTCCCAACCCAGGGAGATGGCCCAGTCAAAAGGCCCAATGGGCTTAACGACAACCCATCCGATTCAACAACAAAGCTTCATCGCAAGACGTGATATCGAAGCATTGTAGTGTCCTCTAATGTCCAGCGAGTTCAGTTGTCGTCCTTTTCGCTGCTCACGACGTAAGATCCGAGACGGAAAACAGCGTAAAAATAAGAAAAGTATCCCGAAACTGATGAAAACGTTCGATTTTGGGCTTCAAAAACAGGCGTAGTTGAGAAGGCTTACTGCCCTCGCCGAAGAGCTCTTGGAGAGCTTTCCAACGGTATGTTGTGCACCGCGTAACTCCTTACGAATCAAAAGTTATGGTCACCGGAGCGACGGAGACCTGGTCACAAGCCCCACGCACTCGGTTTGTGAGCCCAGCCTCTACATGAAGCGAACTTGTCTTGTCCAAGGTGTTGTGGGATTCGGTAATAGAAATGTGATGGATAAAGCATCTTGGCAAGGCTAACCTAGGCAAAAAAAAATTGAAAAGGGGGGTGCAACACGAGGACTTCCCAAGGGGTCACCCATCCTAGTACTACTCTCGCCCAAGCACGCTTAACTTCGGAGTTCTGATGGAATCAATTGCATTAGTACTGGTATGATCGCACCCATTATGTTGAGGACACAAATCCCTTATGTGTTGATAATTCACAGTCCTAGCCCTGAGAGATGGCCCATTCAAAAAGCCCAATGAGCTTAACGACAACCCATCCGCTTCAACAACAAAGCATCCCTGCAAGACGTTATATCGACGCATTGTAGGGTCCACTAATGTCACGCGAGTTCGGTTGTTGTCCTTTTAGTGGCTCACAACATACGATCCGAGACGAAAATAAAGCGTAAAAACAAGAAAATTGGCCCGAAGTTGATGAAAACGTTCAATTTGGGGCATCAAAAACAGACACAGCTGAGAAGGCTTGTTTCCTTCATCGTAGAGCTCTCAGAGAGCTTTCCAACGGTATGCTGTGCATCGCGTAACTCCTTATGGATCAAAAGTTATGGGTACCAGTGCGATGGAGACTTTGTCGCAAGCCCCATGCCCTCGGTTTGCGGGTCCAGCCTCTACGTGAAGCAAAATTGTCTTGCCCAAGGTGCCGTAGGATTCTGTAATAGAAATATGATGGATAAAGCATCTTGGCAAGGCTAAGCGGGGAAACAAAATTCAAAAGAAGGGTGCAACACGAGGACTTCTCAGGGGGTAACACATCGTAGTACTATTCTCGCCCAAGCACGCATAACTTTGGAGTTCTGATGGGATCTGGTGCATTAGTGTTGGTATAATCGCACCCATCATGTTAAGGACGCAAATTCCTTATTTGTTGACGGTTCACAATTCTAGCCCAGAGAGATAGCCCATTCAAAAGGCCCAATGGGCATAACGACAACTCATCCGCTTTAACAACGCAGTATCCTCGCAAGACGTGATATCGACACGTTGTAGGGCCCTCTAATGTCCTGCGACTTCGGTTGTCGTCCATTTCACGGCTCACGACGTACGATCCGGGATAAAAAAATAATGCAAAAACAATAACGTGACCCAAAATTGATGAAAAAGTTCAATTTTAGGGTCTACAAAATGGCGTAGCTGAGCAGGCTACTACCCCTGTCGTAGAGCTCTCAAAGATCTTTTGAACGGTATGCTGTGCGCCGCGTAACTCTTTACGGATTAAAAGTTATGGGCACCGGAGAGATAGAGACCTGGTCACAAGCCCTATGCCCTCGGTTTGCGGGCCCAGCCTCTACGTGAAGCGAAATTGTCTTGCCCAAGGTGCCCTGGGATTCGATAATAGAAATGTGATGGATAAAGCATCTTGCCAAGGCTAACCGGGGTAAAAAAAAATTAAAAAGGGGGTGCAACACGAGGACTTCCAAGGGGGTCACACATCCTAGTACTACTCTCGCCCAAGCACGCTTAACTTCAGAGTTCTGATGGGATCCGGTGCATTAGTGATGGTATGATCGCACCTGTCATGTTAAGGACGCAAATCCCTTATGGGTTGATGGTTCACAGTCCCAGCCCAGAGAAATGGCCCATTAAAAAATGCCCAATGGGCGTAACGACAACCCATCTTCTTCAACAACAAAGCATCCTCGCAAGAAGTGATATCGACGCACTGTAGGTGTGATACCCCGAACCTGGCATGTATTCAATAGCATTTTAAGTTCATTTAAATTGCATTTTATTGACCTTTCACCTTCTTTGACCAAACTAGTTGACTTTTCATCTACATTGACCAACTAGGACAATGTGGGAATTTTTGTAATGTTTAATAAAAGGCAAACTTGGGATTAGAAATAAAAAAATGCAATGTTAAGTTAGTCAAATTTTGGGTCAACTTTGGAATTAAATCTGAACCAATTGGGGAAGAGTTAGGTAGCAAATTATATATGGTTGGAAAGCTCTATGAGTCTAGTTTATGAGGGTTCAAACCGTTCATGAATTGGAGTTTTCTAGAAGAAGTTATGGCTGTTTTCGTGAGGTCGCGCATAGCTGTTTTGGTTTAGCGGGTTGACCGAATTTTGACCTTTGACTTCTTGTCATTTTTTTTTTAATAAGCAGAATGTGCACGAAAAAAAACAGAGAGAAAAAGGCTTGAAACCATGAGGAAAAGAAGGAGAAAAAAAAAAAAATCTCAACTTCAAATCTTCGATTCTTCGCGTGGGCTTGTGCGGGGTGGTTTCCGAGGCACTCTACGAGGTTGTCCTAGCGTCTAGGAGCGTCTAAGGTGAAGGAAGCATGTTATTTGCGCATTTATACGTTGTATATGTTAACTTTGTCAATTTTTAGATTTATCCGTAGATCGTTATTTAAAGCGATTTGATGCTTCTAGAATGTTCCTTAGCATTTGTAGAACATGTATTTATAGTTTTGTAACATTTTCTGCGGTTAAATGTTGTGATTGCAAATTAAATTGTGAAATGAATAGTGTTTTATGAATAGTAAAACCTTGAAACGTTGAAATTGCGCTGTTATGCTTTCCGTTGATGTAGAAACGTGCTAGGTATGCTAGAATGCTAAAATGTGTGGTTTGTTTGGGTTGCGTAGTGGAAAAAATGAGAATTATGCCTTTGGGAAAGTTGGGGTCGTTTTGGTCGACTTTTGCGTTTTCTCGTTTTGCGTGTTGGGATTACTTCGGGAGGCCATGGAAGCACTTTTGGTGCGATTATGGTGTTGGTTGGGTGTTTGGTTGATATAGTTGTAGTTCAAACGAGAAAGGGGGAAATCAGGGCTTTGCGCGAGTTCTAGGGTAAAGTAAGGTTTCGGGGTCTTTAGACGTGCCTTATGGTGACCTAGGAGGGTTGGCGAAGTCGGTTTACAGAACTCTTGGCTCGTTTGGAAATGGTAGCATTTTGATAGTTGGGGCCGATTTGTGTTTTTGTGTGTTTTCTTGTCTTTATGCTTATAGAATGTTTAGAATTACTTGGAATACTTGTTTGAGTTGTTTTGGATTGAATTACTTATCAAATTGCTGCTATTGCGTGCGAGAGTAACCTACTTTGTTATTCTTTCACGTGTGGCTTTATCGCTTGTTTATCGCCTTGTATCGAGTCTTGCATTGCATAGTGTCTCGCGCGTGAGTGATGGGCCTCTCTGGGTAGCCTTGGGTTGCCAGTGTTGGTTGCTCTAGCTCCGCTGCTATTCCCTTTCTCGCTTGGGTTGCCTCCTAGGGAGATTTGGGTCGTAGGATTGATGGATCCTTTCGGGGTATTCCAAACTGGTGTTATAAGGTGGTTTGGGCCGGCGCGTCATCGTTAAAGTCATCGGAATCGTGATCGGTACATTACTCGCTCGAGTGAACCATAGGCTTCAAAGTGTGGTATAGCTTTGATTGGTTGTGTTAATGCTTTCTTTAGTTGTTTAATTGTATTGTTGTTTATATTGAATGCCTTTTATTGATTGTATTGCTTAACTGTACCTATTTGCATTGCACGATCTTCTTTCTCTCCAATTCGATATATGTCTCGCCCTCACTGAGTATACGTGTTGTGTATACTCACTCCTCACCACCACATTTCAGGAAATGCCCTGTTAGCTGGAAAGTTCGTGATTTCGTGAAAGTCCGTGCTTGAAGAGTTGTCTTGAGTGCCTATGTAACTTGAGTTGTCAAAGTTGTCAAGTTGTATGCTTTTATGTTGTATGTAATTATTGTTAAAAGAAATGTAATATAAATCTAGCTATGTAGTTGGAATGGTTTGATAAGTTAGATTATGTATATAGTTAATGTAGCTTAACTTCAATGCATGGCTGTAATGTCCAAAGGAAAAGAATTAGAATGGCATGATAGTTTATTTTATGCAGTAGCTTTGTATGGTTTAATTGCCTAAATTGAATGTACTTGTCAAAATGAAAAGATAGGTTAGTTTTTAAATTGAAAATGTATGTATACTTGTTGAGTTTAAATTGTTGAGAACCGAGGCTCGGATGGCCTTGAGGAAGTTTTGTATGGTTGGACACGGTGGTGGTCCATTTATAAGCTATTACAGGTTTTGCATTTCGCCTATAAATAGGGGAGACTCCGTCCGTTTTCCCTGAAAATTTTGCCCGGGTTTGGTTTGGGTTGTGATTAGTTTGATTGATAGAACTCCCGGTCTCGAGAGGGATCGGGGTGTCACAGGTGGTATCAGAGCTTGTTTAGCTCATAAGCCGGGACAGGGTCCTCGATCTGGTGGGTAGTGGTCCTTGAATGTGTGCTTGCTAAGTGTGTCTTGAAAGTGTATGCTTGTATGTGAGATTATGTGTCTTGACATGAATGTGTGCTCCTATGTGATATAGTTATGTGTTATGTGTTAATTGTGTGCTAAGTGAAGTAAAGTGTCTAGTTGTGCATTGAATTGACCTATCGAATCGACCTCGTGGATTGTTATTTGCTTGAAGTATTGCTTTTAATGTGTGTACTGAAATGTCTTGAATTAGCTATGCCGTGATTTGAATTGATTATGCTGTGCTTGACTTGATTGTTATGCTTGAGTGACTTTGTTAAATAAACTATATTGTAAACTTGCTGGCATAATAACTTAATGCATACGTATAACTGTGATATAGTGGGATTCATACATGTCCTATTGAAATGGTAAGTAAGTCCTCTTCCTCCCCTGAAGAAAGTGGTTCACCGCTGGCTTTTCAAGGTGTATGGATTGGCAGGAAATGAATGGCATTTGACTAGCCTTTATTTGGGAATTGGTGATTGCTTTTGGAGCTCGGTTATTGGCGAATCCCTTTGGTCCTTCTCTGTGCTTAACAGTTGCGAAAGAGTAGCTTTCTCTTGTGGTTTTAATTGGGTGTTCTCTGGAACATTCTTTGGTTTTCATAACGGGTGTTCTTTGGGGACTTTTGTTGGCACTTCTCGGTGGACTTGGTTAATGGGATTTCAATCGGCCTTACTGCATGGTATTATCTATGGCATATGTGTCTCGGTCTTTATTGGAGTGTTACTGGTATTCCTTATTGGAAATTCTTCAATGGCATTCTCTAGGATTCTCAGTGGCCAATTATTTAGTATTACTTATTGGGCAATTCTTGGTACTTTCTTACTGGAGCATTGTTCGGGTATTTTCTTTGGCATCCCTCAGTTGGTTTGGTAACTGGAATCCCTATCAGACTTATTGTATAATACTACTTATGGTATTCTTTGAAATTCTTATTAGGCGTTCTCTTGCTATTTTCCTTGTTGGCAAAGTTGTATGAAGTTCTCACTTGGCAAACAGTGAAGAGGCCTCAGAGTTTGGTCTCAGTATATTGTTCATCAGTTCGGTGTTTATCCTTGGAGTTTTCGTCCATCTGGGAAACTATGTTTGTTATTCAACTTGGTTGTCTTATTGGGCACGTTATATTTTCTCTGTTATTTCCTTTGACATTCCTCTCAGCATTTGATAGCAAAACTCGGAATCTAATTGGTTGTTCCATAGGGTTATTATTTGGAAGGCTTCTTTGGAACTTTGGAAATATATTTGATTGGGTTCTTGGTATTTTCTTCAGCACTCTTAACAGGGAATTCTTCTATGAAATCCATGACCAGCGGGGTACTTCTTTGGACCTCTAGATAGAACATTTGTTTGAGCTTTTATTTGGCTTCTTGCTTGGGAATTCTCGGGCAGTAACAGTTAGACTTCTATTGGAGATTCGTGCATGAGGTATTCTTCTTGTCGTTATTGTGTGGTATTAATGACATCTACAGTATCTTTGCTTTAGTCTTTATTGGTATTATCTCAGCGTTTCTGGTTGGAATTTATTCTTCTTCGGTATTCGTGTCAACGGGATTCTTGTACGGTATCTGCATTTGAGCTTCTATTTGGCGTTACTACTTGGCATTTCTACTTGAACTTTCCTATTGGTCATCTTGATTAAATACTTTTTCAGTAGCTAATGAAGACTAGTCAGAGTTGGATTGTAGATGATGCAGAGTCCTATTGGAAGAAGAATTGCGAGGACGCAATTGTTTTAAGGGGGGAAGGATGTGATACCCCGAACCTGGCATGTATTCAATAGCATTTTAAGTTCATTTAAATTACATTTTATTGACCTTTTACCTTCTTTGACCAAACTAGTTGACTTTTCATCTACATTGACCAACTAGGACAAGGTGGAAATTTTTGTAATGTTTAATAAAAGGCAAACTTGGGATTAGAAATAAAAAAATTGAATGTTAAGTTAGTCAAATTTTGGGTCAACTTTGGAATTAAATCTGAACCAATTGGGGAAGAGTTAGGTAACAAATTATATATGGTTGGAAAGCTCTATGAGTCTAGTTTATGAGGGTTCAAACCATTCATGAATTGGAGTTTTCTAGAAGAAGTTATGGCCATTTTTGTGAGGTCGCGCATAGTTGTTTTGGTTTAGCGGGTTGACCGAATTTTGACCTTTGACTTCTTGTCATTTTTTTTTTAATAAGCAGAATGTGCACGAAAAAAAAAGAGAGAAAAAGGCTTGAAACCATGAGGAAAAGAAGGAGAAAAAAAAAAAAGAAAATCTCAACTTCAAATCTTCGATTCTTCGCGTGGGCTTGTGCGGGGTGGTTTCCGAGGCACTCTACGAGGTTTTCCTAGCGTCTAGGAGCGTCTAAGGTGAGGGAAGCATGTTATTTGCGCATTTATACGTTGTATATGTTAACTTTGTCAATTTTTAGATTTATCCGTAGATCGTTATTTAAAGCGATTTGATGCTTCTAGAATGTTCCTTAGCATTTGTAGAACATGTATTTATAGTTTTGTAACATTTTCTGCGGTTAAATGTTGTGATTGCAAATTAAATTGTGAAATGAATAGTGTTTTATGAATAGTAAAACCTTGAAACGTTGAAATTACGCTGTTATGCTTTCCATTGATGTAGAAACGTGCTAGGTATGCTAGAATGCTAAAATGTGTGGTTTGTTTGGGTTGCGTAGTGGAAAAAATGAGAATTATGCCTTTGGGAAAGTTGGGGTCATTTTGGTCGACTTTTGCGTTTTCTCGTTTTGCGTGTTGGCATTGCTTCGGGAGGCCATGGAAGCACTTTTGGTGCGATTATGGCGTTGGTTGGGTGTTTGGTTGATATAGTTGTAGTTCAAACGAGAAAGGGGGAAATCAGGGCTTTGCGCGAGTTCTAGGGTAAAGTAAGGTTTCGGGGTCTTTAGACGTGCCTTATGGTGACCTAGGAGGGTTGGCGAAGTCGGTTTCCAGAACTCTTGGCTCGTTTGGAAATGGTAGCATTTTGATAGTTGGGGCCGATTTGTGTTTTTGTGTGTTTTCTTGTCTTTATGCTTATAGAATGTTTAGAATTACTTGGAATACTTGTTTGAGTTGTTTTGGATTGAATTACTTATCAAATTGCTGCTATTGCGTTCGAGAGTAACCTACTTTGTTATTCTTTCACGTGTGGCTTTATCGCTTGTTTATCGCCTTGTATCGAGTCTTGCATTGCATAGTGTCTCGCGCGTGAGTGATGGGCCTCTCTGGGTAGCCTTGGGTTGCCAGTGTTGGTTGCTCTAGCTCCGCTGCTATTCCCTTTCTCGCTTGGGTTGCCTCCCAGGGAGATTTGGGTCATAGGATTGATGGATACTTTCGGGGTATTCCAAACTGGTTTTATAAGGTGGTTTGGGCCGGCGCGTCATCGTTAAAGTCATCGGAATCGTGATCGGTACATTACTCGCTCGAGTGAACCATAGGCTTCAAAGTGTGGTATAGCTTTGATTGGTTGTGTTAATGCTTTCTTTAGTTGTTTAATTGTATTGTTGTTTATATTGAATGCCTTTTATTGATTGTATTGCTTAACTGTACCTATTTGCATTGCACGATCTTCTTTCTCTCCAATTGGATATATGTCTTGCCCTCACTGAGTATACGTGTTGTGTATACTCACTCCTCACCACCACATTTCAGGAAATGCCCTGTTAGCTGGAAAGTTCGTGATTTCGTGAAAGTCCGTGCTTGAAGAGTTGTCTTGAGTGCCTATGTAACTTGAGTTGTCAAAGTTGTCAAGTTGTATGCTTTTATGTTGTATGTAATTATTGTTAAAAGAAATGTAATATAAATCTAGCTATGTAGTTGGAATGGTTTGATAAGTTAGATTATGTATATAGTTAATGTAGCTTAACTTCAATGCAGGGCTGTAATGTCCAAAGGAAAAGAAATAGAAGGGCATGATACTTTATTTTATGCAATAGCTTTGTATGGTTTAATTGCCTAAATTGAATGTACTTGTCAAAATGAAAAGATAGGTTAGTTTTTAAATTGGAAATGTATGTATACTTGCTGAGTTTAAATTGTTGAGAACCGAGGCTCGGATGGCCTTGAGGAAGTTTTGTATGGTTGGACACGGTAGTGGTCCATTTATATGCTATTACAGGTTTTGCATTTCGCCTATAAACAGGGGAGACTCCGTCCGTTTTCCCTGAAAATTTTGCCCGGGTTTGGTTTGGGTTGTGATTAGTTTGATTGATAGAACTCCCGGTCTCGAGAGGGATCGGGGTGTCACAGTAGGGCCCTCTAATGTACCGCGAGTAAGGTTGTCGTCCTTTTAACAACTCACGACGTACGATCCGGGAAGGATTAAACAACGCAAAAATAAGAAATGTTGCCCAAAATTAATGAAAATGTTCAATTTTGGGCTTCAAACATAGGTGTAGCCGAGCAGGCTTGCTACCCTCATCGTAGAGCTCTCGGAGAGCTTTCCAACGGTCTGTTGTGCACCGTGTTACTCCTTACGGATCAAAAGTTATGGGCACTAGAGCGTCGGAGAGGTGGTCACAAGCCCCACGCCCTCGGTTTGCTGACCTAGCCTCTACGTGAAGCAAAATTGTCTTGCCCAAGGTGCCGTGGGATTCGGTAGTAGAAATGTGATGGATAAAGCATCTTGGCAAGGCTAACTGGGGCAAAAAAAATTGAAAATGGGGGTGCGACACGAGGACTTCCCTAGGCGTCACCCATCCTAGTGCTACTCTCGCCTCAGCACACTTAACTTCGGAGTTCTGATGCGATCTGGTGCATTAGTGCAGGTATGATCGCACCTGTCATGTTAAGGACACAAATCCCTTATGTGTTGACGGGTCACATTCCTAGCCCAGATAGATGGCCCATTCAAAAGGCCAAATCGGCTTAATGACAAACCATCCGCTTCAACAACAAAGAATCCTCACAAGACGTGATATCGACTCGTTGTAGGGCCCTCTAATGTCTCGCGAGTTCAGTTGTCATCCTTTTCGCGGCTCAGAACATACGATTCGAGAAGGAAAAATAGCACAAAAATAAGAAATATGGCCAGAAATTGATGAAAATGTACGATTTTGGTCTCCAAAAATTGGCGCAGCCGAGCAGGCTTGCTACCCCCTTCGTAGAGCTCTCGGAGAGCTTTCCAACGATATGTTGTGCGCCGTGTAACTCCTTAAGGATCAAAAGTTATAGGGACCGAAGCAACAGAGACCTGGTGACAAATCCCACGCCCTCGGTTTGCGAGCCCAGCCTCTACGTGAAGCGAAATTGTCATGCCCAAGGTGCCGTGGGATTCGGTAATAGAAATGTGATGGATAAAGCATCTTGGCAAGCCTAACCGGGGCAAAAAAAAAAATGAAAAGAGGGGGGGCAACACAAGGACTTCCCTGGTGGTCACCCATCCTTGTACTACTCTCGCCCAAGAACGCTTAACTTCGGAGTTCTAATGGGATTCGGTGCATTAGTACTGGTATGATCGTACCCATCATGTTAAGGACGCAAATCCCTTATGTGTTGACGGTTCACAATCCCAACGCAAAGAGATGGCCCATTCAAAAGGCCCAATGGGCTTAACAACAACCCATCTGCTTCAACAACAAAGCATCCTCGTAAAATGAGATATCGGCGCGTTGTAGGACCCTCTAATGTCCCGCGAGTTCGGTTGTCATCCTTTTTGCGGCGCGCGACGTACGATCCAAGAAGGAAAAACAGCCCAAAAACAAGAAAAGTGGCCCGAAATAGATGAAAACGTTCGATATTGGTCTTCAAAAACAGGCGCAGCCGAGAAGGCTTACAGCCTCCTTCTTGGAGCTCTCAGAGAGCTTTTCAACGGTATGCTGTGCACCGCGTAACTCCTAACAGATCAAAAGTTATGAGCACCGGAGCGATGGAGACCTGGTCACAAGCCCCACGCACTCGATTTGGGGGCCCAGCCTCTACGTGAAGTGAAGTTGTCCTGCCCAAGGTACCATGGGATTCAGTAATAGAAATGTGATGGATAAAGCATCTTGGCAAGGCTAACCGGGGCAAAAAAATTGAAAAGGGGGGTGCAAGACGAGTACTTCCCAGGGGGTCACCCATGCTAGTACTACACTCGCCCAAGCAAGCTTAACTTCAGAGTTCTGATAGGATCTGGTGCATTAGTGCTGGTATGATCGCACCCATCATGTGAAGGACGCAAATCCCTTATGTGTTGACGTTTTATAGTCCCAGCCCAGAGAGATGACCCATTCAAAAGGCCCAATGGGCCTAACGACAACCTATCTGCTTCAGCAACAAAGCATTCTAGTAAGACGTGATATCGGCAAGTTGTAGGGCCCTCTAATGTCTGGCGAGTTTGGTTGTCGTCCTTTTCATGGCTCACAACGTACGATCCGAGATAGAAAAACATCGCAAAAAGAAGAAAAGTGGGTCAAAACTGATTAAAATGCTTGATTTTGGGGTTTGAAAAGAGCCGCAGCAGAGAAGGCTTGCTACCCCCGTCGTAGAGCTCTCAGAGAGCTTTCCAACGGTATGTTGTGCACTGCGTAACACTTTACGGATCAAATGTTATGGGCACCGAAGTGATGGGGACCTGGTCACAAGCCCCACGCACTCGGTTTGCTGTCCAAGCCTCAACGTGAAGCGAAATTGTCTTGCCCAAGGTGCCGTGGGATTCGATAATAGAAATGTGATGGATAAAGCATCTTGGCAAGGCTAACCGGGGCAAAAAAATTCAATAGGGGGGGTACAACACGAGAACTTCCCAGGGGGTCACCCATCCCAGTACTACTCTCGCCCAAGCACGCTTAACTTCGGAGTTCTGATGGGATCCGATGCATTAGTGCTGGTATAATCGCACCTGTCATGCTGATGATGCAAATCCTTTATGTGTTGACGGTTCACAGTCCCAGTCCAGAGAAATGGCCCATTCAAAAGGCCCAATAGGCTTAAGGACAACCCATCCGCTTCAACAATGCAGCAACCTCGCAAGACATGATATCGACGCGTTATAAGCCCCTCTAATGTCCAGCGAGTTCGGTTGTCATCCTTTTTGCGGCTCACGACGTACGATTCGGGCCGGAAAAACAACTTAAAAATAAGAAAAGTTTCCCGAAACTGATGAAAATGTTAGATTTTGGGCTCCGAAAGCAGGCGCAGCCAAGCAAGTTTCCTACCCCTGTCGTAGAGCACTTGGAGAGCTTTCCAACGGTTTGCTGTGGACCATGTAACTCCTTACGGATCAAAAGTTATGGACACCGGAGCACCAGAGACTTGCTCACAAGCCCCCACACCCTCGTTTTGCGGGCCCAGCCTCTACGTGAAGTGAAATTGTCTTGGCCAAGGTGCCGTAGGATTCGGTAATAGAAATATGATGGATAAAGCATCTTGGCAAGGCTAACTGGGGAAAAAAATTGAAAAAGGGGGTGCAACACGAGGACTTCCCAAGGGGTCGCCCATCCTAGTGCTACTCTCGCCCAAGCATGCTAAACTTCAGAGTTAGGATGGGATCCGGAGCATTGGTATTGGTACAATAACACCCGTCATGTTGAGGATGCAAATTCCTTATGTGTTGATGGTTCACAGTCCCAGCCTAGAGAGATGGCCCATTCAAAAGGCCCAATGGGCTTAACGACAACCCCTCTGCTTTAACAATGTGGCATCCTCATAAGACGTGATATCAACGCGTTGTAAGGCCCTCTAATGTCCATCGAGTTCGGTTGTCGTCCTTTTCGCAGCTCACGACGTACGATCCAGGATGGAAAAACAAACACAAAATCAAGAAACTGAAACTGATGAAAACATTTGATTTTGGGCTCCAAAAGTAAGGGCAGCCGAGCAGGCTTGCTGCCCCCTGGCATAGAGCTCTCAGATAGCTTTCCAACGGTATGCTGTGCGCTGCGTAACTCCTTACGGATCATAAGTTATGGGCACCGGAGCGATGGAGACTTCGTCCCAAGCCCCACGCACTCGGTCTGCTAGCCCAGCCTCTACGTGAAGCGAAATTGTCTTGCCCAAGGTGCCGTGGGATTCGGTAATAGAAATGTGATGGATAAAGCATCTTGGCAAGGCTAACCGGGGCAAAAAAAAATTCAAAAGGGGGTGCAATACGAGGACTTCTGAGAGGGTCACCTATCCTAGTACTACTTTCGCCCAAGCACGCTTAACTTCAGAGTTCTGATGGGATTCGGTGCATTTGTGCTGGTATGACTGCACCCGTCATGGTGAGGACGCAAATCCCTTATGTGTTGACGGTTCATAGTCCTAGCCCAGAGAGATGGCCCATTTAAAAGGCCCAATGGGCTTAACGACAACCCATCTGCTTCAACAACAAAGCATCCTCGCAAGATGTGATATCGACGCATTGTAGGGCCCTCTAATGTCCCGCCAGTTCAGTTGTCGTCCTTTTCACGGCTCATGGCGTACAATCTGAGACGAAAAAATAGCGCAAAAACCAGAAAAGCAGCTTGAAACTGATGAAAACATTTGATTTTGGGCTTCGAAAATAAGCGCAGCTGAGAAAGTTTGATGACGTCATCGTAGAGCTCTCAGAGAGCTTTCCAACAGTATGCTGTGCACCGTATAACTCCTTTCGAATCAAAAGTTATGGGCACCGGAACGACGTAGACCTGGTCACAAGCCCCACGCACTCAGTTTGCGGGCCCAGCCTCTACGTGAAGTGAACTTGTCTTGCCCAAAGTGCCATGGGATCCGGTAATAGAAATGTGATGGATAAAGTATCTTGGAAAGGCTAACCTAGGCAAAAAACATTGAAAATGGGGGTGCAACACAAGGACTTCGCAGGGGGTCACCCATCCTAGTACTACTCTCGCCCAAGCACGCTTAACGTCAGAGTTCTGATGGAATCCAGTGCATAAGTATTGGTAAGATCGCACCAATCATGTTGAGGATTAAAATCCCTTATGTATTGATGGTTCACAGTCCCAGCCCAGAGAGATGGCCCATTCAAAAGGCCCAATGGGCTTAACGACAACCCATCTGCTTTAACAACGCAGCATCCTCGCAAGACGTGATATCGACGCGTTGTAGGGCCCTCTAATGTCACGCGAGTTTGGTTGTGGTCCTTTTCGCGGCTCACGACGTACGATCCGAGACGGAAAAATATAGCAAAAACAAGAAAAGTGGCCTGAAATGGATGAAAATGTTCAATTTTGGGCTTGAAAAAAGGTGCAGCTGAGAACGTTTGCTGCCCTCGTCGTAGAGCTCTCGGAGAGCTTTCCAACGGTATGTTGTGTGCCGTGTAACTCCTTGCGAATCAAAAGTTATGGGCACCGGAACGACGTAGACCTTGTCACAAACCCCACGCACTGGGTTTGCGGGCCCAGCCTCTACGTGAAGCGAACTTGTCTTGTCCAAAGTGCCGTGGGATTCGGTAATAGAAATGTGATGGATAAAGCATCTTGGCAGGGCTAACCGGGACAAAAAACATTGAAAATGGGGGTGCAACACGAGGACTTCCCAGGGGGTCACCCATCCTAGTACTACTCTCGCCCAAGCACGCTTAACTTCGGAGTTCTGATGGAATCCAGTGCATTAGTGCTGGTATGATCAAACCTGGTAAGGCTAACGGGGCAAAAAAAATTGAAAAGGGCGGTGCGTCAGGACGACTTTCCAAGGGGTCACCCATCCTAGTACTACTCTCGCCCAAGCATCTTAAATTTGGAGTTCTTATGGGATCTGGTCTATTAGTGGTGGTATGATTGTACTCGTCATGTTGAGGACGCAAATCCCTTATGTTTTGAAGGTTCACAGTCCCAGCCTAGAAAGATAGCCTATTCAAAATTCACAATCGGCTTAACGACAACCCATCCACTTCAACAATGTAGCATCCTCGCACGACGTGATATCGATGCATTGTAGGGCCTTCTAATGTCCTAATATTTCACATGTCGTCCTTTTCGTAGCTCAGGACGTACGATCCGACATGTAAAAATAGCACAAAAAGAAGAAAAGAGTCCCGAAACTGATGAAAATGTTCTATTTTGGGCTCCAAAAATAGCCGCAGCAGAGTAGGCATGCTTCCGCCGTCGTAGAGCTCTCGGAGAGCGTTCCAACGGTATGTTGTGCACTGTGTAACTCCTTACGGATCAAAAGTTATGGGCACCAGAGTGACGGAGACCTGGTCACAAACCCCACGATCTCGGTTTGTGGGCCCAACTTCTACGTGAAGCGAAATTGTCTTGCCCAAGGTGCTGTGGGATTCGGTAATAGAAATGTGATGGATAAAGCATCTTGGCATGGCTAACTGGGGCAAAAAAAAATTGAAAAGTGGGGTGCAGCACAAGGACTTCCCAGGGGGTCACCCATCTTAGTACTACTCTCGCCCAAGCACGCTTAACTTCGGAGTTCTGATGGGATCCGGTGTGTTAGTACAGGTATGATCGCACCCGTCATGTTGAGGGCACAAATCCCTCATGTGTTGATGGTTCACAGTCCCAACCCAGAGGGATGGCCCATTCAAATGGCCCAATGGGCTTGGCGACAACCCATCCACTTCAACAACAATGCATCCTTGCAAGACGTGGTAACGACGCATTGTAGGGCTCTCTAATGTCCCGCGAGTTCGGTTGTCGTCCTGTTCGCGGCTCACAAGGCACAATCCGAGACGGAAAAACAGCGCAAAAACAAGAAAAGTGGCTCGAAAAAGATGAAAACATTTGATTTTGGGCTCTGAAAAAAGGCGCAGCCGAGCAGGCTTGTTGCCCCCGTTGTAGAGCTCTCGGAGAGCTTTCCAACAGTATGCTGTGCCCCACGTAACTCCTTACAAATCAAAAGTTATAGGCATCGGAGCGATGAAGAATTGGTCACAAACCCCACGCCCTCGGTTTGTGGGCCCAACTTCTACGTGAAGCGAAATTGTCTTGCCCAAGGTGCTGTGGGATTCGGTAATAGAAATGTGATGGATAAAGTATCTTAGCATGGCTAACTGGGGCAAAAAAAATTGAAAAGGGGGGTGCACCACAAGGACTTCCCAGGGCGGGTCACCCATCCTAGTACTACTCTCGCCCAAGCACGCTTAACTTCGGAGTTTTCATGGGATCCGATGCATTAGTGCGGGTATGATCACACCCGTCATGTTGAGGACGCAAATCCCTTATGTGTTGACGGTTCACAGTCCTAGCCTAAAGATATGGCCCATTCAAATGGCCCAATGGGCTTAACGACAACCTATTCGCTTCAACAACAAAGCATCGTCACAAGACGTGATATTGACGTGTTGTAGGGCCCTCTAATATCCCGCAAGTTCGATTGTCGTCCTTTTCGCGGCTCACGACGTACGATGCGAGACCGAAAAACAGCCCAAAAACAAGAAAAGTAGCCCGAAACTGATGAAAATGTTCAATATTGGGCTCTGAAAACATGTATAGCCTAGAAGGCTTGCTGTCCCCATCGTAGATCTCTCGGAGAGCTTTCCAACGGTATGCTGTGCACCGCGTAACTCCTTACGGATCAAAAGTTATCGACGCCGGAGAGCCGAAGACCGGTTCACAAGCCCCACGCCGTCAGTTTGCGGGGCCAGCCTCTACGTGAAGCGAAATTGTCTTTCCCAAGATGTCGTTGGATTTAGTAATAGAAATGTGATGGATAAAGCATCTTGGCAAGGTTAACCGGGGCAAAAAAAATTGAAAAGAGGGTGCAATACAAGGACTTCCCAAGGGGTCACCCATCCTAGTACTACTCTTGCCCAAGCATCTTAAATTTGGAGTTCTAATGGGATCTGGTGCATTAGTGCTGGTATGATTGCACCCGTCATGTTTAGGACGCAAATCCATTATGTTTTGACGGTTCACAGTCCCAGCCCAGAGAGATAGCCTATTCAAAAGTCGCAATGGGCTTAACGTCAACCCATCCGCTTCAACAACATAGCATCCTTGCACGACGTCATATCGACGCGTTGTAGGGACTTCTAATGTCCTGAGAGTTCGGTTGTCGTCCTTTTCGCAGCTCACGACGTACGATCCGGGATGGAAAAATAGCGCAAAAAGAAGAAAAGAGGCCCGAAACATATGAAAACATTCCATTTTGGGCTCCGAAAATAGCCGCAGCCGAGTAGGCTTGCTGCCGTCGGCGTAGAGCTCTCAGAGAGCGTTCCAACAATATGCTGTGCGCTGCGTAACTCCTTACGGATCAAAAGTTATGGGCACTGGAGCGATGGAGACTTGGTGACAAGCCCCACGATCTCGGTTTGTGGGCCCAACTTCTACGTGAAGCGAAATTGTCTTGCCCAAGGTGCTGTGGGATTCGGTAATAGAAATGTGATGGATAAAGTATCTTAGCATGGCTAACTGGGGCAAAAAAAATTGAAAAGGGGGGTGCACCACAAGGACTTCCCAGGGCGGGTCACCCATCCTAGTACTACTCTCGCCCAAGCACGCTTAACTTCAGAGTTCTAATGGGATCCGGTCTATTAGTGCTGGTATGATCGCACCCATCATGTTGAGGTCACAAATCCCTTATGTGTTGACGGTTCAAAGTCGCAGCCCAGAGAGATGGCCTATTCAAAAGGCCCAATGGGCTTAACGATAACCCATCCGCTTTAACAACAAAGCATCCTCACAAGATGTGATATCGACGCGTTGTAAGGCCCTTTAATGTCCCGCGAGTTCAGTTGTTGTCCTTTTCGTAGCTCACGACGTACGATTTGAGACCGAAAAATAGCCCAAAAATAATAAAAGTGGTTCAAAACTGATGAAAACGTTTGATTTTGGGCTCCGAAAACAGGCGCAGCAGAGAAGGCTTGCTGAACCCGTCGTAGAACTCTCGAAGAGCTTTCCAACGGTATGTTGTACGCTGCGTAACTCCTTACGGATCAAAAGTTATGGGCACCGGAGCGACGAAGACCTGGTCACAAGCCCCACGCCCTCAGTTTACGGGCCCAGCCTCTATGTGAAGCGAAATTGTCTTGCCCAAGTTGGCGTGGGATTCGGTAATAGAAATGTGATGGATAAAGCATCTTGGCAAGGCTAACCGGGGAAAAAAAATTGAAAAGGGGGGTGAAACATGAAGACTTTCCAGGGGTCACCTATCCTAGTACTACTCTCGCCCAAGCACGCTTAACTTCGGAGTTCTGATAGGATCTGGTGCTTTACTGCTGGTATGATCGTACCCGTCATGTTGAGGACGCAAATCCCTTATTTGTTGACGGTTCACTGTCCCATCCCAGAGAGATAGCTCATTCAAAAGGCCCAATGGGCTTAATGACAACCCATCTGCTTCAACAATGCAGCATCCTCGAAAGACATGATATCAACGCGTTGTAGGGCCTTCTAATGTACCGAGAGTTCGGTTGTCTTCCTTTTTGCGGCTCACGACGTACGATCCAGGACGGAAAAACAACGCAAAAATTAGAAAAGAGCCCGAAACTGATGAATACGTTCCATTTTGGGCTCCGAAAATAGGTGCAACCGAGTAGGCTTGCAGCCATCGTCATAGAGAACTCGGAGATCATTCCAACAGTATGATGTACGCCGTGTAACTCCTTACGGATTAAAGACTATGGGCACCGGAGCGATGGAGACCTGGTCACATGCCCCACGTACTCGATTTGTGGTCCTAGCCTCTACTTGAAGCGAAATTGTCTTGCCCAAGGTGTCATGGGATTCGGTAAGAGATATGTGATGGATAAAGCATCTTGGCAAGCTAACCGGGGCAAAAAAATTGAAAAGAGGGGTGCAACACGAGGACTTCCCAAGGGGTGACCCATCCTAGTACTACTCTCGCCCAAGCACGCTTAACTTCGGAGTTCAGATGGAATCCGTTGCATTAGTGCTGGTATGATCACACCCATCATGTTGAAGATGCAAATCCTTTATTTGTTGACGGTTCACAGTCCCAGCCCAGAGAGATGGCCCATTCACAAGGCCCAATGGGCTTAACGACAACCCATCAGCTTTAAAAACACAGCATCCTCGCAAGACATGATATTGACGCGTTGTAGGGCCCTCTAATGTCCCGCGAGTTGGGTTGTCGTCCTTTTCGCAGCTAACGACAAACGATCCAGGACGGAAAAATAGCACAAAAACAATAAAAATGGCCTGAAACTGATGAAAACATTCGATTTTGGGCTCTGAAAATAGGCGCAGCCGAGCAGGCTTACTGCCCACGTCGTATAGCTCTCAAACAGCTTTCCAACGGTATGTTGTGAGCCGTGTAACTCCTTACGGACCAAAAGTTATGGACACTGGAGCGACCGAGACCTGGTCACAATACCCACACCCTCGGTTTGCAGGGCCAGCCTCTACGTGCAGCGAAATTGTCTTACCCAAGGTGCCATGGGATTCGGTAATAGAAATGTGATAGATAAAGCATCGTGGAAGGGTAACCGGGGCAAAAAAAATTGAAAAGGGGGATGCAACACGAGGACTTCCCAGGGGGTCACCCATCCTAGTACTACTCTTGCCCAAACACGCTTAACTTTGGAGTTCTGATGGGATCCGGTGCATTAGTGCTTGTATGATCGCACCCGTCATGTTGAGGATGCAAATCCCTTATGTGTTGACGGTTCACAGTCCTAGCCTAGAAAGATGGCCCATTCAAAAGGACCAATGGGCTTAACAACAACCCATCCGCTTCAACAACAAAGCATCCGCGCAAGATGTGATATCGACGCATTGTAGGGCCCTCTAATCTCCTGCGAGTTCGGTTGTCGTCCTTTTCGCAGCTCACGACGTACGATTCGAGATGGAAAAACAACGCAAAAACAAGTAAAGTGGCCCAAAACAGATGAAAACGTTCGATTTTGGGCTCTGAAAATAGGCCCAGCCGAGCAAGTTTGCTGCCCCAGTCGTAGAGCTCTCGGAGAGCTTTCCAACGGTATTCTGTGCGCCACGTAACTCCTTACAGATCAAAAGTTATGGGCACCAGAGCGACGGAGACCTGGTTATAAGCACCACGCCCTCGGTTTACGGGCCCAGCCTCTACGTGAAGCGAAGTTGTCTTGCCCAAGGTGCCGCGGAATTCGGTAATAGAATGTGATAGATAAAGCATCTTGGCAAGGCTACCGGAGCAAAAAAAATTGAAAAGGGGGGTGCAACACGAGGACTTCCCAGGGGGTCACCCATCCCAGTACTACTCTCGCCCAAGCACGCTTAACTTCGGAGTTCTTATTGGATCTAGTGCATTAGTGATAGTATGATTGCATCCATCATGTTGAGGAGACAAATCCCTTACGTCTTGACCGTTCACAGTCCTAGCCCAGAGAGATAGCCCATTCAAAAGGCCCAATAGGTTTAACGACAACCCGTCCGCTTCAACAACAAAGCATCCTTGCAAGACCTGATATCGACGCGATGTAAGGCCCCCTAATGTCCCTCGAGTTTTGTTGTTGTCCTTTTCGCGGCTCACGACGTACAATTCGAGACGGACAAACAGTGCAAACACAAGACAAGTGGCCCAAAACAAATGAAAACGTTCGATTTTGGGCTTCGAAAATATGCCCAGCCGAGCAAGTTTGCTGCCCCCGTCGTAGAGCTCTCGGAGAGCTTTCCAACGGTATGTTGTGCTCCAAAACTGATGAAAACGTTCGATTTTGGGCACTAAAAATAGGTGCACCACCCGGTCCTTCTCAAGACTAGGTCAAAGTCTGCATTTATCATCATTGCGAGTTCATAACTTTCTATTAAAAGGAGCAGTAACTAAAGAATTACTTAATAACATGCCTTTATATAATAATTTAAATAGAAAAGGGTGTTACAACATTTGAGATCTGATAACTACCCGACTATTTACAAACTAGGGTTTCAGCACAACTACCCTTCCACCCTAAATTAATACAACAAACTCTAACTTTTACAACTTGGATCCAACTATGACAGCAAAAGGCTTCGAGCATGTAAACATTCAAAATCAATTTCCATTTCAAGCTAAGCTGCACCTGCACTAGGGGGAGAAAAAAAACGGTGAGCTTTGGGGAAGCTCAGTGAGGACAGAATAGAAGAGTTTTGAAAACATTTCTGGTCGGTCTCTTTTGTAAATCATGATGCAAATCACATACGGTAGTATTAACAAACTGTTCATATAAGATATAATACCATATGATAACTAGTAGTAAATTATTATCACATTTGAGTCATATATAATAACAGAAATGACATTAGGGTAAATAATAGTGACATATATCCACAACAGATATCAGCCTACTCTCTGAGGGTGAAATGCCAAGCGAGAGTAGGACACTACTCTCCGAGGGTTGTACCAAGTGAGAGTAGGAACAAGTCAAGTATTTCATGAGGTGGCCAGCCTTGATCTCAATTTTAACTTCTTATCTCTCCCAAGAGGATACTCCGGATTGTATCCAAAATCTACGACCCAACTCTCCAAGGGTGGTACCAAGCGAGAGAGGGAATAGGTCCACGATAGACACAGGAGCACCGGCAAGCCCTATACTGCCCAGCGTTCATGCAAGCTATCGGGCCTGAGGTTGCAACCCCCAAGTACACACAAGCATGCACAAGTAGTCATAGAACACACAACAAATCATATGGGGATCAACTAAAGTGGTTGTCCTGGGCAAGTAATAAACATTTTCTTGGCAATAGAATAACGACAATAATAAAGCAATTTTCAAGTATAAATAGGGCATTATGACGGCATGCAAATAACATGTATAACATTTATGTAAATATTTGGGCAACATCTCTGCTTATCTTATGCTAAAACAATCAAATAAATCGAGCAGTAAATATTATCTAAGTCAACTCTAATTCAAATAAATAAAGAATATTAATAAGCATAATATTTATCTCAAGCTAGAATATTAAAATAACAAATCATGTTATAGATATATAATAATCATATGAACATATAAGATGTTTTTAATAAAATCTCATCACCTTAAAATACCGAAACTTGGAAAATATTTGGACTGGTTTTAAAACTTTCGGAACATTAACAAACTGAATCGATATAATTTAATGAAATCGGGCCAGAGAAAAATGTTTGTTGTATGATTTCAGGGGGTCAGGTGACTCCATTATATAGGTTTTCAAAACCAATCCATGCGGAACACGTGTCCTGCCATGTGTCTTACATGCGTGACACGTCCACGCATGTGTGACACGTGTCCCCTTACGTGTCACGCATGCGTGGCATGTCCACGCATGTGTGACAATGTCCTGTCACGTGTCATGCATGCGTGGCACGTCCACGCATATGTGACACGTGTCCCGAGACAAGTATCACTCCCCGAGAGTAACACCAACGTTCTATTTTTTACCCGTTTTGTGTGCAGGTGTCCTGATTTTTGTATTTTTGGGCCAGGATGTAATTTTGCCAAACTTCACCGTTAAGTATTACAAGTTAAAAGAAACCCAATGGCGTATACCCGTTTTTCGCGACGGGGTCTTGATTTTACTATAATTGGCCCCGAAGTAAAACCCCATTTCTCGGACCAAAAACCCCTAAAATTGGCAAAACAGCCAAAATGACCCAAAAAGTTAAAGGAAATCACCCATACTCTTGTAAGCAGCTGAAAAGTTTTACTTAGTCATAATGTGGGACTTTACATCCATGTAATGACTCTAAGCTTAACGTTATAAGAACACCTAATAATAGGTTACTATTAATCGTAATACCAATTGATTTTTAAATAGTAAGACAATTAACTATAAATTAAATGGAAACAAATAATCACAAAGGCACATTTTTCAAAAATAACAAAAGAAATAAATATAAATAAATACTTGTAAATGCATGGTCGGACTCGGGTATTACAGCAGCCGAGCATGCTTGCTACCCCATTCGATGAGCTCTCGAAGAGCTTTCCAATGGTATGTTGTGCGCTGCATAACTCTTTACTGATCAAAAGTTACGGGCACCGGAGCGACGGAGACCTGGTCGCAAGCCCCACGCCCCTCGGTTTGCGGGCTCAGCCTCTACGTGAAGCGAAGTTGTCTTGCCCAAGGTGCCGTGGGATTCAGTAATAGAAATGTGATGGATAAAGCATCTTGGCAAGGCTAACCAGGGCAAAAAAAAATTGAAAAGGGGGGTGCAACACAAGGACTTCCCAGGGGGTCACCCATCCTAGTACTACTCTCGCCCAAGCACGCTTAACTTTGGAGTTCTGATGGGATCCGGTGTATTAGTACTGGTATGATCGCACCCATTATGTTGAGGACACAAATCTCTTATGTGTTGACGGTTCACAGTCACAGCCCAGAGAGATGGCCCATTCAAGAGGCCTAATGGGCTTAACGACAACACATCTGCTTCAACAACAAAACATTGTGAGGCCCGACCTCGATTTGCGTGCGATACCTCGTTTCGTGTGCCCTAACCTAGATTTACGTGCCTTGACCTAGGTTTAAGAATTGTGTTTCGTTTTGTGTGCCTTGCATTGAATTACGTGCATTCATTTAGGGTTGCGTGCATTTACTTAGAAAACGTGCATTCGTCTTGTAGTTCGCACCTTTTCTCGTAGTGCGTGTCCTAAACCTAGGAAAGCGTGCCCTCACGCTAATCAAGAAAGCATCTTACACGAAGCACTAGATCATTAATTAATCCTACAAACTCCACTAACTAATATTAAAATGCTAAGTCAATGCACTAGAAGACGAAATTGCACCAAAAGCTAGACATTCTTATTCTTTATTCTTTATTCTTTATTCTTTTGCATATTCTAAGCACTCAATTAAATAATGCTCAACCAAGACAAAAAAATTCAGATTTGAACACAAGCTTGGCCGACCACATGGACCCTTTGTGTATGCATTTCAATTTCAAAATCTAAACCTAGACATTCTATGACAACTAATGACACAAAGCAATAAAAAAATGGCTCAAAAACCCTACCCAATGCACCAAATCTCGACCCACTCCCTTGCCCATGCTAGGATGATTCAAATTATGCTCCTTGAAGACACA
Source organism: Ehretia macrophylla (assembly GCA_037974665.1). NCBI lineage: Eukaryota > Viridiplantae > Streptophyta > Magnoliopsida > Boraginales > Ehretiaceae > Ehretia > Ehretia macrophylla. The sequence continues at coordinate 72,897,494 of CM075769.1, forward strand.
ATTCTGAATTTTTCAAGGCCCTAGGCCGACACAAGCATCATATTCTTCAATGCTTTTCATTTTTCTTTCATTCATTCTTTCTTTCTCACATTTTCTCTCACTCTCTCATTCCTTCTCTCTCTCTCTCGGCCCTAGCTGAAATTATAGACTCCATAGCTTAAGTTCTTCATCCAAAGGTTCATCAAGACATGCAAGAAACTAGGAAGCTCAACTAAGCAAGCTAGAATGCAAAAGTCGCACATGCAAGCTCATAGCACATTCATTTTGGCTTAGGTAAGTTTGTTAGTTCCATTTCATTTTCTCTTGTTCTAGCCACTTGCACATACTAAGAACATGGTTACTAAGCTAGGAAATTAGAGAAAATCAAGTGGTCTCTCGGCTAAGCAAGGAAAAAGGGTCGACATTGTGCTCCATCAAGAGTTTGTGCATCTTCTTTGTTGTCTTGCTAAGGTGAGGGCTAAAACTTCTTTGAAAAGCTTTCAAAAACCATATGCATGCCTTTAAATGTCTATTTTTACCTCTGTACTTGTGATATATGTGTGTACATGAGCTTTTGTGAACATGCATGGCAAGATATTTGACTAGAATGTGAAGCTAGGCGAAATCGCGTAGGTGACTGACTTGTTGGAGCGAGGTGGATTTGACCAGGTACATGGTGTTGAAAATGAGTGAAAATTAGTAGATGACTATTTTTTCCAGTTCTGAGCATTTTTTATAGAAATAAGCCAAAGCTAATTTTTACTCTAAGGTCCGCAAAATGGCAAAATATCAAAATGTGTCCAAATCTGGAAAATCTGGGAAAATGAAGTAGGTTTTGGCAGATTCACTATCCTTGTAAGTTTTGACTTAGTAAATGATATCCAAAATACATTAAATTTGGTGTGCTACTATATTTTTGAGTTCTGGACATTTTTTTCAGAAATGGACTAAGGCTAAATCTGACCCTAAGGCCCTCAAAAACGACAAGTATTGAAATGTGCGCAAATCTGGACAGTTTTACGTAGTCTCACGGTTTTGGCTATAACTCTTGAACCCGAACTCCAAATGATGCGAGGTTTGTTTCTGGATTTATTTCACTCCTTAAGATTTAATTTGACATTTTTTTCACTGGAATTGGATTTTGTTTTCTTGTCTCAATGAGTGTGAGAAAACAGACCATTGCAGTGAGGTTTTCAATTAGGGATTTGCTTTGAAAATTATTTTAACTTCTCTTGTTGTACTAAATGCTTGGGATTGTGACACTTGGATGTTGTGTAGACTGTTTTGAATGCTTGAGGGTGTTTGAATTAATCAATGCATGGCTTGAGTTTAATTACGTGACAACTAGGGCTTAATCGCACGGGTAAGTATGAATTGGAACCCCAATGACTAGGAAAACTCGCTAAATGTTGATCCTATGAATATTGTGTTTAATTATGTAATTAGTAGGCTGCCCGTAGTTTCTCTCATAGCCCTAAACATGATTTTGATGATTACATGTTGACAAGTAGGCCTTTCTTGCACCCGGTCCCACGTAGATGTCATTGCATGTTGAATAATCTTATTATTTGAGTACGTGAACTTCAAAATGAGTTATATGACTTGATTTACATGCATTACATGGCTGCTCGTTTAATATTCATATAACTCCATGTGCTTTTCAAGTAAAATTACTTGTCATATCGTGCCTCGCGTGTTTACTTGTCAGTGTGCAATCTTATGACTACCCGGAGGCAACCTACTTTGTTGTCCTTCTAATATGATATATTAAATGTCATAAATGTGCATTGCATACAAGGTTGCAACCTTTCATTCTGGTGTGGTAGCGTTCACGCACACTGGGCGGCATGGGGCTTGCCGATGCAACCGTGACTACCATTGTCCAATTCCCTCTCTCGCTTGGGGGCTAGACTTCCTCGGAGAGTTGGGTCATAGGATTTCGGGGTACATCCGGAGTACACCCATTGGCGTGATAAGGGGATGATTTGAGGTCGGCTGCAACAACTGATACTGGAAATGAACTGAGAGCAAAAGCTCATCGTATCCTTTTCACTATGTGTATAAGTACTCTCGCTTGGTTCCTAGAGGACCTCGGGGAGGAAAAATGGGTAATTGAGTTCTTTTACTGTTATATTACATTATGTACTTACTTGTGATACATGTCATGCTTGCAAAGGGTTTTCATAAGTTGAACCGGAAAATGAGTTTCAAAACTTATTTCTCGTTCCCCCTCGCTGAGTTCATAAGGACTCACCCTCTTTTATAATCTCAGGTGAAGAAGACCAGGAACAGGTACTCGAGGACAACGTGGCTAATGATGATTCCTTGGAATGATTGTTTGCCCTACGTGCCTTACTTGACTATGGCCATTTTGTGAATGATATGTTGCTCGAAGACTATTTCGTTTCTTACGTTGCTTGTTATTGTATTGTAAATGACCCCCGTTGTAATTTGGGGTCTAATTTTGGCTTGTACTAATCCTAACTAGATAGACATTACTATGGTCGTTTTTGCTATCGCTATTTGCTAGTATCTATCACAGGCTTATGAAGTATCAGGTAAAAGATTAAGTAAAATGAATCTATACAATCTTAAGCAGGTACTCATTGTTAAGCTAAGATCAACAGGTACTTTTGTAACGAGAATTAACGAACAAACGAGACATAGTATCATGCTAGGTTATTAATCAAACGAAACTTCGAGATAACTAGTAGGCGTTTTGACTGGTGATAAATAGTAATCTTAGTTAGAAATGAATTTGAGATTGAAATTTTGGAGGCCTTTAGAAAGCTAGGTCAAACTAAAGAGCCCAATTACAGCCGTTATACTGTCGAATTTCTGGAGAATTTGTGGAGTTTAGGCTAAAATGTTAAGTGTTAAACTTTCATGAACGATTAAATTTGTGATTTGACTTGAATGGTTAGGTCACTCCCTAGTCTAACCTCTATAGGCCGGGTTGGGGCGTGACACCTCGTAGAGAAATGGTATCAGAGCTTAGATTGCTTAAGCCGGGTTTAACTCTCGGACCATGGGTAGAAGCCCTAAGGTTATTAGGATGACGTGTTTATGTGTTATTGTGTGACAATATCAAGTGTGTCTTCTATGTTCTATGTGCTTATGTAATTAACATGTCTTAACTGTTTTGAAAGTTGTGTGTTTATGTGAAATTATATGTTGCATATCTTATACATTAAATTCTTGTCTTGTCGTATTCCAATAAATTGTGCATCGTAATCTGTGCCTATAGATGACTGGCCCTAGTACCCGCACTACTAATAGGAGCGGTGAGCCCCAAAAAACCGGAGATGCTTACCAAACTAATCCCAGCATGGCTATGTTTAACATGATGGAGAATGCCATGGATCGCGTATCGCAAGTGATGGAACGTCAAGATGCACGTGAAGCAAACAACAACAACAACAATAGGAATGATGGTAACCATGGGAGACATAGTAGAATGCGGGAGTTTCTTGACTTTTGCCCGTCTAAATTCCACGGGGAAACTGATGATGAAAAGGCAGAGGCTTGGCTATCTGAGATCGAGAGGATTTTCAGGCCACTATCGGGATGGCCCCATTTGAGGCATTGTAGGGCCCTCTAATGTCCCTCGAGTTCGGTTGTCGTCCTTTTCGCGGCTTACAACGTACGATCCAAGACAGAAAAGTAGTGCAGAAATAAGAAAAATGCCTAAAACTGATGAAAATGTTCAATTTTGGGCTCCAAAAGCAGGCACAGCCGAGCAGGCTTATTGCCCCCATCGTAGAGCTCTCAGAGAGCTTTCCAACTGTATGCTGTGCGCCACGTAATTCCTTATGGATCAAAAGTTATGGGCACCGGAGCGATGGAGACCTGGTCACAAGCACCATGCCCTCGGTTTGCGGACCCAGCCTCTACGTGAAGCGAAATTGCCTTGCCCACGGTGCCATGGGATTCGGTAATAGAATTGTGATGGATAAAACATCTTGGCAAGGCTAACCGGGGCAAAAAAAATTGAAAAGGGGGGTGCAACACAAGGACTTCCCAGGGGGTCACCCATCCTTGTACTACTCTCGCCCAAGCACGCTTAATTTTGGAGTTCTAATGGGATCCGGTGCATTAGTGCTGGTATGATTGCACCCACCATGTTGATGATGCAAATCCCTTATGTGTGACGGTTCACAGTCCCAGACCAGAGAGATGGCCCATTCAAAAGGCCCAATAGGCTTAACGACAACCCATCGGCTTCAACAACAAAGCATCCTTACAAGACGTGATATCGACGAGTTGTAAAGCCCTCTAATGTCCCGCGAGTTCGGTTGTCATCGTTTTTGCGGCTCACAATGTACAATCCGAGATAGAAAAACAGCGCAAAAATAAGAAAATTGACCCGAAACTAATGAAAATGTTTGATTTTTTCCTCCGAAAATAGGCGCAGCCGAGAAGGCTTGCTGCCACCGTCGTAAAGCTCTCGGAGAGCTTTCCAACGGTATGCTGTGCGCCGCGTAACTCTTTACGGATCAAAAGTTATGGGCACTGGAGCGACGGAGACCTGGTCACAAGCCCCACGCCATCAGTTTGCGGGCCCAGCCTCTACGTGAAGCGAAATTGTCTTGACCAAGGTGTCGTGGGATTCGGTAATAGAAATGTGATGGATAAAGCGTCTTGGCAAGGCTAACCAGGGCAAAAAAAAATTGAAAAAGGGGGTGCAACACGAGGGCTTCCTAAGGGGTCACCCATCCTAGTACTACTCTCGCCCAAGCACGCTTAACTTCGGCATTCTGATGAGATCCAGTGCATTGGTGCTGGTATGATCTCACCTGTGAGGCCCGACCTCAATTTGCGTGCGATACCTCGTTTTGTGTGCCCTAATCTAGATTTGCGTGCCTTGACCTAGGTTTAAGAATTGCGTTCATTTTATGTGCCATGCATTGAATTACGTGCATTCATTTAGGGTATCATGCATTTACTTGAAAAACGTGTGTTTGTCTCGTAGTTCGTGTCCTATCTCGTAGTGCGTTTCCTAGACCCAGGAAAGCGTGCCTTCACGCCAATCAAGAAAGCATCTTACGCAAAGTACTAGACTATTAAACAATCCTACAAAACCCACTATCAATATTATAATCCTAATTCAACTCACTAAAAGACAAAAATTCACCAAACACTAAACATTCTTCATTCTTTATTCTTTTTGCACTTTCAAGACACAATTAAATAACATCCAAAACATGACAAAAAATTCAGATTTTGTGTAGCCTTGGGCGACCACTAGGAGTTGTTTGCATGCATGTTTAATTCAAAATGAATCTAGACAAGTTATGACACAAAAACACTTATCAATGCTTAAAAAATTGTTCAAATTCCCCTCAATCTCTTCACCTTGCTCGACCAAATGACCATGCCCATGCTAGCATTTTTAAATTCCATCTTGAAGACACAACAAATCAGTTTTTAATGGCCCAAGGCCGACCACAAGCTTGAAGGTTGCAAAAGTTTTATTCCTTGTCACATTTTGTCATTTCTCCCTTTCTTCCTCATACTTCTCTCTCTCCTCTCATTCTCCTCACTACCTCTCAGCCTTGGCTGAGTTCTCTCCACCTCCTAGCTCATCTTCTTCATCATATGATGCAACAAGACAAGCATCAAGCAAGGAAAGTCGAGCAAGCTAGCTAGAGTTCGAAAATCACACATGCATGTACATTGAAGACTTCTATTCGGCCTAGGTAAGTTTCTTGGCTTCCATTTCTTTTTTTCTTGTTCTAACCTCATGCATGTGCTAAGGGATTGATCACTAGGCTAGGAAAAATAGAGAAACCAAGTTGGAATCTCGGCTAAGCAAGAAGAAGAAGAGAGATTGAGCTTCAACTAGTTTTGTGCATCCTCTTGGTTGTTTGCTAAGGTGAGGGCTAAAACCTTTTGAAATTCCTTCAAAAATTCACATGCATGCTCACAAATGTATGTCTTTGCTTCTGTACTTGAGTTTTATGTTCGTTCATGAGCTTAAACAACCATGCATGGCAAGATCTTGGCTTGAAAGTGGTGATAGGTGAAGTCGGATTGTTGACAGCTCTCTGACCAGTCTGTTTCGAGGTAAGTTTAGCTAGGAAAATGATGTTGAAAATGCTTGAAAATTGGTAGGTGACTATTTTGAACAGTTTTGAACCTGTTTCACAGAAATAGGCCGAAGCTAATTTTGACTCTAAGGTCCTCAAAATGGCAAATCTTTAAAATGTGTCCAAATCTGGAAATCTGGAAAAATGAAGCAGGTTTTGGCAGATGCACTGACCTTGTAGAACGAACCAGATTTTACTTAGTTAATGATGTCAAAAATACATGAAAATTGGTGTGCAGCTATATTTTTCAGTTCTGGACATTTTTTTCAGAAATGGACTAAGGCTAAAACTGACCCTAAGGACCTCAAAAACGTCAATTACTGAAAAGCGTGCAAATCTGGACAGTTTTGTGCTATTCCACTGTTTCGGCTATATCTAATGAACCCGAACTCCAATTGATGCAAGGTTTGTTTCTGATTTTAGTTAACTTCTTAAGATTTAATTTGACATCTTATTCACTGGATTTGGATATTTTTTGATTATCCTATTGATTGTGAGAAAACAGCCTATTGTAGTAAAGGTTTCACTTAGTTATATGCTTGGAAAATTGTTGTAACCTCTCTTGTGGTACTAATTACTTGGAATTGTGGTGTTGGGATGTTGTGTGGACTGTTTTGAGTACTTGAGGATGTTTGAATTGAATGATGCATGACTTGAGAATGATCTTGAGTTGACTTAGGGTTTAATCACACGGTTAAGCATGAGACGGAAACCCTAATGACTAGGTAGTTTTGCTAAGTGTTGATCATTTGGATATTATGTGGAAATTATATGCTTAGTGGGATGCCCATAAATGTCTTATAACTTCAAATGTGATTTTGACCATTGCATGTTGACAAATAAGTTTTTCTTGCACCCGAACCCATATTGATGTCATTGCATGTTGAATAATCTTATCGTGCCCTGCTTGTTTACCTGTCAATGTGCAATCTTATGACTATCTGGAGGCAACCTACTTTGTTGTCCTCCTACTGTGATATATTACCTGTCATAAATGTGCATTGCATACAAGGTTGCAACCTTTCCTGTCGGCATGGTAGCGATCACGCACACCGAGCGGCATCGGGCTTGCCGGTGTACCCGTGACTACCATGGTCCCATTCCCTCTCTTGCTTGGGGGCTAGACTTCGTCGGAGAGTTGGGTCGTAGGATTTTGGGGTACATCCGGAGTACACCCACCTGGCGTGTTTGGGGAATGTTTTGAAGTCGGCCGCAACAACTGGTTCCGGAACTGATCTGAGAGCAAAAGCTCACTGTATCCTTTTTACTATGTGTATAAGTACTCTCGCTTGGTTCCTAGAGAACCTCGGGGAGGAAAGACTAGTATTTCTGTTCCTGTACTTGTATTATTGTTATATTCATGCTTGGAAAAAGGATTTCATAAGTTGAACCGGAAAATGAGTTTCAAAACTTGTTTCTCGTTCCCCCTCGCTAAGTTCATAAGGATTCACCCTCTTTTATCATCTCAAGTGAAGAAGACCCAGAACAGGTACCCGAGGATGGTGTGCCTAATGATGAACCCCTGGAGTGATTGCCTGTCATTGTTTGCTTTGCTTGAATGTGGCTACTTGTGAACTTTATGTCACTTGAAGACTATTTCCATTTATGTTGCTCAATGTTATGATGTAAAAGACCCCTGTTGTAATTTGGGGTCTAATTTTGGTTTGTACTTATGTTAAGTAGACTGATGCTAGACATTACTAAGATCGTTTTGCTTTATTACCGCTAGTATCTATCATAGGTTATGACGTATTAGTTAAGGACTAAGTAAATGAATTATCCAATCTTAAACAGGTACTCGCTATTAAGCTAAGATCAACAGGCACTTTTGTAACGAGGATAAACAAACAAACGAGACATAGCATCATGCTAGGTTATAAATCAAACGAGACATCAAGATAACCAATAGGCGTCTCAATTGATGATAAATAGCAATCTTGTTGGAGATAAACTTGAGATAGTAAATTTTGAGGCGTTTAGAGAATTAGGTTAAACCAAAGAGCCCAATTCCAACCGTTATGCTGCCAGTTTATCGGAAAACATTGGAGTTTAGACTAAAATGATAAGTGTTATTTCTTCATAAACGGTTAAGTATATGACCTGCCCTGAACGTTTAGATCACACCCTAGTCTAACCTTATAGGCCGAGTTGGGGCGTGACATCACCCGCCATGTTGAGGACACAAATCCCTTATGTGTTGACGGTTCACAGTCCCAAATCAGAGAGATAGCCCATTCAAAAGGCCCAATGGGCTTAACGACAACCCCTCTGCTTCAACAACGCAGCTTCCTCGCAAGACGTGATATCAACGCGTTGTAGGTCCCTCTAATATCTCATGAGTTCGGTTGTCGTCCATTTCACGGCTCAAGAAGTACGATACTGGATGGAAAAAAGAGCAAAAACAAGAAAAGCGACCCGAAAGTAATTAAAATGTTCAATTTTTAGCTCTGAAATAGGCGCAGCCGAGAAGGCTTGCTGCCCCCGTCGTAGAGCTCTTGAAGAGCTTTCCAACGGTATGCTGTGCACTGTGTAACTCCTTATGGATAAAAAGTTATGGGCACCGGAGCGATGGAGACATGGTCACAAGCCCTACGCACTCGGTTTGCAGGCCCAGCCTCTACATGAAGCGAAATTGTCTTGCCCAAGGTGCTGTAGGATTCGGTAATAGAAATGTGATGGATAAAGCATCTTGGCAAAGCTAACCGTGGCCAAAATATTGATAAGTAGGGTGTAACACGAAGACTTCCTAGGGGATCACCTATCTTAGTACTACTCTCGCCCAAGCACGTTTAACTTCAGAGTTATGATGGGATCCGGTGCATTAGTGCTAGTATGATTGCACCCGTCATACTGAGGACGCAAATCCCTTATGTGTTGACGGTTCACAGTCCCGGCCAGAGAGATGGCCCATTCAGAAGGCCCAACGGGCTTAACGACAACCCATCCGCTTCAACAACAAAGCATCCTCGCAAGACGTGATGTCGACGCATTGTAGTGCCCTCTAATGTCTATTGTTGTCCTTTTCGCGGTTCGCGACGTACGATCCGAGATGGAAAAACAGTGCAAAAAGAAGAAAAGTGGCCCAAAACTGATGAAAATGTTCGATTTTAGGCTCCAAAAATAGGCGCAATCGAGCATGCTCACTACCTTCGTCGTAGAGCTCTCGGAGAGCTTTCCAACGGTATGCTGTGCGTCGCGTAACTCCTTACGGATCAAAAGTTAAGGGCACCGGAGTGACGGAGACCTGGTCACAAGCCCCACGCCCTCGGTTTGCAGGCCCAGCCTCTACGTTAAGCGAAGTTGTCTTGCCCAAGGTGTCGTGGGATTCGGTAATAGAAATGGGATGGATAAAGCATCTTGGCAAGGCTAACCGGGGCAAAAAAAATTGAAAAAGGGTGTGCAACACGAGGATTACCAAGGGGGTCACCCATCTTAGTACTACTCTCACCCAAGCACGCTTAACTTCGGAGTTCTGCTGGGATCTGGTGCATTAGTGTTGGTATGATCGCACCCATCATATTGAGGACTCAAATCCCTTATGTGTTGACAGTTCACAGTTCCAACCCAGAGATATGGCCTATTCAAAAGGCCCAATGGTCTTAATGACAACCCATCCATTTCAACAACGCAGCATCCTCGTAAGACGTGATATCGATTTTGGGCTCCAAAAATAGGTGCAACATAGCTGACTTGCTGCCCCAATCGTAGAGCTCTCAGAGAGCTTTCCAATGTTATGCTGTGCACCGCGTAACTCCTTACGGATCAAAAGTTATGAGCACTGGAGCGACGGATACCGGGTCACAAGCCCCACGCCCTCGGTTTGCAGGCCCAGCCTCTACGAGAAGCGACATTGTCTTGCCCAAGGTGCAGCGGGATTCGGTAATAGAAATGTGATGGATAAAGCATCTTGGCAAAGCTAACCGGGGAAAAAAAAATTGAAAAGAGGCGTGCAACACGAGGACTTCCCAAGGTGTCACCCATCCTAGTGCTACTCTCGCTCAAGCACGCATAACTACGGAGTTCTTATGGGATTCGGTGCATTAGTGCTGGTATGATCGCACCCATCATGTTGAGGATGCAAATCCCTTATGTGTCGATGGTTCATAGTCCCAGCCCAGAGAGATGGCCCATTCAAAAGGCCCAATGGGCTTAACGACAACCCATCCGCTTCAACAACAAAGCATCCTTGCAAGACGTGATATCAACGTGTTGTGGGGCCCTCTAATGTCCAGCGAGTTCGGCTGTCGTCCATTTCGCTGCTCATGATGTACTATCTGAGATGGAAAACAATGCAAAAACTAAGAAAAGTAGCCCAAAACTGATGAAAACGTTCGATTTTAGGCTTTGAAAATAGGCGCAGTCGAGCAGGCTTGCTACCCTTGTCGTAGAGCTCTTGCAGAGCTTTCCAACAGTATGTTGTATGCCGCGTAACTCCATACGGATCAAAAGTTATGGGCACCGCAGCGACGGAGACCTGGTCACAAGCCCCATGCCCTCGGTTTGTTGGCCCAGACTCTACGTGAAGCGAAGTTGTCTTGCCCAAGGTGCCGTGGTATTCGGTAAAAGAAATGTGATGGATAAAGCGTCTTGGCAAGGCTAACCGGGGCAAAAAAAATTGAAAATGGGTGGTGCAACACGAGGACTTCCCAGGGGGTCACCCATCCTAGTACTACTCTCGCCCAAGCACGCTTAACTTCGGAGTTCTGATGGGATCCAGTGCATTAGTGCTGGTATGATTGCACCCATTATGTAGAGGACGCAAATCCCTTATGTGTTTACGGTTCACAATCCCAGCCCAGAGAGATGGCCCATTCAAAAGGCCCAATGGGCTTAACGACAACCCATCCGCTTCAACAACAAAGCATCCGCGCAAGACGTGATATTGACGCATTGTAGGGCCCTCTAATGTCCCGCGAGTTTGATTGTCGTCGTTTTTGCGGCTCACGACATACGATCCAAAAGGGTAAAACAGCTCAAAAACAAGAAAAGTGGCCCAAAACTGATGAAAATATTCGATTTTGGGCTTCGAAAATAGGCGCAGCTGAGTAGGCTTGCTTCTCGCATCGTAGGTCTCTCAAAGAGCTTTCCAAAGGTATGCTGTGTGCCTTGTAACTCTTTTCGGATCAAAAGTTATGGGCACTGGGGCTACAGAGACCTGGTCATAAGCCCCACGCTCTCGATTTTCAGGCCCAGCCTTTACGTGAAGCAAGGTTGTCTTGCCCAAGATTTTGTGGGATTCGGTAATATAAATTTGATGGATTAAGCATCTTGGAAGGCTAACCGGGGCAAAAAAAAATTGAAAAGGAGTGGTGCAACACGAGGACTTCCCAGGGGGTCGCCCATCCTAGTACAACTCTCGCCCAAGCACGCTTAACTTCGGAGTTCTGATGGGATCCAGTGCATTAGTGCTGGTATGATCGCACCCGTTATGTAGAGGACGCAAATCCCTTATGTGTTTACGGTTCAGAATCCCAACCCAGAGAGATGGCCCAATCAAACGGCCCAATGGGCTTAACGATAACCCATCCGCTTCAACAACAAAGCATCCGCGCAAGACGTGATATCGACGCGTTGTAGGGCCCTCTAATGTCCCTCGAGTTTGGTTGTCATCCTTTTAGCGGCTCACGACATAATATCCGGGACGGAAAAATAGCTCAAAAATAAGAAAATTGGCCCGAAACTGATGAAAACGTTCAATTTTGGGCTCCAAAAATAGGCGCAGCTGAGCATGCTTGCTTCTTGCGTCGTAGGTCTCTCAGAGAGCTTTCTAATGGTATGTTGTGCGCCTTCTAACTCTTTTTGGATCAAAAGTTATGGGCATCGGGGCACCGGAGACCTGGTCACAAGCCCCACGCCCTCGGTTTCCGGGCCCAGCCTCTATGTGTAGTGAAGTTGTCTTGCCCAAGGTGCTGTGGGATTCGGTAAAAGAAATGTTATGGATAAAGTATCTTGGCAAGGCTAACTGGGGCAAAAATAATTGAAAAGGGTAGTGAAACACGAGTACTTCCCGGGGGGTCACCCATCCTAGTACTACTCTCGCCCAAGCACGCTTAACTTCGAAGTTCTGACAGGATCCGGTGCATTAGTGCTGGTATGATCACACCCGTCATATTGAGGACGCAAATCACTTATGTGTTGACGGTTCACAGTCCCAGCCCAGAGAGATGGCCCATTCAAAAGGCCCAATGGGCTTAACGACAACCCATCCGCTTCAACAACGCAGCATCCTAGCAAGACGTGATATCGACGTGTTGTACAGCCCTCTAATGCCCCCCAAGTTCGGTTGTCATCCTTTTCGCGGCTCACGACGTACGATCCGGGACGGAAAAACATCACAAAAACAAGAAAAGTGGCACGAAAGAGATGAAAACGTTAGATTTTGGGCTTTGAAAACAGGCGCAGCCGAGCAGGATTGCTGCCCCGATCGTAGAGCTCTCAGAGATCTTTCCAACAGGACGCTGTGCGACGCGTAACTCCTTACGGATCAGAAGTTTTGGGCACCAGAGCGACGGAGACCTAGTCACAAGCCCCACGCCCTCAGTTTGGGGGCCCAGCCTCCATGAGAAGCGAAGTTTCCTTGCCCAAGGTGCCGTGGGATTCGGTAATAGAAATGTGATGGATAAAGCATCTTTGAAGGCTAACCGGGGCAAAAAAAATTGAAAAGGGGGGTGCAACACGAGGACTTCCTAGGGGGTCACCCATCCTAGTACTATTCTCGCCCAAGCACGCTTAACTTCGGAGTTCTAATGGGATACAGTGCATTAGTACTTGTATGATCGCACCCGTCATGTAGAGGACGCAAATCCCTTATGTGTTTACGGTTCATAATCCCAGCCCAGAGAGATGGCCCATTTAAAAGGCCCAATGGGCTTAACGACAACCTATCAGCTTGAACAACAAAGCATCCAAGCAAGATGTGATATCGACACGTTGTAGGGCCCTCTAATGTAATGCGAGTTTGGTTGTCATCCTTTTTGCGGCTCACGACGTACGATCCGAGACAGAAAAACAGAACAAAAATGAGAAAAGTGGCTCGAAACTAATAAAAACATCTGAATTTGGGCTCTGAAAACAAGCAGACCCGAGCAGACTTGCTTCCCCGGTCGTACAGCTCTCGGAGAGCTTTCCAACGGTATGCTGTGCACCGCATAACTCTTTTCAGATGAAAAGTTATGGTCACCGGAGCGACAAAAACGTGATCAAAAGCCCCACGCCCTCGGTTTGCGGGCCCAGCCTCTACGTGAAGCGAGGTTGTCTTGCCCAAGGTGCTGTGGTAATCAGTAATAGAAATGTGGTGGATAAAGCATCTTGGCAAGGCTAACTGGGGCAAAAAAAATTGAAAATGAGGGGTGCAACACGAGGACTGCCCAAGGGGTCACCCATCCTAGTACTACTCTCGCCCAAGCACAGTTAACTTCGGAGTTCTGATGGGATCCGGTGCATTAGTGCTAGTATGATTCCACCCGTTATGTAGAGGACGCAAATCCCTTATGTGTTTACGGTTCACAATCCCAGCCCAGAGAGATGGTCCATTCGAAAGGCCCAATGGGCTTAACGACAACCCATCCGCTCCAACAACAAAGCATCCGTGCAAGACGTGATATCGATGCATTGTAGGGCCCTCTAATGTCCCGCGAGTTTGGTTGTCGTCCTTTTCGCAGCTCACGACATACGATCCAAAATGGAAAGACAGCTCAAAAACAAAAAAAGTGGCCCGAAATGGATGAAAATGTTTGATTTTGGGCACCAAAAATAGGCGTAGCTGAGTAGGATTGCTGCCCCAATCGAAGAGCTCTCAGAGAGCTTTCCAATGGTATGCTGTGTGCCGCGTAACTCCTTACAGATCAAAAGTTATGGGCACCGGAGCAACGGAGACCTAGTCACAAGCCCCACGCCCTCGGTTTGGGGGCCCAGCCTCTGCGAGAAGCGAAGTTGCCTTGCCCAAGGTGCCGTGGGATTCGGTAATAGAAATGTGATGGATAAAGCATCTTGGCAACCATAACCGGGGCAAAAATAATTGAAAAGTAAGGTGCAACACGAGGACTTCTCAAGGGGTCATCCACTCTAGTACTACTCTCTCCCAAGCACGCTTAACTTCAGAGTTCTGATGGGATCCGGTGCAGTAGTGCTGGTTTGATTCCACCCGTTTCATAATCCTAGCCCAGAGAGATGGCCTATTCAAAAGGCCCAATGGGCTTAACGACAACCCATCTGCTTCAACAACAAAGCATCCGCGCAAGACGTGATATCGACGCATTGTAGGGCCCTCTATTGTTTGACGAGTTTGGTTGTCGTCCTTTTCGCGGCTCTCGACATACGATCCAAAACGGAAAAACAGCTCAAAAACAAAAAAAGTGGCCCGAAACTGATGGAAACGTTCGATTTTGGGCTCCGAAAATAGGCACAGTCGAGCAGGCTTGCTGCCCCCGTCGTAGAGCTCTCGAAAAGCTTTCTAACGGTATGTTGTGCGCCACGTAACAACTTACGGATTAAAAGTTATGGGCACCGGAACGACAGAGACTTGGTTACAAGCCCTACGCCCTCGGTTTACGGGCCTAGCCTCTACGTGAAGCGAAGTTGTCTTACCCAAGGTGACGTGGGATTCGGTAATAGAAATATGGGGAATAAAGTATTTGGCAACCCTAACCGGGGCAAAAAAAATTGAAAAAGGGGGTGCAACACGAGGACTTCCCAGAGGGTCACCCATCCTAGTACTACTCTCGCCCAAGCACATTTAACTTCGGAGTTCTGATAGGATCTGGTGCATTAGTGCTGGTATGATCGCACCCGTCATGTTGTGGGCACAAATCCTTTTTGTGTTGACGGTTCACAGTCCCTGCCCAAAGAGATGGCCCAATCAAAAGGCCGAATGGGCTTAACGACAACCCATTCGCTTCAACAACGCAGCATCCTGGTAAGACGTGATATCGACGCATTGTAGGGCCCGGCAATATCACGTGAGTAAGGTTGTCGTCCTTTTAACAGCTCACGACGTACGATCCGGGGTGAAGAAATAGAGCAAAAGAAGAATAGTGGCCTGAAACTGATTAAAATGTTCAATTTTAGGCTACGAAAATAGGCGCAGCAGAGCTGGCTTGCTGCCCCAGTCGTAGATCTATCAGAGAGCTTTCCAACAGTATGGTGTGCATCGCGTAACTCTTTACAGATCAAAAGTTATGGGCACCGGAGCGACGGAGACATGGTCACAAGCCTTATGCCATCGGTTTGCAGGCCCAGCCTCTACATGAAGCGAAGTTGCCATGCCGAAGGTGCCGTGGGATTCGGTAATAGAAATGTGGTGGATAAAGTATCTTGGCAACCCTAACCGGGGCAAAAAAAATTGAAAAGGTTGGTGTAACACGACGACTTCCCAGGGCGTCTCACATCCTAGTACTACTCTCGCCCAAGCACGCTTAACTTCGGAGTTCTGATGGGATCCGGTGCATTAGTGCTGGTATGATCCCACCTGTCATGTTGTGGGCACAAATCCTTTATGTGTTGACTGTACACAAACCCAGCCCATAGAGATGGCCCATTCAAAAGGCCCAATGGGCTTAACGACAACCCATTCTCTTCAACAACGCAGCATCCACGCAAGACATGATGTCGACGCGTTTTAAGGCCCTATTATATCCTGCGAGTTAGGTTGTTGTCCTTTTAACAACTCACGACATACGATTCGGGACAAAAAAAATAGAGCAAAAGAAGAAAGGTAGCCCAAAACTGATGAAAACGTTCGATTTTGGGTTCCAAAAATAGGTGCAGCCGAGTAGGCTTGTAGCCCTCGTCGTAGAGCTCTCGGAGAGCTTTTCAACGGTATGCTGTGCGCCGCGTAACTCCTTGCAGATCAAAAGTTATGGGCACCGGAGCGACAGAGACCTAGTCACAAGCCCTACGCCCTCGGTTTGCGGGACCAGCCTCGACGTGAAACGAAGTTGTCTTGCCCAAGGTGCCATGGGATTCGATAATAGAAATGTGGTGGATAAATTATCTTGGCAACCCTAACCGGGGCAAAAAAAATTGAAAAGTGGGGTGCAACTCGAGGACTTCCCGGGGGGTCACCATCCTAGTACTACTCTCGCCCAAGCACACTTAACTTCAGAGTTCTGATGCGATCCGGTGAGTGCTGGTATGATTGCACCCGTCATGTTGAGAGCACAAATCCTTTATGTGTTGACGGTTCACAGTCCCAGCCCAAAGAGATGGCCCATTCAAAAGGCCCAATAGGCTTAACGACAGCCCATCCACTTCAACAACGTAGCATCCTCGTAAGACGTGATATCGACGCGTCGTAGGGCCCTGTAATATCCCGCGAGTTAGGTTGTCATCCTTTTAACAGCTCACGATGTACGATCCGGGATGGAAAAATAGAGCAAAAGAAGAAAAGTTGCCCGAAACTGATGAAAACGTTTGATTTTGGGCTCCGAAAATAGGTGCAGCCGAGTAGGCTTGTGGCCCTCGTCGTAGAGCTCTCGGAGAGCTTTTCAACGGTATGCTATGCGCCGCGTAACTCCTTGCAGATCAAAAGTTATGGGCACCGGAGCAACAGAGACCTAGTCACAAGCCCTATGCCCTCAGTTTGCGGGCCTAGCCTCTACGTGAAGCGAAGTTGTCTTACCCAAGGTGACGTGGGATTCGGTAATAGAAATGTGGTGGATAAAGTATCTTGGCAACCCTAATCGTGGCAAAAGAAATTGAAAAGGGGGGGGTGCAACACGAGAACTTCCCAGGGGGTCACGCATTCTAGTACTACTCTCGCCCAAGCACGCTTAACTTCGGAGTTCTGATGGGATTCGGTGCATTAGTGCTGGTATGATCGCACCATTCATGTTGTGGGCACAAATCCTTTATGTGTTGACCGTTCACAGTCCCAGCCCAGAGAGATAGCCCATTCAAAAGGCCCAATGGGCTTAACGACAACTCGTCCGCTTCAACAACGCAGCATCGTCGTAAGAAGTGATATCGACACAATGTAGGGCCCTGTAATATACCGCGAGTTAGGTTGTCGTCCTTTTAACAGCTCACGACGTACGATCCGGGATGGAAAAACAGAGCAAAAGAAGGAAAATTGCTCAAAACTGATGAAAACGTTTGATTTTGGGCTCCGAAAATAGGCGCAGTTGAGCAGGCTTATTGCCCTCGTAGTAGAGCTCTCGGAGAGCTTTCCAACGGCAAGTTGTGCACCGCATCACACCTTACGAATTAAAAGTTATAGGCACCGGAGCGACGAAGACCTGGTCACATGCCCCACGCCCTCGGTTTGCGGGCCCGGCCTCTACGTGAAGGGAAGTTGTCTTGCCTAGGGTATCGTGGGATTCGGTAATAGAAATGTGGAGGATAAATTATCTTGGCAACCCTAACCGGGGCAAAAAAAATTGAAAAGGGGGGTGCAACATGAGGACTTCCCAGGGGGTCACCCATCCTAGTACTACTATCGCCCAAGTACGCTTAACTTCGGAGTTCTGATGAGATCCGGTGCAATACTACTGGTATGATCGCACCCGTCATGTTGTGGGCACTAATCCTTTATGTGTTGACGGTTCACAGTCCCAGCCCAGAGAGATGGCCCATTCAAAAGGCCCAATGGGCTTAATGACAACCCATCCGCTTCAACAACGCAGCATCCTTGCAAGACGTGACATTGACACGTTTTAGGGCCTTGTAATATCCTGCGAGTTAGGTTGTCGTCCATTTAACCGCTCATGACGTACGATCCGGGATGAAAAAATAGAGTAGATTAAAAAAAGTAGCCCGAAACTGATGAAAATGTTCAATTTTGGGCTTTGAAAACAAGTACAGCCGAGAACGCTTGCTGCCCCCGTCATAGAGCTCTCGAAGAGCTATACAGCGGTATGCTGTGCGCCGCGTAACTCATTTCGGTTCAAAGGTTATGGGCACCCATCCTAGTACTACTCTTGCCAAGCACGCTTAACTTCGGAGTTCTGATGGGATCCAGTGCATTAGTGCTGGTATGATCGCACTAGTCATGTTGGGGGCATAAATCCTTTATGTGTTAATGGTTCACAGTCCCAGCCCGGAGAGATGGCCCATTCGAAAGGCCCAATGGGCTTAACGATAACCCATCCGCTTTAACAACGTAGTATCCTCATAAGACGTGATATTAACGCGTTGTAGGGCGATGTAATATCCCGCGAGTTAGGTTGTCGTCCTTTTAACAGCTCACAACGTACGAACCGGGACAAAAAAAAGAGCAAAAGAAGAATAGTGGCTCGAAACTGATTAAAACATTCCTTTTTGGGCTCTGAAAACAGGCGCAACCGATTAGGCTTACTGTCGCCATCGTAGAGATCTCAGAGAACTTTCCAACGGTATGGTGTACGCAGCGTAACTCCTTATGAATCAAAAGTTATGGGCACCGGAGTGACGGAAACCTGGACACCAGTCCTACGCCCTCGGTTTGCGGGTCCAGCCTCTACATGAAGCGAAGTTGTCTTGCCTAAGGTGCCGTCAGGTTAGGTAATAGAAATGTCATGGATAAAGTATCCTAGCAACCCTAACCGGGGCAAAAAAAAATGAAAAGGGTGGTGCAACACGAGGACTTCCAAGGGGGTCGCCTAGCCTAGTACTACTCTCGCCCAAGCATGCTTAACTTCGGAGTTCTGATGGGATCCGGTGCATTAGTGCTGGTATGATCGCACCCGTCATGTTGAGGGCACAAATCCTTTATGTGTTGACGGTTCACAGGCGCAGCCCAGAGAGATGGCCCATTCAAAAGGCCCAATGGGCTTAACAACAACCCATCTGCTTCAACAACGCAACATCGTGGAAAGACTTGATATCAACGAGTTGTAAGGCCTTGTAATATAACACGAGTTAGGCTGTCGTCCTTCTAACAGCTCACGACGTACGATCCGGGATGGAAAAACAGAGCAAAAGAAGAAAAGTGACACGAAACTGATGAAAATGTTCGAATTTGGGATCCAAAAAAAGGCGCAGCTGAGCAGGTTTGCTGCCCCCATCGTAGAGCCCTCGGAGAGCTTTCCAACGATATGTTGTGGGCCGCGTAACTCCTTACGGATTAAAAGTTATGGGCATCGGAGCGACAGAGACCTGGTCACGAGCCCCACGCCTTAGGTTTGCGGGCCTAGCCTCTACGTGAAGCGAAGTTGTCTTACCCATGGTGATGTGGGATTCGGTAATAGAAATGTGGTGGATAAAGTCTCTTGGCAACTCTAACCTGGGCAAAAAAAATGAAAAGGGGGGTGGAACACGAGGACTTCGGAGAGGGTCACCCATCCTAGTATTACTCTCACCCAAGCACGCTTAACTTCGGAGTTCTGATGAGATCCAGTGCATTAGTGCTGGTATGATCGCACCCGTCATGTTGTGGGCACAAATCCTTTATATGTTGACGGTTCACAGTCTCAGCCCAGAGAGATGGCCCATTCAAAAGGCCCAATGGGGTTAACGACAACCCATCCTCTTTAACAATGCAACATCCTCGCAAGACGTGATATCGACACATTGTACAGCTCTATTATATCCCGCGAGTTACGTTGCCGTCCTTTTAACAGCTCAGGACGTACGATCCCCGATGAAAAAACAGAGCAAAGGAAGAAAAGTGGCCAAAAACTGATGAAAACGTTTGATTTTAAGCTCTGAAAACAGGCGCATCCGAGTAGGCTTGCTGCCCCTATCATAGAGCTCTCAGAGAGCTTTCCAACGGTATGCTGCGTAACTCATTACGGATCAAAAGTTATGGGCACCGGAGCGACGAAAACCTGGTCACAAGCCCAACGCCCTCGGTTTGCTGGCCCAGCCTCTACGTGAAGCGAAGTTGTCTTGCCCAAGGTGCCGTGGGATTCGGTAATAGAAATGTGGTGGATAAAGTATCTTGGCAACCCTAACCGAGGCAAAAAAAATTGAAAAGGGGGGTACAACACGAGGACTTCCCAGAGGGTCACCCATCCTAGTACTACTCTCGTCCAATCACGCTTAACTTCGGAGTTCCGATGTGATCCGGTGCATTAGTGCTGGTATGATCGCACCTATCATGTTGAGGGCACAAATTCTTTATGTGTTGACGGTCCACATTCCTACCCCAGAGAGATGGCCCATTCAAAAGCCCCAATGGGCTTAACGACAACTCATCCGCGTCAACAACGCAGCATCTTCGCAAGACGTGATATCGACGCGTTGTAGGGCCATGTAATATCCTCCGAGTTAGGTTGTCGTCCGTTTAATAGCTCACGACGTACGATTCGGGATGAAAAAATAGAGCAACAAAAGAATAGTAGCCTAAAACTGATGAAAACGTTCAATTTTGAGCTCCTAAAACAGGTGCAGCCGAGCATACTTGTTGCCCCCATTGTAGAACTCTCGGACAACTTTCCAACGGTATGCTGTACGCCGCTTAAGTTCGTACGGATTAAAAGTTATGGGCACCGGAGCGACGGAGACCTGGTCACAATCCCCACGCACTCGGTTTGCGGGCCCAGCCTCTACGTGCAGCGAAGTTGTCTTGCCCAAGGTGCCGTGGGATTCGGTAATAGAAATGTGGAGGATAAAGTATCTTGGCAACCCTAACCAGGGCAAAAAGAATTGAAAATGGGGGTTGCAACACGAGGACTACCGAGGGGGTCACCCATCCTAGTACTACTCTCGCCCAAGCACGCTTAACTTCGGAGTTCTGATGGGATCCGGTGCATTAGTGCTAGTATGATTGCACCCGTCATGTTGTGGGCACAAATCCTTTATGTGTTGATGGTTCACAGTCCTAGCCCAGAAAGATGGCCCGTTCAAAAGGCCCAATGGGCTTAACGACAACCCATCCGCTTCAACAACATAGCATCCACGTAAGATGTGATATCGACACCTTTTAGGGCCCTGTAATATCCCACGAGTTAGGTTGTGGTCCTTTTAACAGCTCACGACATACGATCTGGGATGGAAAAATAGAGCAAAAGAAGAATAGTATCCCAAAACTGATTAAAATGTTCAATTTTGGGCTCCGAAAATAGACGCAGTCGAGCAGGCTTGCAGTCCCCATCGTAGAGCTCTCGGAGAGCTTTCTAACGGTATGCATTGCGCTGCGTAACTCCTTGCGGATCAAAAGTTATGGGCACCGAAGCGATGGCGACCTGGTCACAAGCCATAAGCCCTCAGTTTGCGGGCCTAGCCTCCACGTGAAGTGAAGTTGTCTTGCCCAAGGTTCCGTGGAATTCGGTGATAGAAATGTGGTGGATAAAGTATCTTGGCAACCCTAACCGGGGCAAAAAAAATTGAAAAATGGGGGTGCAACACGAGGACTTCCCAAGGGGTCACCCATCCTAGTACTACTCTCGCGCAAGCACGCTTAACTTCGGAGTTCTGATGAGATCCGGTGCATTAGTGCTGGTATGATCACATCCGTCATGTTGTGGGCACAAATCCTTTATGTGTTGACGGTTCACCGTCCCAGCCCAGAGAGATGGCCTATTCAAAAGGCCCAATGGTCCTAACGATAAGCCATCCGCTTCAACAAAGCAGCATCCTTGCGAGACGTGATATCGACGCATTGTAGGACCCGGTAATATCCCACGAGTTAGGCTGTCGTGGTTATAACAGCTCACGATGTACGATCTGTGATTAAAAACAGAGCAAAAGAAGAAAAGTTGCCCGAAACTGAAGAAAATGTTCGAGTTTGGGCTCCAAAAATAGGCGCAGCTGAGCAGGCTTGCTGCCCCTATATAGAGCTCTCGGAGATCTTTCCAACGGTATGATGTGCGCCGCGTAACTCCTTACGGAATAAAAGTTATGGGCACCGGAGCGACAAAGACCTGGTCACAAGCCCTACGTCCTCGGTTTGCAAGCCCAGCCTCTACGTGAACGAAGTTGTCTTGCCCAAGGTGATGTGGGATTCAGTAATAGAAATATGGTGGATAAAGTATCTTGATAACCCTAACCGGGGAAAAAAAAATTGAAAATGGGGGTGCAACACGAGGAATTCCCAAGGGGTCACCTATCCTAATACTACTATCTCCAGCACGTTTAATTTCAGAGTTCTGATGGGATCCGGTGCATTAGTGCTGGTGTGATTGCACCCGTCATGTTGAGGGTAGAAATCCTTTATGTGTTGACGGTTCACAGATGCAGCCCAGAGAGATGGTGTCACGCCCCGACCCAACCCCCAAGCTAAAGGTTAAGTCCGGACCCGACACACGGACAGAGTCTCCTCTGTACCGTGGACATTCTAAAAACCTGTAAACACTTAAACAAGGTCTCTACAACACATACAAGCTTAATTTAATTAAACAATAAAGCTATAAGGCCATCCGAGCCTTGTAGTACACAATATCTCCAAAACACACAAGCATGCAAGAACTGGTTGTCAGCATAGACTTATAATCATTACATTCTAGGAAATCCATATAACAACTTAAAGAGTAAAGCATTCTACATTAACCATCCACTCACAAGCATGCAAGGAAATAAGGCAAGAATAAAAGTTATTACAGTTCATAGACTTTCAAAGCTACAACCCAACCATCTAATCTTCGACTTATACAACAAACATATACAAAGCCCTTGGGCTACAAAATAGTACATAAAGTAATCAGAGGAGTCTTCCACAAAGCAACAAAAATCATTAACCACCTCAAGTTATCAGACACAGCAACTAAGGTAAAGGCTCGATCTGAACTTCTTCTTCCTCAACTAAATCAACAAGCTGGGGATCACCCTCAGCGTCTCCTGAAACAGATATCGAGGTATGAGCAACCACTGTTGCCCAGTGAGGGATATAGTCCCGGGGCGTGCAATGCAACAGATAATACAATTACACAACAATAACACTTTAACAATTTAAGAATCAATGATAACTTAAATAACCACACAATTAAAAGGATACATTTCAACAATCCCCTATACACCAATCTTCACTGGTCTTCAATCACGATCCACGAACCACGAGCACGATCACGATAAGCCGGCATAACCCCAATCACTCCAGTGGGTGTACTCCGGATGTACCCCGAATCCTACGACCCAACATCCCCTGGCAATCTCCGGACCAGGCGAATGAGGGAATAGGGTACGGAGTTTGAATATCCACCGGCAAGCCCTCTGCCGCCCAGCCGATATTCAACACATCCGCCCCGACACTATGGTTGCGCAACCACTATGCAATGCACTTAACGATGGCAAGTTAATAGCAATAATATAAGCATTAACACATATGAGGATCAACAAAGTAGGTTGACCTCGTTGCAATTAGGATAGAAGCAAATATAGAAGTTAATAAGCAGTTTACAAATGAACTTATACCATATAAGCATAGAATCATTTCAAAAGCTCCAAATCAATTTAAAATCATATATAAACACTCATGAAGTCATGCCGTGGGTTTAGAAATGTGAGACAAACGAAATTGCACTTAAACCCCTTTATTTTACATACTATTTCTCTTCCAAACCCAAGTTAATGATTTCATTTCCAAAAGAAACTCTCCCTACCTTCTAACTAACCCCCAAGGTACCCTTTCAACCCTCGAACTCAATCAAATGCTCGCGTTTACCCCGAAAGCCCCAATTTCCCTCTTTTGGCTTTAAACTACTACTACATTGTCCGGGCTTCAACTAAGGGATATCAAGGCATCTATAGCACCTAGGTAGCTTAAGGAAACTAGAATTGAAGCCCGAATCCACCCGGAATCGCATTAACCCCGAAAGCCCCAACTTAAAGTCGGCTATTTTCCATTTTTAGGCGATTTAAGGGCAATGCAAGTGCACGGGGTTATTTAACTATCTTCACTAGCACCTAAAGCATCAATTAGAAGCATTAATTCAATCCAATTCGAACAATTACACAAAACCCTAAAAAAACGTCACTATTCACCCTAAGAATCAAACTATCGATTTCTACCGTTTAATTCATGAAACAATAGCATAAAAGTGGTCTCTACTATGTGTACACAACATATATAAGCTTATTTGAGCCTTGCAATAGCATTAAACATCATTTCTAACAAATCAAGAAAATAGCAATTATTTTAAAATGCGAAATTAAGCCATGAAATCCCTCACCACTACGCGTAGAAGCACCTAGGGACCTTGCAAACACCCTACACTAGTTGCTCAAGGCTTGGAGAGGCTTGGATTGGAGGCTTGGTGAGCAAAATTCTCCTCCTTTTCTCCCTAGCTGCTGTCGGGTTCTTCACTGTTCTGTTTCAGCTTTTTTTATTTTTTTTTCCTTTGCATTTTGAGAGTTTAAGTGATATATAAAAGGCTAAGTTGAGGTGGGGTCCTTTGGGCGCTTGAATGGTTTAATATAATACGCGTAGTAAGCTTTAAAAGCGAGTCTAAGGGGTGACACATTGGTTAGCTAATTAAATCTATAAAGTTATTACGTAACACTATTCACTTGACTTCTAAAATTATTTTCTAAACGAGCCTTCCTAACGTCTTAAGCTCAAAAGCACATTTTTCCCACTACTTTTACAATTAATATGATTTAATAAAAATGCTAATTAACTAATAGAAAGCATTTTAAAAACGGAGTGAATAGTAGTCACAAAGTCAATTAATAAGGCATAGAAGTAAATGCACAAACAAGGGATGCAACAGTAATTAAATGCATGGCAAATTCTCGGGCGTCACAGAGATGGCCCATTCAAAAGGCCCAATGGGCTTAACGACAACCCATCGGCTTCAACAACTCAGCATCGTGGTAAGACGTGATATCGACGCTTTGTAAAGCCCTGTAATATAACGCGAGTGAGGTTGTCGTTCTTTTAACATCTCACGACGTACGATCTAGGATGAAAAAACATAGCAAAAAAAGAAAAGTGGCCAAAAATTGATGAAAACGTTCAATTTTGAGCTCCGAAAATAGGTGCAGCCGAGTAGGCTTACTACCCCAAGCGTAGAGATCTCGGAGAGCTTTCCAACGGTATGCTGCGTAACTCCTTACGGATTATTAGTTATGGACACCGGAGCGACAGAGACCTGGTCACAAGCCCTACGCCCTCGGTTTGCTTGCCCAGCCTCTACGTGAAGCGAAGTTGTCTTGCCCAAGGTGCCGTGGGATTCGGTAATAGAAATGTGGTGGATAAAGTATCTTGGCAACCGTAACCGAGGAAAAAAAAATTGAATAGAGGGGTGCAACACAAGGACTTCCCAGAGGGTTACCCATCCTAGCACTACTCTTGCCCAAGCATGCTTAACTTCGGAGTTCCGATGTGATCCGGTGCATTAGTGCTGGTATGATCGCACCCTATCATGTTGAGGTCACAAATCCTTCATGTGTTGACGGTTCACAATCCCAGCCTAGAGAGATAGCCCATTCAAAAGCAACAATGGGCTTAACGACAACCCATCCGCGACAACAACGCATCATCCTCGCAAGACGGGATATTGACGCGTTGTAGGGCCCCGTAATATCCCACGAGTAAGATTGTCGTCCTTTTAACAGCTCACGACGTACGATTCGGGATGAAAAAATAGAGCAAAAGAAGGAAAGTATCCCGAAATTGATGAAAATGTTTGATTTTGGGATCCTAAAATAGGTGCAGCCGAGAAGGCATGTTGCCCCCATCGTAGAGCTCTCGGAGAGCTTTTCAACGGTATGTTGTGCGCCACGTATCGTCTTACGAATTAAAAGTTATGGTCACCAGAGCGACGAGGACCTAGTCACAATCCACACGCCCTCGGTTTGCCGGCCCAGCCTCTACGTGAAGCGAAGTTGTCTTGCCCAAGGTGCCATGGGATTCGATAATAGAAATGTGTAGGATAAAGTATCTTGGCAACCCTAACCAGGGCAAAAAAAATTGAAAAGGGGGCGTACAACACGAGGACTTCCCGGGGGGTCACTCATCCTAGTACTACTCTCGTCCAAGCACGCTTAACTTTGGAGTTCTGATGGGATCCAGTGCATTAGTGCTGGTATGATTGCACCTGTCATGTTGTGGGCACAAATCCTTTATGTTTTGATGGTTCACAATCCCAGCCCAGAGAGATGGCCCATTCAAAAGCCCCAATGGGCTCAACGACAACCCATTCGCTTCAACAACACAGCATCCTTGTAAAATGTTATATCGACAAGTTTTAGGGCCCTGTAATATTCGAGAGTTAGGTTGTGGTCCTTTTAACAGCTCAAGACGTACGATCCGGGATGGAAAAATAGAGCAAAAGAAGAATAATATCCCAAAATTGATAAAAACGTTCGATTTTGTGGTCCAAAAATAATCGCAGCCGAGCAGGCTTGCGGTCCCCATCGTAGGGTTCTTGGAGAGCTTTCCTATGGTATGCTGTGAGCTGCGTAACTCCTTACGGATCAAAAGTTATGGGCACCGGAGCGACGGAGACCTGGTCACAAGCCCTAAGCCCTCGGTTTGCGGGCCCAGCCTCTACGTGAAGTGAAGTTGTCTTTCCCAAGGTTCCGTGGAATTCAGTAATAGAAATGTGGTGGATAAAGTATCTTGGCAACCCTAACCGGGGCAAAAAAAATTGAAAAGGGGGGCTGCAACACGAGGACTTACAAGGGGGTCACCCATCCTAGTACTACTCTCGCCCAAGCACGTTTAACTTCAGAGTTCTGAAGAGATCTGGTGCATTAGTACTGGTATGATCGCACCCGTCATGTTGTGCGCACAAATCCTTTATGTGCTGATGGTTCACAGTCCCAATCTAGAGAGATAACCCATTCAAAAGGCCCAATGGACTTAACGACAAGCCATCCGCTTCAACAAAGCAGCATCCTCGCAAGACGTGATATCGACGCGTTGTAGGGCCCTATAATATCCCACGAGTTAGGTTGTCGTCCTTTTAACAGCTCATGACGTACGATCCGGGATGAAAAACAGAGCAAAAGAATAAAAGTAGCCCGAAACTGATGAAAATGTTCGATTTTGGGCAACTAAAACAGGTGCAGCCGAGCAGGCTTGCTACCCTTATCGTAGAGCTCTCGGAGAGCTTTCCAACGGTATGCTGTGCGCCGCGTAACTCCTTACGGAATAAAAGTTATGGGCACCGGAGCGACAGAGACTTGGTCACAAGCCCTACGCCCTTGGTTTGCAGGCCCAGCCTCTACGTGAAGCGAAGTGGTCTTGCCCAAGGTGACGTGGGATTCAGTAATAGAAATGTGGTTGATAAAGTATCATGACAACCCTAACCGGGGCAAAAAAAATTGAAAAGGGGGGTGCAACACGAGGACTTCCTAGGGGGTCACCCACCCTAATACTACTCTCACCAGCACGCTTAACTTCGGAGTTCTGATGGGATCCGGTGCATTTGTGCTGGTATGATCGCACCCGTCATGTTGAGGGCACAAATCCTTTATGTGTTGATGGTTCACAGTCCCAGCCCAGAGAGATGGCCCATTCAAAAGGCCCAATGGGCTTAACGACATCCCATCCGCTTCAACAATGTAGCAACCTCGTAAGACGTAATATAGACACGTTGTAGGGCCCTGTAATATCCCGCGAGTTAAGTTGTCGTCATTTTAACAGCTCATGACGTACAATTCGGGATGAAAAAATAGAGTAAAAGAAGAATAGTGGCCAGAAACTGATTAAAATGTTCAATTTTGGGCCACGAAAATAGGCACAGCCGAGCAAGATTGCTACCCCCGTCGTAGAGCTCTCAAAGAGCTTTTCAACGGTATGTTTTGCGCTGTGTAACTCCTTACGGATCAAAAGTTATGGACACCGGAGTGACAGAGACCTGGTCACAAGCCTTTCGCCCTCGGTTTGCGGGCCCAGCCTTTACGTGAAGTGAAGTTGTCTTGCCCAAGATGCCGTGGGATTCAGTAATAGAAATGTTGTAGATAAAGTATCTTGACAACCCTAACCAGGGCAAAAAAAATTGAAAAGGGGGGTGCAACACGAGGACTTCCCAGGGGGTCACCCATCCTAGTACAACTCTCACCAGTACACTTAACTTCGGAGTTCTGATGGGATCCGGTGCATTAGTGCTGGTATGATCGCACCCGTCATGTTGAGGGCAAAAATATTTTATGTGTTGATGGTTCACAATCGCAGCCCAGAGAGATGGCCCATTCAAAAGGCCCAATGCGCTTAACGATAACCCATCTGCTTCAACAACGCAGAATCCTCGTAAGTTTCGATATCGAGGCGTCGTACGGCCTGTAATATTCCACGAGTTAGGTTGTTGTCCTTTTAACAGCTCACGACGTACGATCCGGGACTATAAAATAGAGCAAAAGAAGGAAAGTTGATTGAAACTGATGAAAACATTCGATTTTAGGCTCTGAAAACAGGCGCAGCCGAGTAGTCTTGCTACCCCTGTCGTAGAGCTCTCAGAGAGCTTTCCAACAGTATGTTGTGCGCTGCGTAACACCTTACGAATTAAAAGTTATGGGCACCGAAGTGACGGAGACCTGGTCACAAGCCCCACGCCCTCGGTTTGCAGGCCCAACCTCTCCGTGAAATGAAGTTGCCTTAACCAAGGTGTCGTGGGATTCGGTAATAGAAATGAGGTGGATAAAGTATCTTGTCAACCCTAACCGGGGCAAAAAAAATTGAAAATGGGGGTGCAACACGAGGACTACCTCGGGGGTCACCCATCCTAGTACTACTCACCCCCAAACACGCCTTACTTCGGAGTTCCGATGTGATCCGGTGCTTTAGTGCTGGTATGATCGCACCCATCATGACGAGGGCACAAATCCTTTATGTGTTGATGGTTCATAGTCCCAGCCCAGAGAGATGGCCCATTCAAAAGGCCCAATGGGCTTAACGACAACCCATCTGCTTCAACAACGCAGCATCTTCGTAAGACGTGATATCGACGCATTGTAGGCCCCGTAATATCCAGCGAGTTAGGTTGTCGTCCTTTAATAGCTCACAACATACGATCCGGGATAGAAAAATAGAGCAAAAGAAGGAAAGTTGCCCGAAACTATTGAAAACGTTCGATTTTGGGCTCCAAAAACAGGCGTAGCCGAGCAGGCTTGTTGCCCCCGTCGTAGAGCTCTCGGAGAGCTTTCGAATAGTATGTTGTGTGCCGCGTAACTCTTTACGGATTAAAAGTTATGGGCACCGAAGCAACGTAGACCTGGTCATATGCCCCACGCCCTCGGTTTGTGGGCCCAGCCTCTACGTGACGCGAAGTTGTCTTACCCAAGGTGACGTGGGATTCGGTAATAGAAATGTGGTGGATAAAGTATCTTGGCAGCCATAACCGGGGCAAAAAAAATTGAAAAGGGGGGTACAACACGAGGACTTCCCATGGGTCACCCATCCTAGTACTACTCTCGCCCAAGCACGCTTAACTTCGGAGTTCTGAAGAGATCTAGTGCATTAGTGCAGGTATGATCGTACCCGTCATGTTGTGCGCACAAATCCTTTATGTGTTGACGGTTCACAGTCCCAGCCCAGAGAGATGGCCCATTCAAAAGGCCCAATGGGCTTAACGACAAGCCATCCTCTTCAACAAAGAAGCATCCTCGCAAAACGTGATATTGACGCGTTGTAGGGCCCAGTAATATCCGACGAGTTACGTTGTTGTCCTTTTAATAGCTCACGACGTACGATCCATGATGAAAAAATAGAGCAAAAGAATAAAAGTAAACCGAAACTGATGAAAACATTCGATTTTGGGCTATTAAAACAGGCGCCACCGAGCAGTCTTGCTGCCCTATGGTAGAGCTCTCGGAGAGCTTTCCAACGGTATGCTATGCACAGCGTAACTCCTTACAGAATAAAAGTTAAGGGCACCGGAGCTATAGAGACCTGGTCACAAGCCCTACGCCCTCGGTTTGCGAGCCCAGCCCCTACATGAAGCGAAGTTGTCTTGCCCAAGGTGACGTGGGGTTCAGTAATAGAAATGTGGTGGATAAAGTATCATGACAACCCTAACCAGGGCAAAAAAAATTGAAACGGGGGGTACAACACGAGGACTTCCCATGGGGTCACCAACCCTAATACTACTCTCACCAGCACACTTAACTTCGGAGTTCTGATGGGATTCGGTGCATTAGTGCTGGCATAACGGTATGTTGTGGGCCGCGTAACTCTTTACAGATTAAAAGTTATGGGCACCGGAGCAACAGAGACCTGGTCACAAGCCCCACGCCCTCGGTTTTTGGGCCCAGCCTCTACGTGTAGTAAAGTTGTCTTACCCAAGGTGACGTCGGATTCGGTAATAGAAATATGGTGGATAAATTATCTTGGCAGCCATAACCAGGGCAAAAAAAATTGAAAAGGGGGGTACAACAAGAGGACATCCCTTGGGTCACCCATCCTAGTACTACTCTTGCCCAAGCGCGCTTAACTTCGGAGTTCTGAAGAGATCTGGTCCATTAGTGCTAGTATGATCGTACCCGTCATGTTGTGCGCACAAATCCTTTATGTACTGACGGTTCACAGTCCCAGCCCAGAGAGATGGCCCATTCAGAAGGCCCAATGGGCTTAACGACAAGCCATCCGCTTCAACAAAGCAGCATCCTCGCAAAACGTGATATCGACGCGTTGTAAGGCCCTGTAATATCCCACGAGTTAGGTTGTCATCCTTTTTACAGCTCACGACGTACGATCTGGGATGAAAAAATAGAGAAAAAGAAGAAAAGTAGATCGAAACTGATGAAAACGTTCGATTTTGGGCTACTAAAACAGGCGCAGCTGAGCAGTCTTGCGGCCCCTATGGTAGAGCTTTCCAACGGTATGCTGTGCGCCGCGTAACTCTTTACGGAATAAAAGTTATGGGCACCGGAGCGACAGAGACTTGGTCACAAGCCCTACGCCCTCGATTTGTGGGCCTAGCCCCTACATGAAGCGAAGTTGTCTTGCCCAAGGTGAGGTGGGATTCAGTAATAGAAGTGTGGTGGATAGAGTACCATCACAACCCTAACCGGGGCAAAAAAAATTGAAAAGGGGGGTGTAACACGAGGACTTCCCAGGGGGTCACCCACCCTAATACTACTCTCACCAGCACGCTTAACTTCGGAGTTCTGATGGGATTCGGTGCATTAGTTCTGGCATGATCGCACCCGTCATGTTGAGGGCACAAATCCTTTATATGTTGACGGTTCACAATCCCAGCCCAAAGAGATGGCCCATTCAAAAGGCCCAATGGGCTTAACGACAACCTATCTGCTTCAACAATGCAGCAACCTCGTAAAACGTGATACAGACATGTTGTAGGGCCCTATAATATCCCGCGAGTCAGGTTATCGTCCTTTTAACAGCTAATGACGTATGATTCGGGAAAAAAAATGGAGTAAAAGAAGAATAACGGCTAGAAACTGATTAAAATGTTCAATTTTGGGCCACGAAAATAGGCGCAACAGAGCAAGATTGCTGCCTCCGTCGTAGAGCTCTCGAAGAGCTTTTCAACGGTATGTTTTGCGCTGTGTAACTCCTTACGGATCAAAAGTTACGGACATCGGAGCGACAGAGACCTAGTCAAAAGCCTTTCGCCCTCGGTTTGCGGGCTCAACCTCTACGTGAAACGAAGTTGTCTTGCCCAAGGTGCCGTGGGATTCAGTAATAGAAATGTGGTAGATAAAGTATTTTGACAACCCTAACCAGGGCAAAAAAAATAGAAAAGGGGGGTGCAACGCGAGGACTTCCCAAGGGGTCACCCATCCTAGTACTACTCTCCCTTGCACGCTTAACTTCGGAGTTCTGAAGAGATCCGGTACATTAGTGCAGGTATGATCGTACCCGTCATGTTGTGCGCACAAATCCTTTATGTGTTGACGGTTCACAGTCCCAGCCCAGAGAGATGGCCCATTCAAAAGGCCCAATGGGCTTAACGACAAGCCATCCTCTTCAACAAAGAAGCATCCTCGCAAAACGTGATATTGACGCGTTGTAGGGCCCAGTAATATCCGACGAGTTACGTTGTTGTCCTTTTAATAGCTCACGACGTACGATCCATGATGAAAAAATAGAGCAAAAGAATAAAAGTAAACCGAAACTGATGAAAACATTCGATTTTGGGCTATTAAAACAGGCGCCACCGAGCAGTCTTGCTGCCCTATGGTAGAGCTCTCGGAGAGCTTTCCAACGGTATGCTATGCACAGCGTAACTCCTTACAGAATAAAAGTTAAGGGCACCGGAGCTATAGAGACCTGGTCACAAGCCCTACGCCCTCGGTTTGCGGGCCCAGCCCCTACATGAAGCGAAGTTGTCTTGCCCAAGGTGACGTGGGGTTCAGTAATAGAAATGTGGTGGATAAAGTATCATGACAACCCTAACCAGGGCAAAAAAAATTGAAACGGGGGGTACAACACGAGGACTTCCCATGGGGTCACCAACCCTAATACTACTCTCACCAGCACACTTAACTTCGGAGTTCTGATGGGATTCGGTGCATTAGTGCTGGCATAACGGTATGTTGTGGGCCGCGTAACTCTTTACAGATTAAAAGTTATGGGCACCGGAGCAACAGAGACCTGGTCACAAGCCCCACGCCCTCGGTTTTTGGGCCCAGCCTCTACGTGTAGTAAAGTTGTCTTACCCAAGGTGACGTCGGATTCGGTAATAGAAATGTGGTGGATAAATTATCTTGGCAGCCATAACCAGGGCAAAAAAAATTGAAAAGGGGGGTACAACAAGAGGACATCCCTTGGGTCACCCATCCTAGTACTACTCTTGCCCAAGCGCGCTTAACTTCGGAGTTCTGAAGAGATCTGGTCCATTAGTGCTAGTATGATTGTACCCGTCATGTTGTGCGCACAAATCCTTTATGTGCTGACGGTTCACAGTCCCAGCCCAGAGAGATGGCCCATTCAGAAGGCCCAATGGGCTTAACGACAAGCCATCCGCTTCAACAATGCAGCATCCTCACAACACATGATATCGACGCATTGTAGTGCCCTGTAATATCCCCCGAGTTAGGTTGTCATCCCTTTAATGGCTCACGACGTACGACCCGGGATGAAAAAATAGGGAAAAAGAAGAAAAGTAGCCCAAAACTGATGAAAACGTTCGATTTTGGGCTACTAAAACAGGCGCAGCTGAGCAGTCTTGCGGCCCCTATGGTAGAGCTTTCCAACGGTATGCTGTGCGCCGCGTAACTCTTTACGGAATAAAAGTTATGGGCACCGGAGCGACAGAGACTTGGTCACAAGCCCTACGCCCTCGATTTGTGGGCCTAGCCCCTAAATGAAGCGAAGTTGTCTTGCCCAAGGTGCGGTGGGATTCAGTAATAGAAATGTGGTGGATAGAGTACCATGACAACCCTAACCGGGGCAAAAAAAATTGAAAAGGGGGGTGTAACACGAGGACTTCCCAGGGGGTCACCCACCCTAATACTACTCTCACCAGCACGCTTAACTTCAGAGTTCTGATGGGAACCGGTGCATTAGTGCTGGCATGATCGGACCCTTCATGTTGAGGGCACAAATCCTTTATGTGTTGACGGTTCACAGTCCCAGCCCAGAGAGATGGCCCATTCAAAACGCCCAATGGGATTAACGATATCACATCTGCTTCAATAATGCAGCATCATCGTAAAACGTGATATCGACGTATTGTAGGGCCTTATAATATCCCGCGAGTTAGGTTGTCGTCCTTTTAACAGCTAACGACATATGATTCGGGAAAAAAAATGGAGTAAAAGAAGAATAACGGCTAGAAACTGATTAAAATGTTCAATTTTGGGCCACGAAAATAGGCGCAACAGAGCAAGATTGCTGCCTCCATCGTAGAGCTCTCGAAGAGCTTTTCAACGGTATGTTTTGCGCTGTGTAACTCCTTACGGATCAAAAGTTACGGACATCGGAGCGACAGAGACCTAGTCAAAAGCCCTTCGCCCTCGGTTTGCGGGCCCAACCTCTACATGAATCGAAGTTGTCTTGCCCAAGGTGCCGTGGGATTCAGTAATAGAAATGTGGTAGATAAAGTATTTTGACAACCCTAACCAGGGCAAAAAAAATAGAAAAGGGGGGTGCAACGCGAGGACTTCCCAAGGGGTCACCCATCCTAGTACTACTCTCCCTAGCACGCTCAACTTCGGAGTTCTGATGGGATCCGGTGCATTAGTGCTGGTATGATCGTACCCGTCATGTTAAGGGCAAAAATCCTTTATGTGTTGACGGTTCACAATCGCAGCCCAGAGAGATGGCCCATTCAAAAGGCCCAATGCACTTAACAACAACCCATCTGCTTCAACAACGTAGAATCCTCGTAAGATATGATATCGAGGTGTCGTACGGCTCCGTAATATTTCACGAGTTAGGTTGTCATCCTTTTAACAACTCACGACGTACGATCCGGGACGAAAAAATAGAGCAAAAGAAGGAAAGTTGCCCGAAACTGATGAAAACATTCGATTTTGGGCTCCAAAAATAGGCGCAGCCAAGCAGGCTTGCTGCCCCTGTCGTAGAGCTCTCGGAGAGCTTTCCAATAGTATGTTGTGCACTGCGTAACACCTTACGGATTAAAAGTTATGGGCACCGAAGCGACGAAGACCTGGTCACAAGCCCCACGCCCTCGGTTTGTGGGCCTAGCCTCTACGTGAAGCCAAGTTGTCTTACCCAAGGTGACGTGAGATTCGGTAATAGAAATGTGGTGGATAAATTATCTTGGCAACACTAACCGGGGCAAAAAAAATTGAAAAGTGGGGTGCAACACAAGGACTTCCCAGGGGGTCACCCATCCTAGTACTACTCTCGTCCAAGCACGCTTAATTTCGGAGTTCCGATGTCATCCAGTGCATTAGTGCTGGTATGATCGCACCCATAATGTTGATGGCACAAATCCTTTATGTGTTGATGGTTCACAATCCCAGCCCAGAGAGATGGCCCATTCAAAAGGCCCAATGGGCTTAATGACAACCCATCCGCTTCAACAACTCAGCATCTTCATAAGACGTGATATCGACGCATTGTAGGCCCCGTAATATCCAGCAACTTAGATTGTCGTCCTTTCAATAGCTCACAGCGTACGATCCGTGATGGAAAAACAGAGCAAAAGAAGGAAAGTTGCCCGAAACTGATGAAAATGTTCGATTTTGTGCTCCAAAAATATGCGCAGCCGAGCAGGCTTATTGCCCCTGTCGTTGAGCACTCGGAGAGCTTTCGAACGGTATGTTGTGGGCCGCGTAACTCATTACGGATTAAAAGTTATGGGCACCGGAGCAATGGAGACCTGGTCACAAGCCCCACGCCCTCGGTTTGCGGGCCCAGCCTCTACATTAAGCGAAGTTGTCTTACCCAAGGTGACGTGGGATTCGGTAATAGAAATGTGGTGGATAAAGTATCTTGGCAGCCCTAACCGGGGCAAAAAAAATTGAAAAGGGGGGTGCAACACGAGGACTTCCCATGGGGTCACCCATCCTAGTACTACTCTCGGCCAAGCACGCTTAACTTCGAAGTTCTGATGGGATTCGGTGCATTAGTGCTAGTATGATCGCACCTATCATGTTGTGGGCACAAATCCTTTATGTGCTGACGGTTCACAGTCCTAGCACAGAGAGATGGCCCATTCAAAAGGCCCAATGGGCTTAACGACAACCCATCTGCTTCAACAACACAGCATCTTCATAAGGCGTGATATCGACGCATTGTAGGCCCCGTAATATCCATCAACTTAGGTTGTCATCCTTTTAATAGCACACAGCATATGATCAAGTTGCCTAAAACTGATGAAAATGTTCGATTTTGTGCTCCGAAAATAGGCGCAGCCGAGAAGGCTTATTGCCCCTGTCGTTGAGCTCTCGGAGAGCTTTCGAACGGTATGTTGTGGGCCGCGTAACTCATTACGGATTAAAAGTTATGGGCACCGGAGCAATGGAGACCTGGTCACAAGCCCACACCCTCGGTTTGCGGGCCCAGCCTCTACATTAAGCGAAGTTGTCTTACCCAAGGTGACTTGGGATTCGGTAATAGAAATGTGGTGGATAAAGTATCTTGGCAGCCCTAACCGGGGCAAAAAAAATTGAAAAGGGGGGTGCAACACGAGGACTTCCCATGGGGTCACCCATCCTAGTACTACTCTCGGCCAAGCACGCTTAACTTCGAAGTTCTGATGGGATTCTGTGCATTAGTGCTGGTATGATCGCACCTGTCATGTTGTGGGCACAAATCTTTTATGTACTGACGGTTCACAATCCTAGCACAGTGAGATGGCCCATTCAAAAGGCCTAATGGGCTTAACGACCACCCATCCACTTCAACAACGCAGTATCCTAGCAAGACGTGATATCGACGCATTGTAGGGCCCTGTTATATACCGCGAGTTAGGTTTTCGTCCTTTTAACAACTCACGATGTATGATCCGGGATGAAAAAATAGAGCTAAAGAAGAAAAGTGTCCAAACGTTCAATTTTGGGCTCCAAAAATAGACGTAGATGAGCAGGCTTGCTGTCCCCATCATAGAGCTCTCAGAGAGCTTTCGAACGGTATGTTGTACGCTGCGTAACTCCTTACGGATCAAAAGCTATTGGCACCGGAGCGATGGAGACCTGGTCACAAGCCCTACGCCCTCGGTTTGCTGGCCCCGCATCTACGTGAAGCGAAGTTGTCTTGCCCAAGGTGCCGTGGGATTCGGTAATAGAAATGTGGTGGATAAAGTATCTTGGAAACCCTAACCGGGGCAAAAAAAATTGGAAAGGAGGGTGCAACACGAGGACTTCCCAGGGGGTCACCCATCCTAGTACTGCTCTCGCTCAAGCACGCTTAACTTCAGAGTTCTGATGTGATCCAGAGCATTAGTGCAGGTATGGTCGCACCCATCATGTTGAGGGCACAAATCCTTTATGTGTTGATGATTCACAGTCCCAGCCCAGAGAGATGGCCCATTCAAAAGGCCCAATGGGATTAACGACAACCCATCTGCTTCAACAACGCAGCATCCTCGTAAGACGTGATATCGACGCGTTGTAGGGCCCTGTAATATCCCTCGAGTTAGGTTGTCCTCCTTTTAACAGCTCACAACATACGATCCTGGATGAAAAAATAGAGCCAAAGAAGGAAAGTTGCCCGAAACTGATGAAAACATTTGATTTTGGGCTCTGAAAATAGGCGCAGCTGAGCAGGCTTGTTGCCCCTGTCGTAGAGCTATCGGAGAGCTTTCGAATGGTATGTTGTGTGCCGCGTAACTCCTTACGTATTAAAAGTAATGGGCACCGAAGCGACGAAGACCTGGTCACAAGCCCCACGCCCTCGGTTTGCAGACCCAGCCTCTACGTGATGCAAAGTTGTCTTAACCAAGGTGCCGTGGGATTCGGTAATAGAATTGTGGAGGATAAAGTATCTTGGCTACCCTAACCGAGGCAAAAAAAATTAAAATAAGGGGGTGCAATACAAGGTCTTCCCAGGGGGTCACCCATCCTAGTACTACTCTCGCCCAAGCACGATTAACTTCGGAGTTCCGATGGGATCAGGTGCGTTAGTGTTGGTATGATCGCACCCATCATGTTGAGGGCACAAATCCATTATGTGTTGACGTTTCACAGTCCCAGCCCAGAGAGATGGCCCATTCAAAAGGCCTAATGGGCTTAACGACAACCCATCCTCTTCAACAACGGAGCATCCTCGCAAGTTGTGATATCGACGCGTTGTAGGGCATTGTCATAGCCCGCGAGTTAGGTTGTCGTCCTTTTCACAACTCACGACGTACGATTCGGGACAAAAAAATAGAGCAAAAGAAGAAAAGTGGCCCGAAAACAGATGCAGCAAAGCAGACTTGTTACCCCCATTGTAGAGCTCTCAGAGAACTTTCCAACAGTATGCTGTGCGCCGCGTAACTCCTTACGGATCAAAAGTTATGGACAACGGAGCGACGGAGACCTGGTCACAAGCCCTACGCACTCGGTTTGCGAGCCCAGCCTCTACATGAAGCGAAATTGTCTTGCCCAAGGCGCCGTGGGATTCGGTAATAGAAATGTGGTGGATAAAGTATCTTGGCAATCCTAACCAAGGCATAAAAAATTGAAAAGTGTTGTGCAACACGAAGACTTCCCAGGGGGTCAACCATCCTAGTACTACTCTTACCCAAGCACGCTTAGCTTCGGAGTTCGGATGGGATCCGGTGCATTAGTGCTGGTATGATCGCACCCGTCATGTTGTGGGCACAAATCCTTTATGTGTTGACGGTTCACAGTCCTAGCCCATAGAGATGGCCCATTCAAAAGGCCTAGTGGGTCTAACGACAACCCATCCACTTTATAAACACAGCATCCTCGCATGACGTGATATCGACGCGTTGTAGGGCCCTATAATATCTCGCGTTTTAGGTTGTCGTCCTTTTAACAACTCATGACGTACAATTCGGGATTGAAAAACAGCGTAAAAGAAGAAAAATGGCCCGAAACTAATGAAAACGTTCAATTTTGGGCTCCGAATATAGGAGCAGCCAAGCATGCTTGCTGACCCCCATCGTAGAGCTCTCGAAGAATTTCCAATGGTATGCTGTGCGCCGCATAACACGGTACGGATCAAAAGTTATGGGCAACGGAGCGACAGAGACCTGGTCACAAGCCCTACACCCTCGGTTTGAGAGCCCAGCCTCTACATGAAGCGAAGTTGTCTTGCCCAAGGTGCCGTGGGATTCGGTAATAGAAATGTGGTGGATAAAGTATCTTGACAACCCTAACCGGGGCATAAAAAATTGAAAAGTGCTGTGCAACACGAGGACTTCCCAGGGGGTCACCCATCCTATTACTACTTTCGCCTAAGCACGCTTAACTTCGGAGTTCTGATGGGATCCAGTGCATTAGTGCTGGTATGATCGCACCCGTCATGTTGAAGGCGCAAATCCCTTATGTGTTGATGGTTCATAGTCCCATCTCTGAGAGATGGCCAATTCAAAAGGCGCAATAGGCTTAATGATAACCCATCCGCTTCAACAACGCAGCATCCTGGCAAGGGTGATATCGACATGTTGTAGGGCCCTGTAATATCCCGCGAGGTAGAGTGGCGTCGTTTTAACAGCTCCTGACGTACGATCCGGGAGGAAAAAAGACGGGAGAAGAAGAAAAGTAGCCCAAAACTAATGAAAACATTCAATTTCGGGCTCCGAAAACAAGCGCAGCAGAGGAAGCTTGTTGCCCCCGTCATAGAGCTCTAAGAGAGCTTTCCAACGGTATGCTATGCGCCGCATAACTCCTTACGAATCAAAATTTATAGGCACCGGAGCGACGGAGACCTGGTCACAAGCCCTATGCCCTTGGTTTGCGGCCCAGCCTCTACGTTAAGCGAAGTTGTCTTGCCCAAGGTACCATGGGATTCTGTAATAGAAATGTGATGGATAAAGTATCTTGACAACCCTATCCGGGGCAAAAAAAATTGAAAAGGGGGGTGCAACAAAGGACTTCCCAAGGGGTCACCCATCCTAGTACTACTCTCGCCCAAGCACGCTTAACTTCGGAGTTCCGATGGGATCCGGTGCATTAGTGCTGGTATGATCGAACCCGTCTTGTTGAGGGCACAAATCCTTTATGTGTTGACGGTTCACAGTCCCAGCCCAGAGAGATGGCTCATTCAAAAGGCCCAATGGGCTTAATGATAACCCATCCGCTTCAACAATGCAGCATCCTCACAAGACGTGATATCGATGCATTGTAGGGCCCTGTAATATCTCGTGAGTTAGGTTGTCATCCTTCTAACAGCTCACGATGTACGATCCAGGACAGAAAAAAGGAGCAAAAGAAGAAAAGTGGCCCGAAACTGATGAAAACGTTTGATTTTCTGCTCCGAAAACATTCGAAGCCAAGCAGGCTTGCCGCCCCCGTCGTAGAGCTCTATAAGAGCTTTCCAATGGTATGCTGCGCACCGCGTAACTCCTTACGGATTAAAAGTTATGGGCACCGGAGCGACGAAGACCTGGTCAAAAGCCCCACGCCCTTGGTTTGCAGGTCCAGCCTCTACGTGAAGGGAAGTGGTTTTGCCCAATGTGCCATGGGATTTGGTAATAGAAATGTTGTGGATAAAGTATCTTGGCAACCCTAACCAGGGCAAAAAAAATTGAAAATGAGGGGTACAACACGAGGACTTCCCAGTGGGTCACCCATCCTTGTACTACTCTCGCCCAAGCACACTTAACTTCGGAGTTCTGATGGGATCCGGTGCATTAGTGCAAGTATGATTGCACCCATCATGTTGTGGGCACAAATCCTTTATGTGATAACGGTTCACAGTACCAGCCCAAAGAGATGGCCCATTCAAAAGTCCCAATGGGCTTAACGACAACCCATCCGTTCTACCAACGCAGCATCCTCGCAAGACGTGATATTGACGCATTGTAGGGCCCGATAATATCCCGTGAGTTAGGTTGTCGTCCATTTAATAGCTTATGACGTACGATCTGGGACGAAAAAATAGAGCAAAAGAAGATAAGTGGCCCAAAATTGATGAAAACATTAGATTTTGGGCTCCTAAAACAGGCGTAGCTGAGCAGAATTGCAGCCCCCATTGTAGAGCTCTCGGAGAGCTTTCCAACGGCATGCTGTGCGTCGCGTAACACCTTACGAATTAAAAGTTTTGTGCACCGGAGTGATGGAGACCTGGTTACAAGCTCCACGACCTCGGTTTGCAGGCCCAGCCTCTACGTGAAGCGAGGTTGTCTTGCCCAAGGTGCCGTGTGATTCGGTAATAGATATGTGGTGGATAAAGTATCTTGGCAACCCTAACCGGGGCAAAAAAAATTGAAAACAGGGGGTGCAACACGAGGACTTCCCAGGGGGTCACCCATCCTACCACTACTCTTGCCCAAGCACGCTTAACTTCAGTGTTCTGATGGGGTCCGGTGCATTAGTGCTGGTATGATTGCACCCGTCATGTCGTGGGACTAAATCCTTTATGCGTTGACGGTTCACAGTCCCAACCCAGAGAGATGGCCCATTCAAAAGGCCCAATGGGCTTAACGGCAACCCATCCAATTCAACAACGTAGCATCCTCGCAAGACATGATATCAATGCGTTGTAAGGCACGGTAATATCCCGCGAGTTAGGTTGTCGTCCTTTTAACAGCTCACGACATACGATCCGGGATGAAAAACAGAGCAAAAGAAGAAAAGTGGCCCGAAACTGGTGTAAAAATTTGATTTTGGGCCCCGAAAATAGGCGCAGAAAAGAAGGATTGCTGCTTCCGTCGTAGAGCTCTCGAAGATCTTTTCAACGGTATGCTGTGCGCCGCGTAACTCCTTACGGATTAAAAGTTATGGGCACTAGAGCGACGGAGACCTGGTCACAATCCCCAGGCCCTCGGTTTGCGGGCCCAGCCTCTACATGAAGCGAAATTGTCTTGGCCAAGGTGCTGTGGGATTCGGTCAATGAAATGTGGAGGATAAAGTATCTTGGCAACCCTAATTGGCACAAAAAAAAATTGAAAATGGGGGGTGCAACACGAGGACTTCCCAGGGGGTTACCCATCCTAGTACTACTCGCGCCCGAGCACGCTTAACTTTGGAGTTCTGATGGGATCCGGTGCATTAGTGCTAGTATGTTCGTACCCATCCTGTTGAGGGCATAAATCCCTTATGTGTTGACGGTTTACAATCCCAGCCCAGAGCCCAGAGAGATGGCCCATTCAAAAGGCCCAATAGGCTTAACGACAACCCAACTGCTTCAACAACGCAGCATCCTCACAAGACGTGACGCATTGTAGGGCCCTTTAATGTCCCGCGAGTTAGTTTGTCGTCCTTTTAATAGCTCATGACATACGATCCGAAATGAAAAACCAGAGCAGAAGAAAATCAGTGGCCCAAAACTGATGAAAACATTTGATTTTGGGCTCCAAAAAGGGGCACAACCGAGAAGGGTTGTTGCCCCTATCGTAGAGCTCTTGGAGAGCGTTCCAACGGTATGCTGTGCGTCGCGTAACTCTTTACGGATCAAAAGTTATGGGCACCTGAGCGACGGAGACCTGGTCACAAGCCTTACGCCCTCGGTTTGCAGGCCCAGCCTGTACGTGAAGCGAAGTTGTCTTGCCCAAGGTGCCGTGAGATTCGATAATAGAAATCTAGTGGATAAAGTATCTTGGCAACCCTAACCGGGGCAAAAAGAATTGAAAATGGGGGTACAACACGAGGACTTCCTAGGAGGTCACCCATCCTAGTACTACTCTCGCCCAAGCACGCTTAACTTCGGTGTTATGATGGGATCCGGTGCAATAGTATTGGTATGATCGCACCCATCATGTTAAGGGCACAAATCCCTTATGTGTTGATGGTTCACAGTCCCTGCCCAGAGAGATGGCCCATTCAAAAGGCCCAATGGGCTTAAAGACAACCCATCCACTTCAACAACGCAGCATCCTCGCAAGACGTGATATCAACGGATTGTAGGGCCTTGTAATATCCCGCGAGTTAGGTTGTCGTCCTTTTACCAACTCATGACGTACGATCTGGGAATAAAAAATAGAGCAAAAGAAGAAAAGTGGCCTAAAACTGATGAAAACATTCGATTTTGGGCTTCGAAAATAGGCACAGCTGGGCATGCTTGATGCCCCCGTCGTAAAGCTCTCGGAGAGCTTTCCAACGGTATGTTGTGCGTCGCATAATGCCTTACGGATTAAAAGTTATGGGCACCGGAGCGACGGAGACCTGGTCAAAAGCCCCACTCCCTCGGTTTGCGGGCCCAGCCTCTTCGTGAAGCGAAGTTGTCTTGCCCAAGGTGCCGTGTGATACGGTAATAGAAATATGGAGGATAAACTATCTTGGCATCCCTAAAGGGCGCAAAGAAAATTGAAAAGGGGTGGTGCAACACGAGGACTTCCCGGGGGTCACCCATCCTAGTACTACTCTCGCCCAAGCACGCTTAACTTTGGAGTTTTGATAGGATTCGGTGCATTAGTGCTGGTATGATCACACCCATCATGTTGTGGGCACAAATCCTTTATGTGTTGACCGTTCACAGTCCCAGCCCAGAGAGATGGCCCATTCAAAAGGCCCAATGGGCTTAACGAAAACTCATCCGCTTCAACAACGCAGCATCCTCGCAAGACATGATATCGACGCATTGAAGGGCCCAGTAATATCCCGCGAGTTAGGTTTTCGTGCTTTTAACAGCTCACGACGTACGATCCGGGATGAAAAAATAGAGCAAAAGAAGAAAAGTGGCCCAAAACAGATGAAAACATTTGATTTTTGGCTCCGAAAACAGGCATAGTTGGGCATGCCTGCTGCCCTCGTCGTAAAGCTCTCGGAGATCTTTCCAACGGTATGGTGTACGTCGCGTAACTCCTTACGAATTAAAAGTTA
This sequence comes from Ehretia macrophylla, assembly GCA_037974665.1. Lineage (NCBI taxonomy): Eukaryota > Viridiplantae > Streptophyta > Magnoliopsida > Boraginales > Ehretiaceae > Ehretia > Ehretia macrophylla. Next base: position 72,940,669 of record CM075769.1, read on the forward strand.
TTGGCACCAAAGTGACGGAGACCTGGTCACAAGCCCCATGCCCTCGGTTTGCGGGCCTAGCCTCTACGTGAAACGATCTTGTCTTGCCCAAGGTGCCGTGGGATTCGGTAATAGAAATATGGAGGATAAAGTATCTTGGCAACCCTAACCGGGGCAAAAAAAATTGAAAATGGGGGTGCAACACGACGACTTGCCATGGGGTCACCTATCCTAGTACTACTCTCGCCCAAGCACGCTTAACTTCAGAGTTCTGATGGGATCCGGTGCATTAATGCTGGTATGATTGCACCCGTCATGTTGAGGGAACAAATCCTTTATGTGTTGACGGTTCACAGTCCCAGCCTAGAGAGATGGCCCATTCAAAAGGCCCAATGGGCTTAACAACAACCTATCCACTTCAACAACGCAGCATCCTCGTAAGACGTGATATCGACGCATTGCAGGGCCCTGTAATATCCCTCGAGTTAGGTTGTCGTCCTTTTAACAGCTCACGACGTACGATCCGGGACAGAAAAATAGAGCGAAAGAAGAAAAGTGGCCCAAAACTGATGAAAACGTTTGATTTTGGGCCCCGAAAATAGGCGCAACCGAGCAGGGTTGCCACCTCCGTCGCAGAGCTCTTAGAGAGCTTTCCAACAGTATGATGTGCATCGCGTAACTCCTTACGGATTGAAAGTTACGGGCACCGGAGCGACGGAGACTTGGTTACAAGCCCCACGCCCTCGGTTTGCAGGCCCAACCTCTACGTGAAGCGAAGTTGTCTTGCCCAAGGTGCTCTGTTATTCGGTAATAGAAATGTGGAGGATAAACTATCTTGGCAACCCTAAAGGGCGCAAAGAAAATTGAAAAGGGGGGGTGCAACACGCGGACTTCCCAGGGGGTTACCCATCCTAGTACTATTCTCGCCCAAGCGCGCTTAACTTCGGAGTTCTGATGGAATCCGGTGCATTAGTGCTGGTATGATCACACTCGTCATGTTGTGGGCACAAATCCTTTATGTGTTGATGGTTCACAGTCCCACCCCAGAGAGATGGCCCATTCAAAAGGCCCAATAGGCTTAACGACAACCCATCTGCTTCAACAACGCAGCATCCCCACAAGACGTGATATCGAAGCGTTGTAGGGCCCAGTAATATCCAGCGAGTTAGGTTGTTGTTCTTTTAACAGCTCACGACGTATGATCTAGGAAGAAAAAATAGAGCAAAAGAAGAAAAGTGGCCCGAAATAGATGAAAACGTTTAATTTTTGGCTCCGAAAATAGGCGCAGCCAAGCGGGTTTGCTGCCCCCGTCGTAGAGCTCTTGGAAAGCTTTCCAACGGTAAGCTGTGCACCGCATTACTCCTTACGAATTAAAAGTTATGGTCACCGGAGCGACGGAGACCTAGTCACAATCCCCAGGCCCTCGGTTTACGGGCCCAGCCTCTACGTGAAGCGAAGTTGTCTTGCCTAAGGTGCAGTGGGATTCAGTAATAGAAATGTGGTGGATAAAGTATTTTGGAAACCCTAAGCGGGGCAAAAAAAAATTGAAAATGGGGGGTGCAACACGAGGACTTCCTAGGGGGTCACTAATCCTAGTACTACTCTCGCTCAAGCACGTTTAACTTCGGAGTTCTGATGGGATTCGGTGCATTAGTGCTGGTATGATCGCATCCATCATGTTGTGGGCACAAATGCTTTATGTGTTGACCGTTCACAGTCCCAGCCTAGAGAGATGGGCCATTCAAAAGGCCCAATGGGCTTAACGACAACTCATCTGCTTCAACAACACAGCATCCTTGCAAGACGTGATATCGATGCATTGTAGGGCCCAGTAATATCCCTCGAGTTAGGTTGTCATCCTTTTAACAGCTCACGACGTACGATCTGAGATGAAAAAAATATAGCAAAAGAAGAAAAGTTGTATGAAATTGATGAAAACGTTAGATTTTTAGCTCCGAAAGCAGGCGCAGCTATGCGGGCTTGCTTCCCCCATCGTAGAGCTCTTGGAGAGCTTTCCAACGGTATGCTGTACGCCGCGTAACTCCAAACGGATGAAAAGTTATGGGCACCGGAGCGACGGAAGCCTGGTCACAAGCCCCACGCCCTCGGTTTGCGGGCCCAGCCTCTACGTGAAGCGAAGTTGTCTTGCCTAAGGTGCCGTGGGATTCGGTAATTGAAATGTGAAGGATAAAGTATCTTGGCAACACTAACCGGTACAAAAAAAATGGAAAAGGGGGGGTGCAACACGAGGACTTCCCAGAGGGTCACCCATCCTAGTATTACTCTCGCCCAAGCACGCTTAACTTCGGAGTTCTAATGGGATCCGGTGCATTTTTGCTGGTATGATCGGACCCGTCATGTTGTGGGTACAAATCGTTTATGTGTTGACGGTTCACAGTCCCAGCCCAGAGAGATGGCCCATTCAAAAGGCCCAATGGGCTTAACGACAACCCATCTGCTTCAACAACGCAGCATCCTCGCAAGATATGATATCGACGCATTGTAGGGCCCTCTAATGTCCTGCTAGTTAGGTTGTCATCCTTTTAACAGCTCAAGACGTACGATCCGGGACGGAAAAACAGAGCAAAAGAAGAACAGTGGACCGAAACTGATGAAAACGTTTGATTTTGGGCTCCAAAAACAGGCGCTGCCGAGAAGGGTTGTTGCCCCCGTCGTAGAGCTCTTGGAGAGCCTTCCAACGGTATGATGTGAGCCATGTAACTCCTTACGGATCAAAAGTTATGGGAACCTGAGCGACGGAGACCTGGTCACAAGCCTTATGCCCTCGGTTTGTTGGCCCAGCCTCTACGTGAAGCGAAGTTGTCTTGCCCAAGGTGCCGTGGGATTGGGTAATAGAAATCTGGTGGATAAAGTATCTTGGCAACCCTAACCGGGGCAAAAAAAATTGAAAAGGTGGGTGCAACACGAGGACTTCCCAGGGGGTCACCCATCCTAGTATTACTCTCACCCAAGCACGCTTAACTTCGGAGTTTTGATGCTATCCGGTGCATTAGTGCTGGTATGATCGCACCCGTCATGTTGAGGGCACAAATCCTTTATGTGTCGACGGTTCACAGTCCCAGCCTAGAGAGATGGCCCATTCAAAAGGCCCAATGGGCTTAACGACAACCCATCCGCTTAAACAACGCAGCATCCTCGTAAGACGTGATATTGACGCATTGCAGGGCCCTGTAATATCCCGTGAGTTCGGTTGTCGTCCTTTTAACAGCTCACGACGTATGATCCAGGATAGAAAAACAGAGCAAAAGAAGAAACGTGGCCCAAAACTATTGAAAACGTTCGATTTTGGGCTTCGAAAACAGGCGCAGCCGAGCAGGCTTGCGACCCACGTCGTAGAGCTCTCAGAGAGCTTTCCAACGGTATGTTGTACGTCACGTAACTCCTTACCGATTAAAAGTTATGGGCACCGGAGCGACGGAGACCTGGTCACAAGCCCCACGTCCTCGGTTTGCAGGCCCAACCTCTACGTGAAGCAAAGTTGTCTTGCCCAAGGTGCCGTGGGATTCGGGAATATAAATGTGGTGGATAAAGTATCTTGGCAACCCTAAGCGAGGCAAAAAAAATTTAAAAGGGCGGGTGCAACACGAGGACTTCTTAAGGGGTCACGAATCCTAGTACTACTCTAGCCCAAGCATGTTTAACTTCGGAGTTCTGATGGGATCCGGTGCATTAGTGCTGGTATGATCGTACCCGTCATGTTGTGGGCACAAATCCTTTATGTATTGACGGTTCACAGTCCCAGCCCAGAGAAATGACCCATTCAAAAGGCCCAATAGGCTTAACGACAACCCATCCACTTCAAGAACGTAGCATCCTCACAAGACGTGATATCAACGCATTGGTGGGCCTTGTAATATCCAGCGAGTTAGGTTATCGTCATTTTAATAGCTCACGACGTGCGATCCGAGACGGAAAAATAGAGCAAAAGAAGAATAGTGGACCGAAACTGATGAAAACGTTAGATTTTGGGCTCCAAAAATGGGCGCTACCGAGAAGGGTCGTTGCTCCCATTGTAGAGCTCATGGAGAGCCTTCCAACGATATAATGAGAGCCGCGTGACTCCTTATAGATCAAAAGTCATGGGCACCTGAGCGACGGAGACCTGGTCACAAGCCCTACGCCCTCGGTTTGCGGGCCTAGCCTCTATGTGAAGTGAAGTTGTCTTGCCCAAGGTGCCGCGGGATTCGGTAATAGAAATCTGGTGGATAAAGTATCTTGGCAACCCTAACCGGGGCAAAAAAAACTGAAAATGGGGGTGCAACACGAGGACTTCCCAGAGGGTCACCCATCCTAGTACAACTCTTGCCCAAGCACGCTTAACTTCAGAGTTCTGATGGAATCTGGTGCATCAGTGCTGGTATGATTGCCCCCACCATGTTGTAGATACAAATCCTTTATGTGTTGACGGTTCACAGTCCCTGCCCAGAGAGATGGCCCATTCAAAAGGCCCAATAGGCTTAACGACAACCCATCCGCTTCAAGAACGTAGCATCCTCAAAAGACATGATATCAATGTGTTGTAGGGCCCGGTAATATCCCATGAGTTAGGTTTTCATCCTTTTAACAACTCACGACGTACGATCCAGGATGAAAAAACAGAGCCAAAGAAGAAAAGTGGCTCGAAACTGGTGTAAACGTTTGATTTTGGGCTCCGAAAATAGGTGCAGCCGAGCAAGCTTGCTGCTTCCGTTGCAGAGCTCTCGAAGAGCTTTGAAAAGGTGTGCTGTGGGCCGCGTAACTTCTTACGGATTAAAATTTATGGGTACCGAAGCGACGGAGACCTGGTCAAAAGCCCCAAGCCCTCGGTTTGCGAGCCCAGCCTCTACGTGAAGCGAAGTTGTCTTGCCCAAGGTGCCGTGGGATTAGGTAATAGAAATGTGGAGGATAAAGTATCTTGGCAACCCTAACCGGCGTAAAAAAAATTGAAAAGGAGGGGTGCAACTTGAGGACTTCCCAGGGGGTCACCTATCCTAGTACTACTCTCGTTCAAGCACACTTAACTTTGGAGTTCTGATGGGATCCGGTGCATTATTGGTTGTATAATCACACCCATCGTGTTGTGGGCACAAATCTTTTATGTGTTGACGGTTCACAGTTCCAGCCCAGAGAGATGGCCAATTCAAAAGGCCCAATGGGCTTAACGACAACCAATCAGCTTCAACAACGCAGCATCCTCATAAGACGTGATATGGACGCGTTACAGGGCCCTGTAATATCCAACGAGTTAGGTTGTCGTCCCTTTAACAGCTCAAGACGTACGATTCGGGATGGAAAAACAGAGCAAAAGAAGAAAAGTGGCCCACAATTGATGAAAACGTTCAATTTTGGGCTCCAAAAACGGGCACTGCTGAGAAGGGCTGTTGCCCCCGTCGTAGAGCTCCAGGAGAGCTTTCCAACGGTATGTTGTGCACCACGTAACTCCTTACTGATCAAAAGTTATGGGCACCTGAGCGACGGAGACCTGGTCCGAAGCTCTACGCCGTTGGTTTGCGGGCCCAACCTTTACGTGAAGCGAAGTTGTCTATCCCAAGGTGCCGTGGGATTCGGTAATAGAAATCTTGTGGATAAAGTATCTTGGCAACCCTAACCGGGGCAAAAAAAATTGAAAAGTGGGGTGCAACACGAGGACTTCCCTAGGGGTCACCCATCCTAGTGTTACTCTCGCCCAAGCACGCTTAACTTCGGAGTTCTGATGGGATCCGGTGCATTATTGCTAGTATGATCGCACCCGTCGAAGCATTGCAGGGCCCTGTAATATACCACGAGTTAGGTTGTCATCCTTTTAACAGCTCATGTCGTACGATCCGGGACAGAAAAATAGAGCAAAAGAAGAAAAGTGCCCCGAAACTGATGAAAATGTTCAATTTTGGGTTTCAAAAACAAGCATAGCCCAGTAGGCTTGTCACCCGCGTTGTAGAGCTCTCAGAGAGCTTTCCAACGATATGCCGTGCGTCGCGTAACTCCTTACGGATTAAAAGTTATGGGCACAGAAGCGACGGAGACATGGTCACAAGCCTCACGCCCTCGGTTTGCAGGCCCAGCCTCTACATGAAGCGAAGTTGTCTTGCCCAAGGTTCCCTGGTTTTCAGTAATAGAAATGTGGTGGATAAAGTATCTTGGCAACCTTAAGCGGGGCAAAAAAAAAAACTAAAAATGGGGGGTGCAACACGAGGACTTCCTAGGGGGTCACCTATCCTAGTACTACTCTCGCCCAAGCACGCTTAACTTCGGAGTTCTGATGGGATCCGGTGCATTAGTGCTGGTATGATCACACCTTTCATGTTGTGGACACAAATCCTTAATGTGTTGACAGTTCACAGTCCCATCCCAGAGAGATGGTCCATTCAAAAGGCCCAATGGGCTTAACGACAACCCATCCGCTTCAACAACGTAGCATCCTCGCAAGACGTGATATCGACGCATTGTAGGGCCCCGTAATATCCGTCGAGTTAGGTTGTCGTCCTTTTAACAGCACACGATTTACGATTCGGGAGGAAAAAACAGAGCAAAAGATGAAAAGTTGTCCGAAACGGATGAATACATTCAATTTTGGGCTCCGAAAATAGGCGCAGCTGTACAAGCTTGATGCCCTTATCGTACAGCTCTCGGTGAGCTTTCCAATGGTATGCTGGGCGGCGCGTAACTCCTTATGAATAAAAAGTTATTGGCACCGGAGCGATGGAGACCTGGTCACAAGCCCCACGCCCTCGGTTTGCGAGCCCAACCTCTACGTGAAGCGAAGTTGTCTTGCCCAAGGTGCTGTGGGATTTGGTAATAGAAATGTGGAGGATAAAGTATCTTGGCAACCCTAAACGGGGCAAAAAAAATTCAAAAAGGGGGGTGCAACAGGAGGACTTCCCAGCTGGTCACCCATCCTAGTACTACTCTCGCCCAAGCACGCTTATCTTCGGAGTTTTGATGGGATCCGATGCATTAGTGCTGGTATGATCGCACACGACATGTTGTAGGTGCAAATCCTTTGTGTGTTAACGGTTTACAGTCCCAGCCCAGAGAGATGGCCAATTCAAAAGGCCCAATGGGCTTAATGACAACCCTTCTGCTTCAACAACGCAGCATCCTCTTAAGACGTGATATCGACGCGTTGTAGGGCCCTCCAATGTCACGTGAGTTAGGCTGTCGTCCTTTTAACAGCTCATGACGTACGATCCCAGACGGAAAAACAGAGCAAAAGAAGAGAAGTGACCCGAAACTGATGAAAATGTTCGATTTAAGGATTCGAAAATAGGTGCAGCTGAGCAGGCTAGATGGCCCCATCGTAGTGCTCTTGGAGAGATTTCCAACGGTATGCTATGCACCGCGTAACTCCATACGGATTAAAAGTTATGGGCACCGGAGCGATGGAGACCAGGTCACAAGGCCCACGCCCTCAGTTTGCAGGCCCAGCCTCTACGTGAAGCGAAGTGGTCTTGCCCAAGGTGCCATGGGATTCGGTAATAGAAATGTGGTGGATAAAGTATCTTGGTAACCCTAACTGGGGCAAAAAAACCTTGAAAAAGGGGGGTGCAACATGAGGACTTCCCAGGGGGTTACCCATCCTAGTACTACTCCTGCCCAAGCATGCTGAACTTCAGAGTTCTGATTGGATCCGTTGCATTTGTACTGGTATGATCGCACCCGTTATGTTGTGGACACAAATCCTTAATGTGTTGACGGTTAACAGTCCCAGCCCAGCGATATGGTCCATTCAAAAGGCCCAATGGGCTTAACCACAACCCATTCACTTCAACAACGCAGCATCCTCACAAGACGTGATATCAACGCGTTGTAGGGCCTCGTAATATCCCGCGAGTTAGGTTGTCATTCTTTTAACAGCTCATGATGTACGATCCAGGACGAAAAAATAAAGCAAAAGAAGAAAAGTGGTTCGAAACTGATGAATACGTTTGATTTTGGGCTCCGAAAATAGGCGCAGCTCTGCAGGCTTGATGCCCCCATCGTAGAGCTCTCGGAGAGCTTTCCAACGGTATGCTGTGCACTGCGTGACTCCATACGGATTAATAGTTATGGGCACTGGAGCGACGGAGGCCTGGTCACAAGCCCCACGCCCTCGGTTTGCAGGCCCAACCTCTACGTGAAGTGAAGTTGTCTTGCCCAAGGTGTTGTGGGATTCGGTAATAGAAATGTGGAGGATAAAGTATCTTGGCAACCCTAACCGAGGCAAAAAAAATTCAAAAAGGGGGGTGCAGCACGAGGACTTCCCTGGGGGTCACCTATCCTAGTACTACTCTCGTCCAACCACGCTTATCTTTGGAGTTCTGGTGGGATCCGATCCATTAGTGATGGCATGATCACACCTGTCATGTTGTGGGCGCAAATCCTTTGTGTGTTGACGGTTCACAGTCCCAGCCCAGAGAGATGGCCCATTCAAAAGGCCCAATGGGCTTAATGACAACCCATCCGCTTCAACAACGCAGCATCCACGGAAGACGTGATATCAACGCATTGTAGGGCCCTCCAATGTCCCGCACGTTAGGCTATCGTCCTTTTAACAGCTCACGACATATGATCCGGGACAGAAAAACATAGCGAAATAAGAAAAGTGGACCGAAACTGATGAAAAAGTTTGATTTTAGGATCCGAGAACAGGAGCAGCCAAGATGGCTAGCTGGCCCTATCATAGAACTCTTGGAGAGATTTCCAACGGTATGCTATGCGCCGCGTAACTCCTTACGGATTAAAAGTTATGGGTACCGGAGCGACGGAGACCTCTTCACAAGCCCCACGCCCTCGGTTTGCAGGCCCAGCCTCTACGTGAAGCGAAGTTGTCTTGCCCAAGGTGCCGTGGGATTCGGTAATAGAATTTTGGTGGATAAAGTATCTTGGCAACCCTAACCGGGGCAAAAAAAAAATGAAAATGGGGGGAGCAAGACGAGGACTTCCCAAGGGGTCACCCATCCGAGTACTACTCTCGCCCAAGCTCGTTTAACTTCAGAGTTCTGATGGGATCTGGTGCATTAGTGCTGGTATGAACGCACCCATCATGTTGATGGCACAAATCCTTAATGTGTTGACGGTTCACAGTTCCATCCTAGAGTGATGGCCCATTCAAAAGGCCAAATGGGCTTAACGACAACCCTACCGCTTCAACAACGCAGCATCCTCGCAAGACGTGATATCGACGTGTTGTAGGCCCCTCTAATGTCCAGCGAGTTAGGTTGATTTTCTTTTAACAGCTCACGACGTACGATCCGGGATGGAAAAACATAGCAAAAGAAGAAAAGTGGCCCGAAACTGATGAAAACGTTCGATTTTGGGCTCCGAAAACAGGCGCATCCAAGCAAGCGTGCTGCCCCCGTCGTAGAGCTCTCGGAGAACTTTCCAACGGTATGTTGTGCATCGCGTAACTCCTTACGGATTAAAAGTTATAGGCACCGTAGCGACGGAGACCTTGTCACAAGCCCCACGCCCTCGTTTTGCGGGCCCGGCCTTTACGTGAAGCGAAGTTGTCTTGCCCAAGCTGCCGTGGGTTTCGGTAATAGAAATGTGGAAGATAAAGTATCTTAGCAACCTTAACCGGGGCAAAAAAAATTGTAAAAGGGGGGTACAACACGAGGACTTCCCAGGGGGTCACCCATCCTAGTACTACTCTTGCCCAAGCACACTTAACTTCTGAATTCTGATGGGATCCGATGCATTAGTGCTGGTATGATTGCACCAGTCATGTGGGCACAAATCTTTTATGTCTTAACGGTTCACAGTCCCAGTCCAGAGAGATGGCCTATTCAAAAGACACAATGGGCTTAACGACAACCCATTCACTTCAACAATACAGCATCCTCGCAAGACGTGATATCGATGCATTGTAGGGCCCTCTTTTATCCCGCGAGTTATGTTGTCGTCCCTTTAACAACTCACGACGTACGATCCGGGATGAAAAAACAGAGCAGAGGAAGAAAAGTGGCCCGAAATTGATGAAAACGTTAGATTTTGGGCTCCGAAAATATGTGCAGCCAAGCAAGCTTGCTACCCCTATCGTAGAGCTCCCGGAGAGCTTTCCAACGGTATGTTGTGCGCCACGTAACTCCTTACGGATCAAAAGTTATGGGCATTGGAGCAACGAAGACCTGGTCATAAGCCTTACGCCCTCGGTTTGCATGCCCAGCCTCTACGTGAAGTGAAGTTGTCTTGTCCAAGGTGCCATGGGATTCGCAAATAGATATGTGATGGATAAAGTAACTTGGTAACCCCAACCAGGGCAAAAACAATTGAAAAGGGAGGGTGCAACACGAGGACTTCCCAGGGGGTTACCCATCCTACTACTACTCTCGCCTAAACACGTTTAACTTTGGAGTTTGGATGAGATCCGGTGCATTATTGCTAGTATGATTGCACCCATCATGTTGAGGGCACAAATCCTTTATGTGTTGACGACTCACAGTCCCAGCCCAGAGAGATGGCCCATTCAAAAAGCCCAATGGGCTTAACGACAACCCATCTGCTTCAACAACGTAGCATCCTCGTAAGATGTGATATTGAAGCATTGCAGGGCCCTGTAATATGCCACGAGTTAGGTTGTCGTCCTTTTAACAGCTCATGTTGTACGATCCAAGACAGAAAAATAGAGCAAAAGAAGAAAAGTGCCCCGAAACTGATGAAAACGTTCAATTTTGGGTTTCAAAAACAAGCACAGCCTAGTAGGCTTGTCACCCGCGTCGTAGAGCTCTCAAAGAGCTTTCCAACGATATGCCGTGCGTCGCGTAACTCCTTACGGATTAAAAGTTATGGGCACAGAAGCGATCGAGACATGGTCACAAGCCCCACGCCCTCGGTTTGCAGGCCCAGCCTCTACATGAAGCGAAGTTGTCTTGCCCAAGGTTCCCTGGGATTCGGTAATAGAAATGTGGTGGATAAAGTATCTTGGCAACCTTAAGCGGGACAAAAAAAAACTAAAAATGGGGGGTGCAACACGAGGACTTCCTAGGGGGTCAACTATCCTAGTACTACTCTCGCCCAAGCACGCTTAACTTCAGAGTTCTGATGGGATCTGGTGCATTAGTGCTGGTATGATCACACCCTTCATGTTGTGGACACAAATCCTTAATGTGTTGACGGTTCACAGTCCCATCCCAGAGAGATGGTCCATTCAAAAGGCCCAATGGGCTTAACGACAACCCATCCGCTTCAACAACGTAGCATCCTCGCAAGACGTGATATCGACGCATTGTAAGGCCCCGTAATATCCCGCGAGTTAGGTTGTCGTCCTTTTAACAGCACACGATTTACGATTCGGGAGGAAAAAATAGAGCAAAAGAAGAAACGTGGTCCGAAACTAATGAATACGTTCGATTTTGGGCTCCGAAAACAGGCGCAGCTGTGCAAGCTTGATTCCCTTATCGTAGAGCTCTCGGTGAGCTTTCCAACGGTATGCTGTGCGCCGTGTGACTCCTTACAGATTAAAAGTTATTGGCACCGGAGCGACGGAGACCTGGTCACAAGCCCCACGCACTCGGTTTGCAGGCCCAACCTCTACGTGAAGCGAAGTTGTCATGCCCAAGGTGCTGTGGGATTTGGTAATAGAAATGTGGAGGATAAAGTATCTTGGCAACCCTAAACGGGGCAAAAAAAATTCAAAAAGGGGGGTGCAACAGAAGGACTTCCCAGCTGGTCACCCATCCTAGTACTACTCTCGCCCAAGCACGCTTATCTTCGGAGTTCTGATGGGATCCGATGCATTAGTGCTGGTATGATCGCACATGACATGTTGTCGGTGCAAATCCTTTATGTGTTAATGGTTCACAGTCCCATCCCAGAGAGATGGCCAATTCAAAAGGCCCAATGGGCTTAATGACAACCCATCCGCTTCAACAACGCAGCATCCTCGCAAGACGTGATATCGATGCGTTGTAGGGCCCTCCAATGTCCCGTGAGTTAGGCTGTCGTCCTTTTAACAGCTCACGACGTACGATCCCAGACGGAAAAAAGAGCAAAAGAAGAAAAGTGGCCCGAAACTGATGAAAACGTTCGATTTAAGGATTCGAAAATAGGTGCAGCCGAGTAGGCTAGCTGGCCCCATCGTAGTGCTCTTGGAGAGATTTCCAATGGTATGCTATGTGCCGCGTAACTCCATACGGATTAAAAGTTATGGGCACCGGAGCGACGGAGACCAGGTCACAAGGCCCACGCCCTCGGTTTGCAGGCCCAGCCTCTACGTGAAGCGAAGTGGTCTTGCCCAAGGTGCCGTGGGATTTGGTAATAGAAAAGTGGTGGATAAAGTATCTTGGTAACCCTAACCGGGGCAAAAAAACCTTGAAAAAGGGGGGTGCAACATGAGGACTTTCCAGGGGGTTACCCATCCTAGTACTACTCCTGCCCAAGCACGCTGAACTTCGGAGTTCTGATTGGATCCGTTGCATTTGTGCTGGTATGATCGCACCCGTTATGTTGTGGACACAAATCCTTAATGTGTTGACGGTTAACAGTCCCAGCCCAGCGATATGGTCCATTCAAAAGGCCCAATGGGCTTAACGACAACCCATTCGCTTCAACAACGCAGCATCCTCACAAGACGTGATATCAACGCATTGTAGGGCCCCGTAATATCCCACGAGTTAGGTTGTCATTCTTTTAACAGCTCATGATGTACGATCCAGGACGAAAAAATAGAGCAAAAGAAGAAAAGTAGTTCGAAACTGATGAATACGTTTGATTTTGGGCTCCGAAAATAGGCGCAGCTCTGCAGGCTTGATGCCCCTATCGTAGAGCTCTTGGAGAGCTTTCCAACGGTATGCTGTGCGCTGCGTGACTCCATACGGATTAAAAGTTATGGGCACTGGAGCGACGGAGGCCTGGTCACAAGCCCCACGCCCTCGGTTTGCGAGCCCAACCTTTATGTGAAGTGAAGTTGTCTTGCCCAAGGAGCTGTGGGATTCGGTAATAGAAATGTGGAGGATAAAGTATCTTGGCAACCCTAACCGGGGCAAAAAAAAATTCAAAAGGGGGGTGCAACACGAGGACTTCCCAGGGGGTCACCTATCCTAGTACTACTCTCGCCCAACCACACTTATCTTTGGAGTTCTGGTGGGATCCGATCCATTTGTGATGGCATGATCACACCCGTCATGTTGTGGGCGCAAATCCTTTGTGTGTTGACGGTTCATAGTCCCAGCCCAGAGAGATGGCCCATTCAAATGGCCCAAAGGGCTTAACGACAACCCATCCGCTGCAACAACGCAGCATCCACGGAAGACGTGATATCAACGCATTGTAGGGCCCTCCAATGTCTCGCACGTTAGGCTGTCGTCCTTTTAACAGCTCACGACATATGATCCGGGACAGAAAAACAGAGCAAAAGAAGAAAAGTGGCCCGAAACTAATGAAAACGTTCGATTTTAGGATCCGAAAATAGGAGCAGCTGAGCTAGCTAGCTGGCCCTATCGTAGAGCTCTTGGAGAGATTTCCAACGGTATGCTATGCGCTGCGTAACTCCTTACGGATTAAAAGTTATGGGCACCGGAGCGACGGAGACCTCTTCACAAGCCCCACGCCCTCGGTTTGCAGGTCCAGCCTCTACGTGAAGCGAAGTTGTCTTGCCCAAGGTGCCGTGGGATTCGGTAATAGAATTGTGGTGGATAAAGTATCTTGGCAACCCTAACCGGGGCAAAAAAAAATTGAAAATGGGGGGTGCAACACGAGGACTTCCCAGGGGGTCACCCATCCGAGTACTACTCTCGCCCAAGCTCGTTTAACTTCAGAGTTCTGATGGGATATGGTGGATTAGTGCTGGTATGAACGCACCCGTCATGTTGATGGCACAAATCCTTAATGTGTTGACGGTTCACAGTTCCAGCCCAGAGTGATGGCCCATTCAAAAGGCCAAATGGGCTTAACGAAAACCCTACCGCTTCAACAATGCAGCATCCTCACAAGACGTGATATAGACTAGTTGTAGGCCCCTCTAATGTCCAGCGAGTTAGGTTGATATTCTTTTAACAGCTCACGACGTACGATCCGGGATAGAAAAACATAGCAAAAGAAGAAAAGTGGCCCGAAACTGATGAAAACGTTCAATTTTGGGCTCCGAAAACAGGCACATCCAAGCAAGCTTGCTGCCCCCGTCGTAGAGCTCTCGGAGAGCTATCCAACGGTATGTTGTACGTCGCGTAACTCCTTATGGATTAAAAGTTATGGGCACCGTAGCGACGGAGACCTTGTCATAAGCCCCACGCCCTTGGTTTGTGGTCTCGGCCTCTACGTGAAGCGAAGTTGTCTTGCCCAAGGTGCCGTGGGTTTCGGTAATAGAAATGTGGAAGATAAAGTATCTTGGCAACCCTAACCGGGGGAAAAAAAATTGTAAAAGGGGGGTACAACACGAGGACTTCCCACGGGGTCACCCATCCTAGTACTACTCTTGCCCAAGCACACTTAACTTCGGAATTCTGATGGGATCCGATGCATTAGTGCTGGTATGATTGCACCGGTCATGTTGTGGGCATAAATCTTTTATGTGTTAACGGTTCACAGTCCCTGTCCAGAGAGATGGCCTATTCAAAAGGCACAATGGGCTTAACGACAACCCATTCACTTCTATAATACAGCATCCTCGCAAGACATGATATTGACGCATTGTAGGTCCCTCTATTATCCCGCGAGTTATGTTGTCGTCATTTTAACAACTCACGACGTACGATCCGGGATGAAAAAACAGAGTAGAGGAAGAAAAGTGGCTCGAAATTGATGAAAACGTTAGATTTTGGGCTCCGAAAATATGCGCAGCCAAGCAAGCTTGCTACCCCTATCGTAGAGCTCCCGGAGAGCTTTTCAATGGTATGTTGTGCGCCACGTAACTCCTTACGGATCAAAAGTTATGGGCATTGGAGCAACGAAGACCTGGTCACAAGCCCTACGCCCTCGGTTTGCATGCCCATCCTCTACGTGAAGCGAAGTTGTCTTGTCCAAGGTGCCATGGGATTTGCAAATAGATATGTGATGGATAAAGTAACTTGGTAACCCCAACCAGGGCAAAAACAATTGAAAAGGGAAGGTGCAACACGAGGACTTCCCAGGGGGTCACCCATCCTGCTACTACTCTCGCCCAAACACGCTTAACTTTGTAGTTCGGATGAGATCCGATGCATTATTTCTAGTATGATCGCACCCGTCATGTTGTAGGCACAAATCCTTTATGTGTTGACGGTTCACAATAACATCCCAGAGAGATGGCCTATTCAAAAGGCCCAATGGGCTTAACGACAACCCATTCGCTTCAGCAACGCAGCATCCTCGCAGGACGTGATATCGACTCGTTGTAGGGCCCTATAATATCCCGCGAGTTTGGTTGTCATCCTTTTAACAGCTCACGACGTACGATCCGGGATGGAAAAACAGAGCAAAAGAAGAAAAGTGACACGAAACTGATGAAAACGTTCGATTTTGTGCTCTAAAAATAGTTGCTGCCGAGCAAGCTTGCTGCCCTTGACGTAGAGCTCTCGAAGATCTTTTCAACGATATGCTGTGCACCGCGTAACTCCTTACGGATCAAAAGTTATAGTCACCGGAGCGGCGGAGACCGGGTCACAAGCCCTACGCCCTCGGTTTGCGGGCCCAGCCTCAATGTGAAGCGAAGTTGTCTTGCCCAAGGTGTCGTGGGATTCGGTAATAGAAATGTGGTGGATAAAGTATCTTGGCAACCCTAACTGGGGCAAAAAACATTGACAAGGGAGGGTGCAACACGAGGAGTTCCCAGGGGGTCACCCATCCTAGTACTACCCTTGCTCAAGCACGCTTAACTTTGTAGTTCTGATGGGATCCGGTGCATTAGTGCGGTATGATTGTACCCGTCATGTTGTAGACACAAATCCTTTATGTGTTGACGGTTCACAGTCCCAGCCTAGAGAGATGGCCCATTCAAATGGCTCAATGGGATTAACGACAACCCATCTGCTTCAACAACGCAACATCCTCACAAGACGTGATATCGACGCGTTGTAGGGCCCTGTAATATCCCGCGAGTTAGGTTGTCACCTTTTAACAGCTCACGACGTACGATCCGGGATGATAAACTAGAGCAAAAGAAGAAAAGTGGCCCGAAACTAATGAAAACATTCGATTCTGGGCTCCGAAAATAAGCGCAACTGAGCAGGCTTGCTGCCCCCATCGTAGAGCTCTCGAAGAGCTTTCCAACGGTATGCTGTACGCTGCGTAACTCCTTACGGATTAAAAGTTATAGGCCCTGGAGCGACGAAGACCTGGTCACAAGCCCTACGCCATCGGTTTGCGGGCCCAGCCTTTATGTGAAGCGAAGTTGTCTTGCCCAAGGTCCCGTGGGATTCGGTAATAGAAATGTGGAGGATAAAGTATCATGGCAACCCTAACCGGGGCAAAAAAAATTGAAAATGGGTGGTGCTACACAAGGACTTCACAGGGGGTCACCTATCCTAGTACTACTCTCGCCCAAGCACGCTTAACTTCGGAGTTCTGATGGGATCCGGTGCATTAGTGCTGGTATGATCGTACCTGTCATGTTGTGGGCACAAATCATTTATGTGTTGATCGTTCAAAGTCCCAGCCCTGAGAGATGGCCCATTCAAAAGGCCCATTGGGCTTAACGACAACCCATCTACTTTAACAACGCAGCATCCTCGCAAGACGTGATATCGATGCATTGTAGGGCCCTCCAATATCCCGTGAGTTAGGCTGTCGTCCTTTTAACAACTCACGGCGTACGATCCGGGACGAAAAAACAGGGCAAAAAAAGAAAAGTGGCCCAAAACTGATGAAAACGTTTGATTTTGGGATCCAAAAATAGGCGCAGCTAAGCAGGCTAGCTGGCCCCATCGTAGAGCTCTTGGAGAGCTTTCCAACGGTATGATATTCACCACATAACTCTTTACGGATTAAAAGTTATAAGCACCAGAGGGACAGAGACCTGGTCACAAGCACCACGCCCTCGGTTTGCAGGCCCATCCTCTACGTGAGGCGAGGTTGTCTGGTCCAAGGTGCTGGGGGGTTCGGTAATAGAAATGTGGGGGATAAAGGACCTTGGGAACCCTAACCGGGGCAAGAAGACCTTGAAAAGGGGGGTTGGAACACGAGGATTTCCCAGGGGGTCACCTATCCAAGAACTACTCTCGCCCAAGCACGCTTAACTTCGGAGTTCTGATGGGATCCTGTGCATTAGTGCTGGTATGATCGCACCCGTCATGTTGTGGACACAAATACTTTATGTGTTACCATTGACAGTCCCAACCCTGAGAGATGGCCCATTCAAAAGGCCAAATGGGCTTAACGACAACCCATCTGCTTCAACAACGTAGCATCCTCGCAAGATGTGATATCGACACGTTGTAGGGCCCTCTAATATCCCGTGATTAGGTTGTCGTCCTTTTAACAGCTCACAACGTACGATCCGGGACGAAAAAACAGAGCAAAAGAAGAAAAGTTTTCTAAAACTGATGAAAACGTTTGATTTTAGGCTCTGAAAAAAGGGGCAGTGGAGCAGGCTTGCTGCCCCCGTCGTAGAGTTCTCGGAGTGCTTTCCGACGGTATGTTGTGCGCCGCGTAACTCCTTACGGATTAAAAACAATGGGCACCGGAGCGACGGAGACCTGGTCACAAGCCCCACGCCTTCGTTTTGTAGGCCCAGCCTCTACGTGAAGCGAAGTTGTCTTGCCCAAGATGTCGTGGGATTTGGTAATAGAAATGTGGTGGACAAAGTATCTTGGCAACCCTAACTAGGGCAAATAAAATTGAAAATGGGGGGTGCTACACGAGGACTTCATAGGGGGTCACCATCCTAGTACTACTTTCGCCCAAGCACGCTTAATTTCGGAGTTCTGATAGGATCCGGTGCATTAGTGCTAGTTTGATTGCACCCGTCATGTTGAGGGCACAATTCCCTTATGTGTTGCCGATTCACAGTCCCAACCCAAAGAGGTGGCCCATTCAAAAGCCCAATGGGCTTAACGACAACCCAACCACTTCAACAACGCAGTATCATCGCAAGACGTGATATCGAAGAATTGTAGGGCCCTCTAATGTCCCGCGAGGTAGGTTGTCATCCTTTTAACAACTCACGACGTATGATCCGGGACAGAAAATGAGAGAAAAAGAAGAAAACTGGCCTCAAGGTGATGTACACGTTCGATGTTGGGCTACGAATACAAGCAGAGCCAAGCAGCCTTGCTGCGGCCGTCGTAGAGCTCTCGGAGAGCTTTTCAACGGTATGTTGTGCATCACATAACTCCTTACAGATCAAAAGTTTTGGGCAACGGAGCGATGAAGACCTTGTCACAAGACATATGCCCTCGGTTTGCGGGCCAGCCTCTACGTGAAGTGAAGTTGTCTTGCCCAAGGTACCAGGGGATTCGGTAATAGAAATGTGGTGGATAAAGCATCTTGGCAAGCCAAACCGGGGCAAAAAAATTGAAAAGGTGGGTACAACACGAGGACTTCCGAGGAGGTCACCCATCTTAGTATTACCCTCGCCCAACCACGCTTAACTTCGGAGTTCTTATGGGATTCGGTGCATTAGTGTTGGTATGATCGCACTCATCATGTTGTGGGCACAAATCCTTTGTGTGTTGACCGTTCACAGTCCCAGCCCAGAGAGATGGCCCATTCAATAGGCCCAATGGGCTTAACGACCACCCATCCACTTCAACAACGCAGCATCCTTGCAAGACGTGATATCGTCACATTGTAGGGCTCTCCAATGTCCCGCGAGTTAGGTTGTCATCCTTTTAACAGCTCACGACGTACGATCCGGGATGAAAAAATAGAGCGAAAGAAGAAAAATAGCCCAAAACTGATGAAAACGTTCCAATTTGGTTCCAAAAATAGGCGCAACCGAGAAGGCTTGCTGCACCTATCGTAGAGCTCTCGGAGAGCTTTCCAATGGTATGTTGTGCGCCGCATAACTCCTTTCGTATCAAAAGTTATGGGCACCATAGCGACGGAGACCTGGTCACAAGCCCTACGCCCTCGGTTTACGGGCCCAGCCTCTACGTGAGGCGAAGTTGTCTTGTTGAAGGTGCTGCGGGATTCGGTAATAGAAATGTGGTGGATAAAGTATCTTGGCAACCCTAACCGGGGCAAAAAAATTGAAAAGGGGGGTACAACTCGAGGACTTCTTAGGGGGTCAACCATCCTAGTACTACTCTCGCCTAAGAATGCTTAACTTCAGAGTTCTGATGGGATCCGGTGCATTAGTGCTGGTATGATCGCACCCGTCATGTTATGGGCACAAATCCTTTATGTGTTGACGGTTCACAGTCCCAGCCCAGAGATATAGCCCATTCAAATTGTCCAATGGGCTTAACAACAACTCATCCGCTTCAACTACGCAGCATCCTCGCAAGACGTGATATCGACTCGTTGTAGGTCCCTGTAATATCCCGCGAGTTTGGTTGTCGTCCTTTTAACTGCTCACGACGTACGATCTGGGACAGAAAAATAGGGCAAAACAAGAAAAGTGACCCAAAACCGATGAAAACGTTCAATTTTAGGCTCTGAAAACAGGCGCAGCCGATCAGGCTTGCTGCCCCCGTCATACAGCTCTTGGAGAGCTTTCCAATGGCATGTTATGCATTGCGTAACTCCTTACGAATCAAAAGTTAAGGGCACTGGAGCGACGGAGACCTGGTCACAAGCTCTACGCCTTCGATTTGCGGGCCCAGCCACTACGTGAAGCAAAGTTGTCTTTCCCAAGGTGTCGTGGGGTTCGGTAATAGAAATGTACTGGATAAAGTATCTTGGCAACCCTAACCGGGGCAAAAAAAATTAAAAAGGGGAAGTGCAACATGAGGACTTCCCAGGGGGTCACCCATCCTAGTACTACTCTTGCTCAAGCACGCTTAACTTCGGAGTTCAGATGGGATCCGGTGCATTAGTGCTGGTATGATTGCATCTGTCATGTTGTGGGCGAAAATCCTTTATGTGTTGACGGTTCATAGTCCCAGCCCAGAGAGATGGCCTATTCGAAAGGCCCAATAGGCTTGATGACAACCCATCCGCTTCAACAATGCAGCATCCTCGCAAGACGTGATATCGACGTGTTGTAGGGCCCTGTAATATCCCGCGAGTTAGGTTGTCGTCCTTTTAACAGCTCACGACGTACGATCCGGGACCAAAAAATATAGCAAAAGAAGAAAAGGACGACAGCTGTGCAGGCTTGCTGCCCCCATCTCTCGAAAAGCTTTCCAACGGTATGTTGTACGCCGCGTAACTCCTTACGGATTAAAAGTTATGGGCACCGGAGCAACGGAGACCTGGTCACAAGTCCCACGCCCTCGGTTTGCGGGCCCAACCTCTACATGAAGTGAAGTTGTCCTACCCAAGGTGCCGTGGGATTCGGTAATAGAAATATGGAGGATAAAGTATCTTGGCAACCTTAACCGGGGAAAAAAAAATTGAAAATGGGGGGTGCAACACGAGGACTTCACAAGGGGTCACCCATCCTAGTACTACTCTCGCCCAAGCATGCTTAATTTCGCAGTTCTGATGGGATCCGGTGCATTAGTGCTGGTATGATCTCACCCGTCATGTTGTGGGCACAAATCATTTATGTGTTGACCGTTCACAGTCCCAGCCTAGAGAGATGGCCCATTCAAAAGGCCCAATGGGCTTAACGACAACCCATCTGCTTCAACAACGCAGCATCCTCGTAAGACATGATATCGATGCATTGTAGGGCCCTCCAATGTCCCGTGAGTTAGTTTTTCGTCCTTTTAACAGCTCATGACGTACAATCCAGGACTGAAAAATAGAGCAAAAGAAGAAAAATGGCCAAAACTGATGAAAACCTTCAATTTTTTGCACTGAAATCAGGCATAGCCGAGCAGGCTTGCTGCCCCCTTCGTAGAGCTCTCGGAGAGCTTTCCAACAGTATGTTGTGCGCCGCGTATCTCCTTACGGATCAAAAGTTATGGGCACCGAAGCGACGGAGACCTGGTCACAAGCCCTACGCCCTCGGTTTGCGGGCCTAGCCTCTACATGAAGCGAAGTTGTCTTGCCCAAGGTGCCGTGGATTCAGTAATAGAAATGTGGTAGATAAAGTATCTTGGCATCCCTAACCAGGGAATAAAAATTGAAAAGGAGGGTGCAACACGAGGACTTCACAGGGGGCACCCATCCGAGTACTACTCTAGCCCAAGCCCGCTTAACTTCGGAGTTCTGATGGGATCTGGTGCATTAGTGTTGGTATGATTGCACGCGTCATGTTGAGGGCACAAATTCTTTATGTGTTGACGGTTTACAATCCCAGCCTAGAGAGATGGCCCATTCAAAAGTCCCAATGGGCTTAATGACAGCCCATCCGCTTCAACAACCCAGCATCCTCGCAAGACGTGATATCGACGCGTTGTAGGGCCCTTTAATATCCCGCAAGTTTGGTTGTCGTCCTTTTAACAGCTCACGACGTACGATCTGTGATGGAAAAACAGACCAAAAGAAGAAAAGTGGCCCAAAACTGATGAAAACGTTCTATTTTGGGCTCTGAAAACAGTCACAGCCTAGTAGGCTTGCTATCTTGGTCGTAGAGCTCTCGGAGAGCTTTCCAACGGTATGTTGTGTGCAGCGTAACTCCTTACGGATTAAAAGTTATGGGCACCGGAGCGACAGAGACCAGGTCAGAAGCCCCACGCCCTCGGTTTACAGGCCCAGCCTTTACGTGAAGGGAAGTTGTCTTGCCCAAGGTGCCGTGCGATTGGATAATAGAATTGTGGTGGATAAAGTATCTTGGCAACCTTAACCGCGGCAATAAAAAATTGAAAAAGGTGGGTGCAACACGAGGACTTCCCAGGGGGTCACCTATCCGATTACTACCCTCGCCCAAGCACGCTTAACTTCGGAGTTCTGATGGGATCCGGTGCATTAGTGCTACTATGATCGTACCCGTCATGTTGAGGGCACAAATCTTTTATGTGTCGACGGTTCACAGTCCCAGCCGAGAGAGTTGGCCCATTCAAAAGGCCCAATGGGCTTAATGACAACCCATCCGCTTCAACAACCCAGCATCCTCGTATGACGTGATATCGACGCATTGTAGGGCCTGGTAATATCCTTCGAGTTTGGTTGGCGTCCTTTTAACAGCTCGCGATGTACGTTCTGGGACGGAAAAACAGAGAAAAAGAAGAAAAGTGGCCCAAAATTGATGAAAACGTTCAATGTTGGGCTCCGAAAACAGGCGCTGCCAAGCAGGCTTGCTACCTTGGTCGTAGAGCTCTCGGAGAGCTTTCCAACAGTATGATGTGCTCCGCGTATCTTCTTACGGATCAAAAGTTATGGGCACCAGAGCGACGGAGACCTGGTCACAAGCCCTACGCCCTCGGTTTGCAGGCCCAGCCTCTACGTGAAGTGAAGTTGTCTTGCCTAAGGTGCTGTGCGATTGGATAATAGAAATATGGTCGATAAAGTATCTTGGCAACCCTAACCGGGGAAAAAAATTGAAAAGGGGTGGTGCAACACGAGGACTTCCTAGGGGGTCACCCATCCGAGTACTGCCCTCGCCCTAGCACGCTTAACTTTTGAGTTCTGATGGGATTCGTTGAATTAGTGCTGGTATGATCGCACCAGTCATGTTGAGGGCATAAATTCTTTATGTGTTGACGGTTCACAGTCCCAGCCTAGAGAGATGGCCCATTCAAAAGGCCTAATGGGCTTAACGACAACCCATCTGCTTCAAAAGTCCGTTGAATTAGTGCTTGCAAGACTTGATATCGACGTGTTGTAGGGCCCTGTAATATCCCACGAGTTAGGTTGTCGTCTTTTTAACAGCTCACGACGTACGATCCTGGATGAAAAAATAGAGCAAAAGAAGAAAAGTGGCCCGAAACTAATGAAAACATTCAATTCTAGGCTCCGAAAATAGGCGCAGCTGAGCAGGTTTGCTGCCCCGTCTTAGAGCTCTTGAAGAGCTTTCCAACGGTATGCTGTACGCTGCGTAAATCCTTACGGATTAAAAGTTATGGGCACCGGAGCGACGGAGACCTTGTCACAAGCCCCACGCCCTCGGTTTGTAGGCCCAGCCTCTACGTGAAGTGAAGTTGTCTTGCCCAAGGTGCCGTGGGATTCGGTAATAGAAATGTGGAGGATAAAGTATCAGGGCAACCCTAATCGAGGCAAAAAAAAAATTAAAAATGGGGGGTGCAACACGAGGACTTCACAAGGGGTCACCCATCCTAGTACTACTCTCTCCCAAGCACGCTTAACTTCGGAGTTCTGATGGGATCTGGTGCATTAGTGCTGGTATGATCGAACCTGTCATGTTGTGGGCACAAATCATTTATGTGTTGACCGTTCACAGTCCCAGCCTTGAGAGATGGCCCATTCAAAAGGCCCAATGGGCTTAACGAGAACCCATCTACTTCAACAACGTAGCATCCTCGCAAGACGTGATATCGATGCATTGTAGGGCCCTCCAATGTCCCGCGAGTTAGGTTGTCGTCCTTTTAACAGCTCACGGCGTACAATCCAGGACTAAAAAATAGAGCAAAAGAAGAAAGTGTCCCAAAATTGATGAAAACGTTCAATTTTGGGCTCCGAAATCAGGCGTAGCCGAGCAAAATTGCTACCATCGTCGTAGAGCTCTCGGAGAGCTTTTCAATGGTATGCTATACGCCGCGTAACTCTTTACGAATTAAAAGTTATGGGCACTAGAGCGACAGAGACCAGGTCACAAGCCCCATGCCCTCGGTTTGCAGGCCCAGCCTCTACGTGAAGCGAAGTTGTCTTGCCCAAGATTCCCTGCGATTGGATAATAGAAATGTGGTGGATAAAGTATCTTGGCGACCCTAACCGGGGCAAAAAAAAAATGAAAATGGGGGGTGCAACACGAGGACTTCCCAGGGGGTCACCTATCCAAGTACTACCCTCGTCCAAGCATGCTTAACTTCGGAGTTCTGATGGGATCCGGTGCATTAGTGCTGCTATGATCGTACCTTTCATGTTGTAGGCACAAATCCTTTATGTGTTGACGGTTCACAGTCCTAGCCCAGAGAGATGGCCCATTCAAAAGGCCCAATAGACTTAACGACAACCCATCCGCTTCAACAACCCAGCATCCTCGTAAGACGTGATATAGACGTGTTGTAGGGCCCTGTAATATCCTGCGCGTTTGGTTGTCGTCTTTTTAACAGCTCAAGACGTACGATCCGGGACGGAGAAATAGAGCAAAAGAAGAAAAGTGGCCCGAAACTGATGAAAACGTACGATTTTGGGCTCTGAAAATAGGCGCAGCCAAGTAGGCTTGCTGCCATGGTTGTAGAGATCTCGGACAGCTTCCCAACGGTATGCTGTGTGCCGCGTATCTCCTTACGGATCAAAAGTTATAGGCACCAGAGCGACGAAGACCTGGTCACAAGCCCTACGCCCTCGGTTTGCGGTCCTAGCCTCTAGGTGAAGCGAAGTTAGTTGCCCAAGGTGCCGTGGGATTCGGTAATAGAAATGTGATGGATAAAGTATCTTGGAAAACCTAACCGGGGAAAAAAAAATTGAAAATGGGGGGTGCAACACGAGGACTTCCCAGGGGGCACCCATCCTAGTACTACTCTAGCCCAAGCATGCTTAAATTCGGAGTTCTGATGGGATCCAATGCATTAGTGCTGGTATGATCGCACCCGTCATGTTGAGGGCACAAATTCTTTATGTGTTGACGGTTCACAGTCCCAGCCCAGAGAGATGACCCATTCAAAAGTCCCAATGGGCTTAACGACAACCCATCCGCTTCAACAACCCAGCATCCTCGTAAGACGTGATATCGACATGTTGTAGGGCCCTGTAATATCCCGCGAGTTTGGTTGTCATCCTTTTAACAACTCACGACTTATGATCCGGGACATAAAAATAGAGAAAAAGAAGAAAATTGGCCCGAAACTAATGAAAACGTTTGATTTTGGGCACCGAAAATAGGCGCAGCTGTCACGCCCCAACCCAGCCTATGAAGGTTAGACTAGGGTATGATCTAAACGTTCATATCATTTCACGTACTTAACCGTTCATAAAGATTTAACACTTAACGTTTTGGCCTAAACTCCAAAAATTTTCGGTAAACCGGCAGCATAACGGCTGTAATTGGGCTCTTTGGTTTGACCTAATTCTCTAAACGCCTCAATTATTCCAATCATTAATCCAATTCCATTAAGGACTCCTATTTGTCACCAACCGATTTGCCTACTAGTTTATCTTGAAAGTCTCGTTTGGTTAAAAAGCCTAACATAATAACTATGTCCCGTTTATTTGTCAATTTCCTATTATGCAAGTACCTATTATCCTTTAGTTTGCAAATGAGCACCTAAGTGAAATTAGATAGAATTAACTTAGTTGATTGTTCATCTAGTGGTTTGAATGCCAACGATAACTACTAATGAAGAAAACGAAAGAAAACAACCAAATAAAAGTTCGTCCGGTTATAGATAATACAATCCCAGAATTAGACCCAAATTACAACGGGGTCATTTATATCAATAAAATAAGTAGTTTGCAATCAAACATAATATCCATATAGCAACCACTTTCAGGCAAAGCACAAAAGCACGTAGGGACAGGCAATCACTCCAAGGAATCATCGTTAGGCACATCGTCCTCGAGTACCTGTTCTTGATCTTCTTCACCTGAGATGATAAAAGAGGGTGAGTCCTTATGAACTCAGCGAGGGGGAACGAGAAATAGGTTTTGAAACTCATTTTTCGGTTCAACTTATGAAATTCCTTTTGCAAGCCTGAATGTAACAATAATATAAGTACAGGAACAGAAATACCAGTCTTTCCTCCACGAGGTTCTCTAGGAACCAAGCGAGAGTACTTATACACACAGTAAAAAGATATGGCGAGCTTTTGCTCTCAGATCAGTTCCAGAATCAGTTGTTGCGGTCGACTTCAAATCATCCCCCAAACACGCCAGGTGGGTGTACTCCGGATGTACCCCGAAATCCTACGACCCAACTCTCCAAGGAAGTCTAGCCCCCAAACGAGAGAGGGAATGGAACCATGGTAGTCACGGGTGCACCGGCAAGCCCGATGCCGCCCGGTGTGCGTGATCGCTACCATACCAACAGGAAAGGTTGCAACCTTGTATGCAATGCACATTCATGACAGGTAATATATCACAGTAGGAGGACAACAAAGTAGGTTGCCGCCGGACAGTCATAAGATTGCACATTGACAGGTAGACAAGCAAGGCACGATAAGACATGAAAATTTCACTTGAAGGCATATAGAGTTATATGAAAATTAAACGGGCAGCCATGTAACACATGTAAAACAGGCCATATAACTCATTAAAAAGTCCACGTGATCAAGTGATAAGATTATTCAACATGCAATGACATCAATCATGGGTTCGGGTGCAAGAAAAGCTTATTTGTCAACATGCAATGGTCAAAATTACATTTGAAGTTACACGACATTTACGGCCAGCCCACTCGGCATAAAATTCCCGCACAATATCCAAATGATCAATACTTAGCAAAACTACCTAGTCATTAGGGTTTCCATTTCATGTATATTCGTGCAATTTGAGACTCAACCCAACTCAAAGTCAATCTCAAACCATACATTATGTAATTTAACATCCTCAAACATTCAAAACAGTCCACTCAACATCCCGTAGCTACAATCCCAAGCATTTAATTCAACAAGAGGAGTCACAACAATTTGTCTAAGCACAACATTAAGTGAAACCCTTACTGCAATAGGCTGTCTTCTCACAATCAATCGGATATGCAAACAATCTCCAAATTCCATGAATAAGATGTAAAATTAAAGGTTAAGAAGTTAACTAAAATCAGAAACAGACCTTGTATCAATTGGATTTCGGAATCATTAGATATAGCCGAAACAGTGGAATAGAACAAAACTGTCAAGATTTGCGCACTTTTCAGAAATTGACGTTTTTGACGTCCTTAGGTTCATTTTTATCCTTGGTCCATTTCTGATAAAATTGTCCAGAACTGAAAAATCTAGCAGTAAAACAAATTTCATTCATTTTGGACATCATTTACTAAGTCAAATATGGCTCGTTCCACAAGGTCAGTGCATCTGCCAAAACCTGCTTCATTTTTCCGATTTCCAGATTTGGTCACATTTTAAAGATTTTCCATTTTGAGGACCTTAGATTCAAAATTAACTTCGGCCTATTTCTGGGAAAAATTTTAGAAACTATCCAAACTAGTCACCTACCAATTTTCATGCATTTAAACATCATTTTCCTAGCTAAACTTACCTCAAACAGACTTGTAAGAGAGCTGTCAACAATTTCGACTTCACCTAGCATCATTTTCAAGCCAAGATCTTGCCATGCATGGTTGTTTAAGCTTATGAACGACCATATAGCTCAAGTACAGAAGCAAATACACACATTTATTAGCATGCATGTGGATTTTTGAAGAGTTTTCAAAAGGTTTTAGCCCTCACCTTTGCAATCAACCCAAAAAATGCTCAAAACCTTGTTGAAGCTCAAATCTCTTCTTCTTCTTGCTTAGCCGAGATTCCAACTAGCTTTTCTCTATTTTTCCTAGCTTAGTGATCAATCTCTTAGCACATGCAAGAGGTTAGAACAAGAAGAAAAGAAATGGAAGCTTAAAAACTCACCAAGGCCGAAAATGATGACTCAAAATGCTTGCATGTGTGTTTCTTGCATCCTAGCTTGCTTGGGTGAGTTTCTTTGCTTGTGGTTTGTCTTGATGCACCATAGGATGATGAAGATGAGCTAAGAAGTGGAGAGAACTCAGCCAAAACCGAAATGGAGAGAGAGAGTGAGAGGGAGAGAGAGAAAATGTGAGGAAAGTGAGAGAAATGAGAGAAAAATGAGGCTTTTGCAAAAGTTGATGCATATGTTGGCCTTGGGCATGCAAAAATTCAGATTTGTGTCATCTTTTGAATTGTTTTAACATGTGTGTAAGAGAATGTTGGGTATTTAGGGATTTTAGGTAGAATAGAATATAGGATATGTTTAGAGGTTTGTGAGATTTTGTCTTGTAGTGAGTTTAAAATATAATATTTAGGTGTTAGTGGATTTTGTAGAGATTTGAATTAGGATTATAATAATAGTTAGTGGTGTTTGTAGGATTATTTTATAGTCTAGTGCTTTGTGTAGGATTCTTTATTGATTAGCGTGCGGGCACGCTTTCCTAAGTCTAGGGCACGCACTACGAGACACACACATAAATCAATATAGGGCATGAATCACGAGGTAGACACGAACTACGAGGTAAGACACGGACTTCAAGACTAATGCACACAATCCTAGGTGAATGCACGTAAACCAATGCAAGGCACGTAATTCAATGTAATGCACGCAAATCGCGGTACGACTCTTAAACCTAGGTTAAGGTACGCAGTTCAAGGTTAGGGCACACGAAATGAGGTAACACACATACATCGAGGTCAGGGCACGTATTTCTAGGTACCGCATGTGAGTCGGGGATTAGGACACACTATTCCAGGTCAAGGCACGTATGACGAGGTATGCACGAAAACCAAGATAGGATACGTAATCCAAGGTCGGTCATATAATTAGGGGTCTATGGCACGCAAATCAAGGTAACACACGTTATTCGGGGTCGAGCCTCACATCCTCCCCTCCTTAAAAGAATTTCGTCCCGAAATTCATTCTTGCCTATTAAGGTCATTTAGATGGATTCTGACCCTTGTTATTCTTCCTACTCCGGTTCGTCCCGTGTTTGGTGATCTCATACCATAACCAATTCACTTCCTATGTTTCTCCAATCATTTAGTTCGTTGTGACCTCTACATTTATAGTTCTTTTCTTTGAACGACTCTATTCTCCATTTGATCTTAAGGTCAAGTTCATTAACTAAGATTAGAGTCTTCAAATCAAAGTTGCATCGGTATTCTACCAATAGAACTGTAACTCCAAAATCATGCCTTATGTTGTGTCAATCTCGCATTCATACCTCAAAATGAATATCACAATAATTCCATGATCCTAGGGTGACATACGCTAATTTCAAGATGATAGATCTATATCAGATTTACATATTCTATCAACTAGCTTCAAAATTGTTAACACCTAGGACATACACGTGTTATGGGTCGTTTCCACAATACGACTCTATTTTCAGGAAAAACTCTCCAAACAAACTGATCCATCTCAAATCGTCATCTATCGATGGTATTATAGCCCTTCTTATCTCGCAGGTACATTAGATTAGCAAATCTTCTAATGACTAGTCTCCTTATCATAGGCTCCTATTCACTAACATCATTTCCCAGCTTCGTTAACCTTCATGCCCGTAATCAAGGAGAAAGACTGTTGAGGTTCATGAAACTCAAACTCTAAGGTTTATTAAGTACCACCAACAAATTGCCATTGAAATTGCATGAGTAACTAATCATGTAGCACTTGTTCAACTCTTACAAGTAAAATTCATCAGCTTGTGATCCACAATTTATTTCCTTATTCGAATCTCTATCTTCAAGTCACGAGACTTCAGAATTTTCTTTTAATCTTATCCAAAACTCCTAAGGCGATTAGTTTCAACCTCAAATAAATTCCACTCACCTCAATCCAAGGTTACGTCATACTTAAGAAGACAATGGTCTTACTCATTTAGCGACCTAGTCATTCCTTCGAATACTTAATGCCCGCCAATATATCTTTGACATTAATGTTACCAAGCTGGGTTCATCGCCATGTAGGTGATATCAATGCTCTACTAGGTTACCGGCCGTACAACAACAATCCTAGGGCTATAAATGGGTACTGAAATGATCTAGCTTATAAAATACCTACGCGAGATAACTTCAGGGTTGTATCAACATAAGAATTATGATCACGAGGCATCCTTCAACATAACCTAATAGAACTTCAAAAGTAATCAACCACTTATTTAACTATCACTACAAGATTCACCCTCTATTCAACGACCACGATTCGAAGTTTACCAACCGCTTGTTTTTAGAAGTGAAATGGTGCACTTAAATACGGTTGTCTAACAACAGCCTCTTGGGTCATCGTAACTCTAATTCATCTCTATCTTAACTCTATGAAATCTTACTCTTCTCATTTACATGTTCAACGAGCTAAGAGCATCAAGACTCATTGACCTTAGGCCCTAGGGTTCACCATGAATCATCATGCATACTCACTATTAGCTATTTAGGATTACTAATCATACCCTAACGACTCCACTTTGTAACCGAATGCTTTAATCTCATTTCCATGGTTTATATATTAGGTCCATCAGTAATACTTAGGGATATATGCTTCCTAATATCCTTTAGGGTATCCAAATAACGAGTGCATAGAATGACTTACTTCGCATAATCATAACTAAATCCGAGGGGCAACAATTTAATGCCATGATTCTTAATATCACCAATATCCAACTTATGACCTTTAGCAATGTTAGTCATCTAATGTATAATTCAATTCCTTACACTTCTATCCGGCCTAACATTTTAGGTGCAGCTTTCCAAACACGAGTTCTAGCTACGTGAATTCCTTGATTCCAGCATCCTTATATCTTGTTATATTAAAGAATCATCAACCTTGTTAAATTCGGTCTCCAGAGTTCTCTACATGTCTTGAGGTCATCCATTGTTAAGTTACTTAAACACATTATTCACGCCTTAATAATCTAACCCCTATCGTCCATTTCCACGAGTTCATTTCTTAATTTCTAGGTCACAATCTTACCATTGAGTGAACTTGAAACTCATTAATATACACCTTATAAGGTTCAACGATGCTTAATTTCAATCAACAAAGGATTCAATCACAAAAAAAGTCTATTATACCATTTGAAGATATAATAATTTGATTCAAAAGCAGCTCCTAAGTCAAACTTCCATTATAAGCATATGAATATATATATATATATATATATTACTCCACATGTCCAATAATATATTCTTATATCTAAGGGAAGTTGTATGTCCTTAACATTTATTCTTGAACCACAATTAGAAGAACGGTTTAACAGAATCAAGAACTTTATGGCTACAAAATTGATAACTTAATTACAGGTATAGGTATTCCAAAGATAAGGAGATAACTTTACCTCAACAATTATACCTGTGTTACGCATTTTATATATGCATATCCAATAATATATATGATCTATTGAGTACCTGTAAAGATGCCAGAAATCTCTAACCAAGCCTTTTCATTCATCCTGCACAAATTCACTTCCCTAAAAGTCCTAATCCTAACTATCTATGTGTATAAACAGTCATTCACGGTTATATAACATGCACTTGTATGAAGGAAGGAGTATAAAAGCATGCATACATTATTGAGGGCACTAACGTGTCGGTGTACATGACACATAATACATATAGTCCACAAAGGCACATAGTATTCAATTCTGAAAGCAATTAAAGCACATTAGCGCACATTAACACATATAAACAAGACATCATAATTACCTTAGGCTTCTACCCATGGTCCGAGAGTTAAACCCGGCTAATGCCTAGTTACTAAACTAAGCTCTGATACTATTCTACTATAAGGTGTCACGCCCCAACCCGGCCTATGAAGGTTATACTAGGGTGTGATCTAAACGTTCATATCATTTCACGTACTTAACCGTTCACGAAGATTTAACACTTAACATTTTGGCCTAAACTCCAAAATTTTTCGATAAACCGGCAGCATAACGGCTGTAATTGGGCTCTTTGGTTTGACCTAATTCTCTAAATGCCTCAATTATTCCAATCATTAATCCAATTTCATTAAGGACTCCTATTTGTCACCAACCGATTTGCCTACTAGTTTATCTTGAAAGTCTC
The DNA here is from genome assembly GCA_037974665.1 of Ehretia macrophylla. Taxonomy (NCBI): domain Eukaryota; kingdom Viridiplantae; phylum Streptophyta; class Magnoliopsida; order Boraginales; family Ehretiaceae; genus Ehretia; species Ehretia macrophylla. Next base: position 72,972,375 of record CM075769.1, read on the forward strand.
GTTTGGTTAATAAGCCTAACATGATAACTATGTTCGGTTTATTTGTCAATTTCCTATTATGAGAGTACCTATTATCCTTTAGTTTGCAAATGAGCACCTAAGTGAAATTAGATAGAATTAACTTAGTTGATTGTTCATCTAGTGGTTTGAATGCCTACGATAACTACTAATGAAGAAAACGAAAGAAAACAACCAAATAAAAGTTCATCCGGTTATAGATAATACAATCCCAGAATTAGACCCAAATTACAACAGGGTCATTTACATCAATAAAATGAGTAGTTTAAAATCAAACACATAATCCATATAGCAACCACTTTCAGGCAAAGCACAAAAGCACGTAGGGACAGACAATCACTCCAAGGAATCATCGTTAGGCACATCGTCCTCGAGTACCTGTTCTTGATCTTCTTCACCTGAGATGATAAAAGAGGGTGAGTCCTTATGAACTCAGCGAGGGGGAACGAGAAATAGGTTTTGAAACTCATTTTCCGGTTCAACTTATGAAAATCCTTTTGCAAGCATGAATGTAACAATAATATAAGTACAGGAACAGAAATACCAGTCTTTCCTCCACGAGGTTCTCTAGGAACCAAGCGAGAGTACTTATACACACAGTAAAAGGATACGGTGAGGTTTTGCTCTCAGATCAGTTCCAGAATCAGTTGTTGCGGCCAACTTCAAATCATCCCCCAAACACGCCAGGTGGGTGTACTCCGGATGTACCCCGAAATCCTACTACCCAACTCTCCGAGGAAGTCTAGCCCCCAAATGAGAGAGGGAATGGGACCATGGTAGTCACGGGTGCACCGGCAAGCCCGATGCCGCCCGGTGTGCGTGATCGCTACCATGCCAACAGGAAAGGTTGTAACCTTCTATGCAATGCACATTCATGACATGTAATATATCACAGTAGGAGGACAACAAAGTAGGTTGCCTCCGGACAGTCATAAGATTGCACATTGACAGGTAGACAAGCAAGGCACGATAAGACAGGAAAATTTCACTTGAAGGCATATAGAGTTATATGAAAATTAAACGGGCAGCCATGTAACACATGTAAAACAGGCCATATAACTCATTAAGAAGTCCATGTGATCAAGTGATAAGATTATTCAACATGCAGTGCCATCAATCATGGGTTCGGGTGCAAGAAAAACTTCTTTGTCAACATGCAATGGTCAAAATCACATTTGAAGTTACACGACATTTACGGGCAGCCCACTAAGCATAAAATTCCAGCACAATATCCAAATGATCAATACTTAGCAAAACTACCTAGTCATTAGGGTTTCCATTTCATGTATATTCGTGCAATTTGAGCCTCAACCCAACTCAAAGTCAATCTCAAACCATGCATTATGTAATTTAACATCCTCAAACATTCAAAATAGTCCACTCAACATCCCGTAGCTACAATCCCAACCATTTAATTCAATAAGAGGAGTCACAACAATTTGTCTAAGCACAACATTAAGTGAAACCCTTACTGCAATAGGCTGTTTTCTCACAATCAATCGGATAAGCAAACAATCTCCAAATTCCATGAATAAGATGTAAAATTAAAGGTTAAGAAGTTAACTAAAATCAGAAACAAACCTTGTATCAATTGGAGTTCGGAATCATTAGATATAGCCGAAACAGTGGAATAGCACAAAACTGTCCAGATTTGCACACTTTTCAGAAATTGACGTTTTTGAGGTCCTTAGGGTCAGTTTTAGCCTTGGTCCATTTCTGAAAAAATTGTCTAGAAGTGAAAAATCTAGAAATAAACCAAATTTCATTCATTTTGGACATCAAATACTAAGTCAAATATGGTTCGTTCCACAAGGTCAGTGCATCTGCCAAAACCTGCTTCATTTTTCCAGATTTCCAGATTTGGTCACATTTTAAAGATTTTCCATTTTGAGGACCTTAGAGTCAAAATTAGCTTCTGCCTATTTCTGGGAAAAATGTTCAAAACTGTCCAAACTAGTCACCTACCACTTTTCATACATTTTCAACATCATTTTCCTAGCAAAATTTACCTCCAACAGACTGGTCAGAGAGCTGTCAACAATTTCGACTTCACCTAGCATCATTTTCAAGCCAAGATCTTGCCATGCATGGTTGTTTAAGCTTATGAACGACCATATAGCTCAAGTACAGAAGCAAATACACACATTTATTAGCATGCATGTGGATTTTTGAAGAGTTTTCAAAAGGTTTTAGCCCTCACCTTTGCAATCAACCCAAAAAATGCTCAAAACCTTGTTGAAGCTCAAATCTCTTCTTCTTCTTGCTTAGCCGAGATTCCAACTAGCTTTTCTCTATTTTTCCTAGCTTAGTGATCAATCTCTTAGCACATGCATGAGGTTAGAACAAGAATAAAATAAATGGAAGCTTAAAAACTCACCAAGGCCGAAAATGATGACTCAAAATGCTTTCATGTGTGTTTCTTGCATCCTAGCTTGCTTGGGTGAGTTTCTTTGCTTGTGGTTTGTCTTAATGCACCATAGGATGATGAAGATGAGCTAAGAGGTGGAGAGAACTCAGCCAAAACCGAAATGGAGAGAGAGAGTGAGAGGGAGAGAGAGAAAATGTGAGGAAAGTGAGAGAAATGAGAGAAAAATGAGGCTTTTGCAAAATTTGATGCATACGTTGGCCTTGGGCGTGCAAAAATTCAGATTTGTGTCATCTTTTTAATTGTTTTAACATGTGTGTAAGAGAATGTTGGGTATTTAGGGATTTTAGGTAGAATAGAATATAGGATATGTTTAGAGGTTTGTGAGATTTTGTCTTGTAGTGAGTTTAAAATATAATATTTAGGTGTTAGTGGATTTTGTAGAGATTTGAATTAGGATTATAATAATAGTTAGTGGTGTTTGTAGGATTATTTTATAGTCTAGTGCTTTGTGTAGGATTCTTTATTGATTAGTGTGCGGGCACGCTTTCCGAAGTCTAGGGCACGCACTATGAGACACACACAAAAATCAATACAGGGCATGAATCACGAGGTAGACACGAACTACGAGGTAAGACACGAACTTCAAGACTAATGCACGTAATCCTAGGTGAATGCACGTAAACCAATGCAAGGCACGTAATTCAATGTAATGCACGCAAATCGAGGTACGGCTCTTAAACCTAGGTTAAGGTACGCAGTTCAAGATTAGAGCACACGAAATAAGGTAACGTACGTACATCGAGGTCAGGGCACGTATTTCTAGGTACTGCACGTGAGTCGGGGATTAGGACACACTATTCTAGGTCAAGGCACGTATGACGAGGTATGCACGAAAACCAAGACATGACACGTAATCCAAGGTCGGTCATATAATTAGGGGTCTATGGCATGCGAATCAAGATAACACACGTTATTGGGGGTCAGGCCTCACAGCAGCCGAGCAGGCTACCTACCTTGATCGTAGAGCTCTCGAATAGCTTTCCAATGGTATGTTTTGCGCCCCGTAACTCCTTACGGATTGAAAGTTATGGGCACCGGAGCGACGGAGACCAAGTCACAAGCCCCACGCCATCGGTTTGTAGGCCCAGCCTCTACGTGAAGCGAAGTTGTCTTACCAAATGTGCTGTGCGATTGGATAATAGAAATGTGGTGGATAAAGTATCTTGGCAACCCTAACCGGGGCAAAACGAAATTGAAAAGGGGGGTGCAACACGAGGACTTCCCAGGGGGTTACCCATTCGAGTACTACTCTTGCCCAGGCATGCTTAACTTCGGAGTTCTGATGGGATCCGGTGCATTAGTGCTGGTATGATCTTACCCATCATGTTGAGGGCACAAATCCTTTATGTGTTGACAGTTCACAATCCTAGCCCAGAGAGATGGCCCATTCAAAAGGCCCAATGGGCTTAACGACAACACATCCGCTTCAACAACACAGCATCCTCGTAAGACGTGATATCGACGCATTGTAGGGCCCTGTAATATCCTGCGAGTTTGGTTGTCGTCCTTTTAACAGCTCACGACGTACGATCCAGGAAGGAAAAATAGTGCAAAAGAAGAAAGTGGCCCGAAATTGATGAAAACTTTCAATTTTAGGCTCCGAAAACAGGCATTGCCATGCAAGCTTGCTGCCCCCGTCTTAGAGCTCTCGGAGAGCTTTCCAATGGTATGTTTTGCGCCGCGTAACTCCTCACGGATCAAAAGTTATGGGCACCGGAGCGATAGAGACCTAGTCCCAAGCCCCACGCTCTCGGTTTGCAGGCTTAGCCTCTACGTGAAGTGAAATTGTCTTGCCCAAGGTGGCGGGGGATTCGGGAATAGAAATATGGTGGATAAAGTATCTTGGCAACCCTAATCGGGGGAAAAAAAATTGAAAAAGTGGGGTGCAACACGAGGACTTCCCAGGGCGTCACCCATCCTAGTACTACTCTCGCCCAAAGCACGCTTAAATTCGGAGTTCTGATGGGATCTGGTGCATTAGTGCTGGTATGATCGCACCCGACATGTTGTGGGCACAAATCCTTTATCTGTTGACGGTTCACAGTCCCAGCCCAGAGAGACGGCCCATTCAAAAGGCCCAATGGGCTTAACGATGACCCATCCACTTCAACAACGCAGCATCCTCGCAAGACGTGATATAGACGCGTTGTAGGGCATTGTAATACCCCGTGAGTTAGGTTTTCATCCTTTTAACATCTCACGACGTACGATCTGGGACGTAAAAAAAGGTCAAAAGAATAAAAATTGCCCGAAATTGATGAAAACATTCGATTTTGGGCTTCGAAAACAGGCGCAGCTGAGCAGGTTTGCTGCCCATTTCGTAGAGCTCTCGGAGTGCTTTCCAATGGTATGTTGTGCGCCACGTAACTCCTAACGGATTAAAAGTTGTGGGCACCGGAGCGACGGAGACCTGGTCATAAGCCCTACGCCCTCAGTTTGCGCGCCCAGCCTCTACGTGATGCGAAGATTTGTTGCCCAAGGTGACGTGGGATTCGGGAATAGAAATGTGGTGGATAAAGTATCTTGGCAAACCTAATCGGGGGAAAAAAAATTGAAAAAGTGGAGTGCAACACGAGGACTTCCCAGGCCGTCACCCATCCTAGTCCTCCTCCCCCCCAAAGCACGCTTAAATTGGGAGTTCTGATGGGATCTGGTGCATTAGTGCTGGTATGATCGCACCCGACATGTTGTGGGCACAAATCCTTTATCTGTTGACGGTTCACAGTCCCAGCCCAGAGAGACGGCCCATTCAAAAGGCCCAATGGGCTTAACGATGACCCATCCACTTCAACAACGCAGCATCCTCGCAAGACGTGATATAGACGCGTTGTAGGGCATTGTAATACCCCGTGAGTTAGGTTTTCATCCTTTTAACATCTCACGACGTACGATCTGGGACGTAAAAAAAGGTCAAAAGAATAAAAATTGCCCGAAATTGATGAAAACATTCGATTTTGGGCTTCGAAAACAGGCGCAGCTGAGCAGGTTTGCTGCCCATTTCGTAGAGCTCTCGGAGTGCTTTCCAATGGTATGTTGTGCGCCACGTAACTCCTAACGGATTAAAAGTTGTGGGCACCGGAGCGACGGAGACCTGGTCATAAGCCCCACACCCTCAGTTTGCGGGCCCATCCTCTTCATGAAGCGAAGTTGTCTTGCCCAAGGTGCCGTGGGATTCGGTAATAGAAATGTGGAGGATAAAGTATCTTGGCAATCCTAACCGGGGCAAAAAAAATTGAAAAAAGGGGGTGGTGCAACACGAGGACCTCCCAAGGGGTCACCCATCCTAGTACTACTCTCGCCCAAGCACGCTTAACTTCGGAGTTTTGATGGGATCCGGTGCATTAGTGCTGGTATGATTGCACCCGTCATGTTGAGGGCACAAATCCTTTATGTGTTGACGGTCCCAGCCCAGAGAGATGGCTCATTCAAAAGGCCCAATGGGTTTAACGACAACCCATCCACTTCAACAACGCAGCATCTTCGTAAGACATGATATCGACGCGTTTTAGGGCCCTGTAATATCCCACGATTTAGGTTGTCTTCCTTTTAACAGCTCACGACGTACGATATGGGATGAAAAAAATATAGCAAAGGAAGAAAAGTGGCCCGAAACTGATGAAAACGTTTGATTTTGGGCTTCGAAAATAGGCGCAACCGAGAAGTCTTGCTGCCCCCGTCGTAGAGCTCTAGGAGAGCTTTCCAACGGTATGCTGTGCCCCGCATAACTCCTTACGGATTAACAATTATGGGCGCCGCAACGACGGAGACCTGGTCATAAGCCCCACGCCCTCGGTTTGCGGGCCCAGTCTTTGTGTGAAGCGAAGTTGTCTTGTCCAAGGTGCCGTGGGATTCGGTAATAGAAATGTGGCGGATAAAGTATCTTGGCAACCCTAACCGGGGTAAAAGAAAATGAAAAGTGGGGGTGCAACACGAGGACCTCCCAGGGGGTCACCCATCCTGTCACGTCCCAGCTCGACCCCACCTACGATCAGTCAGGACGCAACGGAATTTCGGCAGTATAACGACAGTAAATAGGATACCGAGACTCTAAACCAACCTCAATAGACATCATACATCAACTCCACAAACCATACAATAAACAACTTCTCAATAACATAACAACATACATCATAACCATATTATACAATAAACATTCCTTGTTATATGCCTCCATTCCAACATAATACATGAACCCTTAATATACAATACAAAAACATATTGAGCCAATCTAGCAACCTAATCATAAACAAAAGGAAGGCTACTAAGACAGTATCAACTAATTCATTAACTTTTCAACATCTTATACATATAAACTACAAAGCATATAAAAGTTTACTAAGTTAATTTACAATATAGGAAAACAGTACAACATCAAGGATAAGACTCCGGAACATAAGACTCATCCACGTAAGGCACATTTTCCACATTCTCCTCTTCATGAGGCATGTACCCGTAATCCTGCGAAAGTACACCGGTAGGCATGCAATAATAGAGAGTCAGCTTATATAAAATAAGCCCAGTGAGGATCCGATAGATCTCTACAATATTCACTATGCTCCTTGGATTTAATCATTTGAGCAAGTAAACACACAATAATATCAATAATACTATCATCACATAATCTATAATGACCATTCAATAAAGGATACACTAGTTGGTGTAGCTCCAATCACCATCACGATCATAATAGCCTTCTTGTGACTCTCATAAACTCACGCACCCGAGGTACCCCAATAACCTCTCCCTCCATGACACATCCGTCATGCGAGCTGGAGGCAGTCTCTGGTAGTCATGCCGTTATCAACCCGACAGCCCGATGCTGCCCGAGAGGTGGCACACACATACCAAAGACTCAACAATAATAATAAACATCAATCATTCACAAGAGGACAGTCTAGCAGAACTGCCTACCTCCCGGCATCAATCATCAATCAATAATCATCCATCATAATCAATAATCATATTATCATCATCAATAATCATATTATCATCATAATAACATCAATAATCAATTTAACAACAAATAACTAAGTTAGATGACAAAGTAGGCCATCCAACCGAACGTGCATTAAACACACAATCAAACCCTAGTTTACCCATCAACAACTCACAATTTAATCACTCAAACCACACCCGATCAATTAAGGCTCAATTCAAATTTAAAGAAAGATAACCTAAACTTCAAATAATCATATCTTACATTCTACTAATCCAAACAACCCCAAATCAGTTTCAAGCACTCACCCATTCGATCAACTACATTAGCCCTCTCAGAAACCAACCAAGACACCTCAAAATCAAGCCCAACAACCCTAAAACCTCAAGGCACCTAGGCTGAAATTTCTGGATTTTCACCCAAACATCGTAATCGAAAATACGGCATTATAACGGCGTTACCACGTAATTAACAAACTTTTAGAAATTAACAGCAATCGATTCCAACCACAACAACTCAAAATAATCCTAAAAAAAGGACATTCTATCAACTTTAAATAACCGAAAATAAATAATTTCGGTAGAATGACTCAAATCTCATAGTAATACACCTAAATGATCCCTAGTATGCATGGAGCAATAATCTAACATTAGATTAACATTCTAACGGTTCAAAATGCAATTATGAGCAAAAACAAAAAAAAGAGTTTTGAGATCCAGAATTTTTCTCTCACCTTTGATGCGATAAAAGCCTAGGAATGCGTGCAATGCGTGCCCAACAAGCGGAATCCATCTCAGCACGAAGTTCTATGGACAAAAACTAGGTTTTTCTTTGAATTTTTGTGTTGAAAACCTTGAAACTCTTTGGCTTTTTGTCTCCTATGGCTCTCGGCCCTTTGTGTGTGTGAGGAGTGTGTTTTTTGTTGTGTTTAGTGTGTGTTGATGATAATATGCAATTAAAAGCTTGGTCAATAAAAAAAAATGCAAAGTCAAAGTAGTATTTTTAGTCCTTTAATTCACTTTCTTGTCTTTTAAATGCATTTTAGCTATCTCCTTGCTCAAAACAAAAATGTAACTCCTAAGATAGCTCAAGTAGGTTATTTTTAGGGGACAAGAAGTTTTACAATCGAACAATCTCACCCGAGTCGGCTTAAAACTCGATTTTTGCAAAAGTCGGTGTAAAAACCCTAATAAATTCTTAAGTCGATTTTAAAACCGTTTTAATCAAACACAGGTCTATTAAAGTCCGTGAACTGGGTCTAGAAGGGTTAAAAAGACCAGTTTCAAAATTTTAGCCGACGCGTTTCGAAAATACTATTCACTAAAAATCAACGATAAAATTTTTGACTCCGTTTTTTATGAAAATTTCATGAATGCACATTTAGCATGTTCTAGGAGTATTGATACTGAAATTACCACATTCTAAGTCACATAGCATATAGACAAGTTAATTCACGCAAAACGATATAAGCATGCAAAACGAGATAATATAGAAAAGTGGGGTTTCACATTCTTCCCCCCTTAAAGAAATTTCGCCCCCGAAATTCTTACTTGATGTACTGAACAGATCTGGGTACTACTACTGCATCTGATCCCGTCTCTCCCAAGTAGCATCCTCGATACCGTGATGCTTCCACAACACCTTAACTATCGGAATCTTCTTGGACCTCAACTCTCGTTCCATCTGATCAAGAATACGAATCGGACGCTCGTCATAAGTCAGATTCTCACGAAGCTGTAATGGCTCTGGCTCAAGATTATGAGAATGATTCGGATTATATTTCTGCAAATTAGACATGTGAAATACATTGTGGACATTAGAGAAGTTCTCCGGTAAAGCCAACCGATATGCCAACTTACCAACCCTGCCGGTGATCTCAAACGGCCCAACAAATCTCGGACTCAGCTTTCCACCTTTACATAACGAGCAAACCCCTTACGAGGAGACAATCTCAAGAAAACCCGATCTCCGACTGCAAACTTCATGTCCCGACGACGCTTATCAGCATAACTCTTGAATCTACTATGCGTCGTAAGCATTCTCTACCTGATCAACTGAACATTTGCAATCTTCTCAAGAAGCTCTGGCATGATAGTCGGATCAACAGTCTTCATCTCCCCTACCTCTTCCTAATATAAAGGTGAACGGCACTTACGACCGTAAAGAGCTGCAAAAGGTGCCATCCCAATAGTAGCTTGATAACTATTGTTATAGGCAAACTCGGCAAATGGTAGATGTTTCTCCCAGTTCTTCCCGAAATCCAGAACACAAGCCCTAAGCATATCTTCCAGAATCTGAATAGTCTGCTCAGACTGACCGTCGGTCTGTGGATGATACGCGGTACTAAAGTTCAACTGAGTACCCAAGGTCTCCTGAAGTTTCTCCTACAAACGAGAAGTAAATCGAGGATCTCGATCTGAGACAATACTAGATGGAATCCCGTGAAGTCTAACAATCTGATCCAAATAAAGATCCGTCAACTTGGTAAGCTCATATCCCATCCTCATCGAAATAAAATGAGCTATCTTCGTCAAACGATCCACGACAACCCAAACTGCATCGTTACCCCTCGGTGTTCTAGGCAAACTAGTGACGAAGTCCATCGTAATATGCTCCCACTTCCACTCTGGTATAGCCAACGGCTGAAGCAAACCTGCATGTCGTTGATGCTCGGCTTTCACCCTCTGACAAGTCAAACATCTTGATACAAACTGAGCAACCTCCCTCTTCATGTTATTCCACCAATAATGTTGCTTCAAATCCCGATACATCTTTGTTCCACCGGGATAAATAGTGTACTTAGAATTATGAGCTTCCTCCAGAATACCTCACCTCAAGCCCGGTTCATCGGGAACACAAACCCTATTCCGAAACTGAAGAATACCATCCTCATGTAGTTTAAAGTTAGACTGATTATCTGTGATCTGATCCTTGATCTTCTGAAGTTTAACATCAAGTTGCTGAGCTTCCCTGATCTGAGACAGCAATAAAGGTTGAATACGGAGATGTGAACACATCACCCCAACCTGAGTTAACTTTGGTCTCCAATAAGTGAATTCCTCAAGAATCTCCCATTTCTTGACAGCCAAACAAGCAACACTCGCCTTCCGGCTGAGAGCATCTGCTACAACATTTGCCTTGCCAGGCAGATAATTGATAGAACAATTATAATCTCCAAGAAGCTCCATCCACCTCCGCTGGCACATATTCAACTCCTTCTGTGAGAACAAGTACTTCAGACTCTTATGATCAGTGAAAATCTCGAACTTACTGCCCCACAGATAATGACGCCACTTCTTCAATGCGAAGACAACTGCTGCCAACTCAAGATCATGAGTCGGATAATTCACCTCATAAGGCTTCAACTTCCTGGAAGCATAGGCGATAACTCGGCCATCCTGCATAAGAACACATCCCAAGCCCTCCTTGGATGTATCGTTATAAATAACCATATTATCGGTCCCCTCTGGTAGAGCAAGTACTGAAGCAGTAGTCAACCTCCTTTTCAACTCCTGAAACCCACTCTCACACTTCTCATCCCAAGCAAAGATAGTCTGCTTCTGAGTCAACTTAGAAAGTGGCCCAGCAATCTTCGAGAAGTCCTTGACAAACCTACGGTAATAACCCGCCAAGCCAAGAAAGCTACGGACCTCAGAAACATTCTCTGGCCTTTTCCAAGACATCAACGATTCAATCTTAGTGGGATCTACAGAAATACCGCTCTGTGTGATAACATGGCCAAGAAAAGATATGCGTTGCAGCCAAAATTCACATTTGCTGAACTTGGCAAACAACTGATGCTCCTGCAGCTTCTGTAAGACAAGCCGTAGATGTTGCTCGTGCTCCAATTCAGATTTAGAATAGACCAAGATATCATCAATAAAGATTACCATTAACTGGTCTAAATATGGCTGAAAAACCCGATGCATAAGATCCATGAATGCTGCCGGTGCATTAGTTAATCCAAAGGGCATAACTACAAACTCATAATGCCCGTACCGAGTCCTGAAGGCAGACTTCGGAACATCCTCCGTACGAATCCAAAGCTGATAATACCCCTGCCTCAAATCAAATTTAGAATAGACTTTGGCTCCCTGAAGTTGATCAAACAACTCGTCAATCAGTGGCAAAGGATATTTGTTCTTGATGGTCACCTGATTCAAACCACGGTAATCAATACACAACCTCAAGGTAACATCTTTCTTCTTCACAAATAAAACAGGAGCTCCCCAAGGTGAAGAACTCTGCTGAATGAATCCCTTCTCCAATAACTCCTGCAACTGAGTCTTCAACTCCTTCAACTCAGCTGGTGCCATCCGGTACGCTGATTTAGAAATAGGTTGAGTACCGGGAATAAGATTGATCACAAACTCCACATCTCTCTCTGGTGGGAATCCTGGCAACTCGTGGGAAAATACATTGGGATATTCCTGAATAATAGGGACTTCTTCAAGCTACAACTTATCAGATGGCTTGTTGATCAAATAAGCTAGATAACCCGAACACCCCTTACTCACCAACTTAACAGCTTTAGTTGCTGAGATAACAAAACTCGTCTTTGCACCCCGGTTCCCTACTACCTCAACTACTGGCTGATCTGGCAAACGAAACTGTACTACCTTGGTTCTACAGTTCAACTTGGCATCATACTTAGAAAGCCAATCCATACCCAAGATAACATCATACCCTCGGATAGGAAATAAGATAAGGTCCGAAGGAAAATTATGCCCCTTAACATGTATTATACAATCCTTACATACTAAGCCAGTAACATACTTATCAGTCAAAGAGGTACTAATCTCAACCACATAAGGCAATCTTTCAGGTTGCAATTTAACACGTTGCACACAAGCAGGAGTAATGAAAGAATGTGTAGAACCAAAATCAATCAACACTTTAACAAGTTGATCAAGTATAAGGAAGTTACATTCCACAATTGCAGTCTCCTCGAGCATCTCCTCTAAGTCAACTGCGTAGGCCCGAGCCTGAACCCGCTGCTACTGAGGTGCACTGGCCGCAGGTCGGCCTTGATAACCCTGAGTCGCTGTCTAACCCTTAGTCCTCAAATACCTAGGGCAATCCCTTGCCCTGTACTGATTGCTGCCGCAACCTAAACACGTCCCTGCTTTCACCCTGCAATCGGCCTCTACATGCCTCGTGCGCTTGCAGTGTGTACACTGCGGTGATGAGGCACTAACACTGCCCCTGGATGAACCAGAAGCTGAAGGAACAGCTGAACCAGTCTGCTGCTGAGGCCTTACCAAACTAGGCCTGTACTGAACCTGAGACTGGGCTGGCCTGAACTGGGACTAAACCTGATATGACCCCTGCTGAAACTGAGGCCGATAATAACTTTGCTGCCCCTGTGGCCTGAAAGAACACTACTGTGCTGGTGGCCTGTACACAACCTGCTGTACGGGAGGCCTATACATACTCTATGATACTGCGGCTAATACGGCCTCTTACTGGGTTGACTAGAAACAACTTGATCCCCCTTCCTCTTCTCTAGTCTAGAAGCTGCCTCAAAGGCCTCAGTGAATACATCATACCGATTCAGAGCCATCACATCCTGAATCTCGGGCCTTAACCCCAACATGAATCTATGAGTCCTCCGCTCCTCATCAGCCACATATTCCGGTGCATAACGGGACAATTGAGTAAAGGTGGCCTCATACTGAGCCACTGAAGCATCTCCCTGCACTAAGGCTAGAAACTCTGCCTCTCTCCGTTCCCTCGCGATCCTCGGGACATACTTTGCCTGGAAAGCCAACAGAAAGGCACCCCAAACATACGGTATACCCTGAGTCGCCCAGCTAGTCCTTACCGTGCGCCACCACTCTTTTGCCTCATCATCTAACAAGTACACGGCAAAAGAGACTTTCTGCCCATCAGTATAGTCAAGAGGATCATAAATCTTCTCCAACTTGCTAATCCACGCCTCAGCCTTCCTATCATCCGGCTCCCCCTGAAATCTCGGTGGATGATACCCTAAGAACTCTTTCAGGGTACTATGCCCGTGGTTTCCACCCTGCACATTCAACAATTTGGCCTGCTAAGCCTGAGTCTGGGCAGCCTGCCCTGCTATCAACTGAGCCTGACCGGCCACTAACTCAACAATCCTCTCCATAGCTGCCCCCAAACGGTCATCACCCCTATCACGGCCCGGTGCCGCAATACCAGGAGTCTCATCAATCATCTCAGGCCTACCTCTGGTTCTTGGTCTGCCCGTCATTCTACTAATCAAAGAGTTAGCACAGGTTATAGCACGTAAATAGGTTATGAACAACTATTAGCACATAAAAAACAAAGTCACATAAAACGCATAAACAAATTGATCACATAATCACATAAGTACTAAATCACATAATCACATAATCACTTAATCATTTAATACATAGTTCATTTTTCTTTCAATTCATACATACTTTCATGCTAAGACCATTACCCACATTCCGAGAATACCTCGGCTGACAACTAACATGAGCTCTGATACCACTTAAATGTCACGCCCCAACTCGACCCCACCTACAATCAGTCAGGATGCAACGGAATTTCGGTAGTATAATAATAGTAAATAGGATACCGAGGCTCTAAACCAACCTCAATAGACATCATACATCAACTCCACAAACCATACAACAAACAACTTCTCAATAACATAACAACATACATCATAACCATATTATACAATAAACATTCCTTGTTATATGCCTCTGTTCCAACATAATACATGAACCCTTAATATACAATACAAAAACATATTGAGCCAATCTAGCAACCTAATCATAAACAAAAGGAAGGCTACTAAGACAGCATCAACTAATTCATTAACTTTTCAACATCTTAAACATATAAACTACAAAGCATATAAAAGTCTACTAAGTTAATTTACAAGATAGGAAAACAGTACAACATCAAGGATAAGACTCCGGAACATAAGACTCATCCACGTAAGGCACATTTTCCACATTCTCCTCTTCAGGAGGCACGTACCCGTAATCCTGCGAAAGTACACTTGTAGGCATGCAATAATAGATACTGAGCTTATATAAAATAAGCCCAGTGAGGATCCGATAGATCTCTACAGTATTCACTATGCTCCTTGGATTTAATCCTTTGAGCAAGTAAACACACAATAATATCAATAATACTATCATCACATAATCTATAATGACCATTCAATAAAGGATACACTAGTTGGTGTAGCTCCAATCACCATCACGATCATAACAGCCTTCTTGTGACTCCTATAAACTCACGCACCCAAGGTACCCCAATAACCTCTCCCTCCATGACACCTCCGTCATGCGAGCTGGAGGCAGTCTCTGGTAGTCATGTCGTTATCAACCCGACAGCCCGATGCTGCCCGAGAGGTAGCACATACATACCAAAGACTCAACAATAATAATAAACATCAATCATTCACAGGAGGACAGTCTAGCAGAAGTGCCTACCTCCCAGCATCAATCATCATCAATAATCATATTATCATCATCAATAATCATATTATCATCATCAATAATCATATTATCATCATAATAAAATCAATAATCAATTTAACAAAAAATAACTAAGTTAGATGACAAAGTAGGCCATCCAACAAACGTTCAATTTTGTGCTCCGAATAAAGGCGCAGACGGACAGGCTTGCTGTCCCGTCGTAGAGCTCTCGGATAGCATTCCAACGGTATGCTGTGCACCGCGTAACTACTTACGGATTAAAAGTTATGGGCACCGAAGCAACGGAGACCTGGTCAAAGGCCCCACGCCCTCGGTTTGCAGGCCCAGCCTCTACGTGAAGTGAAGTAGTCTTGTCCAAGTTGCCTTGTGATTTGGTAATAGAAATATGGTGGATAAAGTATCTTGGCAACCCTAACCGGGGCAAAAAAGAATTGAAAAGGGGGGGCACAATACGAGGACTTCCCAGGGGGTCACACGTCCTAGTACTACTCTAGCCCAAGCACGCTTAACTTCGGAGTTCTGATGGGATCCAGTGCATTAGTGCTGGTATGATCACATCCGTCATGTTGTGGGCACAAATCCTTTATGTGTTGACCGTTCACAGTCCTAGCCCAGAGAGATGGCCCATTCAGAAGGCCCAATGGGCTTAATGACAACCCATCCGCTTCAACAACGTAGAATCCTCCCAAGACGTGATATCAACGCGTATTAGGGCCCCGTAATATCTCCCGAGTTAGGTTGTCACCCTTTTAAACGCTCAGGACGTACGATCTGGGATGAAAAACAGAGAAAAAGAAGAAAAATGGCCCGAAACTGAAGAAAACGTTCAATTTTTGGCTCCAAAAATTTACGCAGCTGAGAAGGCTTGCTACCCCCATCGTAGAGCTCTCGGAGAGCTTTCAAACGGTATGTTGTGCGCCGTGTAACTCCTTACGGATTAAAAGTTATGGGCACCGCAGTGACGGAGACCTGGTCACAAGCCCTACGACCTCAGTTTGCGGGCCCAGCCTCTACGTGAAGCTAAGTTGTCTTGCCCAAGGTGCTGTGGGATTCGGTAATAGAAATGTGGAGGATAAAGTATCTTGACAACCCTAAGCGGGGCAACAAAAATTGAAAATGGGGGTACAACACGAGGACTTCCTAGGGGGTCACCCATCCTAGTACTACTCTTGCCCAAGCATGCTTAACTTCGGAGTTCTGATGGGATCTGGTGCATTACTGCTGGTATGATTGCACCTGTCATGTTGTTGGCACAAATCCTTTATGTGTTAACGGTTTACAGTCGCAGCCCAGAGAGATGGCCCATTCAAAAGGGCCAATGGGCTTAACGACAACCCATCTGCTTCAACAACGCAACATCCTCGGAAGATGTGATATTGATGCACTGTAGGGCCCTCTAATGTCCTGCGAGTTAGGTTGTCATCCTTTTCACAGCTCATGACGTATGATCCAGGACGAAAAAACAGAGCCAAAGAAGAAAAGTGGCCCAAAACTGATAAAAACTTTCGATTTTGGGCTCTGAAAATAGGTGCAGCCGATCAGACTTATTGCCCCTATAGTAGAGCTCTCGGAGAGCTTCCCAATGGTATGCTGTGCACCACGTAACTACTTACAGATCAAAAGTTATGGGCACCGGAGCGACGGAGACCTGGTCACAAGCCCTACGCCTTCAGTTTGCGGGCCCAGCCTCTACGTTAAGCTAAGTTGTCTTGCCCAAGGTGCCGTGGGATTTGATAATAGAAATGTGGAGGATAAAGTATCTTGGCAACCCTACCCGAGGCAAAAAAATTAAAAAGGGGGGGTGCAACACGAGGACTTCCCAGGGGGTCACCCATCGTAGTACTATTCTCACCCAAGCATGCTTAACTTCGAAGTTCTGATGGGATCTGGTGCATTAGTGCTGGTATGATTGCATCTGTCATGTTGTCGGCACAAATCCTTTATGTGTTGACCGTTCACACTCCCTGTCCAAAGAGATAGTTCATTCAAAAGGCCCAATGGGCTTAACGACAACCCATCGAATTAAACAACGTAGCATCTTTGCAAGACGTGATATCAACGCATTGTAGGGCCTTGTAATATCTCGCGAGTTAGGTTGTCACCCTTTTAACAGGTCACGACGTACGATCCGAGACGAAAAAATAGAGGAAAAGAAGAAAAGTGGCACAAAACTAATGAAAACATTCGATTTTGGGCTCTGAAAATTGGCATAGCTGAGAAGGCTTGCTACCCCCGTCGTAGAGCTCTCAGATAGCTTTTCAACGGTATGCTGTGCGCCGCGTAACTCCTTATGGATTAAAAGTTATGGGCACCGGAGTGACGGAGAACTGGTCACAAGCCCTACGCCCTCGGTTTACGGGCCCAGCCTCTACATGAAGCTAAGTTGTCTTGCCCAAGGTGCCGTGGGATTCGATAATAGAAATGTGGAGGATAAAGTATCTTGGCAACCCTAACCGGGGCAAAAAAAATTGAAAAGTGGAGGTGCAACACGAGGACTTCCCAGGGGATCACCCATCCTAGTACTATTCTCGCCCAAGCATGCTTAACTTCAGAGTTCTGATGGGATCCGGTGCATTAATGCTGGTACGATTGCATCCGTCATGTTGTGGGCACAAATCTTTATGTGTTCATAGTTCACAGTCGAAGCCCAGAGAGATGGCCCATTCAAAAGGCCCAATGGGCTTAACGACAACCCATCTACTTCGACAACGCAGCATCCTCGGAAGACATGATATTGTAGCATTGTGGGGCCTTCTAATCTCCCGCGAGTTAGGTTGTTGTCCTTTTAACAGCTCATGATGTACGAGCCAGGACGGAAAAACAGAGAAAAAGAAGAAAAGTGGCCCGAAACTGTTAAAAACGTTCGATTTTGGGCTCTAAAAATAGGCGCAGCAAAGCAAGCTTGCTGACCCCATCGTAGAGCTCTCGGAGAGCTTTCAAACGGTATGCTGTGCACCGTGTAACTCCTTACGGATCAAAAGTTATGGGCACCGGAGCGACGGAGACCTGGTAACAAGCCCTACACCCTCGGTTTGCGGGCCCAGCCTCTACGTGAGGCGAAGTTGTGTTGCCCAAGGTGCCGTGGGATTTTGTAATAGAAATGTGGTGGATAAAGTATATTGGCAACCCTAACCGGGGAAAAAAAAATTGAAGATGGGGGTGCAACACGAGGACTTCCCATGGGGTCACCCATCCTAGTACTATTCTCGTCCAAGCACACTTACCTTGAGAGTTCTGATGGGATCCGGTGCATTAGTGCTGGTATGATTGCACCCGCCATGTTGTGGGCACAAATCCTTTATTTGTTGAAGGTTCACAGTCCCAGCCTAGAGAGATGGCCCATTCAGAAGGCCCAATGGGCTTAACGACAACCCATCTGGTTCAACAACGGAATATTCACGCAAGACGGGAGATCGACGCATTGGAGGGCCTACTAATGTCCCGTGAGTTAGGTTGTCGTCCTTTTAACAGCTCAGGACGTACGATTCGGGACCGAAAAACATAGCAAAAGAAGAAAAGTGGGACGAAACTGAGGAAAATGTTGGATATTGGATTCCGAAACAGGCGCTGCCGTGCAGGCTTGCTGCCACTATTGTAGAGATCTCGGAGAGCTTTCCAATGGTATGCTGTGCGCCGCGTAACTCCTTACGGATCAAAAGTTATGGGCACTGGAGCGACGGAGACATGGTCACAAGCCCCATGCCCTCGGTTTGCAGGCCCAGCCTCTATGCGAAGCGAAGTTGTCTTACCCAAGGTGCCGTGGGATTTGGTAATAGAAATGTGGTGGATAAAGTATCTTAGCAACCCTAACCCGGGCAAAAAAAAAGTAAAAGGCGGGGGGCAACACGAGGACTTCCCAGCGGGTAATCCATCCTAATACTACTCTCGCCCAAGCATGCTTAACTTCGGAGTTCTGATGGGATCCAGTGCATTAGTGCTAGTATGATTACACCCGTCGTGTTGTGGGCACAAATTCTTTATGTGTTGACGGTTCACAATCCCAGCCTAGAGAGATGGCCCATTCAAAAGGCCCAATGGGCTTAACGATAACCCATCTGCTTCAACAAGGCAACATCCTCGCAAGACGTGATATCGATGCATTGTAGGGACCTGTAATATCCCGTGAGTTAGGTTGTCGTCCTTTTAATAGCTCACTGCGTACGATACGAGACGGAAAAACAGAACAAAGGAAGAAAAATCGCCCAAAACTGATAAAAATGTTCAATTTTGGACTTTGAAATTAGGCGCAGCCGAGCAGGATTGCTGCCCCCGTCGTAGAGCTCTCGGGAAGCTTTCCAATGGTATGCTGTGCGTCGCGTGACTCCTTACGGATTAAAAGTTATGGGCACCGGAGCAACGGTGACCTGGTCACAAGCCCCACGCCCTCAGTTTGCGGACCCAGCCTCTACGTGAAGCGAATTTGTCTTGCCCAAGGTCCCGTGGGACTCGGTAATAGAAATGTCATTGAAGAACTATCCTGGCTACCCTAACCGGTGCAAAAAAGATTGAAAAGGGGGGGGAGGGGGTGCAACACGAGGACTTCCCAAGGGGTCGC
Source organism: Ehretia macrophylla (assembly GCA_037974665.1). Classification (NCBI taxonomy): domain Eukaryota; kingdom Viridiplantae; phylum Streptophyta; class Magnoliopsida; order Boraginales; family Ehretiaceae; genus Ehretia; species Ehretia macrophylla. Next base: position 72,991,772 of record CM075769.1, read on the forward strand.
CCATCTTAGTACTACTCTCGCCCAAGCACCCTTAACTTCGGTGTTCTGATGGGACCGGGTGCATTAGTGCTGGTATGATTGCACCCGTCATGTGGTGGGCACAAATCCTTTATATGTTGACGGCTCACAATCCCAACCCAGAGAGATGGCCCATTCAAAAGGCCCAATGGGCTTAACGACAACCCATCCACTTTAACAATGCAACATCCTGGCAAGACCTGATATCGACGCATTGTAGGGCCCTCAAATGTCTCGTGAGTTAGGTTGTCGTTCTTTTAACAGCTCACTACGTACGATACGGGATGGAAAAACAGAGCAAAAGAAGAAAAGTGGACCGAAACTAATGAAAATGTTCGATTTTGGGCTTTGAAAATAGGCGCAGCCAAGCAGGCTTGTTGCCCTTGTCGTAGGGCTATCGGAGAGCTTTCCAACGGTATGCTGTGCACCATTTAACTCCTTACGGATCAAAAGTTATGGGCACCGGACCGACAGAGACCTGGTCATAAGCCCTACGCCCTCGGTTTGCGGGCCCAGCCTCTACGTGAAATGAAGTTGTCTTGCCCAAGGTGCTGTGGGATTCGGTAATAGAAATTTGATGGATAAAGTATCTTGGCAACCCTAACCGGGGCAAAAGAAATTGAAAGGGGAGGGGTGCAACACGCGGACTTCCCAAGGGGTCACCCATCCTAGTACTACTCTCGCCCAAGCACCCTTAACTTCGGTGTTCTGATGGGATCTGGTGCATTAGTGCTGGTATGATTGCACCCGTCATGTTGTGGGCACAAATCCTTTATGTGTTGACAGTTAATAATCGCAGCACAGAGAGATGGCCCAGTCAAAAGGCCCAATGGGCTGAACGGCAACCCATCTGCTTCAACAACGCAGCATCCTCGCAAGACCTGATATCGACGCATTGTAGGGCCCTCTAATGTTCCGCGAGTTAGGTTGTCATCCTTTTAGCAGCTCACGACGAACGATCCGGGATGAAAAAACAGAGCAAAATAAGAAAAGTGGCCCGAAACAGATGAAAATATTTGATTTTGGGCTTCAAAAATAGGTACAGCCGATTAGGCTGGCTGCCCCCGTCGTAGACCTCTCGGAGAGCTTTCCAACGGTATGCTATGCGCCGCGTAACTCCTTACGAATTAAAAGTTATGGGCACCAGAGCGACGGAGACATGGTCACAAGCCCCACGCCCTCAGTTTGCGGGTCTAGCCTCTACGTGAAGCGAAGTTGTGTTGCCCAAGGTGCCGTGGGATTCGGTAAGAGAAATATCATTGATAAAGTATCTTGGCAACCCTAATCAGGGAAAAAAAATAAAAATGGGGGGTGCAACACAAGGACTTCCCAGGGGGTCACCCATCCTAGTATACTCTCGCCCAAGCACCCTTAACTTCGGTGTTCTGATGGGACCTGGTGCATTAGTGCTGGTATGATTGCACCAGTCATGTTGTGGGCACAAATCCTTTATGTATTGACGGTTCACAATTGTAGCCCAGAGAGATGGCCCATTCAAAAGGCCCAATGGGCTTACCAATAACCCATCTACTTCAACAATGCAACATCCTCACAAGACCAGATATTGACGCGTTGTAGGGCCCTCTAATGTCCCGCAAATTAGGTTGTCGTCCTTTTAACAGCTCACGACGTACGATCCGGGATGTAAAAACAGAGCAAAAGAAGAAAAGTGGCCCGAAACTGATAAAAATGTTTGATTTTGGGCTTCGAAAATAGGCGCAGCCAAGCATGCTTGCTGCCCTCGTTGTAGAGCTTTCCAATGGTATGCTGTGCGCAGCGTAACTCCTTACGGATCAAAAGTTATGGGCACCGAAGTGACGGAGACCTGGTCACAAGCCCTACGCCCTTGGTTTGCGGGCCCAGGCTCTACGTGATGCAAAGTTGTCTTGCCCAAGGTGCTGTAGGATTCGGTAATAGAAATGTGGTGGATAAAGTATCTTGACAACCCTAGCCGGGCGAAAAAAATTGAAAAGGGGGGTGCAACATGAGGACTTCCCAGGTGATCACCCATCCTAGTACTACTCTCGCCCAAGCACGCTTAACTTCGGAGTTCTGATGGGATCCGGTGCATTAGTGCTGCTATGATCGCACTCGTCATGTTGAGGACAGAAATCCTTTATGTGTTGACGGTTCACAGTCCCAGCCCAGAGAGATGGCCCTTTCAAAAGGCCCAATGGGCTTAACGACAACCCATCTGCTTCAACAACGCAGCATCCTCGTAAGACGTGATATCGTCACGTTGTAGGGCCCAATAATATCCCGCGAGTTAGGTTGTCATCCTTTTAACAGCTCACCACGTATGATACGGGAAGAAAAAACAGAGCAAAAGAAGAAAAGTGGGCCGAAACTTATGAAAACGTTCGATTTTGGGCTTCGAAAATAGGTTCAGCTATGCAGGCTTGTTGCCCCATTGTAGAGCTCTTGGAGAGCTTTCTAATAGTATGTTACACACCGCGTACCTCCTTATAGATTAAAAGTTATGGGCACCTAAGCGACGGAGATCTGGTCACAAGCCCCACGCCCTCGGTTTGCGGGCCCAGCCTTTACGCGAATCAAAGTTGTCTTGCCCAAGGTGCCGTGGGATTCGGTCATAGAAATATGGTGGATAAAGTATCTTGGCAACCCTAACCGGGGCAAAAAAAATTGAAAAGGCGGGGTGCAACACGAGGACTTCCCAAGGGGTCACCTATCCTAGTACTACTCTGGCCCAAGCATGCTTAACTTCGAAGTTCGGATGGGATCCAGTGCATTAGTGCTAGTAGGATCGCACCCGTCATGTTGTGGGCACAAATACTTTATGTGTTGACGGTTCACAGTCCCAACCCTGAGAGATGGCCCATTGAAAAGGCCCAATGGGCTTAACGACAACCCATCTGTTTCAACAACACAGTATTCTCGCAAGACGTGACATCGACACATTGTAGGGCCCTATAATATACCGCGAGTTAGGTTGTCATCCTTTTAATAGCTCACAAGTCAAAAAAATAGAGCAAAAGAAGAAAATGGCTCAAAACTCATGAAAGTAGGCGCAACTGAGCAGGCTTGCTGCCCCCGTCGTACAACTCTCGGAGAACTTTCCAACAGTATGCTGTGCGTCGCATAACTCCTTACAGAATAAAAGTTATTGGCACCGGAGCGATGGAGACCTGGTCACAAGCCCTACGACCTCGGTTTATGGGCCCAGCCTCTACGTGAAGCGAAGTTGTCCTGCTCAATGTGCCGTGGGATTCGGTAATAGAAGTGTGGTGTATAAAGTATCTTGGCAAACCTAACCCGGGCAAAAAAAATTGAAAAAGGGAGTGCAACACGAGGACTTCCAAGAGGGTCACCCATCCTAGTACTACTCTCGCCCAAGCACGCTTAACTTCGGAGTTCTGATGGGATCCGGTGCATTAGTGCTGGTAGGATTGCACCCCTCATATTGTGGGCACAAATCCTTTATTTGTTGATCATTCACAGTCCCAGCCCAAAGAGATGGCCCATTCAAAAGGCCCAATGGGCTTAACGACAACCCATGCACTTCAACAACGCAGCATCCTCGTAAGACGTGATATCGATGCGTTGTAAGGCCTTCTAATGTCCCGCGAGTTAGGTTGTTGTCCTTTTAACAGCTCACGACGTACGATCCGGGACTGAAAAACAGAGCAAATGAAGAAAAGTGGCCCAAAACTGATGAAAACGTTTGATTTCGGGCTACAAAATTGGGCGTAGCCGAGCAGGCTTGCTGGCCCCGTCGTAGAGCTCTCGGAGAGCTTTCTAACGATATGTTGTACAACGCGTAACTCCTTACGGATTAAAAGTTATGGGCATCGGAGCAACGGAGACCTAGTCACTAGCCCCACGCCCTCGGTTTGCGGGCCCAGCCTCTACGTGAAGCGAAGTTGTCTTGCCCAAGGTGTCGTAGGATTCGGTAATAGAAATGTGGTGGATAAAGTATCTTGGGAACCCTAAACAGGGCAAAAAAAATTGAAAAGAGGGGTACAACACGAGGACTTTCCAGGGGGTCACCCATCATAGTACTACTCTCGCCCAAGCACGCTTAACTTCGGAGTTCTGATGGGATCCGGTGCATTAGTACTGGTATGATCGCACCCGTCATGTTGTGGGCACAAATCTTTTATGTGTTGACGATTCACAGTCCTAGTCCAGAAGATGGCCCATTCAAAGGCCCAATGGGCTTGACGACAACCCATCTGTTTCAACAATGCAGGATCTTCATAAGACGTGATATCGACGCATTGTAAGGCCCTGTAATATCTCGCAGTTAGGTTGTTGTCCTTTTAAAAGCTCACGGAGTACGATCCGGGACGAAAAAAAAAAGCAAAAGAAGAAAAATGGCTTGAAACTGATGAAAACGTTTGATTTTGGGCTCCGAAAACAGGCTCAACCGAGCATGCTTGCTGCCTCCGTCGTAGAACTCTCGGAGAGCTTTCCAACGGTATGTTGTGCGCCGCGTAACTCTTTACGGATTAAAAGTTATGGGCACTAGAGCGACGGAGACCTAGTCACAAGCCCCACGCCCTCGATTTGCAGGCCCAGCCTCTACGTGAAGCGAAGTAGTCTTGCCCATGGTGCCGTGGGATTCGATAATAGAAATGTGGAGGATAAAGTATATTGGCAACCCTAACCGGGCCAAAAAAAAATGAAAAGGGAGGGTACAACACGAGGACTTCCCAGGGGGTCATTCATCCTAGTACTACTCTTGCCCAAGCACTCTTAACTTTTGAGTTCTGATGGGATCCGGTGCCTTAGTACTGGTTTTATCGCACCCGTAATGTTGTGGGCACAAATTCTTCATGTGTTGACGGTTCACAGTCCCAGCCCAGAGAGATGGCCCATTCAAAAGGACCAAAGGGCTTAACGACAACCTATCCACTTCAACAACGCAGCATCCTCGCAAGATGTGATATCGATGCGTTGTAGGGCCCTCTAATATCCCGCGAGTTAGGTTGTCATCCTTTTAACAACTCACGACGTACGATCCGAGACGGAACAAAAGAGCAAAAGAAGAAAAGTGGCCTAAAACTGATGAAAACGTTCGATTTTGGGCTCCTAAAATGGGAGCAGCCATGCAAGCTTGCTGCCCCTGTCATAGAGCTCTTGGAGAGCTTTCCAACGGTATGTTGTGCGCCGCGTAACTCCGTACGGAACAAATGTTATGGCCACCGGAGCGACGGAGACCTGGTCACAAGACCTATGCCAACGGTTTGCGGGCCCAGCCTCTACGTGAAGCCAAGTTGCCTTGCCCAAGGTGCCGCGGGATTCGGTAATAGAAATGTGGTGGATTAAGTATCTTGGCAACCCTAACCGGGGCAAAAAAAATTGAAAAGTGGGGTACAACACGAGGACTTCCCAGGGGGTCACCCATCCTAGTACTACTCTCGCCCAAGCACGCTTAACTTCGAAGTTCTGATGGGATACGGTGCATTAGTGTTGGTATGATCACAACCATCATGTGGAGGGCACAAATCCTTTATGTGTTGACGGTTCATAGTCCCAGCCCAGAGAGATTGTGAGGCCCGACCTCGATTTGCATGCGATTCCTCGTTTCGTGTGCCAAACCTAGATTTTGCGTGCCTTGACCTAGGTTTAAGAATTGTATTTCGTTTTGTGTGCCTTGCATTGAATTACGTGCATTTATTTAGGGTTGTGTGCATTTACTTGGGAAACGTGCATTTGTCTCGTAGTTCGTGCCCTACCTCGTATTGCGTGCCCTCGACCTAGGAAAGCGTGCCCTTACGCTAATTAAGAAAGCATCTTACACGAAGCACTAGGTCATTAATTAATCCTACAAATCCCACTAACTAATATTAAATTATTAATTCAACCCACTAGAAGACAAAATCTCACAAAAAGCTAGACATTCTTTATTCTTTATTCTTTATTCTTTGCATATCCCAAACACACAATAAAATAAGCCTTGAACAAGATAAAAAATTCAGATTTGAATACCTCTTTGGCCGACCACTAGGAGCCTTGTGCATGCAATCCAATTTCAAAATTTATTCCTCAAACATTCTATGACAATTTAATGACACAATGCATAAAAAAAAATTGGCTCAAAACTCTATCCAAAGCTCCACCATTTCGACACAAGCTCCTTGCCCATGCTAGGTAATTCAAACTGCTTCTTGAAGACACAAAATTCTGAAATTTACATGCCCAAGGCCGACACAAGCTTCAACATTTGCAAGGCTTTTATTTTTCTTTCATTTCTCTCATTTCCTCTCATTCTTCTGTCTCCCTCTCATTTTTCTCTCTCTCTCTCGTCCCTAGCTGAATATTGTAGACCCCATAGCTAAGTTCTCCATCCTAAGGCCCTCCAAGACTTCCAAGCAACCAAGGAACTCGACCAAGCAAAGCTAGGAGCAAAGAAATGCACATGCAAGCCTTTAGCACTTCCATTTCGGCTTAGGTGAGTTTGCTAGCTTCCATTTCTTTTCTTCTTGTTCTAACCACATGCACCTACTAAGAACTTGGTTACTAAGCTAGGAAATTTGAGAAAATCGAGTGGTGTCTCGGCTAAGCAAGGAAAAGAATCAATCTTGTGCAACCATCAAGAGTCTTGTGCATCTTCTTGTTGTTTTGCTAAGGTGAGGGCTAAAACTTCTTGAAAATCTTTCAAAAAACCACATACATGCCCTTAAATGTCTATCTTTACTTCTGTACTTGAGATATATGTGTGTTCACGAGCTTTTATAAACATGCATGGCAAGATTTTTGGCTAGAATGTGATGATCGATGAAATCGTGTATATGACAACCTTCTATCTTGTGGGTGAGAGGTGGTTTTGGATAGGTAAATGGTGTTGCAAATGCATGAAAATTGGTAGGTAACTTGTTTTTCCAGTTATGAACATTTTTTTGCAGAAATAGGCCAAAGCTAATTTTTACTCTAAGGTCCTCAAAATGGAAAATCATTAAAATGTGTCCAAATCTGGAAAGTCTGGAAAAATGAAGCAGGTTTTGGTAGATTCACTGACCTTGTAGCACGAACAAGTTTTCATTTAGTAAATGACATCCAAAATGAATTAAATTTGGTTTTTTGCTAGAATTTTCAGTTCAGGACGTTTTTGTCAGAAATGGACTAAGGCTAAATCGGACCCTAAGGCCCTAAAAAACGACAAGTATTGAAATGTGTGCAAATCTCGACAGTTTTGTGCAGTCTCAGTGTTTTGGCTATAACTATTGAACCCGAACTCCAAATGATGCAAGGTTTGTTTGTGAATTTAGTTCACCCCTTAAGCTTTAATTTGACATCTTATTCACTGGAATTGGAGATTGTGTTTAATTACATGTTTAGTAGGCTTCCCGTAGTTGCCCTTGTAGCCCTAAATGTGATTTTGATGATTACATGTTGACAAGTAGGCCTTTCTTGCACCCGGTCCCACGTAGATGTCGTTGCATGTTGAATAATCTTATTATTTGATTACGTGAACTTTGAAATGAGTTATATGACTTGATTTACATGTGTTACATGGCTGCCCGTTTAATATTCATATAACTCCATGTGCTTTATAAGTGAAATTGCCTGTCATATCGTGCCTCGCTTGTTTACTTGTCAATGTGCAATCTTATGACTGCTCGGAGGCAACCTACTTTGTTGTCCTCCTAATGTGATATATTACATGTCATAAATGTGCATTGCATACAAGGTTGCAACCTTTCATTCTGGCGTGGTAGCGTTCACACACACCGGGCGGCATCGGGCTTGCCGGTGCAACCGTGACTACCATTGTCCAATTCCCTCTCTCGCTTGGGGGCTAGACTTCCACGGAGAGTTGGGTCATAGGATTTCGGGGTACATCTAGAGTGCACCCATTTGGCGTGATAAGGGGATGAGTTGAAATCGGCCGCAACAACTGATACTGACATGAACTGAGAGAAAAAGCTCACCGTATCCTTTTCACTATGTGTATAAGTACTCTCGCTTGGTTCCTAGTGGACCTCAGGGAGGAAAGACGGGTAATTGTGTTCCTTTACTTCTACGTTACGTTATGTACTTAGTTGTGATATATTTATGCTTGCAAAAAGGATTTTTTATAAGTTCAACCGGAAAATGAGTTTCAAAACTTATTTCTCGTTCCCCCTTGCTGAGTTCATAAGGACTCACCTCTTTTATCATCTCAGGTGAAGAAGACCAAGAACAGGTACCCGAGGACAACGTGCCTAATGATGATTCCTTGGAATGATTGCTTGTCCTACGTGCCTTGCTTGATTATGGCCATTTGTGAACACTATGTTGCTTGAAGACTATTTCATTTCTTATGATGTTTGTTGTTGTATTGTAAAAGACCCCCATTATAATTTGGGGTCTAATTTTAGCTTGTACTGATAATAACTAGATAGACACTACTATGGTCGTTTTGCTATCGTCATTGGCTAGTATCTATCATAGGATTATGAAGTATTAACAGGTACTTTTGTAACGAGGATTAACAAACAAACGAGACATAGTATCATACTAGGTTCTTAATCAAACAAGACTTCGAGATAACCAGTAGGCATTTCAATTGATGGTAAATAGTAATCTTAGTTGGAAATGAAAGTGAGATTGTAAAATTTGAGGCGTTTAGAGAATTAGCTCAAACCAAAGAGCCCAATTACAGCCGTTATGCTGCCGGTTTTTCGGGAAAATTATGGAGTTTAGGCTAAAACGTAAGTGTTAAACTTTCATAAACGATTAAGTACGAGATACGACTTGAATGTTTAGATCACACCCTAGTCTAACATTTATAGGCCGGGTTGGGGCGTGACACCTTATAAGAAGAAATGGTATCAGAGCTTAGATTGCTTAAGCCGGGTTTAACTCTCAGACCATGGGTAGAGCCCTAAGGTAATTAGGATGACTTGTCTATATGTTATTGTATGATAATGTTAATTGTGCCTTCTATGTTCTGTGTGCTTAAGTGATTAACATGTCTTAATTGTTTCTAGAATTGTGTATCTATATTATGTTGCATATCTTATACATTAAATTCTTGTTTGTCGTATTTCAATAAATTGTGTATCGTAATCTGTGCCTATAGATGGCTGGCCTTAGTACCCGCACTACTAATAGGAGCGGTGAACCCTAAGAGACCGGAGATGCTTATGAAACTAACCCCGGCATAGCTATGTTTAACATGATGGCAAATGTCATGGATCGCGTGTCACGAGTGATGGAACGTCAAGATGCACGTGAAACAAACAACAACAACAACAGGAATGATGGTAACCATGGGAGACATAGCAGAGTGAGGGATTTCCTTGACTTTCGCCTGTCCAAATTCCACGGGGAAGCTGATGATGAGAAAGCAGAGGTTTGGCTGTCTGAGATCGAGAGGATTTTCAGGCTACTTGATTATACTAATGAAGAAATGGTGGAGTTTGCTATGTTTTTATTGCACGGGGATGCCGAGCATTGGTGGCACACTATGGAGGCACTGTGGGAAACTGATCATACACCTCGCTTGTGGGGTAATTTCGTTAAGGCATTCAAGGAGAAATATGTACCTGCAGTTTCCAGGCAGAGGCAGATTGAGGAATTCATGCACTTGAACTAGGGTAACATGACGGTGGCCCAGTACGAGGCTCGTTTTGACCGACTATCCTGCTATGCTCAATACATGGTCAGTACTCTGGAGGCGAAGATGTGGAAATTTACGACTGGCTTGAGACCAGAGATTCAGGACCAGTTGGCTTCGCATGACTTCGATACCTATTCTACTCTCTTTACTGCTGCTTCCCGAGTTGAGAAGAGGAAACTTGATAGAGCCGGTTCGAGCCAGCCGAACAAGAATCCGTACCAGCCTCCAAGTCAATAGAGAAAATTTCAGAGCCAGAGTCGTAGCCAGGGCCAGAGCCAGAACAGACCAGTTAATAACCGTGGCCCGACTAAAGCACCATCAGCCTCTTCCACCCGCGGATCCACAGGTAGTTCACCTGTTACTCAGTCTATCAACTGTTCTTACTGTGACAAGAAGTGGCATACCGAGTGTCACGCCCCGACCCAACCCCGCAAAAGGCCAAGCCCGGACCCGACACACGGACGGAGTCTCCTCTGTACCGCGGACAATCCGAAAACCCTAAAATCAATATAACACTTGCGAAAGCTATAAAATAATCAAAACAAGCCAACTTTCTATAAAACATACATTTCTTATTATCCAACTTTCCAAACCAAAAATGATATGCATACTACACAAGTACTTATGCCACTAAACCATTAGCCATTAGCATGCATTCTTCACTAGTCATCCGAGTATAAGTTTACAACTTACAAACTTTAATCCATTTCAACATAAGACTAATAAAGATTTCAACTAGAAAATATATATACAAGGCTACAAGCCTCAAAATTAAGCGTTCCTCATGCAATATACATAACAGCAAGGTTTGCACAAAACTGGTAACCAACCACCAGCAAAGCAGGTAAGTGCTATCACGGAAACACCTCCACCTGCTCCTCCTCCTCAATTACCTCGAGAGGGTCTGCCTCAACTACTCCTGTAAAAACATAGTATAGAGAGGAATGAGCAAAAACTATTGCTCAGCGAGGGCAATTGGTCTCAAGGACGGAGATGAGAGGAGTATGCAATGCAATTAGCCAAGCAATACATTCAAAACATATAAAGATACATCCAAAGCCAACAATAAAGCAAGGCAAGTATTTAAAGCTGCAAACACTCAATCAAAGGATACGATACTCTTTTCACGAACCACTTTCAAACTCGAATTCGATGATGACGCGCCGGCCCAAAACAACCTTATAACACCAGTTTGGAATACTCCGGAAGTATCCATCAATCCTACGACCCAAATCTCCCTAGGAGGCAACCCAAGCGAGAAAGGGAATAGCAACGGAGCTAGAGCAACCAACACTGGCAACCCAAGGCTACCCAGAGAGGCCCATCACTCACGTGCGAGACACTATGCCATGCAAGACTCGATACAAGACAATAAACAAGCAATAAACAAGCGATAAACCACACGTGGGAGAATAACAAAGTAGGTTACTCTCGCACGCAATAGCAGCAATTTGATAAGCAATTCAATCCGAAACAACTCAAACAAGTAATTCAAGTAATTCTAAGCATTCTATAAGCATAAAGACAAGTAAACACACAAAAACACAAATCGGCCCCAACTGTCAAAATGCTACCATTTCCAAACGAGCCACGAGTTCTGGAAACCGACTTCGCCAACCCTCCTAGGTCACCATAAGGCACGTCTAAAGACCCCGAAACCTTACTTCACCCTAGAACTCGCGCAAAGCCCCGATTTCCCCCTTTCTCGTTTGAACTACAACTACAACAACCAAACACCCAACCAACGCCATATTCGCACCAAAAGTGCTTACATGGCTTACCGAAGCAATGCCAACACGCAAAACGAGAAAACGCAAAAGTCGACCTAAACGACCCCGACTTTCCCAAAGGCTTAATTCTCGTTTTTTCCACTACGCAACCCAAACAAACCACACATTTTAGCATTCTAGCATACCTAGCACGTTTCTACATCAACGGAAAGCATAACAGCGCAATTTCAACGTTTCAAGGTTTTACTATTCACAAAGTACTATTCATATCACAATTCAAGTTGCAATCACAACATTTAACCGCAGAAAATGTTACAAAGCCATAAATACATGTTCTACCAATGCTAAGGAACATTTTAGAAGCATCAATTCGCTTTAAATAACGATCTACGGATAAATCTAAAAACTGATAAAGTTAACTAACACAACGTATAAATGCGCAAATAACATGCTTCCCTCACCTTAGGTACTCCTAGTCGCTAGGAAAACAACGTTGGTTGCCTCAGAAATCACCCCGCACGAGCACACACGAAGATTGATCGTTTGGAAGGTTGAAAGGTTTTTTTTTTTTCCTCTAAGGGAGATCACGACCTGCTGCTGTTTTGCTGCCGTTTTTATTTTATTTTGCTTAATTTTAACTTATTTAAGGGTCAAATGGTCAAAGGGTCAAAGGGCTAAGTCAAACTACTTAAAAACTTGGTCAAAGGGCCCTATTTCGCGCGTTTTAAAGCCGTTTCAGTTAAGGTAAGTTCAATTAAAGTTAGCAACAATTAAAATATAAAATTTAAGTCGTCTAAATACTAGTTTCACTATTTGCTGAGGACTGGAACTCGTTATCTAGCTATCGCTCCTTAAATGCAATGCACGTTGCGTCGGCGAGAAAGTAACAGTTAATTCACAAAGAATTTAAGGAAATATAATTTTCAAAATAATAAACAAAGAAAATTCACATTCCGGGCTCGGGTATTACACCCTCTCCCCCTTAAAACAATTGCGCCCACGCAATTCTTACCTGGTCAACAAACAACTCTGGATACTGATCTCGAACTTGGTCCTCTCTTTCCCAAGTCGCTTCCTCAAACCCATGATGATTCCACAGAACCTTTACTAACGGAATACTCTTCCTGCGAAGCTCCTGAATCTTTCGATCCACAATTCTAATCGGTTTCTCTTCGTAGGATAACTTCTCTTCGATCTGCAAAGGCTCTGGTTCAAGTACATGCGAAGGGTCTGGATGATACTTCTTCAACATAGACACGTGGAACACATCATGCAGTCGCGACAAGCTCGGAGGCAAAGCTAATCGATAAGCCAAAGGACCTACCTTTTCGGTGATCTCATACGGACCCACATACCTGGGACTAAGCTTCCCGCTCTTACCGTGCCGAATCAATCCCTTCCGTGGAGAAATCTTAAGAAACACCCAATCTCCCAAATCAAACTTAAGATCCCGACGGTGCTTATCTGCATAACTCTTCTGACGACTCTGAGCTGTAAGCATACGCTGGCGAATAAGGTGAACATTATCTACCATCTTAATCATCTCAGGTAACACAGTCGGATCAACTGTTCTCATCTCTCCAACCTCCTCCCAATATAACGGGGATCTGCATTTACGACCATACAATGCCTCGTAGGGAGCCATACCTATAGTAGATTGATAACTATTGTTATAGGCGAACTCCGCTAAAGGCAAAAACTTCTCCCAATTCTTCCCAAAGTCAAGCACACATGCCCGAAGCATGTCTTCCAAGATCCTGATGGTTCTCTCAGACTGGCCATCAGTTTGCGGATGATATGCAGTACTGAAGCTCAACTTAGTTCCCATGGCCTCTTGCAACTTCTGCCAAAAACGAGATCTGAATCTGGGATCCCTATCTGACACTATACTCTGTGGCACACCATGCAATCTCACAATATTAGCAACATAAAGCTCAGCTAGCTTATCAAGGCTATCCTGTTTGTTCACGGGAATAAAATGTGTAACTTTAGTCAAGCGGTCCACAACAACCCAAACAGAATCACATCCTCTCGGAGATCTAGGAAGATCGGTCACAAGGTCCATTGTAATATGTACCCACTTCCATTGCGGAATCGATAACGGCTGTAGAAGTCCGGCTGGCCTCTGATGCTCAACTTTAACCCTCTGACAAGTCAAACATCTGGATACATACCCAGCAATCTCCCTCTTCATATTGTTCCACCAGAAGTGTTGCTTCAAATCTCTATACATCTTAGTACTGCCCGGGTGAATCGTGTACCTCGAATTATGTGCCTCGGACAGGATCTCATTCTTCAAAGTCGGATCATCAGGAACACATACTCTATCCCTGAATCTGAAAATGCCATCTGCATGTAATTTAAACTCCGACTCTCCCTCTTTAGCTTTCTCTTGGATCTTCAAGATGTGAGGATCAGTCTTCTGAGCCTCTCTGATCTGTGTTAGCAGCCCTGACTGAATCTGTAAACTAGCAAACCGAATCCCTACCTCAGTAGCTTCTGGTTTCCACGAACAAATTTCTTCCAAAGTCTCCCAGTCCTTGATAATCAAGCTCGCAACAGTAGCCTTTCGGCTCAAAGCATCAGCAACAACATTTGCCTTACCTGGCACATAGTTAATAGAACAGTTATAACCACCCAATAGCTCTAGCCATCTCCGCTGCCTCATATTTAGATCCTTCTGTGAAAACAAATACTTGAGACTCTTGTGGTCAGTAAATATTTCAAATCTGCAACCCCACAAGTAATGACGCCACTTCTTCAATGCAAACACAACTGCAGCTAACTCAAGATCATGTGTAGGGTAATTGACTTCATAAGGTTTCAATTTCCTAGAAGCATAGGCAATCACCTTACCATTCTGCATTAGAACACAGCCCAATCCTTCTTTAGATGCATCACTGTAGACAACGAAGTTCTCTATTCCCTCAGGTAAAGCTAGTATAGGAGCTGTAGTTAGTCTCTTCTTCAATTCCTGGAAACTGGATTCACACTTGGCATCCCAATTGTAAGCAACTTTCTTCCGAGTTAACTGGCTCAAAGGTCCAGAAATTTTAGAAAAGTCTTTAACAAATCTCCGGTAGTAACCTGCCAATCCAAGAAAACTCCGAATCTCTGGCACCGTCTCAGGTCTCTTCCAAGCTGAAACAACTTCAATCTTAGCTGGGTCCACTGAAATTCCTCGGTCTGAAATGATATGGCCTAGAAAAGATATCTGGTTCAACCAGAACTCACACTTGCTGAATTTAGCAAAAAGCTTGTTTTCCTGCAAAGTCTGAAGCACAATCCTCAAGTGTTGCTCATGTTCAGCCCCGTTCTTCGAATACACTAAAATGTCGTCAATGAAGATCACGACAAACTGATCAAGGTAAGGCCGAAAAACCCTCTGCATCAAGTCCATGAATGCGGCTGGTGCATTCGTCAAACCAAACGGCAAAACAACAAACTCATAGTGGCCATATCTAGTCCTGAATGCCGTCTTTGGTATATCGTCACTCCGAATTCTAAGTTGATAGTAACCCTGCCTCAAGTCAAATTTGGAGTAAACACTCGCACCCTGCAACTGGTCAAACAATTCTTCAATCAACGGCAAGGGGTATTTATTCTTAATCGTGACTTGATTAAGTCCCCTGTAATCAATGCATAACCGTAGCGTGCCATCTTTCTTTCTTACAAACAACACAGGTGCGCCCCACGGTGAAGAACTAGGTTGTATAAACCCTTTCTCAAGCAAGTTCTGAAGCTGAATTTTTAACTCCTGAAGTTCAGCCGATGCCATCCTGTAAGGACTCCTAGAAATAGGCGCAGTGCCTGGCGCAAGATCAATCACGAACTCAATCTCCCTATCCGGTGGTAAACCCGGTAATTCCTCGGGAAATACACCAGGAAAGTCTCTAACAATCGGAACCTCATTCAAACTCAACTTATCAGCAGGCTGATTGATCAAATAGGCTAAGTAGGCTTCACAACCCCTATTCAACAACTTAGAAGTCTTGATCGCTGATAAAAGTGGAATGCGGGCAGCCCTGCAGTTCCCAATAATCTCTAGTACCGGTAGGTCAGGAACCTTAAGATAAACGATCTTTGTTCTACAATCCAACTGTGCATAATACTTTCCCAACCAGTCCATTCCCAAAATGATTTCAAAGTCACGGAATGGTAATATAATTAAATCAGCAGGAAATTTACGGTTCTCAATACATATATCACAAGATTTGCAAATAGATTCAGCAACAAATTTTGCACCCAAAGGAGTACTAACTTCAACTTCATGAGGCAAATTATCAATGCAAACATTCACAGATTGTGCACATGCAGGAGTTATAAACGAATGTGTAGCTCCAGGATCAATCAAAACTTTAACTGGCTGAGTATTGAGAAGAAAGGTACCTTCCACTATAGCTGTATTATCGGGCAGCTCCTCTGCATCCAGTGCAAAGACCCTAGCCTGAACTCTCTGTGCTGGTCGTGCACCTGCAGCCCTATTCTGAACACCTCGGCCTCCACCACGGCCCTGAACATTATTAAATTTAGGGCAATCCTTCACCCTATGCTCATCACTGCCACAACCCGTACATTTTCCACTCTTCCTCCAGCAGTTAGCCTCAATATGCCCTGGTCGATTACAATAATCACACTGCTGATTTTGCCTAACCGCAGTGTTTCCTGTAGGTGCTGGGGCTCTGGCAGGGGTAGGAACTGTACCTCCCTGCTGAGGTCTAGTCACAGCTGGTCTAGCCTGAATCTGCTGCTGTGGCTGGTACGGACGTTGCTGAGGACCCTGTGCAGAAGCCTGAAACTGCCTCGGCTGACTCTGGCTGCTCTGGCCCAAAAACTGCTTCTTACTCGGCTGACTGCTCTCAGCTAACATCTCAGCCTTCCGTTTCTCAAACTTCGAGGCTGCCTGAAATGCCTCGGGAAAAGTAGTGTAGGTCTGTCCAGTCAAATGCAACTGTATGTCCATTCTCAACCCACGGACAAACCTATGTATCATCCTCCTAGCTGGCCGTACCAACTCGGGCATATACCTCGACAGGCTAACAAATCTAGCCTCATATTGTGCAACAGTCATATTTCCCTGCTTCAGGGCCACAAACTCATCTTCCCGTCTCTCCATAGCCATCTCGGGAATATATTTGTCCCGGAACTCACTTACAAAATCATCCCATAAATGTGGAACATCCTCACAATCCCACCTCAGCCTAACAGTATTCCACCACTGCTCTGCATCACCCTCAAATAAAAATGATGCATAATCTATTCTTGCCTCATCGGTATACCTCAAAGCAGTGAAAATTTTCTCAACTCGATTAATCCATCTCTCGGCCGCCTCATCATCCGGCTCCCCGAAGAACTTTCCCGGCTCGTGCCTCAGAAATTTCTCAAGCTGGTTATTCTCAACTCTGTACCCCTGTCCACCAGGATTAGCTTGATTACCCTGGGGATTAATCCGGTCCTGCCTCTGCTCATGTAGTACCTGTGTGATCCGGTCTACTGCAGTAGTCATGGTAGCCATAAACTGCTCAGGCAACGGCTGCTGACCCTGTTCTGCTGCCTCTTCATCTGATCCTATACCTTGCGTACCACGACGTGGCGGCATAGTAGCAACTCACAATAGCTGGCAACATTTAAAAGCAGTTTATAGATAGAAATATAACACATAAGATTAGATAACACTCAAGTCAATAACAATCCAATATTCTATCACACAATTCACATAAGACAAGTTTAACTTGCCAAACTATTTCACTTAAACACATAAACATTCCAAGTTCACAAAGTCATGCTAGAACATTTTCTTTTCACTTAGCAATCATTCATAAACACTTTAGCATTTTAGACCTTTACCCCACAGACCGAGAATCATATCCCGGCTCATGCAAGACTATCATGCTCTGATACCACCTAAAGATGTCACGCCCCGACCCAACCCCGCAAAAGGCCAAGCCCGGACCCGACACACGGACGGAGTCTCCTCTGTACCGCGGACAATCCGAAAACCCTAAAATCAATATAACACTTGCGAAAGCTATAAAATAATCAAAACAAGCCAACTTTCTATAAAACATACATTTCTTATTATCCAACTTTCCAAACCAAAAATGATATGCATACTACACAAGTACTTATGCCACTAAACCATTAGCCATTAGCATGCATTCTTCACTAGTCATCCGAGTATAAGTTTACAACTTACAAACTTTAATCCATTTCAACATAAGACTAATAAAGATTTCAACTAGAAAATATATATACAAGGCTACAAGCCTCAAAATTAAGCGTTCCTCACGCAATATACATAACAGCAAGGTTTGCACAAAACTGGTAACCAACCACCAGCAAAGCAGGTAAGTGCTATCACGGAAACACCTCCACCTGCTCCTCCTCCTCAATTACCTCGAGAGGGTCTGCCTCAACTACTCCTGTAAAAACATAGTATAGAGAGGAATGAGCAAAAACTATTGCTCAGCGAGGGCAATTGGTCTCAAGGACGGAGATGAGAGGAGTATGCAATGCAATTAGCCAAGCAATACATTCAAAACATATAAAGATACATCCAAAGCCAACAATAAAGCAAGGCAAGTATTTAAAGCTGCAAACACTCAATCAAAGGATACGATACTCTTTTCACGAACCACTTTCAAACTCGAATTCGATGATGACGCGCCGGCCCAAAACAACCTTATAACACCAGTTTGGAATACTCCGGAAGTATCCATCAATCCTACGACCCAAATCTCCCTGGGAGGCAACCCAAGCGAGAAAGGGAATAGCAACGGAGCTAGAGCAACCAACACTGGCAACCCAAGGCTACCCAGAGAGGCCCATCACTCACGTGCGAGACACTATGCCATGCAAGACTCGATACAAGACAATAAACAAGCAATAAACAAGCGATAAACCACACGTGGGAGAATAACAAAGTAGGTTACTCTCGCACGCAATAGCAGCAATTTGATAAGCAATTCAATCCGAAACAACTCAAACAAGTAATTCAAGTAATTCTAAGCATTCTATAAGCATAAAGACAAGTAAACACACAAAAACACAAATCGGCCCCAACTGTCAAAATGCTACCATTTCCAAACGAGCCACGAGTTCTGGAAACCGACTTCGCCAACCCTCCTAGGTCACCATAAGGCACGTCTAAAGACCCCGAAACCTTACTTCACCCTAGAACTCGCGCAAAGCCCCGATTTCCCCCTTTCTCGTTTGAACTACAACTACAACAACCAAACACCCAACCAACGCCTTATTCGCACCAAAAGTGCTTCCATGGCTTACCGAAGCAATGCCAACACGCAAAACGAGAAAACGCAAAAGTCGACCTAAACGACCCCGACTTTCCCAAAGGCTTAATTCTCGTTTTTTCCACTACGCAACCCAAACAAACCACACATTTTAGCATTCTAGCATACCTAGCACGTTTCTACATCAACGGAAAGCATAACAGCGCAATTTCAACGTTTCAAGGTTTTACTATTCACAAAGTACTATTCATATCACAATTCAAGTTGCAATCACAACATTTAACCGCAGAAAATGTTACAAAGCCATAAATACATGTTCTACCAATGCTAAGGAACATTTTAGAAGCATCAATTCGCTTTAAATAACGATCTACGGATAAATCTAAAAACTGATAAAGTTAACTAACACAACGTATAAATGCGAAAATAACATGCTTCCCTCACCTTAGGTACTCCTAGTCGCTAGGAAAACAAAGTTGGTTGCCTCGGAAATCACCCCGCACGAGCACACACGAAGATTGATCGTTTGGAAGGTTGAAAGGTTTATTTTTTTTCCTCTAAGGGAGATCACGACCTGCTGCTGTTTTGCTGCTGTTTTTATTTTATTTTGCTTAATTTTAACTTATTTAAGGGTCAAATGGTCAAAGGGTCAAAGGGCTAAGTCAAACTACTTAAAAACTTGGTCAAAGGGCCCTATTTCGCGCGTTTTAAAGCCGTTTCAGTTAAGGTAAGTTCAATTAAAGTTAGCAACAATTAAAATATAAAATTTAAGTCGTCTAAATACTAGTTTCACTATTTGCTGAGGACTGGAACTCGTTATCTAGCTATCGCTCCTTAAATGCAATGCACGTTGCGTCGGCGAGAAAGTAACAGTTAATTCACAAAGAATTTAAGGAAATATAATTTTCAAAATAATAAACAAAGAAAATTCACATTCCGGGCTCGGGTATTACACCGAGGCCCAGTGCTGGAAGAAGTCAGGACGATGTGTGCGGTGTGGCAATGATCAGCATCAGAAGGATTGCCCTAAATGGCAAACAAGACAGAATCAGGTTAAACCAACTGGTAGAGGCAAGACTCCAGTTCCTAGAGTTCAGGCCCGAGCTTATGCTATTGAGTGCGAGGAGCTTCCAGAGGAGACCGCTATTGTTGAAGGTACATTCTTCATACTGAATCAACCTATTAGGGTGCTAATTGATCCAGATGCTACTCATTCATTTATTATTCCCTTATGTGTGCAACGTGTGAAACTGAGAGTTGTATGCTTGCCTTACGAAGTAGAAGTTGGTACTCCAATAGGTTCTAAACTTGTTACTAGCTCAGCTTGTAAAGCATGTAAAATCCAAATTAAGGATAGGGAATTCTCAGCCAATCTTATTGTATTACCTTTTCGAGACTATGAGGTCATCTTAGGGATGGACTGGTTGGCAAAGCATCATGCCCAACTAGATTGTCGGACGAAGATTGTAACGTTCCAGGTACCTGGTCAACCAATACTGGAGGTAATGGGTTGAAGAGATTTCATCGGGAGTTCTATAATTTCATCTATGAAAGCAGTGAAGTCCTTGAGAAAAGGGTGTAGTGGATACTTAGCTTACCTCATTAACAAGCCGTCGGACAAAGCTAAGTTGGAGGAGATGGCAGAGATCAAAGACTATGCAGATGTGTTTCTAGAAGAATTTCCCGGTTTACCCCCAAATCAGGAGATCGAGTTCACTATAGAGTTACTACCTGGCACCCAGCCGATATCTAAAGCTTCCTATCGTATGGCACCAGCCGAGCTACAAGAATTGAAGGACCAATTGCATGGATTGTTGAAGAAGGGCTATGTTCAACCGAGTTCTTCTCCATGGGGTGTGCCAATCCTATTTGTAAAGAAGAAAGACGGAACGTTGAGGCTAAGCATCGATTATCGAGGATTGAACCAAGTGACTGTCAAGAATAAATACCCACTTCCACTGATCAACGAGTTATTTGATCAACTTCAAGGAGCCAAAGTGTATTTGAAGCTCGACTTGAGGCAAGGGTACTATCAGTTGCGGATCAAAAAGGATGATGTGCCTAGAACGACTTTTAGGACAAGATATGGGCATTATGAATATGTGGTGATGCCATTTGGACTAACCAATGCCCCTGCAGCTTTTATGGACTTGATGCACAGGGTGTTTCAACCCTACTTGGACCAATTTGTGGTGATCTTCATCGATGATATTTTGGTATATTCGAAATCCGAGGCTGAGCATGAACAACATCTGTGATTGGTATTGCAGAAACTTCGAGAGCATTAGTTGTATGCAAAGTT
The DNA here is from genome assembly GCA_037974665.1 of Ehretia macrophylla. Lineage (NCBI taxonomy): Eukaryota > Viridiplantae > Streptophyta > Magnoliopsida > Boraginales > Ehretiaceae > Ehretia > Ehretia macrophylla. The sequence continues at coordinate 73,012,640 of CM075769.1, forward strand.
TAGCAAGTGCGAATTTTGGTTACAGCAGATTGCATTTTTGGGGCATATCATATCCTAAGAGGGAATAGCAGTGGATCCAACAAAGATAGAAGCGGTGATGTCTTGGAAGAAGCCGGAAAATGTTACGGAGGTTCGGAGTTTTCTTGGCCTAGTCGGGTATTATCAGAGGTTCATGAAGGATTTCTCTAAGATTGCACGACCGCTTACAAAGCTCACTCAAAAGAAAACAAAGTTTGTGTGAGATGGCAAGTGTGAGAACAGCTTCCAAGAATTGAAGAAAAGATTGACTACCGCACCTGTTCTTGCATTGCCTGAAGGGAGTCAAGGTTTTGTAATCTATAGCGATGCTTCGAAGGAGGGACTAGGTTGTGTGTTGATGCAAAATGGTAGAGTGATTGTGTATGCTTCTAGAAAACCGAAGCCGTATGAATTGAACTACCCAACGCATGATTTGGAGTTAGCGGCTATTGTGTTTGCACTCGAGAAATGGAGGCACTATCTGTGGGGTAACAAGTTCGAGGTGTTTACTGATCACAAGAGCTTGAAATACTTGTTCTCACAAAAAGAGTTGAATATGAGGCAAAGGCGGTGGATAGAGCTTTTGGATGATTAGAACTGCACAATCAATTATGTGCCCGGTAAAGCAAATGTAGTTGCAGATGCCTTAAGTAGGAAAGGGAGCATGGCAAAACTAGAAGTCAAGGTGCAGGAGTTGTTGGAGGAGCATTTTTATGTAAACCACAATTGACTCGAAAAGGGTTACTATTTGCCACTACGCAGGTTCAATCGACCTTGTTGTCTGAATTACGAGAAGCTCAACAGAAAGACCAACAGTTTCAGAAGATTAAAGAAAGCAACACAGATTTCAAGTTTCATGATGATGGTGTTCGGAGGTTTAGGAATCGGATTTGTGTTCCTAATGAGCCAGTGCTGAAAAATAAGATTCTTGAAGAAGCCCATACTTCAAGATACACTATTTCCCCCGGCGAAACAAAGATGTACTGGGATTTGAAGCAACACTATTGGTGGAATAACATGAAGAGAGAGATTGCGGAGTTTGTGGCACGGTGTTTGACTTGCCAGAGAGTCAAAGCGGAACATCAACGACCAGCAGGTTTACTACAGCCGTTGGAGATTCCTCAATGGAAATGGGAACATATAACTATGGCCTTTGTTATGGACCTGCCCAGGTCACATAAGGGTCATGACGCCGTTTGGGTCATAGTGGATAGATTGACTAAGTCAGCGCATTTCTTACCAATAAACAAGGAGGATAGTCCTGAGAAATTGGGAGATATATATGTGGCGGAGATTGTAAGATTGCACGGGATGCCTGTGAGTATTGTATCGGATAGGGATCCTCATTTTACTTCCCGATTCTGGAAGAGATTGCAAGAAGCTTTGGGAACGAAGTTGAGTTTCAGCACAGCTTATCACCCTCAGACTGATGGACAATCTGAGAGAACTATTTAGATTCTGGAGGATATGCTGAGGGCGTGTGTTTTAGACTTCGGGAAAAGTTGGGAGAAATATCTGTCTCTAGCGGAGTTCGCTTATTATAATAGTTATCAGGCCACTATCAGGATGGCCCCATTTGAGGCGTTGTATGGACGTAAGTGTCGATCCCCAATTTACTGGGATGAAGTAGGTGAGACGAAGACTTTTGACTCGACCCTTCTACCTGAACTTATGAAGACTGTTGATAATATCCACCTCATCCGGAAACGGATGCTTACCGCCCAAAGTAGGCAGAAAAGTTATGCAGACCGACAGAGACGGAGCCTAGAGTTTGAGGTCGGCGACAAGGTATTCTTGAAGATATCACCCCGGAGGGGACTGATTAAACACGGCAAGGGTGGAAAATTGAGCCCGAGGTTTGTAGGACCATTAGAGATAATCGAGAAGGTTGGCAAGTTGGCTTATCGCCTGACACTACCCCAAAACCTCTCCAATATTCATGACGTCTTTCATGTTTCTATGCTATGGAAGTATCACCCTGATCCATCGCATAACTTGGAGCCAGAGCCGTTGCAGCTTCAGGAGAACTTGTCTTATGAAGAGAAGCCCATCCGGATCCTAGACCAGCAAGATCAGGAGTTGCGCAACAAATCTATACTGATGGCGAAAGTGTTATGGGATCATCATGGAGTTGAAGAAGCAACGTGGGAAAGGCGAGACCAGATGGAGCAACAGTATCCAACTTTATTTCAAAGGTAATATTGAATTTCGGGACGAAATTCTTTTAAGGAGAGGAGGATGTGAGACCCGACCTCGATTTGCGTGCGATACCCCGTTTCGTGTGTCTAACCTAGATTTTGCGTGCCTTGACATAGGTTTAAGAATCGTATTTCATTTTGTGTGCCTTGCATTGAATTACGTGCATTCATTTAGGATTGCGTGCATTTACTTGGGAAACATGCATTCATCTCGTAGTTCGTGCCCTACCTCGTAGTGCGTGCCCTAGACTTAGGAAAGCGTGCCCTCACGCTAATCAAGAAAGCATCTTACACGAAGCACTAGGTCATTAATTAATCCTACAAATCCCACTAACTAATATGAAATTATTAATTTAACCCACTAGAAGACAAAATCTCACAAAAAGCTAGACATTCTTTATTCTTTGCATATTCCAAACACACAATAAAATAAGCCTTGAACAAGATAAAAAATTCAGATTTGAACACCTCTTCGGCCGACCACTAGGAGCCTTGTGCATGCAATCCAATTTCAAAATTTATTCCTCAAACACTCTATGACAATTTGATGACACAATGCATAAAAAAAATTGGCTCAAAACTCTATCCAAAGCTCCACCATTTCGACACAAGCTCCTTGCCCATGCTAGGTAATTCAAAATGCTTCTTGAAGACACAAAAGTCTGAAATTTACATGCCCAAGGCCGACACAAGCTTCAACATTTGCAAGGCTTTTATTTTTCTTTCATTTCTCTCATTTCCTCTCATTCTTCTCTCTCTCTCTCAGCCCTAGTTGAATATTGTAGACTCCATGGCTAAGTTCTTTATCCTAAGGCTCTTCAAGACTTCCAAGCAACCAAGGAACTCGACCAAGCAAAGCTAGGAGCAAAGAAATGCTCATGGAAGCCTTTAGCACTTCCATTTCGGTTCAGGTCAGTTTGCTAGCTTCCATTTCTTTTCTTCTTGTTCTAACCACATGCACCTACTAAGAACTTGGTTACTAAGCTAGGAAATTTGAGAAAATCGAGTGGTGTCTCGGCTAAGCAAGGAAAAGAATCAATCTTGTGCAACCATCAAGAGTCTTCTGCATCTTCTTGTTGTTTTGCTAACGTGAGGGCTAAAACTTCTTGAAAATCTTTCAAAAAACCACATACATGCCCTTAAATGTCTATCTTTACTTCTGTACCTGAGATATATGTGTGTTCATGAGCTTTTATAAACATGCATGGCAAGATTTTTGGCTAGAATGTGATTATAGATAAAATCGTGTATGTGACAGCCTTCTGTCTTGTCGGTGCGAGGTGGTTTTGGCTAGGTACATGATGTTGAAAATGCCTGAAACTTGGTAAGTAACTACTTTTTCCAGTTATGAACATTTTTCACCGAAATAGGACAAAGCAAATTTTGACTCTAAAGTCCTCAAAATGGAAAATCATTAAAATGTGTCCAAATCTAGAAAGTCTGGAAAAATGAAGCAGGTTTTGGCAGATTCACTGACCTTGTAGAACGAACCGGTTTTGATTTAGTAAATGACATCCAAAATGCATGAAATTTGGGTTTCTGATATATTTTTCAGTTCTGGACATTTTTGTCAGAATGGACTAAGGCTAAATCTGACCCTAAGGCCCTCAAAAACGACAAGTATTGAAATGTGTGCAAATCTGGACAGTTTTGTGCAGTCTCAGTGTTTTGGCTATAACTATTGAACCCGAACTCCAAATGATGCGAGGTTTGTTTCTGAATTTAGTTCACCCCTTAAGATTTAATTTGACATCTTATTCACTGGAATTGGATATTTTTTTCTTGTCTTAATGATTGTGAGAAAACAGTCCATTGCAGTGAGGGTGTCACTTAGTGAAATGCTTAGAAAAATTATTGTAGCTTCTCTTGTTGTATTAAATTCTTGAGATTGTGGCATTTAGATGTTGTGTGGACTGTTTGAATACTTGAGGGTGTTTGAATTAATTGATACATGGCTTGAGTTTAATTTTGAGATGACTTGGGGCTTAATCGCACGGGCAAGCACGGATTGAAACCCTAGTGACTAGGTAAATTCACTAAGTGTTGATCCTATGAATATCATGTTTAATTACATGTTTAGTAGGCTGCCCGTAGTTGCCCTTGTAGCCCTAAATGTGATTTTGATGATTACATGTTGACAAGTAGGCCTTTCTTGCACCCGGTCCCACGTAGATGTCGTTGCATGTTGAATAATCTTATTATTTGATTACGTGAACTTTGAAATGAGTTATATGACTTGATTTACATGCATTACATGGCTGCCCGTTTAATATTCATATAACTCCATGTGCTTTATAAGTGAAATTGCCTGTCATATCGTGCCTCGCTTGTTTACTTGTCAATATGCAATCTTATGACTGCTCGGAGGCAACCTACTTTGTTGTTCTCCTAATGTGATATATTACATGTCATAAATGTGAATTGCATACAAGGTTGCAACCTTTCATTCTGGCGTGGTAGCGTTCACACACACCGGGCAGCATCGGGCTTGTCAGTGCAACCGTGACTACCATTGTCCAATTCCCTCTCTCGTTTGGGGGCTAGACTTCCACGGAGAGTTGGGTCGTAGGATTTCGGGGTACATCCGAAGTACACCCATTTGGCGTGATAAGGGGATGATTTGAAGTCGGCCGCAACAACTGATACAGACATGAACTGAGAGCAAAAGCTCACCGTATCCTTTTCACTATGTGTATAAGTACTCTCGCTTGGTTCCTAGAGGACCTCAGGGAGGAAAGCCGGGTAATTGTGTTCCTTTACTTCTACGTTACGCTATGTACATACTTGTGATATATTCATGCTTGCAAAAAGGATTTTTCATAAGTTGAACCGAAAATTAAGTTTCAAAACTTATTTCTTGTTCCCCCTCGCTGAGTTCATAAGGACTCACCCTCTTTTATCATCTCAGGTGAAGAAGACCAAGAACAGGTATCCAAGGACGACGTGCCTAATGATGATTCCTTGGAATGATTGCTTGTCCTACGTGCCTTGCTTGATTATGGCCATTTGTAAACACTATGTTGCTTGAAGACTATTTCATTTCTTGTGATGTTTGTTGTTGTATTGTAAAAGACCCCCGTTGTAATTAGGGGTCTAATTTTGGCTTGTACTAATAAGAACTAGATAGACACTACTATTGTAAAAGACCCTCGTGTAACAGAAATACAACAAACTCTAATTTCTCTTCATCTGTATAATCAAGTGGCCTGAAAATCTTCTCGATCTCGGACAGCCAAGCCTCGACTTTCTCATCATCAGCTTCCCCGTAGAATTTAGATGGCAGAAAGTCAAGGAATTCCTTCATTCTGCTATGTCTCCCCTGGTTACCCTCATCCCTGTTGTTGATGTTGTTGTTGGCTTCACGAGCATCCTGACGCTCCATCATACGTGATACACGATCCATGGCAGTTGCCATCATATTAAACATAGCTATACCGGGATTAGTTTGATAGGCATCCCCGGTCTCTTGAGGTTCACCGCTCCTATTAGTAGTACGGGTACTAGGGCCAACCATCTAAAGGCACAGATTACGATGCACAATTTATTGAAATGTGACAATTAAGAATCTAAGGCATATGATATGCAACATAATATTGGTACAATTCTAAAAACAATCAAGTCATATAAGTCACTTAAGCACATAGAACATAGAAGGCACATTTATCACACAATAACACCCAAACAAGTCATCCTAATTATCTTAGGGCTCTACCCACGGTCCGAGAGTTAAACCCGGCTTAAGCAATCTAAGCTCTGATACCATTCTTCTAAGGTGTCACGCCCCAACCCGGCCTATAAGGTTAGACTAGGGTATGAACTAACATTCAAGTGACATCAGGTACTTAGCTGTTTAAGAAGATTAACACCTAGTGATTTAGTCTAAACTCCAAAGTTTTTCTGGAAAACCGGCAGCATAACGGCTGTAATTGGCCCTTTGGTTTGACCTAATTCTCTAAATGCCTCAAAATTTACCATCTCAAACTCATTTCCAACTAAGATTACTAGTTTACCATCAAATGAATTGTCTATTGGTTATGCGACGTCCTGTTTGATTTATAGCCTAGCATGATACTATGTCTCGTTTGTTTGTTTGTCCTCGTTACAATTATACCTGTTGATCTTAGCTCAATAGCAAGTACCTGTTAAGATTGGATAAGTTCATTTACTTAGATCTTAACTAAAGCGTCGTAACCTAAGATAGATACTACCGGTGACAAAGGCAAAATGATCATAGCACTGTTATGTCTAGCATCAGTCTACTTAATATGAGTACAAACCAAAATTAGACCCCAAATTACAACGGGGGTCTTTTACATTAGCAACAACAAGCAACATAAAATAAATGGTCTTCAAGCAGTACAAGGTACGCAAGTAGTCACGTTCAAGCAAAACAACAATAACAGGCAATCACTCCAGGGGTTCATCATTAGGTGCATTGTCCTCGGGTTCCTGTACCTGTTCTTCTTCACCTGAGATGATAAAAGAGGGTGAGTCCTTATGAACTCAGCGAGGGGGGAACGAGAAATAAGTTTTGAAACTCATTTTCAGGTTAAACTTATGAAAATCCCTTTCTCAAACATGAATACAATAGAAATACAAGTCCAGAACAGGAATACCGGTCTTTCCTCCCCGAGGTTCTCTAGGAACCAAGCGAGAGTACTTATACACATAGTAAAAATGATACAGTGAGCTTTTGCTTTAAGATCAGTTCCAGGATCAGTTGTTGCGGCCGACTTCAAATCATCCCCCAAACACGCCTGGTGGGTGTACTCCGGATGTACCCCGAAATCCTACGACCCAACTCTCCGAGGAAGTCTAGCCCCCAAGCGAGAGAGGGAATGGGACCATGGTAGTCACGGGTGCTCCGGCAAGCTCGATGCCGCCCAGTGTGCGTGATCGCTACCATGCCAACAGGAAAGGTTCCAACCTTGTATGCAATGCACATTCATGACAGGTAATATATATCACAGAAGGAGGACAACAAAGTAGGTTGCCTCCGGATAGTCATAAGATTGCACATTGACAGGCAAACAAGTAGGACACGATAAGACAGGAAATTTCACTTGAAAGGCATATAGAGTTATATGAAAATTAAACGGGCAGCCATGTAACACATGTAAAACAGGACATATAACTCATTAAGAAGCCCACATAATCAAGGGATAAGATTATTCAACATGCAGTGAAATTATTATGGGTTCGGTAGCAAGAAGATCTTATTTGACAACATGCAACGGTCAATATCACTTCTGAAGTTATAAAACAATCACGGGCAGCCCGCTAAGTGTATAATTACCACACAATATCCAAATGATCAACACTTAGCAAAACTACCTAGTCATTAGGGCTTCCATTTCATGTATATTCGTGTGATTTGAGCCTCAACCCAACTCAATGTCAATCTCAAACCACACATCATTTAATTCAACATCCGCAAACATTCAAAACAGTCCACACAACATCCCAACACCACATTTCCACACAATTAGTACCACAAGAGAGGTTACAACAATTTTCCCATGCATGTAACTAAATGAAACCTTTACTGCAATAGGCTGTTTTCTCGTAATCAATAGGATAATCAAACAATCTCAAAATTCAGTGAATAAGATGTCAAATTAAAGCTTAAGAAGTTAACTAAAATCAGAAACAAGCCTTGCATCAATTGGAGTTCAGAATAATTAGTTATAGCCGAAACAGTGAGGTAACACAAAACTGTCCAGATTTGCATACGTTTCCGAAATTGACGTTTTTGAGGTCCTTAGGGTCAGTTTTAGCTTTGGTCCATTTCTGAAAAAATTGTCCAGAACTGAAAAATATATCAGCACACCAAATTTCATGCGTTTTGGACAAAATTTACTAAGTCAAATATGGTTCTTTCCACAAGATCAGTGCATCTGCTAAAACCTTATTCATTTTTCCAGATTTCCAGATTTGGTCACATTTTAATGATTTGTCATTTTGAGGACCTTAGAGTCAAAAGTAGCTTCGGGCTATTTCGGGGAAAAATGTTCAAAACTGTCCAAACTAGTTACCTACCAATTTTCAAGCATTTTAAACATCATTTTCTTAGCTAGACTTACTTCGAACAGACTGGTCACAGAGCTGTCATCCATTTCGACTTCACCTAGTATCATTTTCAAGCCAAGATCTTGCCATGCATGGTTGTTTAAGCTTATGAACGACCATATATCTCAAGTACAGAAGCAAATACACACATTTATGAGCATGCATGTGAGTTTTTAAAGAGTTTTCAAAAGGTTTTAACCCTCAACTTAGCAATCAACCACAAAATGCTCAAAACCTTTGTTGAAGCACAACTTTCTCCTTCTCCTTGCTTAGGCGACAGCCCAACTAGCTTTTCTCTATTTTTCCTTGCTTAGTGATCAAACTCTTAGCACATGCATGATGTTAAAACATGAAGAAAACAAATGGATGTTGAGAAGCTCACCTAAGCCGATTATGAAGCTTCAATGCACATGCATGAGTGATTTCGAACTCTAGCTTGCTTGCTTCGATTTTTTTGATGGTTGCTTGACTTGATTTGCTATGTTGTGCGGGAGAGAAGCTGTGGAGGGAGTAATGTGCAGCTAGGGCCGAGAGAGAGAGTGAGAAATGAGAGGGAAATGAAGAAGAATGAAAGAGAATGAAGAAAGATGACAACAATTCAAGCCTTTTGCATGTTCAAGGAGAATGTCGGCCTTGGGCTCCCAAATTCTGCATTCTGTGTCTCCAATATGCTATTTTGAAATTGCTAGGATGGGCAAGGATGAAGTGGCTGAAAATATTGTGCAAGTGGTAGGAATTTTAACCAATTTTTAATGCCTTTGTGTCATAGAATGTCTAAGCATGCACAATAACTTATGTTGTTCAATGTTTTTCTTGCTCAAAACATGATATGGCCGGCCAAACATGTGCATAATTCTGAATTTTGTCTTGGTTGAGTGTTATTTTAATGGTATCTTGAAAGTGCAAAAGGAATAATGAATAAAGAATAAGGAATGTTTTGTGTTTGGTGCATTGTTGTCTCCTAGTGAATGGAATTTAGATTATTATATTGTTAGTGGATTTTGTAGGATTGTTTAATAGCCTAGTGCTTCGTGGAAGATGCTTTCTTGATTAGCGTGAAGGCACGCTTTCCTAGGTCTATGGCACCTACTACGGGTAGGACACGAACTACGAGATGAACGCACAGTTTTTAAGTAAATGCACGCAATCCCAAACGAATGCACGTAATTCAATGCATGGCACATAAAATGAACTCATTTCTTAAACCTAGGTCATGGCATGTAAATCTAGGTCAGGGCAAACGAAGCTAGGTTTTGCACGCAATTCGGGGTCGGGCCTCATCTTCCCCTCCTTAAAAGAATTTCGTCCCGAAATTCAATATTACCTTGAAATAATGCTGGATACTGCTGCTCCATCTGGTCTCGCCTTTCCCACGTTGCTTCTTCGAGTCCATGATGATCCCACAGCACTTTCACCATAGGTATAGTTCTGTTGCGCAACTCCCAATCCTGCTGGTCTTGGATCCGTATGGGCTTCTCCTCGTAAGACAAGTTTTCCCGAAGCTGCAACGGCTCTGGCTCCAAGATATGCGACGGGTCAAGATGGTACTTCCGCAGCATCGAAACATGAAAGACGTCGTGAATATTGGAGAGGTTCTGGGGTAGTGCTAGGCGATACGCCAACTTGCCAACCTTCTCAACTATCTCAAATGGTCCTACAAATCTCGGGCTCAGCTTACCACCCTTGCCATGTTTAATTAGTCCCCTCCGGGGTGATATCTTCAAGAACACCTTGTCGCCAACCTCAAACTCGAGACTCCGTCTCCGTCGGTCTGCATAACTCTTCTGCCTGCTCTGGGCGGTAAGCATCCGTTTCCGGATGAGGTGGATGTTATCAACAGTCTTCATCAGTTCAGGTAAAAGGGTCGGGTCAAAAGTCTTCGTCTCACCTACTTCATCCCAGTAGACAGGGGATCGACACTTACGTCCATACAGCGCCTCAAAAGGGGCCATCCCGATCATAGCCTGATAACTATTGTTGTAGGCGAACTTCGCTAGAGATAGATATTTCTCCCAACCTTTCCCGAAGTCCAACACACATGCCCTCAGCATATCCTCCAAAATCTGAATAGTTCTCTCCGATTGACCATCCGTCTAAGGGTGATAAGCCATGCTAAAACTCAATTTCGTCCCCAAAGCTTCCTGCAATCTCTTCCAAAATCGGGAAGTAAAACAGGGATCCCTATCCGATACAATACTCACAGGCATCCCGTGCAATCTTACAATCTCCGCCACATACATATCTCCCAAATCCTCAGGACTATCCTCCTTGTTCATTGGTAAAAAGTGCGCCGACTTAGTCAATCTATCCACTATAACCCAAACAGCGTCACGACCCTTTCATGATCTAGGCAGGTCCATAACAAAATCCATAGTTATATGTTCCCATTTCCATTGAGGAATCTCCAACGGTTGAAGTAAACCTGCAGGTCATTGATGTTCTGCTTTGACTCTCTGGCAAGTCAAACACCGTGCTACAAACTCCGCAATTTCTCTTTTCATGTTATTCCACCAATAGTGTTGCTTCAAATCCCAATACATCTTTGTTCCGCCGGGGTGCATAGTATATCTTGAATTATGTGCTTCCTCAAGAATCTTCTTTTTCAGCTCTGGCTCATTCGGAACACAAATCCGGTTCCTAAACCTCCAAACACCATCGTCATGAAACTTGAAATCTTCGTTCTTTCCTTAATCTTTTGAAATTGTTGGTCCTTCTGTTGAGCCTCTCGTAACTCAGATAACAAAGTCGATTGAACTTGGGTAGTGGCAAAAAGTAACCCTTTCTGAGTCAATTGTGGTTTCCACAGAAACGCTTCCTCCAACAACTCCTGCACCTTGACTTCCAGTTTTGCCATGCTTGCTTTTCTGCTTAAGGCATCTGCGACTACATTCGCTTTACCGGGCACATAATTGATTGAGCAGTTATAATCATCCAAAAGCTCCATCCACCGCCTTTGCCTCATATTCAACTCCTTTTGAGAGAACAAGTATTTCAAGCTCTTATGATCGGTAAATACCTCAAACTTGTTACCCCACAGATAATGCCTCCATTTCTTGAGTGCAAACACAATAGCTGCTAACTCCAAATCATGTGTCGGGTAATTCATCTCATACGGCTTTGGTTTCCTAGAAGCATATGCAATCACTCTTCCATTTTGCATCAATACACATCCCAATCCTTCTTTTGACGCATCGCTATAGATTACAAAACCTTGACTCCCTTCAAGCAATGCAAGAACTGGTGCGGTAGTCAATCTTTTCTTCATTTCTTGGAACCTGTTCCCCCACTTATCCTCCCACACGAACTTGGTTTGCTTTTGGGTGAGCTTTGTAAGCGGTCCTGCAATCTTAGAGAAATCCTTCACGAACCTCCGATAATAGCCGGCTAGACCAAGAAAACTCCGAACTTCCGTAACATTTTTCGGCTTCTTCCAAGACATCACTGCATTGATCTTTGCTGGATCTACTGCTATTCCCTCTTGGGATATGATATGCCCCAAAAATGCAATCTGCAACCAAAATTCACATTTGCTAAACTTTGCATACAATTGGTGTTCTTGAAGTTTCTGCAGCACCAACCGCAGATGTTGCTCATGCTCCGTCTCCGATTTCGAGTATACCAAAATATCATCAATGAAGATCACCACAAATTGGTCCAAGTAGGGTTGAAACACTCTATGCATCAAATCCATAAAAGCTGCAGGGGCATTAGTTAGTCCAAAAGGCATCACCACAAATTCATAATTCCCATATCTTGTCCTGAAAGCCGTTTTAGGCACATCTTCCTTCTTGATCCGCAACTGATAATGCCCTTGCCTCAAGTCGAGTTTCAAATACACTTTGGCTCCTTGCAGTTGATCAAATAATTCATCAATCAGGGGAAGTGGCTATTTATTCTTGACAGTCACTTGGTTCAAACCTCGATAGTCAATGCATAGCCTCAACGTTCCGTCTTTCTTCTTAACAAATAGTACTAGCGCACCCCACGGTGAAGAGCTCGGTTGTACAAATCCCTTCTTCAGCAATCCTTGCAATTGGTCCTTTAATTCTTGCAGCTCAACCGGTGCCATACGATAGGGAGCTTTTGATATCGGCTGGGTGCCAGGTAGCAACTCTATAACAAACTCGATCTCGCGATTTGGGGGTAGCCCGGGTAATTCTTTAGGGAACACATCTGCATAGTCTTTGATCACAAGCATCTTCTCCAATCTAGCTTTATCCGACGGCTTGTTGATAAGGTAAGCCAAGTATCCGCTGCATCCTTTCCTCAAGGACTTCACTGCTTTAGTAGATGAAATGATGGAACTCCTGATGAAATCTCTTCGGCCCAAAACGTCTAGTATCGGTTGATCAGGTACCCAGAACGTTATAATCTTTGCCCGGCAATCCAGTTGGACATGATGTTTTGCCAGCCAGTCCATCCCTAAAATGACCTCGTAGTCTCGAAAAGGTAGTACAATAAGATTGGCTGAGAATTCCCTATCCTTAATTTGGATTTTACATGCTTTGCAAGTTGAACTAGTTACAAGTTTAGAACCCATTGGAGTACCAACTTCTACTTCATATGGCAAACATACAACTTTCAATTTCACACGTTCCACACATAAGGGAGTAATAAATGAATGAGTAGCACCCGGATCAATTAACACCTTAACAGGTTGATTCAGTATGAAGAATGTACCTTTAACAACAGTGGTCTCATCTGGAATCTCCTCGCACTCAATAGCATAGGCTCGAGCCTGGACCCTAGGAACTGGAGTCTTGCCTCTACCGGCTGGTTTACCCTGATTCTGCCGTGCCTGACGTTTAGGGCAATCATTGATCTGGTGCTGATCACTGCCACACCTCATACATCGTCCCAACTTCTTCCAACACTGGGCCTCGTTATGCCCCTTCCTGTCACAATATGAACAGCTGACGGACTGAGCAGCAGGTGAACTACCTGTGGATCCGCGGGCGGAAGAGGTTGATGACGCTTTCGTCGGGCCATGGTTATTCCCTGGTCTATTCTGGCTCTGGCCCTGACTGTGACTCTGACTCTGAAACTTCCTCTGCTGACCTGGAGGCTTGTATGGTTTCTTGTTGGGCTGACTCGAACCGGCTCCATCTAGTTTCCTCTTCTCAACTCGAGAGGCAGCAGCAAAGAAGGCAGAGTAAGTAGCGAAATCATGAGAAGCTAACTGGTCCTGAATCTCTGGCCTCAAACCAACAGTAAATTTCCACATTTTTGCCTCCGGAGTACAAACCATATATTGAGCATAACGAGAGAGTCGGTCGAAACGAGCCTCGTACTAGGCCACCGTCATATTACCTTGGGTCAAGTGCATGAACTCCTCGATCTGCCTCTGCCTGGAAACTGCATATACATATTTCTCCTTAAACGCCTTAACAAAATTACCCCACAAGCGAGGTGTCTGATCAGTCTCCCACAGTGCCTCTACAATGTGCCACCAATGCTGGGCATCCCCGTGCAACAGAAATACAGCAAACTCTAATTTCTCTTCATCTGTATAATCAAGTGGCCTGAAAATCTTCTCGATCTCGGACAGCCAAGCCTCATCTTTCTCATCATCAGCTTCCCCGTAGAATTTAGACGGCCGAAAGTCAAGGAATTCCTTCATTCTGCTATGTCTCCCCTGGTTACCCTCATTCCTGTTGTTGATGTTGTTGTTGGCTTCACGAGCATCCTGACACTCCATCACACGTGATACACGATCCATGGCAGTTTCCATCATATTAAACATAGCTATACCGGGATTAGTCTGATAGGCATCCCCGGTCTCTTGAGGTTTACCGCTCCTATTAGTAGTACGGCTACTAGGGCCAGAAATCTAAAGGCACAGATTACGATGCACAATTTATTGAAATGTGACAATTAAGAATCTAAGGCATATGATATGCAACATAATATAGGTACAATTCTAAAAACATTCAAGGCATATAAGCCACTTAAGCACATAGAACATAGAAGGCACATTTATCACACAATAACACACAAACAAGTCATCCTAATTATCTTAGGGCTCTACCCACGGTCCGAGAGTTAAACCCGGCTTAAGCAATCTAAGCTCTGATACCATTCTTCTAAGGTGTCACGCCCCAACCCGGCCTATAAGGTTAGACTAGGGTGTAAACTAACATTCAAGTGACATCAAGTGCTTAGCTGTTTAAGAAGATTAACACCTAGTGATTTAGTCTAAACTCCAAAGTTTTCCTGGAAAACCGGTAGCATAACGGCTGTAATTGGCCCTTTGGTTTGACCTAATTCTCTAAATGCCTCAAAATTTACCATCTCAAACTCATTTCCAACTAAGATTACTAGTTTACCATCAAATGAATTGTCTATTGGTTATGCGACGTCCTGTTTGATTTATAGCCTAGCATGATACTATGCCTCGTTTGTTTGTCCTCGTTACAATAATACCTGTTGATCTTAGCTCAATAGTAAGTACCTGTTAAGATTGGATAAGTTCATTTACTTAAATCTTAACTAAAGCGTCGTAACCTAAGATAGATACTACCGGTGACAAAGGAAAAACGATCATAGTAGTGTTATGTCTAGCATCAGTCTACTTAATATGAGTACAAACCAAAATTAGACCCCAAATTACAACGGGGGTCTTTTACATTAGCAACAACAAGCAACATAAAATAAATGGTCGTCAAGCAGCACAAGGTACACAAGTAGTCACGTTCAAGCAAAACAACAATAGCAGGCAATCACTCCACGGGTTCATCATTAGGTACAATGTCCTTGGGTTCCTGTACCTGTTCTTCTTCACCTGAGATGATAAAAGAGGGTGAGTCATTTTGAACTCAGCGAGGGGAGAACAAGAAATAAGTTTTGAAAGTCATTTTCCGGTTAAACTTATGAAAATCCCTTTCTCAAACCTGAATACAACACAAATACAAGTACAAAAATACAAGTATAGAACAGGAATACCAGTCTTTCCTCCCCGAGGTTCTCTAGGAACCAAGCGAGAATACTTATACACATAGTAAAAAGGATACAGTGAGCTTTTTCTCTCAAATCAGTTCCAGGATCAGTTGTTGCGACCGACTTCAAATCATCCCCCAAACACGCCAGGTGGGTGTACTCCGGATGTACCCCGAAATCCTACGACCCAATTCTCCGAGGAAGTCTAGCCCCCAATCGAGAGAGGGAATGGGAAAATGGTAGTCACGGGTGTACCGGCAAGCCCGATGCTGCCCGATGTGTGTGATCGCTACCATGCCAACAGGAAAGGTTGCAACCTTGTATGCAATGCACATTCATGACAGGTAATATATATCACAGAAGGAGGACAACAAAGTAGGTCGCCTCTGGACAGTCATAAGATTGCACATTGACAGGCAAACAAGCAGGACACGATAAGATAGGAAATTTCACTTGAAAGGCATATAGAGTTATATGAAAATTAAACGGGCAGCCATGTAACACATGTAAAACAGGACATATAACTCATTAAGAAGCCCACGTAATCAAGTGATAAGATTATTCAACATGCAGTGAAATTATCATGGGTTCGGTAGCAAGAAAAGCTTATTTGACAACATGCAACGGTCAAGATCACTTTTGAAGTTATAAAACAATCACGGGCAGCCCACTAAGTGTATAATTACCACACAATATCCAAATGATCAACACTTAGCAAAACTACCTAGTCATTAGGGCTTCCATTTCATGTATATTCGTGCAATTTGAGCCTCAACCCAACTCAATGTCAATCTCAAACCACACATCATTTAATTCAACATCCTCAAGCATTCAAAACAGTCCACACAACATCCCAACACCACATTTCCACACAATTAGTACCACAAGAGAGGTTACAACATTTTTCCCATGCATGTAACTAAATGAAACCTTTACTGCAAAATGCTGTTTTCTCACAATCAATAGGATAATCAAACAATGTCCAAATTCAGTGAATAAGATGTCAAATTAAAGCTTAAGAAGTTAACTAAAATCAGAAACAAGCCTTGCATCAATTGGAGTTCAGAATCATTAGTTATGGCCGAAACAATGAGGTAACACAAAACTGTCCAGATTTGCATACTTTTCAGAAATTGACGTTTTTGAGGTCCTTAAGGTCAGTTTTAGCTTTGGTCCATTTCTGACAAAATTGTCCAGAACTGAAAAATATAGCCGTCCACCAAATTTGATGCGTTTTGGACAACATTTACTAAGTAAAATATGGTTCGTTCCACAAGATCAGTCCATCTGCCAAAACCTGATTCATTTTTCCAGATTTCCAGATTTGGTCACAGTTTAATGATTTGTCATTTTGAGGACCTTAGATTCAAAATTAGATTCCGCCTATTTCTGGGAAAAATGTTTAAAACTGTCCAAACTATTTACGCACCAATTTTTAAGAATTTTCAACGTCATTTTCTTAGCTAAACTTACCTCGAACAGACTGGTCAGAGAGCTGTCATCCATTTCGACTTCACCTAGCATCATTTTCAAGCCAAGATCTTTCCATGCATGGTTGTTTAAGCTTATGAACTACCATATATCTCAAGTACAGAAGCAAATACACACATTTATGAGCTTGCATGTGAGTTTTTAAAGAGTTTTCAAAAGGTTTTAACCCCCACCTTAGCAATCAACCACAAAATGCTCAAAACCTTTGTTGAAGCACAACTTTCTCCTTCTCCTTGCTTAGGCGACAACCCAACTAGCTTTTCTCTATTTTTCCTAGCTTAGTGATCAAACTCTTAGCACATGCATGAGGTTAAAACATGAAGAAAACAAATGGTTGTTGAGAAGCTCACCTAAGCCGATTTTGAAGCTTCAATGCACATGCATGAGTGATTTCGAACTCTAGCTTGCTTGCTTCGATTTTTTTGATGGTTGCTTGACTTGATTTGCTATGTTGTGAGGGAGAGAAGCTATGGAGGGAGTAATGTGCAGCTAGGGCCGAGAGAGAGAGTGAGAAATGAGAGGGAAATGAAGAAGAATGAAAGAGAATGAAGAAAGATGACAACAATTCAAGCCTTTTGCATGTTCAAGGAGAATGTCGGCGTTGGGCTCCCAAATTCTGCATTTTGTGTCTCGAATATGCTATTTTGAAATTGCTAGGATGGGCAAGGATTAAGTGGCCGAAAATATTGTGCAAGTGGTAGGAATTTTAAGCAAATTTTAATGCATTTGTGTCATAGAATGTCTAAGCATGCACAATAACTTATGTTGTTCAATTTTTTTCTTGCTCAAAACATGATATGGCCGGCCAAATATGTGCATAATTCTGAATTTTTTCTTGGTTGAGTGTTATTTTAATGGTATCTTGAAAGTGCAAAAGGAATAATGAATAAAGAATAAGGAATGTTTTGTGTTTGGTGCATTTTTGTCTCCTAGTGAATGGAATTTGGATTATTATATTGTTAGTAGATTTTGTAGGATTGTTTAATAGCCTAGTGCTTCGTGGAAGATGTTTTCTTGATTAGCGTGAAGGCACCCTTTCCTAGGTCTAGGGCACGCTCTACGAGATAGGACACGAACTACGAGATGAACGCACGTTTTTCAAGTAATTGCACGCAATCCCAAACGAATACACGTAATTCAATGCATGGCACATAAAATGAACTCATTTCTTAAACCTAGGTCATGGCATGCAAATCTAGGTTAGGGCAAAAGAAGCTAGGTTTCGCACGTAATTTGGGTCAGGCCTCACACATTCAAAAGGACCAATGGGCTTAACGACAACCCATCCACTTCAACAACGCAGCATCCTTGCAAGACGTGATATCGATGCATTGTAGGGCCCTATAATTTCCCGCAAGTTAGGTTGTCGTCCTTTTAACAACTCATGACGTACAATCCGGGACGGAACAAAAGAGTAAAAGAAGAAAAGTGGCCTGAAACTGATGAAAACGTTCGATTTTGGGCTCCAAAAACAGGAGCAGCCGAGCAAGCTTGCTTCCCCCGTCATAGAGCTCTCGGAGAGCTTTCCAACGGTATGTTGTGCGCCGCTTAACTCCGTACGGATCAAATGTTATGGGCACCGGAGCGACGGAGACCTGGTCGCAAGCCCTACGCCCATGGTTTGCGGGCCCAGCCTCTACATGAAGCCAAGTTGTCTTGCCAAAGGTGCCGTGGGATTCAGTAATAGAAATGTGGTGGATAAAGTATCTTGGCAACCCTAACTGGGGCAAAAAAAATTGAAAAGTGGTGTGCAACACGAGGACTTACCAAGGGGTCACCCATACTAGTACTACTCTCGCCAAAGCACGCTTAACTTCGGAGTTCTGAAGGGATACGGTGCATTAGTGCTGGTATGATCACACCCATCATATTGAGGGCACAAATCCTTTATGTGTTAACGGTTCACAGTCCCAGCCCAGAGAGATTGTGAGGCCTGACCTTGATTTGCGTGCGATACCTCGTTTCGTGTGCCTAACCTAGATTTTGAGTGCCTTGACCTAGGTTTAAGAATCGTATTTTGTTTTGTGTGCCTTGCATTGAATTACGTGCATTTATTTAGGATTGCGTGCATTTACTTGGGAAATGTGCATTCGTCTCGTAGTTCGTGCCCTCGACCTAGGAAAGCCTGCCCTCACGCTAATTAAGAAAGCATCTTACACAAAACACTAGGTCATTAATTAATCCTACAAATCCCACTAACTAATATTAAATTATTAATTCAACCCACTAGAAGACAAAATCTAACAAAAAGCTAGACATTCTTTATTCTTTATTCTTTATTCTTTGCATATCCCAAACATACAATAAAATAAGCCTTGAACAAGATAAAAAATTTAGATTTGAACACCTCTTTGGCTGACCACTAGGAGCCTTGTGCATGCAATCCAATTTCAAAATTTATTCCTCAAACATTCTATGACAATTTAATGACACAATGCATAAAAAAAATTGGCTCAAAACTCTATCCAAAGCTCCACCATTTCGACACAAGCTCCTTGCCCACGCTAGGTAATTCAAAATGCTTCTTGAAGATACAAAAGTCTGAAATTTGCATGCCCAAGGCCGACACAAGCTTCAACATTTGCAAGGCTTTTATTTTTCTTTCATTTCTCTCATTTCCTCTCATTTTTCCCTCTCCCTCTCATTCTTCTCTCTCTCTCTCGGCCCTAGCTGAATATTGTAGACTCCATAGCTAAGTTCTTTATCCTAAGGCTCTTCAAGACTTCCAAGCAACCAAGGAACTCGACCAAGCAAAGCTAGGAGCAAAGAAATGCACATGCAAGCCTTTAGCACTTCCATTTCAGTTGCTAGCTTCCATTTCTTTTCTTCTTGTTCTAACCACATGCACCTACTAAGAACTTGGTTACTAAGCTAGGAAATTTGAGAAAATCGAGTGGTGTCTCAGCTAAGCAAGGAAAAGAATCAATCTTGTGCAACCATCAAGAGTCTTGTGCATCTTCTTGTTGTTTTGCTAAGGTGAGGGCTAAAACTTCTTGAAAATCTTTCAAAAAACCACATACATGCCCTTAAATGTCTATCTTTACTTCTGTACTTGAGATATATGTGTGTTCATGAGCTTTTATAAACATGCATGGCAAGATTTTTGGCTAGAAAGTGATGATAGATGAAATCGTGTATGTGACAGCCTTCTATCTTGTTGGTGCGAGGTGGTTTTCGCTAGGTAAATGATGTTGAAAATGTGTGAAAATTGGTAGGTAACTATTTTTTCCAGTTATGAACATTTTTCATAGAAATAGGCCAAAGCTAATTTTTACTCTAAGGTCCTCAAAATGGAAAATCATTAAAATGTGTCCAAATCTGGAAAGTCTGGAAAAATGAAGCAGGTTTTGGCAGATTCACTGACATTGTAGAATGAACAAATTTTCATTTAGTAAATGACATCCAAAATGCATTAAATTTGGTTTTCTACTAGAATTTTCAGTTTAGGACTTTTTTGTCAGAAATGGACTAAGGCTAAATCGGACCCTAAGGCCCTCAAAAACGACAAGTATTGAAATGTGTGCAAATCTGGACAGTTTTGTGCAGTCTCAGTGTTTTGGCTATAACTATTGAACCCGAACTCCAAATGATGCGAGGTTTGTTTCTGAACTTGGAGATTGTTCGCGGGTCTTAATGATATTGAGAAAACAGTCCATTGCAGTGAGGGTTTCACTTAGTGAAATGCTTAGAAAAATTATTGTAGCTTCTCTTGTTGTATTAAATGCTTGAGATTGTGGCATTTAGCTGTTGTGTGGACTGTTTTAATACTTGAGGGTGTTTGAATTAATCGATGCATGGCTTGAGTTTGATTTTGAGATGACTTGGGGCTTAATCGCACGGGTAAGCACGAATTGAAACCCTAGTGACTAGGAAAATTCACTAAGTGTTGATCCTATGAATATTGTGTTTAATTACATGTTTAGTAGGCTGCCCGTAGTTTCCCTTGTAGCCCTAAATGTGATTTTGATGTTTACATGTTGGCAAGTAGGCCTTTCTTGCACCCGATCCCACGTAGATGTCGTTGCATGTTGAATAATCTTATTATTTGATTACGTGAACTTTGAAATAAGTTATATGACTTGATTTACATGCGTTACATGGCTGCCCGTTTAATATTCATATAAATACATGTGCTTTATAAGTGAAATTGCCTGTCATATCGTGCCTCACTTGTTTACTTGTCAATGTGCAATCTTATGACTGCTCGGAGGCAACCTACTTTGTTGTCCTCCTAATGTGATATATTACATGTCATAAATGTGCATTGCATACAAGGTTGCAACCTTTCATTCTGGCATGGTAGCGTTCACGCACACCAGGCGGCATCGGGCTTACCGGTGCAACCGTGACTACCATTGTCTAATTCCCTCTCTCGCTTGGGGGCTAGACTTCTACGGAGAGTTGGGTCGTAGAATTTCGGGGTACATCCAGAGTACACCCATTTGGCGTGATAAGGGGATGATTTGAAGTCGGCCGCAACAATTGATACTGATATGAACTGAGAGCAAAAGCTTACCGAATCCTTTTCACTATGTGTATAAGTACTATCGCTTGGTTCCTAGAGGACCTCAGGGAGGAAAGACGGGTAATTGTGTTCCTTTACTTCTACGTTACGTTATGTACTTACTTGTGATATATTTATGCTTGCAAAAAAGATTTTTCATAAGTTCAACCGGAAAATGAGTTTCAAAACTTATTTCTCGTTCTCCCTCGCTGAGTTCATAAGGACTCACCCTCTTTTATCATCTCAAGTGAAGAAGACCAAGAACAGGTACCCGAGGACGACGTGCCTAATGATGATTCCTTGGAATGATTGCTTGTCCTACGTGCCTTGCTTGATTATGGCCATTTGTGAACACTATGTTGCTTGAAGACTATTTCATATCTTATGATGTTTGTTGTTGCATTGTAAAAGACCCCCGTTGTAATTTGGGGTCTAATTTTGGCTTGTACTGATAATAACTAGATAGACACTACTATGGTCGTTTTGCTATCGTCATTGGTTAGTATCTATCATAGGATTATGAAGTATTAACAGGTACTTTTGTAACGAGGATTAACAAACAAACGAGACATAGTATCATGCTAGGTTATTAATCAAATGAGACTTCGAGATAACCAGTAGGAATTTCAATTGATGGTAAATAGTAATCTTAGTTGGAAATGAAATTGAGATTGGAAAATTTGAGGCGTTTAGAGAATTAGGTCAAACCAAATAGTCCTATTACAGCCGAAATGCTGCTGGATTTTCAGAAAATTATGGAGTCTAGGCTAAATGTTAAGTGTTAAACTTTCATGAACGATTGAGTACGAGACATGACTTGAATGTTTAGATCACACCCTAGTTTAACCTTTATAGGCCGGGTTGGGGCGTGACACCTTACAGAAAGAAATGGTATCAGAGCTTAGATTGCTTAAGCCAGGTTTAACTCTCGGACCATGGGTAGAAGCCCTAAGGTAATTAGGATGACTTGTCTATATGTTATTGTATGATAATGTTAATTGTGCCTTCTATGTTCTATGTGCTTAAGTGATTAACATGTCTTAATAGTTTCTAGAATTGTGTATCTATATTATGTTGCATATCTTCTGCATTAAATTCTTGTTTGTCGTATTTCAATAAATTGTGTATCGTAATCTGTGCCTATAGATGGCTGGCCCTAGTACCCGCACTACTAATAGGAGCGGTGAACCCCAAGAGACCGGAAATGCTTATCAAACTAACCCCGGCATAGCTATGTTTAACATGATGGCAAATGCCATGGATCGTGTGTCACGAGTGATGGAACGTCAAGATGCACGTGAAGCAGACAACAACAACAACAACAGGAATGATGGTAACCATGGGAGATATAGCAAAATGAGGGAGTTCCTTGACTTTCGCCCATCCAAATTCCACGGAGAAACTGATGATAAGAAAGCAGAGGCTTTGCTATCTGAGATCGAGAGGATTTTCAGGCCACTTGATTATACTAATGAAGAAAAGATGGAGTTTGCTGAGTTTCTATTGCACGGGGATACCGAGCATTGGTGGCACACTATGGAGGCACTGTGGGAAACTGATCATACACCTCGCTTGTGGGGTACTTTCGTTAAGGCATTCAAGGAGAAATATGTACCTGCAGTTTCCAGGCAGAGGAAGATTGAGGAATTCATGCACTTGAACTATGGTAACATGACGGTGGCCCAGTACGAGGCTCATTTTGACTGACTATCCCGCTATGCTCAATACATGGTCAGTACTCCGGAGGCGAAGATGTGGAAATTTACGACTAGCTTGAGACCAGAGATTCAGGACCAGTAGGCTTGGCATGACATCGATACCTATTCTACTCTCTTTGCTGCTGCTTCCCGTGTTTAGAAGAGGAAACTTGATAGAGCCGGTTCGAGCCAACCGAACAAGAAACCGTACCAGCCTCCAGGTCAACAGAGGAAATTTCAGAGCCAGAGTCGTAGCCAGGGCCAGAGCCAGAACAGACCAATTAATAACCGTGGCCCGACTAAAGCACTATCAGCCTCTTCCACCTGCGGATCCACAGGTAGTTCACCTGCTACTCAGTCTATCAACTGTTCTTACTGTGACAAGAAGGGGCATACCGAGGCCCAGTGCTGGAAGAAGTCTGGACGATGTGTGCGGTGTAGCAGTGATCAGCATCAGATCAAGGATTGCCTTAAATGGCAAGCAGGACAGAATCAGGTTAAACCAGCTGGTAGAGGCAAGACTCCAGTTCCTAGAGTTCAGACCTGAGCTTATGCTATTGAGTGCGAGGAGCTTCCAGAGGAGACCGCTGTTGTTGAAGGTACATTCTTCATACTGAATCAACCTGTTAGGGTGCTAATTGATCCAGGTGCTACTCATTCATTTATTACTCCCTTATGTGTGCAACGTGTGAAACTGAGAGTTGTATGCTTGCCTTACGAAGTAGAAGTTGGTACTCCGATAGGTTCTAAACTTGTTACTAGCTCAGCTTGTAAAGCATGTAAAATCCAAATTAAGGATAGGGAATTCTCAGCCAATCTTATTGTATTACCTTTTCGAGACTATGAGGTCATCTTAGGGATGGACTGGTTGGCAAAGCATCATGCCCAACTAGATTGTCGGACGAAGATTGTAACGTTCCAGGTACCTGGTCAACCAATACTGGAGGTAATGGGTCAAAGAGATTTCACCGGGAGTTCTATCATTTCATCTACGAAAGCAGTGAAGTCCTTGAGAAAAGGGTGTAGTGGATACTTAGCTTACCTCATTAACAAGCCATCAGACAAAGCTAAGTTGGAGGAGATAGCAGTGATCAAAGACTATGCGGATGTGTTTTCAGAAAAATTGGTTGGTTTACCCCCAAATCGGGAGATCGAGTTCACTATAGAGTTACTACCTGGCACCCAGCCGATATCTAAAGCTCCCTATCGTATGGCACCAGCCGAGCTACAAGAATTGAAGGACCAATTGCAAGGATTGTTGAAGAAGGGGTTTGTTCAACCAAGTTCTTCTCCGTGGGGTGCACTAGTCCTATTTGTAAAGAAGAAAGACGGAACGTTGAGGCTATGCATCGACTACCGAGGATTGAACCAAGTGACTGTCAAGAATAAATACCCACTTCCATTGATCGATGAGTTATTTGATCAACTTCAAGGAGCCAAAGTATATTCGAAGCTCGACTTGAGGCAAGGGTACTATCAGTTGCGGATCAAAAAGGAGGACATGCCTAAAACGGCTTTCAGGACAAGATATGGGCATTATGAATATGTGGTGATGCCATTTGGACTAACTAATGCCCCTGCAGCTTTTATGGACTTGATGCACAGGGTGTTTCAACCCTACTTAGACCAATTTGTAGTGATCTTCATTAATGATATTTTGGTATACTCGAAATCCGAGGCTGAGCATGAACAACATCTGCGATTGGTATTGCAGAAACTTCGAGAGCATTAGTTGTATGCAAAGTTTAGCATGTGCGAATTTTGGTTACAGCAGATTGCATTTTTGGGGCATATCATATCCTAAGAGGGAATAGTAGTGGATCCAACAAAGATAGAAGCGGTGATGTCTTGGAAGAAGCCGGAAAATGTTACGGAGGTTCGGAGTTTTCTTGGCCTAGCCGGGTATTATCAGAGGTTCGTGAACGATTTCTCTAAGATTGCAGGATCGCTTACAAAGCTCACTCAAAAGAAAACAAAGTTCGTGTGGGATGACAAGTGTGAGAACAGCTTCCAAGAATTGAAGAAAAGATTGACTACCGCACCTGTTCTTGCATTGCCTGAAGGGAGTCAAGGTTTTGTAATCTATAGCGATGCTTCGAAGGAGGGACTAGGTTGTGTGTTGATGCAAAATGGTAGAGTGATTGCGTATGCTTCTAGGAAACTGAAGCCGTATGAATTGAACTACCCGACGCATGATTTGGAGTTAGCGGCTATTGTGTTTGCACTCGAGAAATGGAGGCACTATCTGTGGGGTAACAAGTTCGAGGTGTTTACTAATCACAAGAGCTTGAAATACTTGTTCTCACAAAAAGAGTTGAATATGAGGCAAAGGCGGTGGATGGAGCTTTTGGATGATTAGAACTGCACAATCAATTATGTGCCCGGTAAAGCAAATGTAGTTGTAGATGCCTTAAGTAGGAAAGGGAGCATGGCAAAACTGGAAGTCAAGGTGCAGGAGTTGTTGGAGGAAGCATTTTTGTGGAAACCACAATTGACCCGAAAAGGGTTACTATTTGCCACTACGCAGGTTCAATCGACCTTGTTGTCTGAATTACGAGAAGCTCAACAGAAGGACCAACAGTTTCAAAAGATTAAAGAAAGCAACACAGATTTCAAGTTTCATGATGATGGTGTTTGGAGGTTTAGGAATCGGATTTGTGTTCCTAATGAGCCAGAGCTAAAAAAGAAGATTCTTGAAGAAGCCCATAATTGAAGATACACTATTCACCCCGGCGGAACAAAGATGTACCGAGATTTGAAGCAACACTATTGGTGGAATAACATGAAGAAAGAGATTGTGGAGTTTGTGGCACGGTGTTTGACTTGCCAGAGAGTCAAAGCGGAACATCAACGACCAGCAAGTTTACTACAGCCGTTGGAGATTCCTCAATGGAAATGGGAACATATAACTATGGACTTTGTTATGGACCTGCCCAGGTCACAAAAGGGTCATGATGTCGTTTGGGTCATAGTGGATAGATTGACTAAGTCAGCGCATTTCTTACCAATGAACAAGGAGGATAGTACTGAGAAGTTGGGAGATATGTATGTGGCCAAGATTGTAAGATTGCACGGGATGCCTGTGAGCATTGTATCGGATAGGGATCCTCGTTTTACTTCCCGATTTTGGAAGAGATTGCAAGAAGCTTTGGGAACGAAGTTGAGTTTCAACATGGCTTATCACCCTCAAACTGATGGACAATCTGAGAGAACCATTCAAATTCTGGAGGATATGCTGAGGGCGTGTGTTTTAGACTTCGGGAAAGGTTGGGAGAAATATCTGTCTCTAGCGGAGTTCGCTTATAATAATAGTTATCAGGCCACTATCGGGATGGCCCCATTTGAGGCGTTGTATGGACGTAAGTGTCGATCCCCAATTTACTGGAATGAAGTAGGTGAGACGAAGACTTTTGACCCGACCCTTCTACCTGAACTTATGAAGACTGTTGATAATATCCACCTCATCCGGAAACGGATTCTTACCGCCCAAAGCAAGCAGAAAAGTTATGCAGACCGACAGAGACGGAGCCTAGAGTTTGAGGTCGGCGACAAGGTATTCTTGAAGATATCACCACGGAGGGGTCTGATTAAACACGGCAAGGGTGGAAAATTGTGCCCGAGGTTTGTAGGACCATTTGAGATAATCGAGAAGGTTGGCAAGTTGGCTTATCGCTTGGCACTACCCCAAAACCTCTCCAATATTCACGACGTCTTTCATGTTTCTATGCTACGGAAGTATCACCCTGATCCATCGCATATCTTGGAGCCAGAGCCATTGCAGCTTTGGGAGAACTTGTCTGATGAAGAGAAGCCCATTTGAATCCTAGACCAGCAAGATCGGGAGTTGCGCAACAAATCTATACTGATGGTGAAAGTGTTATAGGATCATCATGGAGTTGAAGAAGCAACGTGGGAAAGGCGAGACCAGATGGAGCAATAGTATCTAGCTTTATTTCAAAGGTAATATTGAATTTCGGGATGAAATTCTTTTAAGGAGGGGAGGATGTGAGGCCCAACCTCAATTTGCGTGCGATACCTCGTTTTGTGTGCCAAAATTAGATTTTGTGTGCCTTGACCTAGGTTTAAGAATCGTATTTCATTTTGTGTGCCTTGCATTGAATTACGTGCATTCATTTAAGGTTGCGTACATTTACTTGGAAAATGTACATTCGTTTCGTAGTTTGTGCCCTACCTCGTAGTGCGTGCCCTAGACCTAGGAAAGCGTGCCTTCACGCTAATCAAGAAAGCATCTTACACGAAGCACTAGGTCATTAATGAATCCTACAAATCCCACTAACTAATATGAAATTATTAATTCAACCCACTAGAAGACAAAATCTCACAAAAAGCTAGACATTCTTTATTCTTTATTCTTTATTCTTTGCATATCCCAAACACACAATAAAATAAGCCTTGAACAAGATAAAAAATTCAGATTTGAACACCTCTTTGGCCGACCACTAGGAGCCTTGTGCATGCAATCCAATTTCAAAATTTATTCCTCAAACACTCTATGACAATTTAATGACACAATGCATAAAAAAAATTGGCCCAAAACTCTATCCAAAGCTCCACCATTTCGACACAAGCTCCTTGCCAATGCTAGGTAATTCAAAATGCTTCTTGAAGACACAAAAGTCTGAAATTTACATGCCCAAGGCCGACACAAGCTTCAACATTTGCAAGGCTTTTATTTTTCTTTCATTTCTCTCATTTCCTCTCATTCTTCTCTCTCCCTCTCATTCTTCTCTCTCTCTCTCAGCCCTAGCTGAATATTGTAGACTCCATAGCTAAGTTCTTTATCGTAAGGCTCTTCAAGACTTCCAAGCAACCAAGGAACTCGACCAAGCAAAGCTAGGAGCAAAGAAATGCACATGGAAGCCTTTAGCACTTCCATTTCGGTTCAGGTGAGTTTGCTAGCTTCCATTTCTTTTCTTCTTGTTCTAACCACATGCACCTACTAAGAACTTGGTTACTAAGCTAGGAAATTTTAGAAAATGGTGTCTCGGCTAAGCAAGGAAAAGAATCAATCTTGTGCAACCATCAAGAGTCTTGTGCATCTTCTTGTTGTTTTGCTAAGGTGAGGGCTAAAACTTCTTGAAAATCTTTCAAAAAACCACATACATGCCCTTAAATGTCTATCTTTACTTCTGTACTTGAGATATATGTGTGTTCATGAGCTTTTATAAACATGCATGGCAAGATTTTTGGCTAGAATGTGATGATAGATGAAATCGTGTATGTGACAGCCTTCTGTCTTGTTGGTGCGAGGTGGTTTTGGCTAGGTATATGATGTTGAAAATGCATGAAACTTGGTAGGTAACTATTTTTTCCAGTTATAAACATTTTTCACAGAAATAGGCGAAAGCTAATTTTGATTCTAAAGTCCTCAAAATGGAAAATCATTAAAATGTGTCCAAATCTAGAAAGTCTGGAAAAATGAAGCAGGTTTTGGCAGATTCACTGACCTTGTAGAACGAACCAGTTTTGATTTAGTACATGACATCCAAAATGCATGAAATTTTGTTTTTTGATATATTTTTCAGTTCTGGACATTTTTGTCAGAAATGGACTAAGGCTAAATCTGAACCTAAGGCCCTCAAAAATGACAAGTATTGAAATGTGTGCAAATCCGGACAGTTTTGTGCAGTCTCAGTGTTTTGGCTATAACTATTGAACCCCAACTCCAAATGATGCAAGGTTTGTTTCTGAATTTAGTTCACCCCTTAAGCTTTAATTTGACATCTTATTCACTGGAATTGGATATTTTTTGCTTGTCTTAATGATTGTGAGAAAACAGTCCATTGCAGTGAGGTTGTCACTTAGTGAAATGCTTAGAAAAATTATTGTAGCTTCTCTTGTTGTATTAAATGCTTGAGATTGTGGCATTTTGATGTTGTGTGGACTGTTTGAATACTTGAGGGTGTTTGAATTAATCGATGCATAGCTTGAGTTTGATTTTGAGATGACTTGGGGCTTAATCGCACAGATAAACACGAATTGAAACCCTAGTGACTAGGTAAATTCACTAAGTGTTGATCCTATGAATATCGTGTTTAATTACATGTTTAGTAGGCTGCCTGTAGTTTCCCTTATAGCCCTAAATGTGACTTTGATGATTACATGTTGACAAGTAGTCCTTTCTTGCACCCGGTCCCACGTAGATGTCGTTGCATGTTGAATAATCTTATTATTTGATTACGTGAACTTTGAAATGAGTTATATGACTTGATTTACATGCGTTACATGGCTGCCCGATTAATATTCATATAACTCCATGTGCTTTATAAGTGAAATTGCCTGTCATATCGTGCCTCGCTTGTTTACTTGTCAATGTGCAATCTTATGACTGCTGGGAGGCAACCTACTTTGTTGTCCTCCTAATGTGATATATTACATGTCATAAATGTGCATTGCATACAAGGTTGCAACTTTTCATTCTGGCGTGGTAGCGTTCACACACACCGTGTGGTATCGGGCTTGTCGGTGCAACCGTGACTACCATTGTCCAATTCCCTCTCTAGCTTGGGGGCTAGACTTCCTCGGAGAGTTGGGTTGTAGGATTTCGGGGTACATCCTGAGTACACCCATTTGGCGTGATAAGGGGATGATTTGAAGTCGGTCGCAACAACTGATACTGACATGAACTGAGAGCAAAAGCTCACCGTATCCTTTTCACTATGTGTATAAGTACTCTCGCTTGGTTCCTAGAGGACGTCAGGGAGGAAAGACGGGTAATTGTGTTTCTTTACTTCTATGTTACGTTATGTACTTACTTATGATATATTCATGCTTGTGAAAAGGATTTTTCATAAGTTGAACCAGAAAATGAGTTTCAAAACTTATTTGTCGTTCCCCCTCGCTGAGTTCATAAGGACTCACCCTCTTTTATCATCTCAGGTGAAGAAGACCAAGAACAGGTACCCGAGGACGACGTGCCTAATAATGATTCCTTGGAATGATTGCTTGTCCTACGTGCCTTGCTTGATTATGGCCATTTATGAACACTATGTTGCTTGAAGACTATTTCATTTCTTATGATGTTTGTTGTTGTATTGTAAAAGACCCCCGTTGTAATTTGGGGTCTAATTTTGGCTAGTACTGATAATAACTAGATAGACACTACTATGGTCGTTTTGCTATCGTCATTGGCTAGTATCTATCATAGGATTATGAAGTATCCGGTAAGGACTAAGTAAAATGAACCTATCCAATCTTAAGCAGGTACTCATTCTTATGCTAAGATCAACAGGTACTTTTGTAATGAGGATTAACAAACAAACGTGACATAGTATAATGCAAGGTTATTAATCAAACGAGACTTCGAGATAACCAGTAGGCATTTCAATTGATGGTAAATAGTAATCTTAGTTGGAAATGAAATTGAGATTGGAAAATTTGAGGCGTTTAGACAATTAGGACAAACCAAAGAGCCCAATTACAGCCGTTATGCTGCCGATTTTTCAGAAAATTATTGAGTGTAGGCTAAGGCTCTGTTTGTTTGCCGTAAAATATTCTTTTGGAAAACATTTTCCTACTTTTACGGTGTTTGGTAACACCGAAAGATTGGTCAACCGGAAAACATTTTCCAGTCAAAAATGGTGGGCTACTTTTTGGTGATTTTTCGGTGTTTGGTAACACCGGAAAATTGGTCAACCGGAAAACATTTTCCGGTCAAAAATGGTAGGCTACTTTTTGGAAATTTTTCGGTGTTTGGTAAAACCGAAAAATTGGTCAACCGAAAAACATTTTCCATTCAAAAATGACGGCTAGTTCAAAATTTGGGAAAATATTTTCATTTCTTTGGGAGATGAAAACATTTTCCGAAACTTAACGACCCCTATTTTATGTGTATTTTTTATTTTTTTTTATAAATCTCATGTCGGAAAATATTTTTTATTGTACATCCAAACACCAGAAAATATTTTCCAGTATTCTATTTTCCAGGAAAATATTTTCCTCTAACAAGTTATTTTACGGCAAACAAACGGAGCTCAAGAAAATATTTTCCTCTGAAAACATTTTCCAAGAAAAGATTTTCCACTGAAAACATTTTCCACAAGCAAGTTATTTTACGAGAAACAAACAAAGGAAAATATTTTATTTTTCAAGAAAACATTTTCCACAAGCAAGTTATTTTACGACAAACAAACGGAGCCTAAAACGTAAGTGTTAAACTATCATGAACGATTAAGTACGAGATATGACTTGAATGTTTAGATCATATCCCAGTCTAACCTTTATAGGCCGGGTTGGGGCATGACAGAGATGGCCCATTCAAAAGGCCCAATGGGCTTAACGACAACCCATTCGCTTCAACAACGTAGCATCCTTGTAAGACGTGATATCGACGCATTGTAGGGCCCTGTAATATCCTGCGAGTTATGTTGTCGTCCTATTAACAGCTCACGATGTACGATCTAGGATGGAAAAACAGAGCAAAAGAAGAAAATTGGCCTGAAACTGATGAAAATATTCGATTTTGGGCTCCAAAAATGGGCGCAGCTGAGCAGGCTTGCTGCCCCCATCGTAGAGCTCTCGAAGAGGTTTCCAACAGCATATTGTGCGCCGCATAACTCTTTACGGATGAAAAGTTATGGGCACCGGAGCAACGGAGACCTGGTCACAAGCCCTACGCCCTCGATTTGCAGGCCCAGCCTCTATGTGAAGCGAAGTTGTCGTGCCCAATGTGCCGTGGGATTCGGTAATAGAAATGTGGTGGATAAAGTATCTTGGCAACCCTAACTGGGGCAAAAAATTTTGAAAAGGGGGTGCAACACGAGGACTTCCCACGAGGTCACCCATCCTAGTACTACTCTTGCCCAACCACGCTTAACTTCGGAGTTCTGATGGGATCCGGTGCATTAGTGCTGGTATGATTGCACTCGTCATGTTGAGGGCACAAATCCTTTATGTGTTGACGGTTCACAGTCCCAGCCCAGAGATATGGCCCATTCAAAAGGCCCAATGGGCTTAACGACGACCCATCCACTTCAACAACTCAGCATCCTCGTAAGACGTGATATCGACGAGTTGTAGGGCCTTGTAATATCCCGCGAGTTAGGTTGTCATCCTTTTAACAGCTCACGACGTACGATCCGGGATGAAAAAACAGAGCAAAGGAAGAAAAGTGGCCCGAAACTGATGAAAACGTTCGATTTTGGGCTCCAAAAACAGGCGCAGCTATGCAGGCTTGTTGCCCCCGTCATAGAGCTCTCGGAGAGCTTTCCAACGGTATGCTGTGCGCCGCGTAACTCCTTACAAATCAAAACTTATGGGCACCGGAGCAACGGAGACCTGGTCACAAGCCCTACGCCCTCGGTTTGCGGCCCAGCCTCTACGTGAGGCGAAGTTGTCTAGCCCAAGGTGCCGTGGGATTCGGTAATAGAAATGTGCTGGATAACGTATCTTGGCAACCCTAATCGGGGCAAAAAAAATTGAAAATGTGGGGGTGCAAAACGAGGACTTCCCAAGGGGTCACCCATCCTAGTACCACTCTCGCCCAAGCACGCTTAACTTCGGAGTTCTGATGGGATCCGGTGCATTAGTGCTGGTATGATCGCACCCGTCATGTTGTGGGCACAAATCCGTTATGTGTTGACGGTTCACAGTCCCAGCCTAGAGAGATGGCCCATTCAAAAGGCCCAATAAGATTAACGACAACCCATCCGCTTCAACAACGTAGCGTCCTCACAAGACGTGATATCGACGCATTGTAGGGTCTTCTAATATCCCGCGAGTTAGGTTGTCTTCCTTTTAACAGCTCACGACGTACGATCCGGGATGAAAAAATAGAGCAAAGGAAGAAAAGTGGCCCGAAACTGATGAAAACGTTCGATTTTGGGCTCCAAAAACAGGCGCAGCTACGCAGGCTTGTTGCCCCCGTCATAGAGCTCTCGGAGAGCTTTCCAACGATATACTGTGCGCCGTGTAACTCCTTACGGATCAAAAGTTATGAGCACCGGAGCGACGGAGACTTGGTCACAAGCCCTACGCCCTCGATTTGCAGGCCCAGCTTCTACGTGAAGTGAAGTTGTCTTGCCCAAGGTGCCGTGGGATTCGGTAATAGAAATCTGGTGGATAAAGTATCTTGGCAACCCTAACCGGGGCAAAAAAAATTAAAAAGGAAGGGTGCAACACGAGTACTTTCCAGGGGGTCAGCCATCCAAGTACTACTCTCGCCCAAGCATGCTTGACTTCGGAGTTCTGATGGGATCCGGTGCATTAGTGCTGGTATGATCACACCCGTCATGTTGTGGGCACAAATCCTTTATGTGTTGACAGTTCACAGTCCCAACCTAGAGAGATGGCCCATTCAAAAGGCCCAATGGGCTTAACGACAACCCATCCACTTCAACAATGCAGCATGGTCGCAAGACGTGGTATCGACGCATTCTAGGGCCTTCTAATGTCCCGCGAGTTAGGTTGTCATCCTTTTAACAGCTCAAGACGTACGATCCGAGACGAAAAAATAGAGCAAAAGAAGAAAAGTGGCCCGAAATTGATGAAAATGTTCGATTTTGGATCCAAAAACGGGCGCGGCCAAGCATGCTTGCTGCCCCGTCATAGAGCTCTCGGAGAGCATCCCAACAGTATGTTGTGCGCCGCGTAACTCCTTACGGATCAAAAGTTATGGGCACCGGAGCGACGGAGACCTGGTCACAAGCCCTATGCCCTCAGATTACGGGCCCAGCCTCTACGTGAAGCGAAGTTGTCTTACCCAAGGTGCCGTGGGATTCGGTAATAGAAATGTGGTGGATAAAGTATCTTGGCAACCCTAACCGGAGCAAAAAAAATTGAAAAGTGGGGTGCAACACGAGGACTTCCCACGAGGTCACCCATCCTAGTACTACTCTCGCCCAAGCACGCTTAACTTCGGAGTTCTGATGGGATCCGGTGCATTAGTGCTTATATGATCCTACCCGTCATGTTGAGGGCACAAATCCTTTATGTGTTGATGGTTCACAGTCCCAGCCCAAAGAGATGGCCCATTCAAAAGGCCCAATGGGCTTAACGACAACCCATCCGCTTCAACAAAGCAACATCCTCGTAAGACGTGATATTGACGCGTTGTAGGGAACTGTAATATCCCGCGAGTTAGGTTGTCATCCTTCTAACAGCTCACGAAGTACGATCCTGGACGAAAAAACAGAGTAAAAGAAGATAAGTGCCCAAAACTGATGAAAATGTTCAATTTTGGGCTTCGAAAATAGGCAGAGCCGAGCAGGGTTGCTGCCCACGTCGTAGAGCTCTCGAAGAGCTTTCCAAAGGTATGCTGTTCATCGCGTAAATCCTTACGGAGTAAAAGTTATGGGCATTGGAGCGACGGAGGCCTGGTTACAATCCCCACGCCCTCGGTTTGCGGGCCCAGCCTTTACGTGAAGCGAAGTTGTCTTGCCCTAGGTGCCGTGGGATTCGGTAATATAAATGTGATGGATAAATCATCTTGGCAAAGCTAACTGCGGCAAATAAAATTGAAAAGGGGGGGGGGGGTGCAACATGAGGACTTCCCAGGGGGTCACCCATCCTAGTACTATTTTTGCCCAAGCGCGCTTATCTTCGGAGTTCTGATGGGATTCAGTGCATTAGTGCTGGTATGATCGCACCCGTCATGTTGAGGGCGCAAATCCATTATGTGTTGGCGGTTCACAGTCGCAGCCCAGAGAAATGGCCCACTCAAAAGGCCCAATGGGCTTAACGACAACCCATCCACTTCAATAACGTAGAATCATCGTAAGACGTGATATCGACCCGTTCTAGGGCCCTGTAATATCCCGAGAGTTAGGTTGTCGTCCTTTTAACAGCTCACGACGAACGATCCTGGATGGAAAAATAGAGCAAAAAAAGAAAAGTGATCCGAAACTGAGGAAAACGTTCGATTTTAGGCATAGCTGAGCAGGCTTGCTGCCCCCGTCGTAGAGCTTTTGGATAGTTTTCCAACGCAACTCCTTACGGATTATAAGTTATTGGCACCGGAGCGACGGAGACCTGGTGACAAGCCCTACGCCCACGGTTTGTGGGCCCAGCCTTTACATGAAGTGAAGTTGTCTTGCCCAAGGTGCCGTGGGATTCGGTAATAGAAATGTGGAGCATAAAGTATTTTGGCAACCCTAACCGGGGCAAAAAAAATTAAAAAGTGGGGGTGCAACACGAGGACTTCCCAGGGGGTCAACCATCCTAGTACCACTCTCACTCAAGCACACTTAACTTCGGAGTTCTGATGGGATCCGGTGCATTAGTGCTGGTATGATCGCACCCGTCATGTTGTGGGCACAAATCCTTTATGTGTTGTCGGTTCACAGTCCCAGCCCAGAGAGATGGCTCATTCAAAAGGCCCAATGGGCTTAACGACAACCCATCCGCTTCAACAACGCAGCATCCTCGCAAGACGTGATATCGACGCATTGTAGGGCCCTGTAATATCCTGCGAGTTAGGTTGTCGTCTGTTTAAAAGCTCACGACGTACGATCCGGGAAGAAAAAACATAGCAAAATCAGAAAAATGGCCTGAAACTAATGAAAACGTTCAATTTTGGGCTCTAGTAATAGGCGCAACTAAGCAGGCTTGCTGCCTCCGTCATAGAGCTCTCAGAGAGCTTTCCAACGGTATGTTGTGCGCCGTGTAACTCCTTACGGATTTAAAGTAATGGGCTCCGGAGCGACGGAGACCTGGTCACAAGCCCCATGCCCTTGGTTTGCGGGCCCAGCCTCTATGTGAAGCAAAGTTGTCTTGTCCAAGGTGCCGTGGGATTCGGGAAGAGAAATGTGTCGAATAAAGTATCTTGGCAACCCTAGCCGGGGGAAAAAAAATTGAAAAGGGGGGTGCAACACGAGGACTTCCCAGGGGGTCACCCACCTAGTACTACTGTCGCCCAAGCACGCTTAACTTCGGAGTTCTGATGGGCTCCGGTGTGTTAGTGCTGGTATGATCGCGCCCGTCATGTTGTGGGCACAAATCCTTTGGGTGTTGACGGTTCACAGTCCTAGCCCAGAGAGATGGCCCATTCAGAAGGCCCAATGGGCTTAACGACAACCCATCCGCTTCAACAATGTAGCATCCTCGCCAGACGTGATATCGACGCATTGTAGGGCTCTCCAATGTCCTGCAAGTTAGGTTGTCGTCCTTTTAACAGCTCACGACGTACGACCCGGGATGAAATAACAGAGCAAAAGAAGAAAAGTGGCACGAAACTGATGAAAATGTTTGATTTTGGGCTCCAAAAATAGGCGCAACCGAGCAGGCTTGCTGCCCCGTAGTAGAGCTCTCGAAGAGCTTTCCAACGGTATGCTGTACGCCGCATAACGCCTTACGGATCAAAAGTTATGGGCACCGGAGCGATGGAGACTTGGTCATAAGCCCTACGCCATCGGTTTGTGGGCCCAGCCTCTACGTGAAGTGAAGTTGTCTTGTCCAAGGTGCTGTGGGATTCGGTAATAGAAATGTGGTGGATAAAGTATATTGGCAACCCTAACCGGGGCAAAAAAAAATTGAAAAGGGGGGGGTGCAACACGAGGACTTCCCAGGGGGTCACCCATCCTAGTACTACTCTCGCCTAAGGATGCTTAACTTCGGAGTTCTTATGGGATCCGGTGCATTAGTGCTGGTATGATCGCACCCGTCATGTTGTTGTGACAAATCCTTTATGTGTTGACGGTTCGCAGTCCCAGCCTAAAGAGATGGCCCACTCAAAAGGCCCAATGGGCTTAACGACAACCCATCCGCTTTAACAACGCAGCATCCTTATAAGATGTTATATCGACACATTGTAGGGCCATGTAATATCCCGCAAGTTAGGTTGTCGTCCTTTTAATAGCTCACGACATACGATCCGGGACAGAAAAATAGAGCAAAAGAAGGAAAGTGGCCCAAAACTGATAAAAGCGTTCGATTTTGGGGTTCGAAAACAGGCGCAGCCGAGCAAGCTTGCTGCCCCCGTCGTAGAGCTCTCAGAGAGCTTTCCAACGGTATGTTGTGTGTCGAGTAACTACTTATGGATTAAAAGTTATGGGCACCGGAGCGACAGAGACCTGGGCACAAGCCCTACGCCCTCGGTTTTCGGGCCCAGCCTCTACGTGAAGCGAAGTTGTTTTGCCAAAGCTGCCGTGGGATTCAGTAATAAAAATATGGTGGAAAAAGCATCTTGGCATCCCTAACCGGGTGAAAAAAAATAGAAAAGGGGGGGAGGGTACAACACAGGGACTTCTCAGGGGGTCACCCATCATAGTACTACTCTCGCCCATGCACACTTAACTTCGGAGTTCTTATTGGAGCTGCTGCATTAGTGCTGGTATGCTTGCACCCATCATGTTGTGGGCACCAATCCTTTGTATGTTGACGGTTCACAGTCCCAGCCCAGAGAGATGGCCTATTCAAAAGGCCCAATGGGCTTAACGACAACCCATCCGCTTCAACAACGCAGGATTCTCGTAAAATGTGATTTTGACGCCTTGTAGGGCCTTGTAATATCCCGCGAGTTAGGTTGTCTTCCTTATAACAGTTCACGACGTACGATCCTGGACGAAAATACAGAGCAAAAGAAGAAAAACGACACG
Organism: Ehretia macrophylla; assembly: GCA_037974665.1. NCBI lineage: Eukaryota > Viridiplantae > Streptophyta > Magnoliopsida > Boraginales > Ehretiaceae > Ehretia > Ehretia macrophylla. Next base: position 73,050,105 of record CM075769.1, read on the forward strand.
ATACTGATGAAAACGTTTGATTTTGGGCTCCAAAAACAGGCGCAGCCGAGCAGGCTTGCTACCCCCGTCCGAGAGCTCTCGGAGAGCTTTCCACTTATATGTTGTACGTCGCGCAACTCCTTACGAATTAAAATTTTTGGGCACCGGAGCGACGGAGACTTGGTCATAAGCCCTACGCCCTCGGTTTGCTGGCCCAGCCTCTACGTGAAGCGAAGTTGTCTTGCCCAAGGTGCCGTGGGATTCGGTAACAGAAATGTGGTGGATAAAGTATCTTGGCAACCCAAAACGGGGCAAAAAAAATTGAAAATAGGGGTACAACTTGAGGTTTTCCCAGAGGGTCACCCATCCTAGTACTACTCTTGCCCAAGCATGCTTAACTTCGGAGCTCTGATGGGATCCGATGCATTAGTGCTGGCATAATCGCACCTGTCATGTTGTGGGCACAAATCCTTTATGTGTTGACGGTTCACAGTCCCAGCCCAGAGAGACGGCCCATTCAGAAGGCCCAATGGGCTTGACGACAACCCATCCACTTCAACAATGTAGCATCCTCACAAGACGTGATATCGACGCATTGTAGGGCACTCTAATGTCCCGCGAGTTAGGTTGTCTTCCTTTCAACAGCTCACGACCTACGATCCGGGATGGAAAAACAGAGCAAATGACGAAAAGTAGCACAAAACTGATGAAAACGTTCGAATTTGGGCTCCAAAAATTGGCGTAGCCGAGCAAGCTTACTGCCCCCGTCCTAGTGCTCTCGGAGATCTTTCCAACTGTATGCTGTGCGTTGTGCAACTCCTTAGGGATTAAAATTTTTGGACACCGGTGCGACGAAGACCTGGTCACAAGCCCTACGCCCTCGGTTTGCAGGCCCAACCTCTAAGTGAAGCGAAGTTGACTTGCCCAAGGTGCCGTGGGATTCGGTAATAGAAATGTGGTGGATAAAGTATCTTGGCAACCCTAATCGGGGCAAAAAAAATTGTAAATGGGGGTACAACTCGAGGTTTTCCCAGAGGGTCACCCATCCTAATACTACTCTTGCCCAAGCACGCTTAACTTCGGAGTTCTGATGGGATCCGGTGCATTAGTGCTGGTATAATCGCACCCGTCATATTGAGCGCACGAATCCTTTATGTGTTGACTGTTCACAGACCCACCCCAAAGAGATGGCCCATTCAGAAGGGCCAATGGGCTTAACAACAACCCATCCACTTCAACAATGCAGCATCCTCACAAGATGTGATATCGACGTATTGTAGGGCCCTCTAATGTCCCGCAAGCTAGGTTGTAGTCCTTTTAACAGCTCACGACCTACGATCCGGGACGAAAAAACAGAGCAAAAGTAGAAAATTAGCACAAAACTGATGAAAACGTTTGATTTTGGGTATCAAAAATTGGCGTAGCCGAGCAGGCTTGCTGTCCCCATCGTAGAGCTCCTGGAGAACTTTCCAACTGTATGATGTGCGTCGCACAACTCCTTACCGATTAAAATTTTGGGGCACCGGTGCGACGAAGACCTGGTCACAAGCCCTACGCCCTCGGTTTGCGGGCCCAGCCTCTAAGTGAAGCGAAGTTGACTTGCCCAAGGTGCCGTGGGATTCGGTAATAGAAATGTGGTGGATAAAGTATCTTGGCAACTCGAAACTGGGCAAAAAAAATTGAAAAGCCGGGTGCAACTCGAGGTTTTCCCAGAGGGTCACCCATCCTAGTACTACTCTCGCCCAAGCACACTTAACTTCGGAGTTCTTATAGGATCCGGTGCATTAGTGCTGGTATGATCACACCCGTCATGTTGTGGGCACAAATCCTCTATGTGTTGGCGGTTCAGAGTCCCAGCCTAGAGAGATGGCCCATTCAAAAGGCCCAATGGGCTTAACGACAACCCATCTGCTTCAACAAAGGAGCATCCTCGTAAGACATGATATTGACAAATGGTAGAGCCCTGTAATACCCCGCGAGTTAGGTTGTCGTCTTTTTAATAGCTCACGACGTACGATCCGTGATGAAAAAATTGATCAAAAGAAGAAAAGTAGCCCGAAACTGATGAAAACGTTCGATTTTGGGGTTCGAAAACAGGTATAGTCGAGTAGGCTTGCTGCCACCGTCGTAGGGCTCTCGGAGAGCTTTCCAACGGCATGCTGTGCGTCGCGTAACTCCTTATAGATTAAAAGTTATGGGGACCAGAGCAACTGAGATCTGGTCACAAGCCCCATGCCCTCGGTTTGCGGCCCAGCCTCTACGTGAAGTGAAGTTCTCTTACCCAAGCTGCCGTGGGATTTGGCAATAGAAATGTGGTGGATAAAGTATCTTGGCAACCCTAACCGGGGCAAAAAAAATTGAAAAGAGGGGGTACAACACGAGGACTTTGTAGGGGGTAACCCATCCTAGTACTACTCTCGTCCAAGCACGCTTAACTTCGGAGTTTTTATGGGATCCAATGCATTAGTATTGGTATGATCTCACCGTCATCTTGTCGGCATAAATCTTTTATGTGTTGACGGTCCACAGTCCCAGCCCAGAGGGATGGCCCATTCAAAAGGCTCAATGGGCTTAACGGCAACCCATCCGCTTCAACAACACAGCTTTTTTGCAAGATGTGATATCGACGCGTTGTAGGGCCTAGTAATATCCCGTGAGTTAGGTTGCCGTCCTTTTAACAGCTCACGACGTACGATCCGGGATGAAAAAACAAAGCAAAAGTAGAAAAATGGCCTAAAACTGATGAAAACATTCGATTTTGGGCTCTGAAATCAGGCGCAGCCGAGCAGGCTTGTTGCCCCCATCCTAGAGCTCTCGGAGAGCTTTCCAATTGTATGTTGTGCGTCGCGCAACTCCTTACGGATTAAAATTTATGGGCACCGGTGCGACGGAGACCTGGTCATAAGCCCCACGCCCTCGGTTTGCGGGCCCAGGCTCTAAGTGAAGCGAAATTGTCTTGCCCAAGGTGCCATAGGATTCGGTAATAGAAATGTGGTGGATAAAGTATCTTGCCAACCCTAAACGGGGCAAAAAAAATTGAAAAGAAGGGTGCAACTCGTGGTTTTCACAGAGGGTCACCCATCCTAGTACTACTCTTGCCCAAGCACGCTTAACTTCGGTGTTCTGAGGGGATCCGGTGCATTAGTGCTGGTATGATCGCACCCGTCATGTTGTGGGCACAAATCCTTTATGTGTTGACGGTTCACAGTCTGAGCCTAGAGAGATGGCCCATTCAGAAGGCCCAATGGGCTTGACGACAACCCATCCGCTTCAACAATGTAGCATCCTCACAAGACTTGATATTGACGCATTGTAGGGCTCTCTAATGTCCTGCGAGTTAGGTTGTCGTCCTTTTAATAGCTCACGAGCTACGATCCGAAACGGAAAAATAGAGCAAAAGAAGAAAAGTGGCACAAAACTGATAAAAATGTTTGAATTTAGGCTCCAAAAATTGGCACAACCAAGCAGGCATGCTACCCCATTGTAGAGCTCTCGGAGAGCTTTCAAACGGTATGCTGTGCACTGTGTAACGCCTCACAGATCAAAAGTTATGGGCACCGCAGTGATGAAGACCTGGTCACAAGCCCTCCGCCATCAGTTTGCGGGCTTATCCTCTACGTGAAGCGAAGTTGTCTTGTCCAAGGCGCCGTGGGATTCGATAATAGAAATGTGGTGGATAAAGTATCTTGGCAACCCTAACCAGGGCAAAAAAAATTGAAAAGGGGGGGTGTAACACGAGGACTTTCTAGAGGGTCACCCATCCTAGTACTACTCTCACCGAAGCACGCTTAACTTCGGAGTTCTTATGGGATTCGGTGCATTAGTGCTGGTATGATCGCACCATTCATGTTGTGGGCACAAATCATTTATGTGTTGACGGTTCACAGTCCTAGCCCAGAGAGATGGCTCATTCAAAAGGCCCAATGGGCTTAACGACAACCCATCCGCTTCAACAACGGAGCATCCTCGTAAGACGTGATATCGACACATTGTAAGGCCCTATAATATCCCGCGAGTTAGGTTCTCGACCTTTTAACAGCTCACGACGTAAGATCCGTGATGAAAAAACATATCAAAAGAAGAAAAGTGGCCCGAAACTGATGAAAACGTTCAATTTTGGGGTTCGAAAACAGGCGCAGCCAAGCAGGCTTGCTGCCACCGTCATAGAGCTCTCGGAGAGGTTTCCAACAGTATGTTGTGCGTCGTGTAACTCGTTACAGATTAAAAGTTATGGGCACCGGAGCAACGGAGATCTTGTCACAAGCCCCATGGCCTCGGTTTGCGTCCCAGCCTCTACGTGAAGCGAAGTTGTTTTGCCCAAGACGCCATGGGATTCGGCAATAGAAATGTGCTGGATAAAGTATCTTGGCAACCCTAACCAGGGCAAAAAAAAATTGAAAATAGGGGGTAGAACACGAGGACTTCGTAGGGGGTAACCTATCCTAGTACTACTCTCGTCCAACCACGCTTAACTTCGGAGTTCTTATGGGATCCAGTGCATTAGTACTGGTATGATCTCACCCATCATCTTGTGGGCATAAATCCTTTATGTGTTGACGGTCCACAGTCCCAGCCCAGAGGGATGGCCCATTCAAAAGGCCCAATGGGCTTAACGATGACCCATCCACTTCAACAACGCCGCATTCTCGCAAGATGTGATATCCACGCCTTGTAGGGCCCTGTAATATCCCATGAGGTAGGTTGTCATCCTTTAAACAGCTCACGACGTACGATCCGGGATGAAAAAACAAAGCAAAAGTAGAAAAATGACCCAAAACTGATGAAAACATTCGATTTTGGGCTCCAAAAATAGGTGCAGCCGAGCAAGCTTGCTTCCCTCATCCTAGAGCTCTCGGAGAGCTTTCCAATTGTATGTTGTGCGTCGAGCAACTCCTTACAGATTAAGATTTATGGGCACCAGCGAGACAGAGACCTGGTCACAAGCCCTACGCCCTCGGTTTGCGGGCCCAGCCTCTAAGTGAAGCGAAGTTGTCTTGCCCAAGGTGCCGTGGGATTCGGTAATAGAAATGTGGTGGATAAAGTATCTTGGCAATCCAAAACGAGGCAAAAAAAATTGAAAATGGGGGTGCAACTCGAGGTTTTCCCAGAGGGTCGCCCATCCTAGTACTACTCTTGCCCAAGCACGCTTAACTTCGGAGTTCTGATGGGATCCGGTGCATTAGTGCTAGTGTGATTGCACCCGTCATGTTGTGGGCACAAATCCTTTATGTGTTGACGGTTGACAGTCCCAGCTCTGAGAGATGGCCCATTCAGAAGGCCCAATGGGCTTGACGACAACCCATCCGCTTCAACAATGTAGCATCCTCACAAGGCGTGATATCGACGCATTGTAGGGCTCTCTAATGTCTCGCTAGTTAGGTTGTCGTTCTTTTAACAGCTCATGACCTACGATACGGGACGGAAAAATAGAGCGAAAGAAGAAAAGTGGCACAAAACTGATGAATTTTTTTGAATTTGGGCTCCAAAAATTGGCACAGCCGAGCAGGCATGCTACCCCGTTGTGGAGCTCTCAGAGCGGTTTCAAACGGTATGTTGTGTGCTGCGTTACGCGTTACAGATGAAAAGTTATGGGCACCGGAGTGACGGAGACCTGGTCACAAGCCGTACGCCATCGGTTTACGGGCCTAGCCTCTACGTGAAGCGACGTTGTCTTGTCCAAGGTGCCGTGGGATTCGGTAATAGAAATGTGGTGGATAAAGTATCTTTTGCAACCCTAACCAGGGCAAAAAAAATTGAAAAGGGGGGGAGTGCAACACGAGGACTTCCCAGAGGGTCACCCATCCTAGTACTACTCTCGCCCAAGCACGCTTAACTTCGAAGTTCTTATAGGATCCGGTGGATTAGTGCTGGTATGATCGCACCATTCATGTTGTGGGCACAAATCATTTATGTGTTGACGGTCCACAGTCCCAGCCTAGAGAGATGGCCCATTCAAAAGGCCCAATGGGCTTAACGACAACGCATCCGCTTCAACAAAGGAGCATCCTCGTAAGTTGTGATATCGACACATTGTAGGGCCCTGTAATACCCCGTGAGTTAGGTTGTCGTCCATTTAATAGCTCACGACGTACGATCTTTGATGAAAAAATCGATCAAAAGAAGAAAAGTGGCCCGAAACTGATGAAAACGTTCAATTTTGGGGTTCAAAAACAGGCGCCGCCAAGCAGGCTTGCTGCCACCGTCGTAGAGCTCTCGGAGAGCTTTCCAACGGTATGTTGTGCGTTGCGTAACTCGTTACAGATTAAAAGTTATGGGCACCGGAGCAACGGAGATCTTGTCACAAGCCCCATGGCCTCGGTTTGCGGCCCAGCCTCTACGTGAAGCGAAGTTGTTTTGCCCAAGCTGCCGTGGGATTGGCAACAGAAATGTGTTGGATAAAGTATCTTGGCAACCCTAACCGGGGCAAAAAAAATTGAAAATAGGGGGTAGAACACGAGGACTTCGTAAGGGTAGCCTATCCTAATACTACTCTCGTCCAAGCACGCTAAACTTCAGAGTTCTTATGGGATCCAGTGCATTAGTACTGGTATGATCTCACTCGTCATCTTGTGGGCATAAATCCTTTATGTGTTGACGGTCCATAGTCCCAGCCCAGAGGGATGGCCCATTCAAAAGGCTCAATGGGCTTAACGATGACCCATCCACTTCAACAACGCAGCATTCTCGCAAGATGTGATATCCACGCCTTGTAGGGCCTTGTAATATCCCGTGAGTTAGGTTTTCATCCTTTTAACAGCTCACGACGTACGATCCGGGATGAAAAAACAAAGCAAAAGTAGAAAAATAGCCCAAAACTGATGAAAACATTCGACTTTGGCCTCCAAAAATAGGTGCAGCCGAGCAGGCTTGCTGCCCTCATCCTAGAGCTCTCGGAGAGCTTTCCAATTGTATGCTGTGCGTCGCGCAACTCCTTACGGATTAAAATTTATGGGCACCGGCGCGACGGAGACTTGGTCACAAGCCCCACGCCCTCGGTTTGCTGGCCCAGCCTTTAAGTGAAGCGAAGTTGTCTTGCCCAAGGTGCCATAGGATTCGGTAATAGAAATGTGGTGGATAAAGTATCTTGCCAACCCTAAACGGGGCAAAAAAAATTTAAAAGAAGGGTGCAACTCGTGGTTTTCCCAGAGGGTCACCCATCCTAGTACTACTCTTGCCCAAGCACGCTTAACTTCGGTGTTCTGAGGGGATCCGGTGCATTAGTGCTGGTATGATCGCACCCATCATGTTGTGGGCACAAATCCTTTATGTGTTGACGGTTCACAGTCCCAACCTAGAGAGATGGCCCATTCAGAAGGCCCAATGGGCTTGACGATAACCCATCCGCTTCAAAAATGTAGCATCCTTACAAGACGTGATATCGACGCATTGTAGGGCTCTCTAATGTCCTGCGAGTTAGGTTTTCGTCCTTTTAACAGCTCACGACCTACGATCCGGGATGAAAAAACAGAGCAAAAGAAGAAAAGTGGCGCAAAACTGATGAAAATGTTCAAATTTGGGCTCCAAAAAAAGGCGCAACCGAGTAGGCATGGTACCCCGTTGTAGAGCTCTCAGAGAGCTTTCAAACGGTATGCTGTGCACTGTGTAACGCCTTACAGATCAAAAGTTATGGGCACCGGAGTGACGAAGACCTGGTCACAAGCCCTACGCCCTCGGTTTGCGGGCCCAGCCTCTACGTGAAGCGAAGTTGTCTTGCCCAAGGTGCCGTGGGATTCGGTAAAAGAAATGTGGTGGATAAAGTATCTTGGCAACCCTAACTAGGGCAAAAAAAATTAAAAAGGAGGGGTGTAACACGAGGACTTCCCAATGGGTCACCCATCCTGGTACTACTCTCACCCAAGCACGCTTAACTTCAGAGTTCTAATGGGATCCATTGCATTAGTGCTGGTATGATCACACCCATCATGTTGTGGGCACAAATCCTTTATGTGTTGACGGTTCACAGTCCCAGCCTAGAGAGATGGCCTATTCAAAAGGCCCAATAGGCTTAACGACAACCCATCCGCTTCAACAACGGAGCATCCTCGTAAGACGTGATATCAACACATTGTAGGGCCCTGTAATACCTAGCGAGTTAGGTTGTCGTCCTTTTAACAACTCACGACGTATGATCCGTGATGAAAAAACAAATCAAAAGAAGAAAAGTTTTCCAAAACTGATGAAAACGTTCGATTTTGGGGTTCGAAAATAGGCGCAGACGAGCAGGCTTGCTGCCACCGTTGTAGAGTTCTCGGAGAGTTTTCGTACGGTATGTTGTGAGTCGCGTAACTCCTTACGGATTAAACGTTATGGGCACCGGAGCAACGGAGATCTGGTCACAAGCCCCATGCCCTTGGTTTGCCGGCCCAGCCTCTACGTGAAGCGAAGTTGTCTTGCCCAAGCTGCCGTGGGATTCGACAATAGAAATGTGGTAGATAAAGTATCTTGGAAACCCTAACCGAGGCCAAAAAAAATTGAAAAGGGGGGTTACAATACGATGACTTCCCTGGAGGTAACCTATCTTAGTACTACTCTTGTCCAAGCACGCTTAACTTCGGAGTTCTTATGGGATCCAGTGCATTAGTGCTGGTATGATCTCACCCGTCATGTTGTGGGCACAAATCCTTTATGTGTTGATGGTTCACAGTCCCAGCCCAGAGAGATGGCCCATTCAAAAGGCCCAATGGGCTTAACGGCAACCCATCCGCTTCAACAACGCAACATTCTCATAAGATGTAATATCGACGCCTTGTAAGGCCCTGTAATATCCCATGAGTTAGGTTGTCGTCCTCTTAACAGCTCATGACGTACGATCCGGGACGAAAAAATAAATCAAAAAAAGAAAAGTTTTTCAAAACTGATGAAAACGTTCTATTTTCGGCTCCGAAAACAGGCGCAGCAGAGCAGGCTTGCTACTCCCTTCCTAGAGCTCTCGGAGAGCTTTCCAACTGTATGTTGTGCATCACGCAACTACTTACGGATTAAAATTTATGGGCACCGGTGCGACGGAGACCTGGTCACAAGCCCTACGCCCTCGGTTTACGGGCCCAGCCTCTAAGTGAAGCGAAGTTGTCTTGCCCAAGCTGCTGTGGGATTCAGTAATAGAAATGTGGTGGATAAAGTATCTTGGCAACCCTAAATGGGGCAAAAAATATTGAAAAGAGGGGTGCAACTCGAGGTTTTCCCATAGGGTCACCCATCCTAGTACTACTCTTGCCCAAGCACGCTTAACTTCGGAGTTCTGATGGGATCCGATCCATTAGTGCTGGTACGATCGCATCCGTCATGTTGTGGGCACAAATCCTTTATGTGTTGAAGGTTCACAATCCCAGCCCAGAGAGATGGCCCATTCAGAAGGCCTAATGGGCTTGACGACAGCCCATCCGCTTCAACACTGTAGCATCCTTGCAAGACATGATATCGACGCATTATACAGCTCTCTAATGTCCCGCGAGTTAGGTTGTCGTCCTTTCAACAGCTCAGGACCTACGATCCGGGACGAAAAAATAGAGCAAAAGAAGAAAAATGGCACAAATCTGATGAAAATGTTCAAATTTGGGCTCCAAAAATTGGTGCAGCCGAGGATGCATGCTACCCCGTTGTAGAGATCTCGGAGAGCTTTCAAACGGTATGCTGTGTGCTGCGTAACGCCTTACGGATCAAAAGTTATGGGCACCAGAGTGACGGAGACCTGGTCACAAGCCCTATGCCATCGGTTTACGGGCCCAACCTCTACGTGAAGCGAAGTTGTCTTGTCCAAGGTGCCATGGGATTCGGTAATAGAAATGTGGTAGATAAAGTATCTTGGCAACCCCAACCAGTGCAAAAAAAATTGAAAATGGGGGGTGCAACACGAGGACTTCCCAGAGGGTCACCCATCCTAGTACTACCCTCGCCCAAGCATGATTAACTTCGGAGTTCTTATGGGATCCGGTGCATTAGTGCTGGTATGATCGCACCCGTCATGTTGTGGGCACAACTCCTTTATGTGTTGACGGTTCACAGTCCCAGCCTAGAGAGATGGCCTATTCAAAAGGCCCAATGGGCTTAAGGACAACCCATCTGCTTCAACAATGGAGCATCCTCGTAAGACATGATATTGACACATTGTAGGGCTCTGTAATACCCCCCGAGTTAGGTTGTCGTCCTTTTAACAGCTCACGACGTACGGTCCGTGATGAAAAAATAGATCAAAGGAAGAAAAGTGGCCCGAAACTGATGAAAACGTTTGATTTTAGGGTTCGAAACAGGCGCAATAGAGCAGACTTGCTGTCACCGTCGTAGAGCTCTCAGAGAGCTTTCTAACAGTATGCTGTGCGCCACATAACTCCTTAAGAATTAAAAGTTATGGGCACCGGAGCAACGGAGATCTGGTCACAAGCCCCCTGCCCTCGGTTTGCCAGCCCAGCCTCTACATGAAGCGAAGTTGTCTTGCCCAAGCTGCCGTAGGATTCGGCAATAGATATGTGGTGGATAATGTATCTTGGCAACCCTAACCAGGGCAAAAAAAATTGAAAAGGGGGGGTACAACACGAGGACTTTGTCACGCCCCAACCCGGCCTATAAGGTTAGACTAGGGTGTGAACTAACAATCAAGTGACATCATGTACTTAGCTGTTTAAGAAGATTAACGCCTAGTGATTTAGTCTAAACTCCAAAGTTTTCCCGGAAAACCGGCAGCATGACGGCTGTAATTGGCCCTTTGGTTTGACCTAATTCTCTAAATGCCTCAAGATTTACCATCTCAAACTCATTTCCAACTAAGATTACTAGTTACCATCAAATGAATTGTCTATTGGTTATGCGACGTCCTGTTTGATTTATAGCCTAGCATGATACTATGTCTCGTTTGTTTGTTTGTCCTCGTTACAATTATACCTGTTGATCTTAGCTCAATAGCAAGTACCTGTTAAGATTGGATAAGTTCATTTACTTAGAGCTTAACTAAAGCATCGTAACCTAAGGTAGATACTACCAGTGATAAAAGCAAAACGATCATAGTAGTGTTATGTCTAGCATCAGTCTACTTAATATGAGTACAAACCAAAATTAGACCCCAAATTACAATGGGGGTCTTTTACATTAGCTACAACAAGCAACAAGATAAATGGTCTTCAAGCAGCACAAAGTACACAAGTAGTCACGTTCAATCAAAACAACAATGACAGGCAATCACTCCAGGGGTTCATCATTAGGTACATTGTGCTCGGGTTCCTGTACCTGTTCTTCTTCACCTGAGATGATAAAAGAGCGTGAGTCCTTATGAACTCAGCGAGGGGGAACGAGAAATAAGTTTTGAAACTCATTTTCCGGTAAAACTTATGAAAATCCATTTCTCAAACATGAATACAACAGAAAGACAAGTACAGAAATACAAGTACAGAACAGGAATAGCGGTGTTTCCTCCCCCAGGTTCTCTAGGAACCAAGCGGGAGTACTTATACACATAATAAAAAGGATACGGTGAGCTTTTGCTCTTAGATTAGTTCCAGGATCAGTTGTTGCGGCCGACTTCAAATCATCCCCCAAACACGCCAAGTGGGTGTACTCCGGATGTACCCCAAAATCCTAGTACCCAACTCTCTGAGGAAGTCTAGCCCCCAAGCGAGAGAGGGAATGGGACCATGGTAGTCACAGGTGCACTGGCAAGCCCGATGCTGCCCGGTGTGCGTGATCGCTACCATGCCAACAGGAAAGGTTGCAACCTTGTATGCAATGCACATTCATGACAGGTAATATATCACAGAAGGAGGACAACAAAGTAGGTTGCCTCCGGACAGTCATAAGATTGCACATTGACAGATAAACAAGCGGGCACGATAAGACAGGAAATTTCACTTGAAAGGCATATAGAGTTATATGGAAATTAAACGGGCAGCCATGTAACACATGTAAAACAGACCATATAACTCATTAAGAAGTCCACGCGATCAAGATAAGATTATTCAACATGCAATGATATCAACATGGGTTCGGATGCAAGAAAAGCTTATTTGTCAACATGCAATGGTCAAGATCACTTTTGAAGTTATAAAACATTTACGGGCAGCCCACTAAGCATATGATTCCAACACAATATCCAAATGATCAACACTTATTCAGACTACCTAGTCATTAGGGTTTCCATTTCATGCTTAATCAAGTGATTAAAACCCTAAGTCCACTCGAGATCATTCTCAAGTCTTGCATCATTTAATTCAACATCCTCAAGTGCTCATAACAGTCCACATAACATCCCAACACAACATTTCCACACAATTAGTGTCACAAGAGAGGTTACAACAATTTCCCAAGCATGTGGCTAAATAAAACCTTTACTGCAGTAGGATGTTTTCTCACAATAAATAGGATAATCAAACAATCTCCAAATTCAGTAAATAAGATTTCAAATTAAAGCTTAAGAAGTTAACTAAAATCAGAAACAAACCTTGCATTAATTGGAGTTCAGAATCATTAGTTATAGCCGAAATAGTGAGGTAGCACAAGACTGTCCAGATTTGGACACTTTTCAGAAATTGACGTTTTTGAGGTCCTTAGGGTCAGTTTTAGCTTTGGTCCATTTCTGACAAAATTGTCCAGAACTGAAAAATATAGCACAAAACCAAATTTCATGAATTTTGGACAACATTTACTAAGTCAAATATGGTTCGTTCCAGAAGATCAGTGCATCTGCCAAAACCTGCTTCATTTCTCCAGATTTCCAGATTTGGTCACATTTTAAAGATTTGCCATTTGGAGGACCTTAGAGCCAAAATTTGCTTCGGCATATTTCTAGGAAAAATGTTCAAAACTGTCCAAACGAGTCACCTACCAGTTTTCAAGCATTTTCAACATCAGTTGCTTAGATTAAATTACCTCGAACAGACTGGTCAGAGAGCTGTCAACCATTTCGACTTCACCTAGCATCATTTTCAAGCCAAGATCTTGCCATGCATGGTTGATTGAGCTTATGAACGACCATATAGCTCAAGTACAGAAGCAAATACACACATTTATGAGCATGCATGTGAGTTTTTAAAGATTTTTCAAAAGTCTTAACCCTCCCCTTCCCAATCAACCACACAAATGCTCAAAACCTTTGTTGAAGCACAACCTTCTCCTTCTCCTTGCTTAGGCGACAACCCAACTAGCCTTTCTATATTTTTCCTAGCTTTGTGATCAAACTCTTAGCACATGCATGAGGTTAAAAAATGAAGAAAACAAATGGATGTTGAGAAACTCACCTAGGCTGATTATGAAGCTTCAATGCACATGCATGAGTGATTTCGAACTCTAGCTTGCTTGCTTCGATTTTTTTGATGGTTGCTTGACTTGATTTGCTATGTTGTGAGGGAGAGAAACTATGGAGGGAGTAATGTGCAGCTAGGGCCGAGAGAGAGAGTGAGAAATGAGAGGGAAGTGAAGAAGAATGAAAGAGAATGAAGAAAGATGACAACAATTCAAGCCTTTTGCATGCTCAAGGAGAATGTCGGCCTTGGGCTCCCAAATTCTGCATTTTGTGTCTCCAATATGCTATTTTGAAATTGCTAGGATGGGCAAGGATGAAGTGGCCGAAAATATTGTGCAAGTGGTAGGATTTTTGAGCAATTTTTAATGTCTTTATGCTAAGTGTTTGACAAGATTATGAATAAAATATGCAATTGCTAAAACAATGCTCTTAGTGGTCAGCCAAATCTATTGAATTGGCTGAATTTTTGTCATCTTAAGCATTATTTTAATTGTATCTTGAAGGTGCAAAAAGAATAATGGATAAAGAATAAGGAATGTTTTGTTTTTGGTGACTTTTTGTCTTCTAGTGAATTGAATTAGGATTATTATATTGATAGTGGATTTTGTAGGATTGTTTTAGGATTATTTTATAGTTTAGTGCTCCGTGTAAGATGCTTTCTCGGTTAGAGTGAAGGCACGCTTTCCTAGGTCTAGGGCACACACTACGAGGTAGAACACGAACTACGAGACGAACGCACATTTTTCAAGTAAACGCACGCAACACTATATGAATGCACGTAATTCAATGCAAGGCACACAAGCTAAACACAATTCTCAAACCTAGGTCATGGCACGTAAATCTAGGGTAGGGCAAACGAAGCTAGGTTTCGCACGCAAATCGGGGTCGGGCCTCACATCCTCCCCTCCTTAAAAGAATTTCGTCCCGAAATTCAATATTACCTTGAAATAAAGCTGGATATTGTTGCTCCATCTGGTCTCGCCTTTCCCACGTTGCTTCTTCGACTCCATGATGATCCCATAGCACCTTCACCATAGGTATAGTTCTGTTGCGCAACTCCCGATCCTGCTGGTCTAGGATCCGAATGGGCTTCTCCTCGTAAGACAAGTTTTCCCGAAGCTGCAACAGCTCTGGCTCCAAGATATGCGACGGGTCAGGATGGTACTTCCGCAGCATCGAAACATGAAGGACGTCGTGAATATTGGAGAGGTTTTGGGGTAGTGCTAGGCGGTACGCCAACTTGCCAACCTTTTCAACTATCTCAAATGGTCCTACAAATCTCAGGCTCAGCTTTCCACCCTTGCCATGTTTAATCAGTCCCCTCCGGGGTGATATCCTCAAGAACACCTTGTCGCCAACCTCAAACTCGAGACTCCGTCTCCGTCGGTCTGCATAACTCTTCTGCCTGCTCTGGGCGATAAGCATCCGTTTCCGGATGAGGTGGATGTTATCAATAGTCTTCATCAGTTCAGGTAAAAGGGTCAGGTCAAAAGTCTTCATCTCACCTACTTCATCCCAGTAGATTGGGGATCGACACTTACGTCCATACAGCGCCTCAAAAGGGGCCATCCCGATCGTGGCTTAATAACTATTGTTGTAGGCGAACTCCGCTAGAGATAGATATTTCTCCCAACCTTTCCCGAAGTCCAACACATATGCCCTCAGCATATCCTCCAAAATCTGAATAGTTCTCTCCAATTGACCGTCCGTCTGAGGGTGATAAGCCGTGCTAAAACTCAATTTCGTCCCCAAAGCTTCTTGCAATCTCTTCCAAAATCGGGAAGTAAAACGAGGATCCCTATCCGATACAATACTCACAGGCATCCCGTGCAATCTTACAATCTCCGCCACATACATATCTCCCAAATCCTCAGGACTATCCTCTGTGTTTATTGGTAAAAAGTGCGCCGACTTAGTCAATCTATCCACTATAACCCAAACGGCGTCACGTCCCTTTCGTGATCTAGGTAGGTCTATAACAAAATCCATAGTTATATGTTCCCATTTCCATTGAGGAATCTCCAACAGCTGTAGTAGACCTGCGGGTCATTGATGTTCTGCTTTGACTCTTTGGCAAGTCAAACACCGTGCTAAAAACACCGCAATTTCTCTTTTCATGTTATTCCACCAGTAGTGTTGCTTCAAATCCCGATACATCTTTGTTCCACCGGGGTAAATAGTATATCTAGAATTATGGGCTTCCTCAAGAATCTTCTTTTTCAGCTTCAGCTCGTTTGGAACACAAATCCGGTCCCTAAACCTCCAAACACCATCATCATGAAACTTGAAATTTGCGTTGCTTTCCTTAATCTTTTGAAATTGTTGGTCCTTCTGTTGAGCCTCTCGTAACTCAGACAACAAGGTCGATTGAATTTGGGTAGTGGCAAAAAGTAACCCTTTCTGAGTCAATTGGGGTTTCCACAGAAATGCTTCTTCCAACAACTCCTGCACCTTGACTTCCAGTTTCGCCATGCTTGCTTTTCTGCTTAAGGCATTTGCAACTACGTTCGCCTTACCAGGTACATAATTAATTGAGCAATTATAATCATCCAAAAGCTCCATCCACCGCCTTTGCCTCATATTCAACTCCTTTTGAGAGAACAAGTCTTTCAAGCTCTTATGATCAGTAAATACCTCAAACTTGTTACCCCACAGATAATGCCTCAATTTCTTGAGTGCAAACACAATAGCCGCCAACTCCAAATCATGTGTCGGGTAATTCATCTCGTACGGCTTTGGTTTCCTAGAAGCATATGCAATCACTCTTCCATTTTGCATCAATACACATCCCAATCCTTCTTTCGAAGCATCGCTATAGATTACAAAACCTTGACTCCCTTCAGGCAATGCAAGAACTGGTGCGGTAGTCAATCTTTTCTTCAATTCTTGGAAGCTGTTCTCACACATATCATCCCACACAAACTTGGTTTGCTTTTGAGTGAGCTTTGTAAGCGGTCCTGCAATCTTAGAGAAGTCCTTCACGAACCTCCGATAATAGCCGGCTAGACCAAGAAAACTCCGAACCTTCGTAACATTTTCTGGCTTCTTCCAAGACATCACTGCATCGATCTTTGCTGGATCTACCGCTATTCCCTCTTGGGATATAATATGCCCCAAAAATGCAATCTGCTGCAACCAAAATTCACATTTGCTAAACTTTGCATACAATTGGTGCTCTCGAAGTTTCTGCAGTACCAACCGCAGATGTCGCTCATGCTCCGCCTCCGATTTCAAGTATACCAAAATATCATCAATGAAAATCACCACAAATTGGTCCAAGTAGGGTCGAAACACCCTATGCATCAATCCATAAAAGCTGCTGGGGCATTAGTTAGTCCAAAAGGCATCACCACATATTCATAGTGCCCATATCTCGTCCTAAAAGCCGTTTTAGTCACATCTTCCTTCTTGATCTGCAACTGATAATACCCTTGCCTCAAGTCGAGTTTCGAATAGACTTTGGCTCCTTGCAATTGATCAAATAATTCGTCAATTAGGGAAAGTGGGTATTTATTCTTGACAGTCACTTGGTTCAAACCTCGATAGTCAATACATAGCCTCAACGTTCCGTCTTTCTTCTTCACAAATAGAAATGGCGCACCACACGGTGAAGAACTCGGTTGTACAAACCCCTTCTTCAGCAATCCTTGCAATTGGTCTTTCAATCTTGTAGCTCAGCCGGTGCCATACGAGAAGGAGCTTTAGATATCGGCTGAGTGCCAGGCAGCAACTCTATAACAAACTCGATCTCCCGGTTTGGGGGTAAACCGGGTAATTCTTCAGGGAATACATCTGCATAGTCTTTGATCACAAGCATCTCCTCCAACTTAGCTTTATCTGACGACTTGTTGATAAGGTAAGCCAAGTATTCGCTGCACCCTTTCCTTAAGGACTTCACTGCTTTTGTAGATGAAATGATGGAACTCCCGGTGAAATCTCTTCGGCCCAAAACCTCCAGTATCGGTTGATCAGGTACCCAGAATGTTATAATCTTTGCCCGGCAATCCAGTTGGACATGATGTTTTGCCAGCCAGTCTATCCCTAAAATGACCTCGTAGTCTCGAAAAGGTAATACAATAAGATTGGCTGAGAATTCCCTATCCTTAATTTGGATTTTACATGCTTTACAAGCTGAACTAGTTACAAGTTTAGAACCCATTGGAGTACCAACTTCTACTTCATATGGCAAACATACAACTTTCAATTTCACACGTTCCACACATAAGGGAGTAATAAATGAATGAGTAGCACCTGGATCAATTAACACCTTCACAGGTTGATTCAGTATGAAGAATGTACCTTCAACAACAGCGGTCTCATCTGGAATCTCCTCGCACTTGATAGCATAGACTCGAGCCTGGACCCTAGGAACTGGAGTCTTGCCTCTACCGGCTGGTTTACCCTGATTCTGCCCTGCCTAACGTTTAAGGCAATCCTTGATCTGATGCTGATCACTGCTGCACCTCATACATCGTCCCAACTTCCTCCAACACTGGGCCTCGGTATGCCCCTTCCTGTCACAATAAGAACAGCTGACGGACTGATTAGCGGGTGAACTACCTGTGGATCCGCGGGCGGAAGAGGCTGATGATGCTTTTGTTGGGCCAATATTATTCCCTGGTCTGCTCTGGCTCTGGCCCTGACTGCGACTCTGACTCTGAAATTTCCTCTGCTGACCTGGAGGCTGGTACGGTTTCTTGTTGGGCTACCTCGAACCGGCTCCATCTAGTTTCCTCTTCTCAACTCAAGAGGCAGCAGTAAAGAGGGCAGAGTAAGTAGTGAAGTCATAAGAAGCTAACTGGTCCTGAATCTCTGGCCTCAAACCAATAGTAAATTTCCACATTTTTGCCTCCGGAGTACAAACCATATATTGAGCATAACGGGACAGTCGGTCAAAACGAGCCTCGTACTGGGCCACCGTTATATTACCCTGGGTCAAGTGCATGAACTCCTCGATCCGCCTCTGCCTGGAGACTGAAGGTACATATTTTTCCTTAAATGCCTTAACAAAATTACTCCATAGGAGAGGTGTCTGATCAGTCTCCCACAGTGCCTCTACAGTGTGCCACCAATGCTCGGCATCCCCGTGCAACAGAAATATAGCAAACTCCACTTTTTCTTCATCTGTATAATCAAGTGGCCTGAAAATCTTCTCGATCTCGAACATCCAAGCCTCAGCTTTCTCATCATCAACTTCCCCGTAGAATTTAGACGGGCAAAAGTCAAGGAATTCCTTCATTCTGCTATGTCTCCCATGGTTACCCTCATTCCTGTTATTGATGTTGTTGTTTGCTTCACGAGCATCCTGACGCTCCATCACACGTGATACACGATCCATGGCAGTTGCCATCATATTAAACATAGTTATACCGGGATTAGTCTGATAGGCATCCCCGGTCTCTTGAGGATCACCGCTCCTATTAGTAGTACGGGTACTAGTAGGTTGCCTCTGGACAGTCATAAGATTGCACATTGACAGATAAACAAGCGGGGCACGATAAGACAGGGAATTTCACTTGAAAGGCATATAGAGTTATATGGAAATTAAACGGGAAGCCATGTAACACATGTAAAACAGGCCATATAACTCATTAAGAAGTCCACGTGATCAAGATAAGATTATTCAACATGCAATGATATCAACATGGGTTCGGATGCAAGAAAAGCTTATTTGTCAACATGCAATGGCCAAGATCACTTTTGAAGTTATAAAACATTTACGGGCAGCCCACTAAGAATATGATTCCAACACAATATCCAAATGATCAACACTTATTCAGACTACCTAGTCATTAGGGTTTCCATTTCATGCTTAATCGAGTGATTAAAACCCTAAGTCCACTCGAGATCATTCTCAAGTCTTGTATCATTTAATTCAACATCCTCAAGTGCTCATAACGGTCCACATAACATCCCAACACAACATTTCCACATAATTAGTATCACAAGAGAGGTTACAACAATTTCCCAAGCATGTGGCTAAATAAAACCTTTACTGCAGTAGGCTGTTTTCTCACAATCAATAGGATAATCAAACAATATCCAAATTCAGTAAATAAGATTTCAAATTAAAGCTTAAGAAGTTAACTAAAATCAGAAACAAACCTTGCATTAATTGGAGTTCAGAATCATTAGTTATAGCCGAAACAGTGAGGTAGCACAAGACTGTCCAGATTTGCACACTTTTCGGAAATTGACATTTTTTAGGTCCTTAGGGTCAGTTTTAGCTTTGGTCCATTTCTGAAAAAATTGTCCAGAACTGAAACATCTAGCAGAAAAACAAATTTCATGCATTTTGGACAACATTTACTAAGTCAAATATGGTTCGTTCCACAAGGTCAGTGCAACTGCCAAAACCTGCTTCATTTCTCCAGATTTCCAGATTTGGTCACATTTTAAAGATTTTCCATTTGGAGGACCTTAGAGCCAAAATTTGCTTCGGCATATTTCTGGGAAAAATGTTCAGAACTGTCCAAACGAGTCACCTACCAATTTTCAAGCATTTTCAACATCAGTTGCTTAGATTAAATTACCTCGAACAGACTGGTCAGAGAGCTGTCAACCATTTCGACTTCATCTAGCACCATTTTCAAGCCAAGATCTTGCCATGCATGGTTGATTGAGCTTATGAACGACCATATAGCTCAAGTACAGAAGCAAATACACACATTTATGAGCATGCATGTGAGTTTTTAAAGAGTTTTCAAAAGTTTTAACCCTCACCTTAGCAATCAACCACACAAATGCTCAAAACCTTTGTTGAAGCACAACCTTCTCCTTCTCCTTGCTTAGGCGACAACCCAACTAGCCTTTCTCTATTTTTCCTAGCTTAGTGATCAAACTCTTAGCACATGCATGAGGTTAAAACATGAAGAAAACAAATGGATGTTGAGAAACTCACCTAGGCCGATTATGAAGCTTCAATGCACATGCATGAGTGATTTCAAACTCTAGCTTGCTTGCTTCGATTTTTTTGATGGTTGCTTGACTTGATTTGCTATGTTGTGAGGGAGATAAACTATGGAGGGAGTAATGTTCAGCTAGGGCCGAGAGAGAGAGTGAGAAATGAGAGGGAAGTGAAGAAGAATGAAAGAGAATGAAGAAAGATGACAACAATTCAAGCCTTTTGCATGTTCAAGGAGAATGTCGGCCTTGGGCTCCCAAATTATGCATTTTGTGTCTCCAATATGCGATTTTGAAATTGCTAGGATGGGCAAGGATGAAGTGGCCGAAAATATTGTGCAAGTGGTAGGATTTTTGAGCAATTTTTAATGCCTTTATGCTAAGTGTTTGACTAAGATTATGAATAAAATATGCAATTGCTAAAACAATGCTCTTAGTAGTCGGCCAAATCTATTGAATTGGCTGAATTTTTGTCATCTTAAGCATTATTTTAATTGTATCTTGAAGGTGCAAAAAGAATAATGGATAAAGAACAAGGAATGTTTTGTTTTTGGTGACTTTTTGTCTTCTAGTGAATTGAATTAGGATTATTATATTGATAGTGGATTTTGTAGGATTGTTTTAGGATTATTTTATAGTTTAGTGCTCCGTGTAAGATGCTTTCTCGGTTAGAGTGAAGGCACGCTTTCCTAGGTCTAGGGCACGCACTACGAGGTAGGACACGAACTACGAGATGAACGCACATTTTTCAAGTAAACGCACGCAACACTATATGAATGCACGTAATTCAATGCAAGGCACACAAGCTAAACACAATTCTCAAACCTAGGTCATGGCACGCAAATCTAGGGTAGGGCAAACGAAGCTAGGTTTCGCACGCAAATCGGGGTCGGGCCTCACAACCTCCCAGGGGGTAACCCATCCTAGTACTACTCTCGTCCAATCACGCTTAACTTCGGAGTTCTTATGGGATCCAGTGCATTAGTGCTGGTATGATCTCACCCATCATGTTGTGGGCACAAATCCTTTATGTGTTGACGGTTCACAGTCCCAGCCCAGAGAGATAGCCCATTCAAAAGGCCCAATGGGCTTAACGGCAACCCATCCGCTTTAACAACGCAGCATTCTCGTAAGATGTGATATCGACAACTTATAGGGCCCTGTAATATCCTGTGAGTTAGGTTGTCGTCCTTTTAACAGCTCAAGACGTAAGATCCGGGATGAAAAAACAAAGCAAAAGATGAAAAAATAAAGCAAAAGTAGAAAAATGACCCGAAACTGATGAAAACATTCGATTTTGGGCTCCGAAAACAGGCATAGCCGAACAGGCGCAGCCGAGCAAGCTTGCTGCCCCCGTCCTAGAGCTCTCGGAGAGCTTTCCAACTGTATGCTGTGCGTCACGCAACTCCTTACGGATTAAAATTTATGGGCACCGGCGTGACAGAGACCTGGTCACAAGCCCTATGCCCTCGGTTTGCGGGCCTAGCCTCTAAGTGAAGCGAATTTTTCTTGCCCAAGGTGCTGTGGGATTCGGTAATAGAAATGTGGTGGATAAAGTATCTTGGCAACCCTAAACGGGGCAAAAAAAATTGAAAATAGGGATACAACTCAAGGTTTTCCCAGAGGGTCACCCATCCTAGTACTACTCTTGCCCAAACACGCTTAACTTCGGAGTTCTGATGGGATCCAGTGCATTAGTGCTGGTATGATCGTACCCGTCATGTTGTGGGCACAAATCCTTTATGTGTTGACGGTTCACAGTCTCAGCCCAGAGAGATGGCCTATTCAGAATGCCCAATGGGCTTGACGACAACCCATCCGCTACAACAATGTAGCATCTTCGCAGGATATGATATCGACGCATTGTAGGGCTCTCTAATGTCTCGCGAGTTAGGTTGTCGTCCTTTTAACAGCTCACGACCTACGATACGAGATGGAAAAATGGAGCAAAAGAAGAAAAGTGGCACAAAACTGATGAAAATGTTCGAATTTGGGCTCCAAAAATTGGCGCAGTCGAGCAGGCATGCTACCCCGTTGTAGAGCTCCTGGAGAGTTTTCAAACGGTATGCTGTGCAACACGTAACACCTTACGGATCAAAAGTTATGGGCACCGGAGTGATGAAGACCTGGTCACAAGCCCTACACCATCGGTTTGTGGGCCCAGCCTCTACGTGAAGCGAAGTTGTCTTGTCCAAGGTGCCGTGGGATTCGGTAATAGAAATGTGGTGGATAAAGTATCTTGATAACCCTAACCAGGGCAAAAAAAATTGAAAATGGGGGGTATAACACGAGGACTTCCCAGAGGGTCACCCATCCTAGTACTACTCTCGCCCAACCACGCTTAACTTCGGAGTTCGTATGGGATCCGGTGCATTAGTGCTGGTATTATCGCACCAGTCAGGTTGAGGGCACAGATTCTTTATGTGTTGACGGTTCACAGTCCCAACCCAGAGAGATGGTGCATTCAAAAGGCCCAATAGGCTTAACGACAACCCATCCGCTTCAACAACGGAGCATCCTCATAAGACGTGATATCGACACATTGTAGGGCTCTGTAATACCCCGCGAGTTAGGTTGTCTTCCTTTCAACAGCTCACGACGTACGATTCGTAATGAAAAAATAGATCAAAAGAAGAAAAGTGGCCCGAAACTGATCAAAACGTTTGATTTTGGGGTTCGAAACAGGCGCAGCAGAGCAGGGTTGCTACCATCGTCGTAGAGCTCTCAGAGAGCTTTCCAACGGTATGCTGTGAGTTACGTAACTCCTTACAGATTAAAAGTTATGGGCACCGGAGCAACAGAGATCTGGTCACAAGCCCCATGCCCTCGGTTTGCCAGCCCAGCCTCTACATGAAGCGAAGTTGTCTTGCCCAAGCTGCCATGGTATTCGGCAATAGAAATGTGGTGGATAAAGTATCTTGGCAACCATAAACGGGGCAAAAAAAATTGAAAATAGGGATACAACTCAAGGTTTTCCCAGAGGGTCACCCATCCTAATACTACTCTTGCCCAAGCAAGCTTAACTTCGGTGTTCTGATGGGATCCGGTGCATTGGTGCTGGTATGATCATACCCGTCATGTTGTGGGCACAAATTCTTTATGTGTTGACGGTTCACAGTCTCAGCACAGAGAGATGGCCCATTCAGAAGGCCCAATGGGCTTGACGACAACCCATCCGCTTCAACAATGTAGCATCTTCGCAAGATGTGATATCGACGCATTGTAGGGCTCTTTAATGTCCCGCGAGTTAGGTTGTCATCCTTTTAATAGCTCACGACCTACGATCCGGGACGGAAAAATAGAGCGAAAGAAGAAAAGTGGCACAAAACTGATGAAAATGTTCGAATTTGGGCTCCAAAAATTGGCGCAGCCGAGCAGGCATGCTACCCCGTTGTAGAGCTCCTAGAGAGTTTTCAAACGGTATGTTGTGCAACACATAACGCCTTACAGATCAAAAGTAATGGGCACCGGAGTGACGAAGACCTGGTGACAAGCCTTACGCCATCGGTTTGTGGCCCCAACCACTACGTGAAGCGAAGTTGTCTTGTCCAAGGTGCCGTGGAATTCAGTAATAGAAATGTGGTGGATAAAATATCTTGATAACCCTAACCAGGGCAAAAAAAATTAAAAGGGGGGGTGTAACACGAGGACTTCCCAGAGGGTCACCCATCCTAGTACTACTCTCGCCCAAGCACGCTTAACTTCGGAGTTCGTATGGGATCCTGTGCATTAGTGCTGGTATGATCGCACCCGTCAGGTTGAGGGCACAAATCCTTTATGTGTTGACGGTTCACAGTCCCAGCCCAGAGAGATGGCCCATTCAAAAGGCCCAATGGGCTTAACGACAACCCATCCGCTTCAACAACGGAGCATCCTCATAAGACGTGATATCGACACATTGTAGGGCTCTGTAATACCCCGCGAGTTAGGTTGTCGTCCATTTAACAGCTCACGACGTACGATCCGTAATGAAAAAATAGATCAAAAGAAGAAAAGTGGCCCGAAACTGATGAAAACGTTTGATTTTGGGGTTCAAAACAGGCGCAGCAGTGCAGGCTTGCTGCCACCGTCGTAGAGCACTCGGAGAGCTCTTCAACGGTATGCTGTGCGTCACATAACTCCTTACGGATTAAAAGTTATGGGCACCGGATCAACGGAGATCTGGTCACAAGCCCCATGCCCTCGGTTTGCCAGCCCAGCCTCTACATGAAGCGAAGTTGTCTTGCCCAAGCTGTCGTGGTATTCGGCAATAGAAATGTGGTGGATAAAGTATCTTGGCAAACCTAACCGGGGCAAAAAAAATAGAAAAGGGGGGGCACAACACGAGGACTTCCCAGGGGGTAACCCATCCTAGTACTACTCACGTCCAAGCACGCTTAACTTCAGAGTTCTTATGCGATCCAGTGCATTAGTACTGGTATGATCTCACCCATCATGTTGTGGGCACAAATCCTTTATGTGTTGACAGTTCACAGTCCCAGCCCAGAGGATGGCTCATTCAAAAGGCCAAATGGGCTTAACGGCAACCCATCTGCTTTAACAAAGCAGCATTCTCGCAAGATGTGATATCGACGACTTGTAAGGCCCTGTAATATCCTGTGAGTTAGGTTGTCATCCTTTTAACAGCTCAAGACGTACGATCCGGGATTTAAAAACAAAGCAAAAGATGAAAAAACAAAGCAAAAGTAGAAAAATGACCCGAAACCTATGAAAACATTCGATTTTGGGCTCCGAAAACAGGAGTAGCCGAACAGGCGCAGCCGAGCAAGCTTGCTGCTCCCATCCTAGAGCACTAGGAGAGCTTTCCAACTGTATGCTATGCGTCGCGCAACTCCTTATGGATTAAAATTTATGGGCACCGGCGCGACAGAGACCTGGTCACAAGCCCTACGCCCTCGGTTTGCGGGCCTAGCCTCTAAGTGAAGCGAATTTGTCTTGCCTAAGGTGCCGTGGGATTCGGTAATAGAAATGTGGTGGATAAAGTATCTTGGCAACCCAAACCGGGGCAAAAAAAATTGAAAATAGGGATACAACTCAAGGTTTTCCCAGAGGTTCACCCATCCTAGTACTACTCTTGCCCAAGCACGCTTAACTTCAGAGCTCTGATGGGATCCGGTGCATTAGTGCGGGTATGATCGTACCCGTCATGTTGTGGGTACAAATCCTTTATGTGTTGATGGTTCACAGTCCCAGCCTAGAGAGATGGCCTATTTAGAAGGCCCAATGGGCTTGACGACAACCCATCCGCTTCAACAATGTAGCATCTTCGCAAGACGTGATATCGATGCATTGTAGGGCTCTCTAATGTCTCGCGAGTTAGGTTGTTGTCCTTTTAACAGCTCACGACCTACGATCCAGGACGGAAAAATAGAGCAAAAGATGAAAAGTGGCACAAAACTTATGAAAATGTTCGAATTTGGGCTCCAAAAATTGGCGCAGCCGAGCAGGCATGCTACCCCATTGTAGAGCTCTCGAAGAGCTTTCAAACGGTATGATGCGCAACATGTAATGCCTTACGGATCAAAAGTAATGGGCACCGGAGTGACAAAGACTTGGTCACAAGCCCTACGCCATAGGTTTGCGGGCCTAGCCTCTACGTGAAGTGAAGTTGTCTTGTCCAAGGTGTCGTGGGATTCGGTAATAGAAATGTGGTGGATAAAGTATCTTGATAACCCTAACCAGGGAAAAAAAATTGAAAAGAGGGGATGTAACACGAGGACTTCCCAGAGGGTCACCCATCCTAGTACTACTCTCGCCCAAGCATGCTTAACTTTGAAGTTCTAATGGGATCTGGTGTATTAGTGCTGGTATGATCGCACCCGTCATGTTGTGGGCACAAATCCTTTATGTGTTGACGGTTCACATTCCCACCTCAGAGAGATGGCCCATTCAAAAGGCCCAATTGGTTTAACGACAAGCCATCTGCTTTAACAACCCGCCATCCTCATAAGACGTGATATTGACACATTGTAGGGCCCTGTCATACCCCGCGAGTTAGGTTGTCGTCCTTTTAACAACTCACAACGTATGATCCGTGATGAAAAAACAGATCAAAAGAAGAAAAGTGGCCCAGAACTGATAAAAACGTTCGATTTTGGGCTTCAAAAATAGGCGTAACCGAGAAGGCTTGTTGCCACTGTCGTAGAGCTCTCGGAGAGCTTTCCAACGGTATGCTTTGCGTCACGTAACTCCTTACGGATTAAAAATTATGGGCACCAGAGCAACAGAGATCTGGTCACAAGCCCTATGCCCTCAGTTTGCTGGCCCAACCTCTACGTGAAGCGAAGTTGTCTTGCCCAAGCTGCCCTGGGATTCGGCAATAGAAATGTGGTGGATAAAGTATCTTGGAAACCCAAACCGGGGCAAAAAAAATTGAAAATGGGGGGTACAACAGGAGGACTTCCCAGGGGGTAACCCATCCTAGTACTATTCTTGCCCAAGCACGCTTGACTTCGGAGTTCTTATGGGATCCAGTGCATTAGTGCTGGTATGATCTCACCCGTCATGTTGTGGGCACAAATCCTTTATGTGTTGACGGTTCACAGTCCCAGCCCAGAGAGATGGCCTATTCAAAAGGCCCAATGGGCTTAACGACAACCCATCCGCTTCAACAATGCAGCATTCTCGCAAGAAATGATATCGATGCCTTGTAGGGCCCTGTAATATCTTGTGAGTTAGGTTGTCGTCCTTTTAACAGCTCACGACGTGCGATTCGGGATGAAAAAACAAACTAAAAGTAGAAAAATGGCCCGAAACTGATGAAAATGTTCGATGTTGGGCTCCGAAAACAGGCACAGCCGAGCAGGCTTGCTGCCCCCATCCTATAGCTCTCGGAGAGCTTTCCAACTATATGATGTGCATCGCGCAACTCCTTACGAATTAAAATTTATGGACAACGGTACGATGGAGACCTGGTCACAAGCCTTACGCCCTCGGTTTACGGGCCCAGCCTCTAAGTGAAGCGAAGTTGTCTTGCCCAAGATGCCATAGGATTCGGTAATAGAAATGTGGTCGATAAAGTATCTTGGCAACCCTAACCGGGGTAAAAAAAATTGAAAAGGGGGGTACAACACGAGGACTTCCCAGAGTGTCACCCATCCTAGTATTATCTTGCCCAAGCACGCTTAACTTTGGAGTTCTGATGGGATCCGGTGCATATGTGCTGGTATTATCGCAC
This sequence comes from Ehretia macrophylla, assembly GCA_037974665.1. Lineage (NCBI taxonomy): Eukaryota > Viridiplantae > Streptophyta > Magnoliopsida > Boraginales > Ehretiaceae > Ehretia > Ehretia macrophylla. The sequence goes on from CM075769.1 coordinate 73,077,389, forward strand.
CAGTCATGTTGTGTGCACAAATCCTTTATGTGTTGACGGTTCACAGTCCCAGCCCAAAGAGATGGCCCATTCAAAAAGGCCCAATGGGCTTAACGACAACCCATCCGCTTCAACAACGGAGCATCCTCGTAAGACGTGATATCGACACATTGTAGGGCCCTGTAATACCCCGCAAGTTAGGTTGTCGTCCTTTTAACAGCTCACGACGTACGATCCGTGACTGAAAAACTGAGTAAAATAAGAAAAGTGTCCCGAAACTGATGAAAACGTTCGATTTTGAGGTTCGAAAACAGGCGCAGCCGAGCAGGCTTGCTACTGTCGTCGTAGAGCTCACGAAGAGCTTTCCAATATTATGCTGTGTGCCGCGTAGCTCCTTATGGATTAAAAGTTATAGGCACCGGAGCAACGGAGATCTGGTCACAAGCCCCACGCCCTTGGTTTGCCGGCCAAGCCTCTACGTGAAGCAAAGTTGTCTTGCTCAAGCTGCCGTGGGATTCGGTAATAGAAATGTGGTGGAAAAAGTATCTTGGCAACCCTAACCGGGGCAAAAAAAATTGAAAAGGGGGGGTACAACACAAGGACTTCGCAGGGGGTCACCCATCCTAGTACTACTCTTGCCCAAGCACTCTTAATTTCGGAGTTCTTATGGGATCCGGTGCATTAGTGCTGGTATGATCGCACCCATCATGTTGTAGGCACAAATCCTTTATGTGTTGACGGTTCACAGTCCTAGACCAGAGAGATGGCCCATCCAAAAGGCCTAATGGGCTTAACGACAACCCATCGGCTTCAACAATGCAGCATTCTCGCAAGATGGGATATAGACGCCTTGTAGGGCCCTGTAATATCCCATGAGTTAGGCTGTCGTCCTTTTAACAGCTCACGACGTACGATCCGGGACAAAAAAACAAAGCAAAAGTTGAAAAATGGCTCAAAACTAATGAAAACGTTAGATTTTGGGCTCCGAAAACAGGCGTAGCCGAGCAGGCTGGCTGCCCCCATCCTAGAGCTCTCGGAGAGCTTTCCAACTGTATGTTGTTCATCACGCAACTCCTTACGGATTAAAATTTATGGGCACCGGCACGACGGAGACCTGGTCACGAGACCTACGCCCTCAGTTTGCAGGCCCAGCCTCTACATGAAGCGAAGTTGTCTTGCCCAAGGTGCCGTGGGATTCGGCAATACAAATGTGGTGGATAAAGTATCTTGGCAACACAAACCGGGGCAAAAAAAATTGAAAAGGGGGATGCAAAACGAGGACTTCCCAAAGGGTCACCCATCCTAGTACTACTCTTGCCCAAGCACGCTTAACTTCGGAGTTCTGATGGGATTCGGTGCATTAGTGCTGGTATGATCGCACCCGTCATGTTGTGGGCACAAATCCTTTATGTGTTGACGGTTCACAGTCCCAACCCAGAGAGATGGCCCATTCAAAATTTCCAATGGGCTTAACGACAACCCATCCGCTTCAACAACGTAGCATTCTCGCAAGATGTGATATCGACGCCTTGTAGGGCCTTTTAATATCCCGTGAGTTAGGTTGTCATCCTTTAGGCAGCTCACAACGTACGATCCGGGACGAAAAAACAAAGCAAAAGTAGAAAATTGTCCCAAAACTGATGAAAACGTTCGATTTTAGACTCTGAAAATAGGCGCAACTGAGCAGGCTGGCTGCCCCCATCCTAGAGCTCTTGGAGAGCTTTCCAACTGTATGTTATGCATCACGCAACTCTTTACGGATTAAAATTTATAGGCACCAGCGCGACAGAGACCTGGTCACAAGCCCAACGCCCTCGGTTTGTAAGCCCAACCTCCAAGTGAAGCGAAGTTATCTTGCCCAAGGTGCCGTGGGATTCGGTAATAGAAATGTGGTAGATAAAGTATCTTGCTAACCCTAACCGGGGCAAAAAAAATTGAAAAGGGGGATGCAACACGAGGACTTCCTAGAGGGTCACCCATCCTAGTACTACTCTTGTCCAAGCACGATTAACTTCGGAGTTCTGATGGGATCCGGTGCATTAGTGCTAGTATGATCGCACCCGTTATGTTGTGGGCACAAATCCTTTATGTGTTGACAGTTCACAGTCCCAGCCCAGAGAGATGGGTCATTCAAAAGGCCCAATGGGCTTAACAGCAACCCATCCGCTTCAACAACGTAGCATACTCACAAGATGTGATATTGACGCATTGTAGGGCCTTCTAATGTCCTGCGAGTTAGGTTGTAATCCTTTTAACAGCTCACGGTGTACGATCTGGGACCGAAAAACAGAGCAAAAGAATAGAAGCGGCCCTAAACTGATGAAAACGTTCGATTTTGGGCTACAAAAATGGGTGCAGCTAAGCAGGCTTGGTGCCCCGCGTGGAGCTCTCAGAGAGCTTGCCAATGGTATGCTGTGTGCCATGTAACTCCTTACAGATCAAAAGTTATGGGCACCGGAGCGACGGAGACCTGGTCATGGGCGCAGCCTCTACGTGATGCGAAGTTGTCTTGCCCAAGGTGTAGTGGGATTCGATAATAGAAATGTGGTGGATGAAGTATCTTGGCAACCCTAACCGGGGCAAAAAACATTGAAAAGGGGGGTGCAACACGAGGACTTCCCAAAGGGTCACCCATCCTAATACTACTCTCGCCCAAGCAAGCTTAACTTCGGAGTTCTGATGGGACCTGGTGCATTAGTGCTAGTATGATCGCACCCGTCATGTTGTGGGCACAAATCCTTTATGTGTTGACGGTTCGCAGTCCAACCTAGAGAGATTGCCCATTCAAAAGACCCAATGGGCTTAACGACAAACCACCCGCTTCAACAACACATCATCCTCGTAAGACGTGATATCGACGCAATGTAGGGCCCTTTAATATCCCGCGAGTTGGGTTGTCGTCCTTTTAATAGCTCACGTCGTACGATCTGGGATGGACCAATAGAGCAAATGAAGAAAAGTGTCCTGGAATTGATAAAAACGTTCAATTTTTGGCTCCGAAAATAGGCGTAGCCGAGCAGGCTTGCTACCCCCATCGTAGAGCTCTTGGAGAGCTTTCCAATGCTATGCTGTGCATCGCGTGACTCCATACGGATTAAAAGTTATGGGCATCGGAGCGACGGAGACCTGGTCACAAGCCCCAGGCCCTCGGTTTGTTGGCCCAGCCTCTAAGTGAAGTGAAGTTGTCTTGCCCAAGGTGCCGCGGGATTCGGTAATAGAAATCTGGTGGATAAAGTATCTTGGCAACCCTAACCGAGGCAAAAAAAATTGAAATGGGGGGGTACAACACGAGGACTTCCCAGGGGGTCACCAATCCTAATACTATTCTCTCCCAAGCACGCTTAACTTCAGAGTTCTGATGAGATCTAGTGCATTAATGCTGGTATGATCGCAGCCGTCAAGTTGTAGGCACAAATCCTTTATGTGTTGATGGTTCACAGTCCCAGTTCAGAGAGATTGCCCATTCAAAAGGCCCAATGGGCTTAACGACAACCCACCCGCTTCAACAACACAACATCCTCGTAAGACGTGATATCGACGCATTGTAGGGCCCTGTAATATCCCATGAGTTAGGTTGTCGTCCTTTTAACAGCTCACGTCGTACGATCTGGGACAGACAAATAGATCAAAGAAGAAAAGTATCCTGGAATTGATGAAAACGTTCAATTTTTGGCTCTGAAAATAGGCCCAGCTGTGAGGCCCGACACCGAATAACGTGTCTTACCTCGATTTGCGCGCCTTAGACCTAAAATTATATGACCGACCTAGGATTACGTGTCCTGTCTTGGTTTTCGTGCATACCTCGTTATACGTGCCTTAACCTAAAATTGTGTGCCCTAATCCTCGATATACGTGCGATACCTAGATAAACATGCCATGACCTTAATTTACATGCGAGACCTTGATTTGCGTGTGTCTCTTCGTTTCGTGTGCATTAACCTTGAACTGCATGCTTTAACCTAGGTTTAAGAGTCGTGTCTTGAATTACGTGCCTTGTATTGGTTTACGTACATTTATCTAGGGATTGCGTGCATTTGCATTGAAATCTGTGCATTAGTCTTGAAGTACGTGCATTAGTCTTGAAGTTCGTGTCTTACCTCGTAGATTGTGTCTACCTCGTAATTTGTGCCCTAGACCTAGGAATCCGTGCCACCACGTTGATCAAGAAAGAATCCTACACAAAGCACAAGACAATAAAATAATCCTACACAATCCACTAACTATTATTATAATCCTAATTCAAATCTCTACAAAATCCACTAACATCTAAATATTATATTTTAAACTCACTACAAGACAAAATCTCACCAACCTCTAAACATACCCTATATTCTATTCTACCTAAAATCCCTAAATACCCAACATTCTCTTACACACATGTTAAAACAATTCAAAAGATGACACAAAATCAGATTTTTTGCATGCATGTTTAATTCAAAATAATTCTAGACAAGTCATGACACAAAAACACTTATCAATGCATAAAAAAATTGCCCAAAACCACCTCAATTTCCTCTCATTTTCGACCAAACCACTCATGGCCCATGCTAACATTTCAAATTCCACCTTGAAGACACAAAAATTCAGATTTGGAAGCCCAAGGCTGACCACATGCTCAAAAAATTGCAAAAAGCCTCATTTTTCTCTCATTTCTCTCACTTTCCTCACATTTCTCTCTCTCCCTCTCATTTTCTCTCTCCATTTCGGTTTTGGCTGAGTTCTTCATCTCCATAGCTTCTCTTCTTCACACCATAGCTAAACCAAGCAAGCCACAAGCAAAGGACCTCAACCGAACAAGCTAGGATGCAAAAATCACTCATGCATGGGCATTGAAGCTTCATTTTCGGCCTAGGTGAGTTACTAAGCTTCCATTTCTTTTCTTCAAGTCCTAACTACATGCATGTACTAAGAGATTGCTTACTAGGCTAGGAAAAATAGAGAAAACCAAGTTGGAAACTCGGCTAAGCAAGAAGAGGAAGAAATTTGAGCCTCAACAAGGTTTTTGTGCATCTTTTGGTTGATTGCAAAGGTGAGGGTTAAAAGCTTTTGAAAACTCTTTGAAATTTCACATGCATGCTCATAAATGTGTGTATTTGCTTCTGTACTTGAGCTATATGGTCGTTCATAAGCTTAAACAACCATGCATGGCAAGATCTTGGCTTGAAAATGATGCTAGGTGAAGTCGAAATGGATGACAGCTCTCTGACCAGTCTGTTCGAGGTACGTTTAGCTAAGCAAATGATGTTTAAAATGCTTGAAAATTGGTAGGTGACTAGTTTGGACAGTTTTGGACATTTTTCCGAGAAATAGGCCGAAGCTAATTTTGACTCTAAGGTCCTCAAAATGGAAAATCGTTAAAATGTGACCAAATCTGGAAATCTGGGAAAATGAATCAGGTTTTGGCAGATGCACTGACCTTGTGGAACGAACCATGTTTGACGTAGTAAATGTTGTCCAAAATGCATGAAAATTTGTGTACTACTAGATTTTTCAGTTCTGGACAATTTTGTCAGAAATGGACCAAAGCTAAAAATGACTCTAAGGACCTCAAACACGTCGATTTCTGAAAAGTGTGCAAATCTGGACAGTTTTGTGCTACCTCACTGTTTCGGCCATAACTAATGATTCTGAACTCCAATTGATGCAAGGTTTGTTTCTGCGTTTAGTTAACTTCTTAAGATTTAATTTGACATCTTATTCACCGAATTTTGAGATTTTTTGATTATCCTATTGATTGTGGGAATACAGCCTATTGCAGTAAAGGTTTCACTTAGTTATATGCTTGGAAAATTGTTGTAACCCCTCTTGTGGTGCTAATTGCTTGGAATTGTGGTGTTGGGATGTTGTGTGGACTGTTTTGAGTACTTGAGGATGTTTGAATTGAATGATGCATGACTTGTGAATGAACTTGAGTTGACTTAGGGTTTAATCACATGGTTAAGCATGAAACGGAAACCCTAATGACTAGGTAGTCTTGCTAAGTGTTGATCATTTAGATATTGTGTGGAAATTATATGCTTAGTGGGCTGCCCGTAAATGTCTTATAAGCTTAAATGTAATTTTGATCATTGCATGTTGACAAATAGGCTTTTCTTGCATCCGAAACCACCACGTAGATGTTGTTGCATGTTGAATAATCGTATCACTTGATTACGTGGACTTCGAAATGAGTTATATGGCTTGACTTGCATGTGTTACATGGCTGCCCGTTTAATGTTCATATGACTCTATGTGTTTTACAAAGTGAAATTTCATGTCAAGCATGCCTCGTTCGTTTACTTGGCAATATGTGATCTTGAAATTGCTCGGAGGCAACCTACTTTGTTGTCCTCCTAATGTGAATTGTTAAAATATATTCAATGGTTTATTTGAACATGATTACTTGGCTGCCCGTTAAAGTTTAATTGCTTTCAAATGGATATATGAAATGATTATATGTTCTTACAATGCCTTATATGCCAATATGTCAAAATGTGATCATATACTTGCTCGGAGGCAACCTACTTTGTTGACCTCCTAATGTGAAATGTTAAATGACAAAAATGGGCATTGTATACGAGGTTGCAACCTTTCAGTGTGGCATGGTAGTGTTTCACGCACGCCGGGCGGCATCGGGCTTGCCGGTGTTACCGTGACTACCATGGTCCAATTCCCTCTCTCGCTTGGCATTTCACCCTCGGAGAGTTGGGTCGTAGGTTTCGGGGTACATCCGGAGTACACCCAATTGGGAGCGATAAGTGGATTATTGAAGTCGGCCGCACCAAATGAATCGAAATTGACATTGAGAGCAAATGCTCACCGTATCCTTTTTACAATGTGTATAAGTACTCTCGCTTGGTTCCTAGAGAACCTCGGGGAGGAAAGACTGGTATTCTTGTTCCTGTGCTTATATGTAAGTACTCTCGCTTGGTTCCTAGAGAACCTCGGGGAGGAAAGACTGGCATTTCTGTTCCCTTACTTTGTATCCGTTACTCGATTTGTTTCTTATAATTGCGTACCTTATTATTTGTAATACGTGACATGTTCTCAAAAAGAGTTTTCATAAATTGAACCGGAAAACGAGTTTCAAAATGTATTTCTCGTTCCCCCTCGCTGAGTTCATAAGGACTCACCCTCTTTTTCATCACAGGTGAAGAAGAACAGGTACAGGTACCCGAGGACGGTGTGCCTAACGATGAACTCCTGGAGTGATTGCCTGTCTTGTGTGCCTTGCGTGATTATGGCTATTTGTGAACTATGCTACTTGAAGACTATTTCTTTTATGTTGCTCGTTGTTTATTGATGTAAATGACCCCGTTGTAATTTGGGTCTAATTCTGAGATTGTACTATCTATAACCGGACGAACTTTTATTTGGTTGTTTGCTTTCGTTTTCTTAATTAGTAGTTATCGTAGGCATTCAAACCACTAGATGAACAATCAACTAAGTTAATTCTATCTAATTTCACTTAGGTGTTCATTTGCAAACTAAAGGATAATAGGTACTTGCATGATAGGAAATTGAAAAATAAACGGGGCATAGTTATCATGTTAGGCTTATTAACCAAACGAGAGTTTCAAGATAAACTAGTAGGCAAATTGGTTGGTGACAAATAGGAGTCCTTAATGAAATTGGATTAATGATTGGAATAATTGAGGCATTTAGAGAATTAGGTCAAACCAAAGAGTCCAATTACAGCCGTTATATTGCCGGTTTTCCGAAAAACTTTGGAGTTTAGGCTAAAAAACGATAAGTGTTAAATCTTTATAAACAGTTAAGTACGAGACGTGACTTGAATGTTTAGTTCACACCCTAGTCTAACCTTATTGGCCGGGTTGGGGCGTGACACCTTATATAAGAATGGTATCAGAGCTTAGTTTAGTAACTAGGCGTTAGTCGGGTTCAACTCTCGGACCATGGGTAGAAGCCCTAAGGTAATTGTGATGTCTTGTTTATATGAGTTAATGTGTGCTAATGTGCTTTAATTGCTTTGAGAATTGAATACTATGTGCCTTTGTGGACTATATGTATTATGTGTCATGCACAGCGACACGTTAGTGCCCTCAATAATGCATGCATACCTTTATACTCCTTCCTTCATACATATGCATGTTATATAACCATAAATGACTGTTTATACACATAGATAGTTAGAATTAGGACTTTCAGAGAAGTAAATTCATGCAGGAAGAACGAAAAGTCTCGGTTAGAGATTTCTGGCATCTTCACAGGTACTCGATGGATAGTATGTATTATTGGATATGCATATGTATAAAATGCGTAGCACTGGTATAATTGTTGAGGTAAAGTTTCTCCTTATTTTTGAAATACCTATACCTATGATTAAGTTGTCAATTTTATAGCTATGAAGTTATTGATTCCGTTAAACCGTTCTTCTAATTATGGTTCAAGTATAAAGTTTAATGACATACAACTTCGCTTAAGATATAAGAACATACTATTAAATATGTAGAGTAGTATATATTCTCATGTGCTGATAGTGGAAGTTGACTTGGAGGTTTCTTTGAATCCATTTCTCACATCTTAAAATGGGCTCGATAGGCTATCTAAGAAGTTGGCAATATACTCGTACGATTGAATCCTTACTTGATTGGAATTAAGCATCGTTGAACCTAATAAGGTGTATATTAACGAGTTTCAAGTTCACTCAATGGTAAGTTTGTGACCTAGAAATTAAGGGATGAACTCGTGGAAATGGGCGATAGGGGTTAGATTATTAAGGCGTGAATAACGTGTTTAGGTAACTTAACAATGGATAACCTCGAGACATGTAGGCAACTCTAGAGATTAAGTTTAACAAGATTGATGAATCTTTAGTATAACAAGATATGGGGATATTGGAATCGAGGAATTCGTGTAACGAGAACTCGTGTTCGGAAGACTACACCTAAATGTTTGGTCGAATAGAAGTGTAAGGTATTGAATTATGTATTAGATGATGTTGCTAAGGTCCTAAGTTGGATATTGGTTATATTAAGAATCATGGTATTAATTTGGCACCTCTCGGATTTAGTTGTGATTATGTAAGTAAGTCATTCTATGCACTCGTTGTTTGGATACCCTAGAGGATATTAGGAAGCATATATCTCTAAGTAATACCGATGGACCTATTATATAAACCATCGAAATGATATTAAGCATCTGGTTGCAAAGTGGAGTCGTTAGGATATGATTAGTAATCCTAAATAGCTAATAGTAAGTATGCATGATGATTCATGGTGAACCCTAGAACCTAAGGTCGATGAGTCTTGATGTTCTTAGTTAGTTGAACATGTAAACGAAAAGAGTAAGATAGAGATAAATCAGAGTCATGATGACCCAAGAGACTATTGTTAGACCACCGTATCTATGTGCACCGTTTCACTTCTAGAAACTAGCAGTTGGAGACTTCGAATTGTGGTCGTCGAATAAGAGGGGTGAATTTTGTAGTGATAGTTAAGTAAGGAATTGATTACTTTTGAAGATCTATTAGATTATATTGTGGTTATATTTCTTATGTTGATACAACTTTGAAGTTATCTCGTGTAAGTATTTTATGAGCTCGGTCATTTCGGTACCCCTTTATAGTCCTAGGATTGTTGTTGTACGGTCGGTAACCTAGTAGAGTATTGATATCACTTACATGGCGATGAACCCAGCTTAGTAACATTAATGTCGAAGATATATTGGCGAGCATTAAGTGTTCGAAGGGATGACTAGGTCGCTAAGTGAGTAGGACCATTGTCTTCTTAAGTATGACGTAACCGTGGATTAAGGTGAGTATAATTTATTTGAGGTTGAAGCTATTTGTCTTAGGAAATTTGGATAAGATTAAAAGAAAGTTCTGAAACCTCGTGACTTGAAAATAGAGATTTGAATATGGAAATAAATTGTGGATCACAAGTTGATGAAGCTTATTGAAAATTTGAACTAATGCTACATGATTAGTTACTCATGCAATTTCAATGGCAATTTGTTGGTGGTACTTAATAAACCTTAGAGTTTGAGTTTCATGAACCTCAACATTTTTTTCTCCTTGATTACGGGCATGAAGGTTAACGAAGCTGGGAAAGGATGTTAGTGAATAGGAGCCTATGATTAGGAGACTAGTCATTAGAAGATTTGCTAATCTAATGTACCTGCGAGATAAGAAGGGCTATAATACCATCGATAGATGACGATTTGAGAGGGATCAGTTTGTTTGGAGAGTTTTTCCTGAAAATAGAGTCGTATTGTGGAAATAATCCATAACATGTTTATGTCTTACGTGCTAACAATTTGAAGCTAGTAGATATGATATGTAAATCGGATATAGACCTATCATCTTGAAATTAGTGTATGTAACCATAAGATTGCGGTATTATTGTGATATTCCTTTTGAGGTATGGATGCGAGATTGATACAACATGAGTCATGATTTTGGAGTTATAGTTCTATTGTTAGGATACCGATGCAGTTTTGATGACTATGTTTGGAGATTCTAACCTTAGTTAATGAACTCGACCTTAAGATCAATTGGAGAAAAGAGAGTTGTTCAAAGGAACGAACTGTAAATGTAGGGGTCACACCGAATTAAATGATTGGAGAAAGCTAGGAAGTGAATTCGTTGTGGTAAGAGAGATCACAGAGCAAAGGACGACCCGGAGTTGAAAATGACAATGGTCGGAATCCGTCTAAATGACCTTAACAAGTAAGAATGAATTTCGGGACGAAATTCTTTTAAGGAGGGGAGGATGTGAGGCCCGACACCGAATAACGTGTCTTACCTCGATTTGCGCGCCTTAGACCTAAAATTATATGACCGACCTAGGATTACGTGTCCTGTCTTGGTTTTCGTGCATACCTCGTTATACGTGCCTTAACCTAAAATTGTGTGCCCTAATCCTCGATATACGTGCGATACCTAGATAAACATGCCCTGACCTTAATTTACATGCGAGACCTTGATTTGCGTGTGTCTCTTCGTTTCGTGTGCATTAACCTTGAACTGCATGCTTTAACCTAGGTTTAAGAGTCGTGTCTTGAATTACGTGCCTTGTATTGGTTTACGTACATTTATCTAGGGATTGCGTGCATTTGCATTGAAATCTGTGCATTAGTCTTGAAGTACGTGCATTAGTCTTGAAGTTCGTGTCTTACCTTGTAGATCGTGTCTACCTCGTAATTTGTGCCCTAGACCTAGGAATCCGTGCCACCACGTTGATCAAGAAAGAATCCTACACAAAGCACAAGACAATAAAATAATCCTACACAATCCACTAACTATTATTATAATCCTAATTCAAATCTCTACAAAATCCACTAACACCTAAATATTATATTTTAAACTCACTACAAGACAAAATCTCACCAACCTCTAAACATACCCTATATTCTATTCTACCTAAAATCCCTAAATACCCAACATTCTCTTACACACATGTTAAAACAATTCAAAAGATGACACAAAATCAGATTTTTTGCATGCATGTTTAATTCAAAATAATTCTAGACAAGTCATGACACAAAAACACTTATCAATGCATAAAAAAATTGCCCAAAACCACCTCAATTTCCTCTCATTTTCGACCAAACCACTCATGGCCCATGCTAACATTTCAAATTCCACCTTGAAGACACAAAAATTCAGATTTGGAAGCCCAAGGCTGACCACATGCTCAAAAAATTGCAAAAAGCCTCATTTTTCTCTCATTTCTCTCACTTTCCTCACATTTCTCTCTCTCCCTCTCATTTTCTCTCTCCATTTCGGTTTTGGCTGAGTTCTTCATCTCCATAGCTTCTCTTCTTCACACCATAGCTAAACCAAGCAAGCCACAAGCAAAGGACCTCAACCGAACAAGCTAGGATGCAAAAATCACTCATGCATGTGCATTGAAGCTTCATTTTCGGCCTAGGTGAGTTACTAAGCTTCCATTTCTTTTCTTCAAGTCCTAACTACATGCATGTACTAAGAGATTGCTTACTAGGCTAGGAAAAATAGAGAAAACCAAGTTGGAAACTCGGCTAAGCAAGAAGAGGAAGAAATTTGAGCCTCAACAAGGTTTTTGTGCATCTTTTGGTTGATTGCAAAGGTGAGGGTTAAAAGCTTTTGAAAACTCTTTGAAATTTCACATGCATGCTCATAAATGTGTGTATTTGCTTCTGTACTTGAGCTATATGGTCGTTCATAAGCTTAAACAACCATGCATGGCAAGATCTTGGCTTGAAAATGATGCTAGGTGAAGTCGAAGTGGATGACAGCTCTCTGACCAGTCTGTTCGAGGTACGTTTAGCTAAGCAAATGATGTTTAAAATGCTTGAAAATTGGTGGGTGACTAGTTTGGACAGTTTTGGACATTTTTCCGAGAAATAGGCCGAAGCTAATTTTGACTCTAAGGTCCTCAAAATGGAAAATCGTTAAAATGTGACCAAATCTGGAAATCTGGGAAAATGAATCAGGTTTTGGCAGATGCACTGACCTTGTGGAACGAACCATGTTTGACGTAGTAAATGTAGTACAAAATGCATGAAAATTGGTGTGATACTAGATTTTTCAGTTCTGGACAATTTTGTCAGAAATGGACCAAAGCTAAAAATGACTCTAAGGACCTCAAACACGTCGATTTCTGAAAAGTGTGCAAATCTGGACAGTTTTGTGCTACCTCACTGTTTCGGCCATAACTAATGATTCTGAACTCCAATTAATGCAAGGTTTGTTTCTGAGTTTAGTTAACTTCTTAAGATTTAATTTGACATCTTATTCACTGAATTTTGAGATTTTTTGATTATCCTATTGATTGTGGGAAAACAGCCTATTGCAGTAAAGGTTTCACTTAGTTATATGCTTGGAAAATTGTTGTAACCCCTCTTGTGGTGCTAATTGCTTGGAATTGTGGTGTTGGGATGTTGTGTGGACTGTTTTGAGTACTTGAGGATGTTTGAATTGAATGATGCATGACTTGTGAATGAACTTGAGTTGACTTAGGGTTTAATCACATGGTTAAGCATGAAACGGAAACCCTAATGACTAGGTAGTCTTGCTAAGTGTTGATCATTTAGATATTGTGTGGAAATTATATGCTTAGTGGGCTGCCCGTAAATGTCTTATAAGCTTAAATGTAATTTTGATCATTGCATGTTGACAAATAGGCTTTTCTTGCATCCGAAACCACCACGTAGATGTTGTTGCATGTTGAATAATCGTATCACTTGATTACGTGGACTTCGAAATGAGTTATATGGCTTGACTTGCATGTGTTACATGGCTGCCCGTTTAATGTTCATATGACTCTATGTGTTTTACAAAGTGAAATTTCATGTCAAGCATGCCTCGTTCGTTTACTTGGCAATATGTGATCTTGAAATTGCTCGGAGGCAACCTACTTTGTTGTCCTCCTAATGTGAATTGTTAAAATATATTCAATGGTTTATTTGAACATGATTACTTGGCTGCCCGTTAAAGTTTAATTGCTTTCAAATGGATATATGAAATGATTATATGTTCTTACAATGCCTTATATGCCAATATGTCAAAATGTGATCATATACTTGCTCGGAGGCAACCTACTTTGTTGACCTCCTAATGTGAAATGTTAAATGACAAAAATGGGCATTGTATACGAGGTTGCAACCTTTCAGTGTGGCATGGTAGTGTTTCACGCACGCCGGGCGGCATCGGGCTTGCCGGTGTTACCGTGACTACCATGGTCCAATTCCCTCTCTCGCTTGGCATTTCACCCTCGGAGAGTTGGGTCGTAGGTTTCGGGGTACATCCGGAGTACACCCAATTGGGAGCGATAAGTGGATTATTGAAGTCGGCCGCACCAAATGAATCGAAATTGACATTGAGAGCAAATGCTCACCGTATCCTTTTTACAATGTGTATAAGTACTCTCGCTTGGTTCCTAGAGAACCTCGGGGAGGAAAGACTGGTATTCTTGTTCCTGTGCTTATATGTAAGTACTCTCGCTTGGTTCCTAGAGAACCTCGGGGAGGAAAGACTGGCATTTCTGTTCCCTTACTTTGTATCCGTTACTCGATTTGTTTCTTATAATTGCGTACCTTATTATTTGTAATACGTGACATGTTCTCAAAAAGAGTTTTCATAAATTGAACCGGAAAACGAGTTTCAAAATGTATTTCTCGTTCCCCCTCGCTGAGTTCATAAGGACTCACCCTCTTTTTCATCACAGGTGAAGAAGAACAGGTACAGGTACCCGAGGACGGTGTGCCTAACGATGAACTCCTGGAGTGATTGCCTGTCTTGTGTGCCTTGCGTGATTATGGCTATTTGTGAACTATGCTACTTGAAGACTATTTCTTTTATGTTGCTCGTTGTTTATTGATGTAAATGACCCCGTTGTAATTTGGGTCTAATTCTGAGATTGTACTATCTATAACCGGACGAACTTTTATTTGGTTGTTTGCTTTCGTTTTCTTAATTAGTAGTTATCGTAGGCATTCAAACCACTAGATGAACAATCAACTAAGTTAATTCTATCTAATTTCACTTAGGTGTTCATTTGCAAACTAAAGGATAATAGGTACTTGCATGATAGGAAATTGAAAAATAAACGGGGCATAGTTATCATGTTAGGCTTATTAACCAAACGAGAGTTTCAAGATAAACTAGTAGGCAAATTGGTTGGTGACAAATAGGAGTCCTTAATGAAATTGGATTAATGATTGGAATAATTGAGGTGTTTAGAGAATTAGGTCAAACCAAAGAGTCCAATTACAGCCGTTATGTTGCCGATTTTCCGGAAAACTTTGGAGTTTAGGCTAAAAACGATAAGTGTTAAATCTTTATAAACAGTTAAGTACGAGACGTGACTTGAATGTTTAGTTCATACCCTAGTCTAACCTTATTGGCCGGGTTGGGGCGTGACAATAGCAAGCTAGCTTGCTGCTCCCGTCGTAGAGCTCTCAGAGTGCTTTCCAACGGTATGCTGTGCGCCTCGTAACTCCTAACGGATCAAAAGTTATGGGCACCTGAGCGACGGAGACCTGGTCACAGGACCCTGGCCTTCGGTTTGCTGGCCCAGCCTCTAAGTGAAGCGAAGCTGTCTTGCCTAAGGTACCGGGGGATTCGGTAATAGAAATCTAGTGGATAAAGTATCTTGGCAACCCTAACCGGGGCAAAAAAAATTGAAAAGGGGGGGTGCAACACGAGGACTTCCCAAGGGGTCACCAATCCTAATACTATTCTCGCCCAAGCACGTTTAACTTCGGAGTTCTGATGAGATCCAGTGCATTAATGCTGGTATGATCGCAACCGTCATGTTGTGGGCACAAATCCTTTATGTGTTGACGGTTCACAATCCCAGCCCAAAAAGATTACCCATTCAAAACGCCCAATGGGCTTAACGACAACCCATCCGCTTCAACAACGCAGCATCCTCGCAAGACGTGATATCATTGCGTTGTAGGGCCCTGTAATATCACGCGAGTTAGGTTGTCGTCCTTTTAACAGCTCATGACGCACGATCCGGGATGCAAAACCAGAGTAAAAGTAGAAAAATGGCCAGAAACTGAAGAAAATATTCAATTTTGGGCTCCGAAAATAGGCGCAGCTGAGCAGGCTTGCTGCCCCGTTGTAGAGCTCGTGGAGAGCTTTCCAGCGGTCTACTATGCATCGCGTAACTCTTTACGGATTAAAAGCGATTGGCATCCGAGCGCCGGAGACTTGGTCACAAGTCCCATCCCTCGGTTTACGGGCCCAACCTCTACGTGAAGTGAACTTGTCTAGCCCAAGGTGCCGTGGGATTTGGTAATAGAAATCTGGTGGATAAAGTATCTTGGCAACCCTAACCAGGGAAAAAAAGATTGTAAAGGGAGGGGTACAACACGAGGACTTCCCAAGGCGTCACCCATCCTAGTACTACTCTCGCCCAAGAATGCTTAACTTCGGAGTTCTGATGGGATGCGGGGCATTAATGCTGGTATGATCGTACTAGTCATGTTGTGGGCACAAATCCTTTATGTGTTGATGGTTCACAGTCCCAGCCGAGAGAGATAGCCAATTCAAAATGCGCAATGGGCTTAACGACAACCCATCCGCTTCAACAACGCAGCATCCTCGCAAGACGTGATATCGACACGTTGTAGGGCCCTCTAATGTCCCGCGAGTTAGGTTGTCGTCCTTTTAACAACTCACGACACACGATCCGGGATAGAAAAGCAGAGCAAAAGAAGAAAAGTGGCACGAAACTGATGAAAATGTTCGATTTTGGGCTCCAAAAATGGGCGCAGCTGGGCAGGCTTGCTGCCCAGTTGTAGAGCTCTTGGAGAGATTTCCAACGGTACACTGTGCGCCGCGTAACGCCTTACGAATCAAAAATTATGGGTACCGGAGCGACGGAGACATTGGTTTGCGGGCCCACCCTTTACGTGAAGCGAAGTTCTCTTGTCCGAGGTGCCGCGGGATTCGATAATAGAAATGGGGTGGATAAAATATCTTGGCAACCCTAACCGGGGCAAAAAAATTGAAAAGGGGGGCTGCAACATGAGGACTTCCCAGGGGGTTACCCATCCTAGTACAACTCTCGCCCAAGCATGCTTAACTTCAGAGTTCTTATGGGATTCGGTGCATTAGTGCTGGTATGATCGCACACATCATGTTGTGGGCACAAATCTTTTATGTGTTGACGGTTCACAGTCCCAGCCCAGAGAGATAGCCCATTCAAAAGGCCCAATGGACTTAACGACAACCTATCTACTTCAACAACGGAGCATCCTCGTAAGACGTGATATCGACACGTTGTAGGGCCCTGTAATATCCCGCGAGTTTGGTTGTCATCCTTTGAACAGCTCACGACGTATGATCCGGGACGAAAAAACAGAGCAAAATAAGAAAAGTTGCCCAAAATTGGTGAAAATGTTAGATTTTGCGGTTCGAAAATAGGTGCAGCTAAGCAGGCTTGTTGCCCCCGTAGTAGAGCTCTCGGAGAGCTTTCCAACGGCATGCTGTGCGTCGCGTAACTCCTTATGGATTAAAAGTTATGGGCACCAGAGCGACGGAGACTTGGTCACAAGCCCCCACGCCCTCGGTTTGTGGACCCGGCCTTTATGTGATGCGAAATTGTCTTGCCCAAGCTACCGTGGGATTCGGTAAAAGAAATGTGGTGGATAAAGTATCTTGGCAACCCTAACTGGGGCAAAAAAAATTGAAAAGGGGGGGTACAACACGAGGACTTCCCAGGGGGTCACCCATTCTAGTACTACTCTCGCCCAAGCACGCTTAACTACGAAGTTCTGATGGGATCCGGTGCATTAGTGTTGGTATGATCGCACCCGTCATGTTGTGGGCACAAATCCTTTATGTGTTGACGGTTCACAGTCCCAGCCCAGAGAGATGGCCAATTCAAAAGGCCCAATGGGCTTAACGATAACCCATCCGCTTCAACAACGTAGCATTCTCGTATGACGTGATATCGACGCGTTGGAGGGCCTTGGAATATCCCGCGAGTTAGGTTATTGTGCTTTTAACAGCTCACGACGTATGATCCGGGATGAAAAAACATAGCAAAAGTAGAAAAATGGCCCGAAACTCATGAAAACGTTCGATTTTGGGCTCCAAAAACAAGCGCAGCCGAGCAGGCTTGCTGCCCCTATCCTAGAGCTCTCTGAGAGCTTTCCAACTTTATACTGTGCATCGCACAACTCCTTACAGATTAAACTTTATGGGCACTAGAGTGACGGATACCTGGTCACAAGCCCTACGCCCTCGGTTTGCGAGCCCAACCTCTACGTGAAGCGAACTTTTCTTGCCTAAGGTACAGTGGGATTCGGTTATAGAAATGTGGTAGATAAAGTATATTGGCAACCCTAATTGGGGCAAAAAAAATTGAAAAGGGGGGTGTAACACGAGGACTTCCCAAAGGGTCACCTATACTAGTACTACTATTGCCCAAACACGCTTAAGTTCAGAGTTCTGATAGGATCCGGTGCATAAGTGCTGGTATGATCAAATCCTTTATGTGTTGACGGTTCACAGTCCCAGCCCAGAGAGATGGGCCATTCAAAAGGCCCGATGGGCTTAACGGCAACCCATCCGCTTCAACAATGCAGCATCCTTGCAAGACGTGATATTGACCCATTGTAGGGCTCACTAATGTCCCGCGAGTTAGGTTGTCATCCTTTTAACAGCTCACGACGTACGATCCGGGATGGAAAAACTGAGAAAAAGAAGAAAAGTTGCCGAAACTGATGAAAACGTTCGATTTTGGGCTCCAAAAATGGGCGCAACTGAGCAGGCTTGGTGCCCCTCGTGGAACACTCATAGAGCTTTCCAACAGTATGCTGTGTGCCGTGTAACTGCTTACGAATCAAAAGCTATGGGCACCGGAGCGACGGAGACCTAGTCCCAAGCCCTACACCCTCTGTTTGCGGGCCTAGCCTCTACGTGAAGCGAAGTTGTCTTGCCCAAGGTGCCGTGGGATTCGGTAATAGAAATGTGGTGGATGAAGTATTTTGGCAACCCTAGCCAGGGCAGAAAAAATTGAAAAGGGGGGTGCAACACGAGGACTTCCCAGAGGGTCACCCATCCTAGTACCACTCTCACCCAAGCACGCTTAACTTCGGAGTTCTGATGGGATACGGTGCATTAGTGCTGGTATGATCGCACCCGTCATGTTGTGGGCGCAAATCCTTTATGTGTTGACGGTTCACAGTCGCAGCCCAGAGAGATGGCCCATTCAAAAGGCCCAATGGGCTTAACGACAACCCATCTACATCAACAAGGCAACATCCGCGTAAGACGTGATATTGACGCATTGTAGGGCCCTATAATATCCTGCGAGTTAGGTTGTCGTCCTTTTAACAGCTCACATCGTACGATCTGCGATGGACAAAAATAGCAAAAGAAGAAAAGTGTCCCGGAATTGATGAATGCGTTCGATTTTGGTCTCTGAATATAGGCGTAGCCGAGCAGGCATGCTACCCCCATTGTAGAGCTCTCGGAGAGCTTTCCAACGGTATGTTGTGCATCGCGTGACTCCATACGGATTAAACGTTGTTGGCACCGGAACGAAGGAGACCTGGTCACGAGCCCCACGGCCTTGGTTCGCTGGCCCAGCCTCTAAGTAAAGCAAAGTTGTCTTGCCCAAGGTGCCGGGGGATTTGGTAACAGAAATGTAGTGGATAAAATATCTTGGCAACCCTAACCGGGGCAAAAAAAATTGAAAATGGGGGGTGCAACACCAGGACTTCCCAGGGGGTTACCCATCCTTATGCTTCTCTCGCCCAAGCACGCTTAACTTCGGAGTTCTGATGAGATCCGGTGCATTAGTACTAGTATGATCGCAACTGTCATGTTGTGGGCACAAATCCTTTACGTGTTGACGGTTCATAGTCCCAGCCCAAAGAGATAGCCTATTCAGAAGGCCCAATGGGCTTAACGACAACTCATTAGCTTCAACAACGCAGCATCCTCGCAAGACATGATATCGACGCATTGTAGGGCCCTGTAATATCCGGTGAGTTAGGTTTTTGTCCTTTTAACAGCTATCGACGTACGATCCGGGGTGCAAAACCAGAGCAAAAGCAAAAAAATGGCCCGAAATTGAAGATAACGCTCAATTTTAGGCTCCGAAAATAGGCACAGCTGAGCAGGCTTGTTGCCCCCGTCGTGGAGCTCTCGGAGAACTTTCTAACAGTATGCTATGCATCGCGTAACTCCTTCCGGATTAAAAGTTATGGGCACCGGAGAGACGGAGACCTGGTCACAAGCCCCACGCCCTAGGTTTGTGGCCCAGCCTTTACGTGAAGCGAAGTTATCTAGCCCAAGGTGTCGTGGGATTCGGTAATAGAAATCTGGTGGATAAGGTATTTTGGCAACCCTAACCGGGGAAAAAAATTGAAAAGGGGGGGTGCAACACGAGGACATCCCAAAGGGTCACCCATCCTCGTACTACTCTCGCCCAAGCACACTTAACTTCGGAGTTCTGATGGGATCCGGTGCATTAGTGCTGGTATGATCGCACCCATCATGTTTTGGGCACAAATCTTTTATTTGTTGACGGGTCACAGCCCCAGCCCAGAGAGTTGGCCTATTCAAAAGGCCCAATAGGCTTAACGACAACCCATCTGCTTAAACAACGCAGCATCCTCGCAAGACGTGATATCGACGCACTGTAGGGCCCACTAATGTCCCACGAGTTAGGTTGTCATCCTTTTAACAACTCACGACGTACGATCCGGGAGGAAAAAATAGAGCAAAAGAAGAAAAGTAGCCCAAAACTAATGAAAACATTCGATTTTAGGCTCTATAAATGAGCGCAATCGAGCACGCTTGCTTCCCTGTCATAGAGCCCTTGGAGAGCTTTCCAACGGTATACTGTGCGGCGCGCAACTCTTTACGGATCAAAAGTTATGAGCACCGGAGCGACGGAGACTTGGCCACAATCTCTACGCCCTCGGTATGGGGGCCCAGCCATTACGTGAAGCGAAGTTGTCTTGCCCAAGGTGCCGTGGGATTCGGTAATAGAAATCTGGTGGATAAAGTATCTTGGCAACCCTAACCGGGGCAAAAAAAATTAAAAAGGGCGGGGTGCAACACGAGGACATCCCAGGGGGTCACCCATCCTAGTACTACTCTCGTACAATCATGCTTAACTTCGGAGTTCTGATAGGATCCAGTGCATTAGTGCTGGAATGATTGTACCCATCATGTTGTGGGCACAAATCCTTTATGTGTTGACGGTTAACAGTCCCAGCCTAGAGAGATGACCTATTCAGAAGGCCCAATGGGCTTAACGACAACCCATCCCCTTCAACAATGCAGCATCCTTGCAAGATGTGATATCGACGCATTGTAGGGCTCTCTAATGTCCAGTGAGTTAGGTTGTCGTCCTTTTAACAGCTCACGACGTACAATCCGGGAAGAAAAAACATAGGAAAAGAAGAAAAGTGGCCCAAAACTGATGAAAATGTTCGATTTTGGGCTCCAAAAATGGACGCAGCTGAGCAGGCTTGCTGCCCCGTTGTAGCGCTCTTGGAGAGCTTTCCAATGGTATGCTGTGTTCTGCGTAACTCCTTACGAATCAAAAGTTATGAGAACCGGAGCGATGGAGACCTGGTCACAAGCCCCATGCCCTTGGTTTGTTGGCCCAGCCTCTACGTGAAGTGAAGTTGTCTTGCCCAAGCTGCCATGGGATTCGTTAATAGAAATGTGGTGGAAAAAGTATCTTGGCAACCCTAACCGGGGCAAAAAAAATTGAAAAGGCGGGGTGCAGCACGAGGACTTCCCAAGAGGTCACCCATCCTAGTACTACTCTCGCCCAAGCGCGCTTAACTTCGGAGTTCGGATGGGACCTAGTGCATTAGTGCTGGTATGATCGCACCCGTCATGTTGTGGGCACAAATCCTTTATGTGTTGACGGTTCACAGTCCCAGCCCAGAGAGATAGCCCATTCAAAAGGCCCAATGGGCTTAACGAAAACCCATCTGCTTCAACAATGCAGCATTATCGCAAGACGTGACATCGACGCATTGTAGGGCGCTGTATTATACTGCAATTTAGGTTGTCGTCCTTTTAACAGCTCACGAAGTATGATCCGGGTTGAAAAAATAAAGCAAAAGAAGAAAAATGGCCCGAAACTCATGAAAGCAGGCGCAACTGAGCTGGCTTGCTGCCCCCGTTGTACAGCTCTCAGAGAGCTTTCCAACGGTATGCTGTGTGTTGCGTAACTCGTTACAGATTAAAAGTTATTGGCACCGGAGTGATGGATACCTGGTCACAAGCCCCACGGCCTCGGTTTGTGACCCCAGCCTCTACGTGAAGCGAAGTTGTCCTACCCAAGGAGCCGTGCGATTCGGTAATAGAAGTGTGGTGTATAAAGTATCTTGGCAAGCCTAACCCGAGAAAAAAAAAATTGAAAAAGAGGGTGCAACACGAGAACTTCCCAGGGGGTCACCCATCCTAGTACTACTCTCGCCCAAGCACGCTTAACTTGGGAGTTCTGATGGGATCCGGTGCATTAGTGTTGGTATGATCACACCCGTCAAGTTGTGGGCACAAATCCTTTATTTGTTGACCGTTCACAGTCCTAGCCCAAAGAGATGGCCTATATAAAAGGCCCAATAGGCTTAACGACAACCCATCTGCTTCAACAACGCTGCATCCTCGCAAGACGTGATATCGAAACTGATGAAAACGTTCAATTTTGGACTCCGAAAGTAGGCGCAGCCGAGCAGGCTTGTTTTTCCCGTCGTAGAGCTCTTGGAGAGCTTTCCAACTGTATGTTGTGAGCCACATAACTCCTTACGATTTAAAAGTTATGAGCATCGGAGCGACGGAGACATGGTCACTAGCCCCATGCCCTCGGTTTGCGGGCCCAGCCTCTACGTGAAGCGAAGTTGTCTTGCCCAAGGTGCCGTGGGATTCGGTAATAGAAATGTGGTGGATAAAGTATCTTGGGAACCCTAAACGGGGCAAAAAAAATTAAAAAGCGTGGTCCAACACGAGGACTTTCCAGTGGGTCACTCATCCTAGTACAACTCTTGCCCAAGCACGCTTAACTTCGGAGTTCTGATGGGATTCGGTGCATTAGTGCTGGTATGATCGCACCTGTCATGTTGTGGGCACAAATCCTTTATGTGTTCACGGTTCACAGTCCAAGCCTAGAGAGATGGTCCATTCAAAAGGTCCAATGGACTTAACCACAACTCTTCCGCTTCAACAACGTACCATCCTCATAAGACGTAATGTCGACGTGTTGTAAGGCCCTGTAATATCTCGTGAGTTAGGTTGTCATCCTTTTAACAGCTCACGACGTACGATCCGTGACGGAAAAATAGAGCAAAAGTAGAATAGTGGCCTGAAACTGATGAAAACGGTCGATATTGGGCTCCAAAAATAGGCGCAGCTGTGCAGGCTTGCTGCCCCAGTCATAGAGCTCTCGGAGAGCTTTCCAACGGTATGCTGTGCACCACGTAACTCCTTACAGATCAAAAGTTTTGGGCACTGGAGCAACGGAGACCTGGTCACAAGCCCTACGCCCTCGGTTTGCGGGCCTAGCCTCTACCTGAAGCGAAGTTGTCTAGCCCAAGGTGCCATGGGATTCGGTAATAGAAATGTGGTGGATAAAGTTCTTGCCAACCATAACCGAGGCAAAAAAAATTGAAAAGGTGGGGTGCAACACGACAAATTCCCAAGGGGTCACCCATCCTAGCACTACTCTCGCCCAAGCATGCTTAACTTCGGAGTTCTGATGGGATCCAGTGCATTAGTGCTGGTATAATAGCACTCGTCATGTTGTGCGCACTAATCTGTTATCTGTTGACAGTTCACAGTCCCAGCCCAAAGAGGTGGCCTATTCAAAAGGCCCAATGGGCTTAACGACAACCCATCCGCTTCAACAACATAGCATCCTCACAAGACGTGATATCGATGCATTGTAGGGTCCTCTAATGTCCTGCAAGTTAGGTTGTCGTCCTTTTAACGAGTCACGACGCACTATCCGGGATGAAAAAACAGAGCAAAAGAAGAAAAGTGGACCAAAACTGATCAAAACGTTTGATTTTAGGGTCCAAAAATGGGCGTTGTCGAGTAGGCTTGCATCCCCGTCGTAGAGCTCCCGGAGAGATTTCCAACAGTATGTTGTGCGCCGCATAACTCATTACGGATCTAAAGTTATGAGCACCAGAGCGACGGAGACCTGGTTACAAGCCCTACGCCCTTGGTTTGTAGGCCCAGCCTCTACGTGAAGCGAAGTTGACTTGCCCAAGGTGCCGTGGGATTCGGTAATAGAAATCTGGTGTATAAAGTATCTTGGCAGCCCTAACCAGGGCAAAAAAAATTAAAAAGGGAGGGGTGCAACACGAGGACTTTCCAGGGGGTCACCCATCCTAGTACTATTCTCGCCCAAGCACTCTTAACTTTGTAGTTCTGATGGGATCCAGTGCATTAGTGCTGGTATGATCGCACCCGTCTTGTTGTGGGCACAAATCCTTTATTTCTTGACGGTTCACAGTACCAGCCCAGTGAGATGGCCCAGTCAAAAGGCCCAATCGGCTTAACGACAACCCATACGTTTCAACAATGCAGCATCCTCACAAAAGGTAATGTCGACGCATTGTAGGGCCTTCTAATGTCTCGCGAGTTAGGTTGTCATCCTTTTAACAGCTCAAAACGTACGATCCGAGACAAAAAAAAAAGTGCAAAAGAAGAAAAGTGGCAAGAAATAGATGAAAATGTTTGATTTTGGGGACCAAAAATGGGTGCGGTTGAGCACGCATGTTGCCCCGTCGAAGAGCTCTCAGAGAGCATCCCGACGGTATGCTGTGCGCCGCGTAACTCCTTACGGATCAAAAGTTATGGGCACCGGAGCGACGGAGACCTGGTCACAAGCCTTATGCCCTCGGTTTGCGGGCCAAGACTACGTGAAGCGAAGTTTTCTTGCCCAAGGTGCCGTGGGATTTGATAATAGAAATGTGGTGGAAAAAGTATCTTGGGAACCCTAAATGGGGAAAAAACAATTGAAAAGCTTGGTCCAACACAAGGACTTTCCAGGGGGTCACCCATCCTAGTACTACTCTCGCCCAAGCACGCTTAACTTTGGAGTTCTGATGGGATCCGGTGCATTAGTGCTGGTATGATCGCACCTGTCATGTTGTGGGCACAAATCCTTTGTGTTCACTCTTCACAGCCGGAGCCCAGAGAGATGGCCCATTCAAAAGGTCCAATGGGTTAACCACAATCTATCCACTTCAACAACGTGGCATCCTCGTAAGACCTGATATCGACGCATTGTAGGGTCCTGTAATATCCCGCGAGTTAGGTTGTCATCCTTTTAACAGGTCACGACGTACGATCCCGGACGGAAAAATAGAGCAAAATTAGAAAAGTGGCCTGAAACTGATGAAAACATTCGATATTGGGCTCCAAAAATAGGCGCAGCTATGCGGGCTTGCTGCCCCTATCATAGATCTCTCGGAGAGCTTTCCAACGGTATGTTGTGTGCCGCGTAACCCCTTACAGATCAAAAGTTATGGGCACCGGAGCAACGGAGACCTGGTCACAAGCCCTACGCCCTCGGTTTGCGCGCCCAACCTCTACCTGAAGCGAAGTTGTCTAGCCCAAGGTGCCGTGGGATTCGGTAATAGAAATGTGGTGGATAAAGTATCTTGGCAACCCTAATCGGGGCAAAAAAAATTGAAAAGGGGGGGTGCAACACGAGGACTTCCCAAGGGGTCAACCATCCTAGTACTACTCTTGCCCAAGCATGCTTAACTTCAGAGTTCTAATGGGATCTAGTGCATTAGTGCTGGTATGATCGCACCCTTCATGTTTTGCACACAAATCCGTTATTTGTTGACGGTTCACCGTCCCAGCCTAGAGAGATGGCCCATTCAAAAGGCCCAATAGGCTTAACAACAATCCATCCGCTTCAACAACGCAGCATCCTCACAAGACGTGATATCGACGCATTGTAGGGTCCTCTATTGTCTAGCGAGTTAGGTTGTCGTCTTTTTAACAAGTCACGACGCACTATCCGGGACGGAAAAACAGAGCAAAAGAAGAAAAGTGGACCGAAACTTATCAAAACGTTTGATTTTGGGCTCCAAAAATGGGCGCTGTCGAGCAGGCTTGCGTCCCCGTCATAGAGCTCTCGGAGAGATTTCCAACAGTATGTTGTGCGCCGCGCAACTCATTACGGATCAAAATTTATGAGCACCGGAGCGACGGAGACCTGGTCACAAGCCCTACGCCTTGGGTTTGCAGGCCGAGCCTCTACGTGAAGCGAAGTTGTCTTGCCCAAGGTGCCGTGGGATTCGGTAATAGAAATCTGGTAGATAAAGTATCTTGGCAACCCTAACTGGGGTAAAAAAAATTAAAAATGGGGGGTGCAACACGAGGATTTCCTAGGGTATCACCCATCTAAGTACTTCTCTTGCCTAAGCATGCTTGACTTAGGAGTTCCGATGGGATCCGGTGCATTTGTGCTGGTATGATCGCACCCCTCATGTTGTGGGCACAAATCCCTTATGTGCTGACAGTTCACAGTCCCAACCCAGAGAGATGGCCCATTCAAAAGGCGCAATGGGCTTAACGACAACCCATCCGATTCAACAATGCAGCATCCTCGCAAAACGTGATATCGATGCATTCTAGGGCCCTCTATTGTCCCGCGAGTTAGGTTGTCATCCTTTTAATAGCTCAAAACATACGATCCGGGATGAAAAAAGAGAGTAAAAGAAGAAAAGTGGCACGAAATTGATGAAAATGTACGATTCTGGGATCCAAAAATGGGCGCGGCCGAGCAAGCTTGGTGCCCTGTCGTAGAGCTCTCAGAGAGCATCCCAACGGTATACTGTACGCTGCGTAACTCCTTACGGATCAAAAGTTATGGGCACCGGAGCGACGGAGACCTGGTCACAAGCCCTACGTCCTCGGTTTGCGGGCCCAACCTCTACGTGAAGCGAAGTTGTCTTGCCCAAGGTGCCGTGGGATTCGATAATAGAAATGTGGTGGATAAAGTATCTTGGGAACCCTAAACGGGGCAAAAAAAATTGAAAAGCTTGGTCCAACACGAGGACTTTCCACGGGGTCACCCATCCTAGTACTACTCTCGCCCAAGCACGCTTAACTTTGGAGTTCTGATGGGATCCGGTGCATTAGTGCTGGTATGATCGCACCTGTCATGTTGTGGGCACAAATCCTTTGTGTTCACTGTTCACAGTCGTAGCCCAAATAGATGGCCTATTCAAAAGGTCCAATGGGCTTAACCACAACCCATCCGCTTCAACAACGTGGCATCCACGTAAGACGTGATATCGATGCATTGTAGGGTCTTGTAATATCCTACGAGTTGGGTTGTCATCCTTTTAACAACTCACGACGTACGATCCGGGACGAAAAAATAGAGCAAAAGTAGAAAAGTGGCCCGAAACTGATGAAAACGTTCGATATTGGGCTCCAAAAATAGACGTAGCTGTGCGGGCTTGCTGCCCCCATCATAGAGCTCTCAGAGAGCTTTCCAACGGTATGTTGTGTGCTGCATAACCCCTTACAGATCAAAAGTTATGGGCACCGGAGCAACGGAGACCGGGTCACAAGCCCTATGCCCTCGGTTTACGGGCCCAGCCTCTACCTGAAGCGAAGTTGTCTAGCCCAAAGTGCCGTGGGATTCGGTAATAGAAATGTGGTAGATAAAGTATCTTGGCAACCCTAACCGGGGCAAAAAAAATTGAAAAGGGTGGTACAACACGAGGACTTCCCAAGGGGTCACCCATCCTAGTACTACTCTCGCCCAAGCATGCTGAACTTCGGAGTTCTGATGGGATCTAGTGCATTAGTGCTGGTATGATCGCACCCGTCATGTTGTGCGCACAAATCCGTTATGTGTTGACGGTTCACCGTCCCAGCCCAGAGAGATGGCCCATTCAAAAGGCCGAATGGGCTTAACGACAACCCATCCACTTCAACAATGCAGCATCCTCACAAGACGTGATATCGACGCAATGTAGGGTCCTCTAATGTCCCGTGAGTTAGGTTGTCGTCTTTTTAACAGGTTACGACGCACTATCTGGGACGAAAAAACAAAGCAAAATAAGAAAAGTGGACCAAAACTGATCAAAACGTTTGATTTTGGGATCCAAAAATGGGCTCTATCGAGCAGGCTTGCATCCCCGTCGTAGAGCTCTCGGAGAGATTTCCAACAGTATGCTGTGCGCCGCGTAACTCATTACGGATCAAAATTTATTAGAACCGGAGCGACGGAGACCTCGTCACAAGCCCCACGCCCTTGGTTTGCGGCCCCAGCCTCTACGTGAAGCAAAGTTGTCTTGCCCAAGGTGCCGTGGGATTCGATAATAGAAATGTGGTGGATAAAGTATCTTGGCAACCCTAACCGGGGTAAACAAAATTGAAAAGCGGGGGGTGCAACACGAGGACTTCCCAAGGGGCCACCCACCTAGTACTACTCTCGCCCAAGCACGCTTAACTTCGGAGTTCTGATGGGATCCTATGTATTAGTGCTGGTATGATTGCACTCGTCATGTTGTGGGCACAAATCCTTTGTGTGTTAAAGGTTCACAGTCCCAGCCCAAAGAGATGGCCCATTCAGAAGGCCCAATGGGCTTAACGACATCCCATCCACTTCAACAATGTAGCATTCTCCCAAGACGTGATTTCGACACATTGTAGGGCTCTCTAATGTCCTGCGAGTTAGGTTGTCGTCCTTTTAACAGCTCACGACGAACGGTCCGGGGTGGAAAAACAGAGCAAAAGAAGAAAAGTGGCACGAAACTGATGAAAAAGTTCAATTTTGGGCTCCAAAAATGGGCACAGCCGAGCAGGCTTGCAGCCCCGTTGTAGAGCTCAT
Organism: Ehretia macrophylla; assembly: GCA_037974665.1. NCBI lineage: Eukaryota > Viridiplantae > Streptophyta > Magnoliopsida > Boraginales > Ehretiaceae > Ehretia > Ehretia macrophylla. The sequence goes on from CM075769.1 coordinate 73,105,651, forward strand.
GGAGAGCTTTCCAACGGTATGTTGTGTGCCGCGTAACGCCTTATGGATCAAAAGTTATGGGCGTTGGAGCGATGGATACCTGGTCACAAGCCCTATGCCATCAGTTTGCGGGCCCAACCACTACGTGAAGCAAAGTTGTCTTGTCCAAGGTGCCATGGGATTCGGTAATAGAAATGTGGTGGAAAAAGTATCTTGGCAACCCTAACCGGGGCAAAAAAAATTAAAATGGGGGGTGCAACACGAGGAGTTCCCATAGGATCACCCATCCTAGTACTACTCTTGCCCAAGGATGCTTAACTTCGGAGTTCTTATGGGATCCGGTGCATTAGTGCTGGTATGATCGCACCCGTCATGTTATGGGCACAAATCCTTTATGTGTTGACGGTTCACAGTCCCAGCCCAGAGAGATGGCCCATTCAAAAGGCCCAATAGGCTTAACGACAACCCATCCATTTCAACAACAGAGCATCCTCGTAGGACGTTAAATCAACACGTTGTGGGGCCCTGTAATTTCCCACGAGTTAGATTGTCATGCTTTTAACAGCTCACGACGTACGATCGGGGACAAAAAATAGAGCAAAAGAAGAAAAGTGGCCCAAAATTGATGAAAACATTCGATTTTGGGGTTGGAAAACAGGCGCAGCTGAGCAAGCTTGCTGCCCCAGTCGTAGAGCTCGCGGAGAGCTTTCCAACTGTATACTGTACGTCGCGTAACTCCTTACGAATTAAAGGTTATAGGCACCGGAGCGATGGAGACCTAGTCACAAGCCCTACGCCCTCGGTTTGCAGGCCCAACCTCTACGTGAAGCGAAGTTGTCTTGCCCAAGATGTCGTGGGATTCGGTAATAAAAATGTGGTGGAAAAAGTATCTTGGCAACCCTAATCGGGGCAAAAAAAATTGAAAAAAAGCACACAACACAAGGACTTCCTAGGGGGTCACCCATCCTAGTACTACTCTCGCCCATGCACGCTTAACTTCGGAGTTCTTATGGGATCCGGTGCATTAGTGCTGGTATGATCGTACCCGTCATGTTGTGGGCACAAATCCTTTATGTGTTGACGGTTCACAGTCCCAGCCCAGAAAGATGGCCAATTCTAAAGGCCCAATGGGCTTAACGATAACCCATCATCTTCAACAACGCAGCATTCTCACAAGATGTGACATCGACGCCTTGTAGGGCCCTGTAATATCCCTCGAGTTAGGTTGTCGTCCTTTTAACAGCTCACGACATACGATCCGAGATGAAAATATAGAGCAAAAGTAGAAAAATGGCCCAAAACTGATGAAAACGTTCAATTTTGGGCTCCAAAAACAGGCGCAGCCAAGCAGGCTTGCTTCCCTCGTCCTAGAGCTCTCGGAGAGCTTTCCAACTGTATGTTGTGCGTCACGCAACTCCTTACGGATTAAAATTTTTGGGCACCGGAGCGACGGAGACCTGGTCACAAGCCCTACGCCCTTGGTTTACGAGCCCTGCATCTACGTGAAGCGAAGTTGCCTTACCCAAGGTGCCGTGGGATTCGGTAATAGAAATGTGGTGTATAAAGTATCTTGGCAACCCTAAACGGGGCAAAAAAAATTGAAAAGGGGGGTACAACAAGAGGTCTTCCCATAGGGTCATCCATACTAGTACTACTTTTGCCCAAGCACGCTTAATTTCGGAGTTCTGATGGGATCCGTTGCATTAGTGCTGGTATGATCGCACCCATCATGTTGTAGGCACAAATCCTTTATGTATTGGCGGTACACAGTCCCAGCCCAGAGAGATGGCCCATTCAAAAGGCCCAATGGGCTTAACGACAACCCATCCGCTTCAATCATGTAGCATCCTCACAAGATGTGATATCGACGCATTGTAGGGCTCTCTAATGTCCCGCAAGTTAGGTTGTTGTCTTTTTAATAGCTCACGACGTACGATCCGAGACGGAAAAACAGAGCAAAAGAAGAAAAGTGGCAAGAAACTGATGAAAATGTTCGAATTTGGGCTCCAAAAATTGGCGCAGGTGACCAGGCTTGCTGCCTAGTTGTAGAGCTCTTGTAGAGCTTTCCAACGGTATGTTGTGCGCCGCGTAACGCCTTACGGATCAAAAGTTATGGACACCAGAGCGACGGAGACCTGGTCACAAGCCCTACGCCATCGGTTTGCGGGCCCAGCCTCTACGTGAAGCGAAGTGGTCTTGTCCAAGGTGCCATGGGATTTGGTAATAAAAATATGGTGGATAAAGTATCTTGGCAACCCTAACCGAGGCAAAAAAAATTCAAAATGGGGGATGCAACACGAGGACTTCCTAGACGGTCACCCATCCTAGTACAACTCTCGCCGAAGCATGCTTAACTTCGGAGCTCTTATGGGATCCGGTGCATTAGTGCTGGTATGATCGCACCCGTCATGTTGTGGGCACAAATCCTTCATGTGTTGACGGTTTACAGTCCCAGCCTAGAGAGATGGCCCATTCAAAAGGCCCAATGGGCTTAACGACAACCCATCTGCTTCAACAATGGAGCATCCACGTAAGACGTGATATCAAAACATTATAGGGCCCTCTAATGTCCCGTGAGTTTGGTTGTCGTCCTTTTAACAACTCACGACGTACGATCCGTGATGGAAAAACAGAGCAAAAGAAGAAAAGTGGCCCGAAAGTGATGAAAACGTTCGATTTTGGGGTTCGAAAATAGGCGCAGCCAAGCATGCTTGCTGCCCCTGTCGTAGAGCTCTCGGAGGGCTTTCCAACGGTATGTTGTGCATCACGTAACTCCTTACGGATTAAAAGTTATGGGCACTAGAGCAACGGAGATCTGGTCACAAGCCCCACGCCCTCGGTTTGCCGGCCCAGCTTCTACGTGAAGCGAAGTTGTCTTGCCCAAGCTGCCGTGGGATTCGGTAATAGAAATGTGGTGGAAAATGTATCTTGGCAACCCTAACCGGGGAAAAAAAATTGAAAATGGGGGGTACAACATGAGGACTTCCCAGGGGTTCACCCATCCTAGTACTACTGTCGCCCAAGCACGCTTAACTTCAGAGTTCTTATGGGATCCGGTGCATTAGTGCTGGAATGATCACACCCATCATGTTGTGGGCACAAATCCTTTATGTGTTGACGGTTCACAGTCCCAGCCCAGAGAGATGGCCCATTCAAAAGGCCCAATGGGCTTAACGACAACCCATCCGTTTTAACAACGCATCATTCTCGCATGATTTGATATAAATGCCTTGTATGGCCTTGTAATATCCTGTGAGTTAAGTTGTCGTCATTTTAACAGCTCACGACGTACGATCCGGGATGAAAAAATAGGGCAAAAGTTGAAAAAGTAGCCCGAAACTGATGAAAACTTTCGATTTTGGGGTCCAAAACCTGGCGCTGTTGAGCAGGCTTGCTGCCCCCGTCTTAAAGCTCTCGGTGAGCTTTCCAACTGTATGTTGTGCGTCACGTAACTCCTTACGGATTAAAATTTATGAGCACCGGCGCGACGGAGACCTCGTCACAAGCCCTACCCCCTCGGTTTGCGGGCCAAGCCTCTACGCAAAGTGAAGTTGTCTTGCCCAAGGTGCTGTAGGATTCTGTAATAGAAATGCGGTGGATAAAGTATCATGGCAACCCTAACCAGGGCAAAAAAAATTGAAAATGGGGGGTGTAACACGAGGACTTCCTAGGGGGTCACCCACCTAGTAGTACTCTCGCCCAAGCACGCTTAATTTCGGAGTTCTGATGGGATCCGGTGTGTTAGTACTGGTATAATAGCACCAGTCATGTTGTGGGCACAAATCCTTTATATGTTGACGGTTCACAGTCCCTGCCCAGAGAGATGGGCCATTCAAAAGGCCCAATGGGTTTAACGACAACCCATCCGCTTCAACAACGCAGTATCCTCACAATACGTGATATTGACCCATTGTAGGGCGCTCTAATGTCCCACAAGTTAGGTTGTCGTCCTTTTAACATCTCACGACGTACGATCCGGGACGGAAAAACTGAGCAAAAGAAGAAAAATGGCCCTAAATTGATGAAAACGTTCGATTTTGGACTCCAAATATCGGGCGCAGCTGAGCAAGCTTGGTGCTCCGTCGTGGAGCTCTTAGAGAGCTTTCCAACGGTATGCTGTGCACTGCGTAACTCCTTACGGATCAAAAGTTATGGGCACCGGAGCGACGGAGACCTGGTCACGGGCCCAGCCTTTAAGTGAAGTGAAGTTGTCTTGCCCAAGGTCCCGTTGGATTCGGTAATAGAAATATGGTGGATGAAGTATCTTGGCAAACCTAACTAGGGCAAAAAAAATTGAAAAGGGGGGTGCAACACGAGGACTTCCCAGAGGGTCACCCATCCTAATACTACTCTCGCCCAAGCACGCTTAACTTTGGAGTTCTGATGGGATTCAGTGCATTAGTGCTGGTATGATCGCACCGGTCATGGTGTGGGCACAAATCCTTTATGTGTTGACAGTTCAGAGTCCCAGCCCAAAGAGATGGCCCATTCAAAAGACTCAATGGGCTTAACGACAACCTATCTGCTTTAACAACGCAGCATCCTCGTAACACGTGATATCAACGAGTTGTAGGGCCCTGTAATATCCCGCGAGTTAGGTTGTCACCCTTTTAACAGCTCACGTCGTATGATCTGGGATGGACAAATAGAGCAAAAGAAGAAAAGTGTTCGAGAATTGATGAAAACGTTCAATTTTGGGCTCCAAAAATAGGCGTAGTCGAGCAGGCTTGCTACCCCGATCGTAGAGCTCTCGGAGAGATTTCCAATGGTATGCTGTGCACCGCGTGACTCCATACGGATTAAAAGTTATGGGCACGGGAGCGATGGAGACCTGGTCACAAGCCCCACGCCCTCGGTTTACTGGCCCAGCTTCTAAGTGAAGTGCAGTTGTCTTGCCCAAGGTGCCGGGGGATTCGATAATAGAAATGTGGTGGATAAAGTACCTTGGCAACCCTAAGCGGGGCAAAGAAAATTGAAAAGAGGGGGTGCAACACAAGGACTTCGCAGGCGGTCACCCATCCTAGTACTACTCTTACCCAAGCACGCATAACTTCGGAGTTCTGATGAGATCCGGTGCATTAATGCTGGTATGATTTCAACTATCATGTTGTGGGCACAAATCCTTTATGTGTTGACGGTTCACAGTCCCAGCCCAGAGAGATGGCCTATTCAAAAGGCCCAATGGGCTTAACGACAACCCATCCGCTTTAACAACGCAGCATTCTCGCAAGACGTGATATCGACGCATTGTAGGGCCCTGTAATCTCCTGCGAGTTAGGTTGTCGTCCTTTTAACAGCTCACGACGTACAATCCGGGACGGAAAACTAGACCAAACCAGAAAAATGGCCCGAAATTGAAAAAAAGGTCCAATTTTGGGCTCTGAAAACAGGTGCAGCTGAGTAGGCTTGCTGCCCCCGTCGTGGAGCACTCAGAGAGGTTTCCAAAGGTATGCTGTACATCACGTAACTCCTTACAGATTAAAAGTTATGGGCACCGGAGCGACGAAGACCTGGTCACAAGCCCCACACCCTCGGTTTGCGGGCCCAACCTCTACATGAAGCGATGTTGTCTAGCCCAAGGTGCCGTGGGATTCATCTGGTGGATAAAGTATCTTGGGAACCTAAACTGGGGTGAAAAAAATTGAAAATGGGGAGGGGGGGTACAACACGAGGACTTCCCAAGGGGTCACCCATCCTAGTACTACTCTCGCCCAAGCACGCTTAACTTTGGAGTTCTGATGGGATCCAGTGTATTAGTGCTGGTATGATCGCACCCGTCATGTTGTGGGCACAAATCCTTCATGTGTTGACGGTTCACAGTCACAGCCCAAAGAGATGGCCTATTCAAAAGGCCCAAAGGGCTTAACGACAACCCATCCACTTCAACAACGCAGCATCCTCGCAAAACGTGATATCGACGCATTGTAGGGCCCTCTAATGTCCCACGAATCAGGTTGTCGTCCTTTTCACGACTCACGACGTACGATCCAAGATGGAAAAACAGAGCAAAACTAGAAAAGTGGCCCAAAACTGATGAAAACGTTTGATTTTGGGCTCCAAAAATCGGCGCAATCGAGCAAGCTTGCTTCCATGTCGTAGAGCTCTCGGAAATCTTTCCAACGGTATGCTGTGCGGTGCGTAACTCCTTACGGATCAAAAGTTATGAGCACCGGAGCCACGGAGACCTGGCCAGAAGCCTTACGCCCTCGGTTAGCGGGCCCAGCCACTATGTGAAGTGAAGTTGTCTTGCCCATGGTGCCGTGGGTGTCACGCCCCGACCCGACCTCGCAAAAGGCCAAGCCCAGACCCGACACACGAACGGAGTCTCTTCTGTACCGTGGGCGATCCGAAAACCCTACATTCAATATAATACTTGCGAAAACCATAATAAACATTTGAATCAAGACAACTTTCTTTTAGAAAATATACATCTTCTCATTAACGACTTTGCAAACCAAAATGTCATACATACTACACAAGTATTTATGCCACTAAATAGTTAATCATTAGTATGCAATTCTTTACTAGTCATAAGAGTGTATCTTTACAACTTCACAATCCCTTAAATTTTTACAACAAAAGACCATAAAGGCCTCAAAATAGAACTACATACACGACTACAAGCCTCAAAATGAAACGACAACCAAGCATTAAACACATCAAGCATGGCCCGCACAAAAAGTCTGGCAACCAACCACCTGCTAAGCAAAGAAGTGCTATCAAGGAAACACGTCCAGTTGCTCCTCCTCCTCAATTACCTCAATAGGGTCCGCTTCAACTACTCCTGTAAAATATAGTATAGAAAGGAATGAGCAAAAACTATTGCTCAGCGAGGGTTATTGGTCTCAAGGACAGAGATGAGAGGAGAATGCAATGAAAATAGTCAAGCAATTCAGTCAATTACCATATAGAGACACAAACAAAGCCAACAATAAAACAAGACAAGCATTTAAACTATAAACACTCATTCAAAGGATATGATTCACTTTCCACGAGCAACTTTCAATCACGAATTTGATGACGACGCGCCGGCCCAAACTACCTTATAACTTCAGTTTGGAATATCCCGGAAGTATCTATCAATTCTATGACCCAAATCTCCCTGGGAGGCAACCCAAGCGAGAAAGGGAATAGGACACGGAGCTAGGGCAACCAACACTAGCAACCCGAGGCTACCCAGAGAGGCCCATCACACCGCCCCTAACTCTATGAATGCAATACAATATACAATGCAACAATCGAGCAATCAAGCAATAGAGCCACACGTGGGAGAATAACAAAGTAGGTTACTCTCGCACGCAGTAGCAACAGTTGATAAACATTTCAATCAGAATCAACTCTAACAAGCATATCAAGCAATATTAAGCATTCTATAGGCATAACATTAAGAAAACAAGCAAAATCACAAAACGACCCCGACTTTCCAAACGCTACTACTCTCAAACGAGCCACGAGTTTTGGAAACCGACTTCACCAATTCTCCTAGGTCACCATAAGGCACGTCTAAAGACCCCGAAACCCTATTTTACCCTAGAATTCACGCAAAGCCCTGATTTCTCCATTTGCTCGTTTGAACTACCGCTATCCTAACCAAACATCCAACCAACGCCATAACCACACCAAAAGTGCTTCCATGGCCTCCCGAGACAATGCCATCACGCAAAATGAGAAAACACTAAACTCGACCTAAACGACCCCGACTTTTACCAATGCATTTTTCTCATTTTTTCCATTACACAATCCAAACAAATCATGCATTTAGGCATTCTAGCATATCTAGCATCTTTTCACATCAACAGAACGCATAACGGAGCAACTTCATTGAATCAGGGGTTTACTATTCACAATTTACTATTCAACTAACAATTTAAATTGCAATCTCAATATTCAACCGCAGAAAATGTTAAAAAGCTATAAATACATGTTCTACAATTGTCAAGGAACATTCTTTAAGCATTAAAACGATTAAACTAACGATCTACGTATAAAATCCAAAAATCAAAGTTTGTGAACCAAATATTCAAATGAGCAAATAAACGTGCTTCCCTCACCTTAGACACTCCTAGTTGCTAGGAAAACCACGCTAGATGCCTCGGTAACAACCCCGCACAAGCTCACGCAAAGATTGGAAGTTTTGAAAGTTGAAATATTTTTTTTTCTCTTCAAAGTTTCGGCCATCTTGTTTTCTGTTTTGTGCTTGTTTTTTATTTATTTTTCTATGTTATAACTATTAAAAGATGACAAGCTTTGGTCAAAGGTCACGCCCCTTGGTCAAACTAACTTAAGTTGGCCAATTTGCCTATTTTTATGCATTTAAAAGCTATAACAACCATCGCCAAATTAATTCTAGCTAACAACAAATAAAACACTAAAATTAAAACACTAAACACTAGTTTTCACTATTTGTTGAGGACTAGAAAACACCCTCTAACTATCACTCTCGAAATGCAATGCACCTTGCGGCAATAAAGAAGTAACAATTTGATTTCAAAGAATTTAAGAAAATATAATTTTTCAAAATAATAAAGAAAATTCTACATTCTAGGCTTGGGTATTACACCCTCTCCCCCTTAAAACAATTGTGCCTACGCAATTCTTACCTAGTCAACAAACAACTCCGGATAATAATTTCGAACCTGGTCCTCTCTTTCCCAAGTTACTTCCTCAAACCCATGATGATTCCACATAACCTTTACTAACGGAATACTCTTCCTGCGAAGCTCCTGAATTTTTCGATCCACAATTCGAATCGGTTTCTCTTCATAAGTTAACTTTTCCTCAATCTGCAAAGGCTCTGGTTCAAGTACATGTGAAAGGTCTGGATGGTATTTCCTCAACATTGACACGTGGAAAACATCGTGCAGTCTTGACAAGCTCGGAGGCAAAGCTGAGCGATAAGCCAAATGACCTACGTTTTCGGTGATCTCATACAGACCCACATACCTGGGACTAAGTTTCCCGCTCTTACCATGCCGAATCAATCCTTTTCAAGGAGAAATCTTAAGAAACACCCAATCTCCCAAAGCAAACTCAAGATCCCGACAGTGTTTATCCGCATAACTCTTCTGATGACTTTGAGCTGTAAGCATACGCTGGCGAATAAGGTGAACATTATCTACCATCTTAATCATCTCAGGAAACACAGTCGGATCACCTGTTCTCATCTCTCCAACCTCTTCCCAATACAATGGAGATCTGCATTTACGACCATACCACGCCTCGTAGGGAGCCATACCTATAGTAGATTGATAACTATTATTGTAGGCGAACTCCGCTAAAGGCAAAAACATCTCCCAATTCTTCCCAAAGTCTAACACACATGCCCGAAGAATGTCTTCCAAGATCCTGAAAGTTCTCTCAGACTGGCCATTAGTTTGTGGATGGTATGCAGTACTGAAGCTCAACTTAGTTCCTATGGCCTCTTGCAACTTCTGCCAAAAATGAGATCTAAATCTAGGATCTCTATCTGACACTATACTCTATGGCACACCATGCAGTCTCACAATATTAGCAACATAAAGTTCAGCTAGTTTATCAAGGCTATCCTGTTTGTTCACGGGAATAAAATGTGAAACCTTAGTCAATCGGTCCACAACAACCCATACAGAATCACATCCTCTCGAAGATCTCAGAAGATTGGTCACAAGGTTCATTGTTATATGCACCCATTTCTATTGCGAAATCGACAACGGTTGCAGAAGCCCAGCTGGCCTCTGATGCTCAACCTTAATCCTCTGACAAGTCAAACACCTGGATACATACCCAGCAATCTCCCTCTTCATATTCTTCCACCAGAAGTGTTGTTTCAAATCTCTATACATTTTAGTACGGCCCGGGTGAATTGTATATCTTGAATTATGTGCCTCGGACATAATCTCATTCTTCAAAGTCGAATCACCAGGAACACACACCTTGTCCCTGAATCTAAAGATACCATCTGCATGTAATTTAAACTCCGACTCTCCCCCTTTTGATTTTTCTTGGATTTTCAAGATGTGACGATCAATCTTCTGAGCCTCTCTGATTTGTGCTAACAATCCCGATTGAATTTGTAAGCTAGCAAATCGAATCCCTACCTCAGTTGCTTCTGGCTTCCATGAACAAATTTCCTCCAAAGTTTCCCAATCCTTGATAATTAAACTTGCAACAATAGCCTTTTGGTAAAAAAGCATCTGCAACAACATTTGCCTTACCTGGCACATAGTTTATAGAGCAATTGTAGCCACCTAATAGCTCTAGCCATCTTCGCTGCCTCATGTTCAAATCTTTTTGTGAAAATAAATATTTGAGGCTCTTGTGGTTAGTAAAAATTTCAAATCTGCCACCCCACAAGTAATGACGCCACTTCTTTAAAGCAAACACAACTGCAGCTAACTCTAGATCATGTGTAGGGTAATTGACTTCATAAGGTTTCAACTTCCTAGAAGCATAGGCAATCACCTTACCATTCTGCATTAAAACACAGCCCAAACCTTCTTTAGATGCATCACTATAGACAACAAAGTTTTCTGTACCCTCAGGTAAAGCTAGTATAGGAGCTGTAGTTAGTCTCTTCTTCAGTTCTTGGAAACTGGATTCACATTTAGCATCCCAGTTGTAAGTAACCTTCTTTTGAGTCAACTGGCTTAAAGGTCCAAAAATTTTGGAAAAGTCTTTAACAAACCTCCGATAGTAACCTGCCAACCCCAGAAAACTCCGAATCTCTGACACCGTTTCAGGTCTTTTCCAAGGTGAAACAACTTCAATCTTAGTTGGGTCTACTGAAATTCCTTGATCTGAAATGATATGGTCTAGAAAAGATATTTGATTCAACCAAAATTCATACTTGCTGAATTTAGCAAAAAGCTTGTTTTCTTGCAAAGTCTATAGCACAATCTTCAAAATGTTGTTCATGTTCAGCCTCATTCTTAGAGTACACTAAAATGTCGTCAATAAAGATTACGACAAATTGATCAAGATAAGGTTGAAAAACCCTCTGCATTAAGTCCATGAATGCGGCTGGTACATTCATCAATCCAAACGGTAACACAACAAATTCATAGTGGCCATATCTAGTCCTGAATGCCGTCTTAGGTATATCGTCAATCCGAATTCTGAGTTGATAGTAACCCTGCCTCAAATCAAATTTGGAGTAAACACTCGCACCCTGCAATTGGTCAAACAATTCTTCAATCAACGGCAAGGGGTATTTGTTCTTAATCGTAACTTGATTAAGTCCCCTGTAATCAATACATAACCGTAGCATGCCATCTTTCTTTCTCACAAACAACACAGGCGCACCCCACGGCGAAGAACTAGGTTGTAAAAACCCTTTCTCAAGCAAGTTCTGAAGCTGAATTTTCAATTCCTGAAGTTCAGCCGATGCCATTCTATAAGGACTCCTAGAAATTGGTGCAGTGCCTGGCATAAGGTCAATCACAAATTCAATCTCCCTATCTGGTGGTAAACCCGGTAATTCCTCGGGAAATACACCAGGGAAGTCTTTAACAATTGGAACCTCATTCAAATTCAACTTATCAGTAGGTTGATTGATCAGATAAGCTAAGTAAGCTTCACAACCCTTATTCAACAACTTAGAAGCGTTGATTGATGATAAAAGAGGTATTCGGGCAGCTCTGCAGTTCCCAACAATCTCCAGTACCGGTAGGTCAGGAATCTGAAGATAAACAATATTTGTTCTACAATCCAACTGAGCATAGTATTTCCTCAACCAATCCATTCCCAAAATGATTTCAAAATCACGGAAGGGTAGTATAATTAAATTAGCAGGAAATTTACGGTTCTCAATGCATATATCACAAGATTTGCAAATAGACTCAGTAACAAATTTCGCACCCAAAGGCGTACTAACTTCAACTTCATGCGGCAGTTTATCAATGCAAACATTCACAGATCATGCACATGCAGGAGTTATAAACGAATGTGTAGCTCCGGGATCAATCAAACTTTAACTGGCTGAGTATTGAGAAGAAAGGTACCTTCCACTATTGCTGTAGTGTCGGGTAGCTCCTCTGCATCCAGTGCAAAGACCCTAGCCTGTACCCTCTGTGCTGGACCTGCACTTGCAGCCCTAAACTACATACCTTGGCCTCCAGTACGGCCCTGAACATTCTTATACTTAGGGCAATCTTTCACCCTATGCTTATCGCTCCCACAACCCGTGCACTTACCACTCTTCCTCCAACAATTAGCCTCAATGTGCCCCGATCGATTACAAAAGTTACACTGCTGATTTTGTCTTACAACAGTGTTTCCCGTAGGTGTGGGGGCTCTGGCAGTGGTAGGAACTATACCTCCCTGCTGGGGTCTAGTCACAACTGGCCTTGCCTGAATCTGATACTGTGGCTGATACGAACGTTGTTGAGGAGCCTGAACAAAATTCTGATACTGCCTCGGCTGACTCTGGCTGCTCTGGCCCAAGTACTGTTTCTTACTCGGCTGGCTACTCTCAGCTATCATCTCTGCCTTTCATTTCTCAAACTTCGAGGCTGCTTGGAATGCCTTGGGAAAAGTAGGGTAAGTCTGCCCAGTCAAATGCAGCTGTATATCCATTCTCAGCCCACGAACAAACCTATGAATCATCCTCCTAGCTGGCCGCACCAGCTCAGGCATATACCTCGACAGGCTAACAAACCTAGCCTCATACAGTGCAACAGTCATGTTTCCCTACTTCAGGGCCACAAACTTGTCTTCCCGCCTTTCCCTAGCCATCTAGGGAATATGCTTCCCCCGAATCTCCCTCCCAAACTCATCCCCCAACTCCGGACCCTCCCCACAGTCCCAGGTCAACTTGCCAGTGTTCCACCACTGTTCTGCGTCGCCCTCAAACAAGAATGCCGCACAATCCATTCTTGTCTCATAAGTGTACCTCAAAGAAGTGAAAATTTTCTCAACACGGTTAATCCATCTCTCGGCTGCCTCATCATCCGGCTCTCCAAAGAACTTACCCGGCTTGTGCCTTAGGAATTTCTCCAGCTGATTATTCTCATCCCTAGGCCCCTGTCCACCAGGATTAGCTTGATTTCCCTGCGGATTATTATTCCTGTCCTACCTCTGCTCATGCAGTACCTATGTAATCCGGTCAACTGCAGTGGTCATAGTAGCCATAAACTGTTCAGGCAACGGTTGCTGACCCTGTTCTGCTGCCTCTTCATCTGTCCCTTGACCTTGAGTACCACGACGTGGCGGCATAGTAACAACTCACAATAGCTGGCAACATTTAAAAGCAGTTTATAGACAGAAATATAGCACATAAGATTAGATAACACTCAAGTCAATAACAATCAAATATCCTATCACACAATTCACATAACACAAGATTGACATGCCAACCATTTCACTTGAACACATAAGCACTCAAGTTCACATAATCATGCTGTAGCACTTTTCCACTTAACAATCATACATTAACACTTTAGCATTTTAGATCTTTACCCCACAGACCAAGAAACATATCCCAGCTCATGCAATATTATCATGCTCTGATACCACCTAAAGATGTCACGCCCTGACCCGACCCCGCAAAAGGCCAAGCCCGGACCCAACACACGGACTGAGTCTCCTCTGTACCGTGGACGATCCACAAACCCTACATTCAATATAGCACTTGCAAAAACCATAATAAACATTTGAATCAATACAACTTTCTTTTAGAAAATATACAACTTCTCATTAACAACTTTGCAAACCAAAAATGTCATGCATACTACACAAGTATTTATGCCACTAAACAGTTAACCATTAGTATGCAATTCTTTACTAGTCATAAGAGTGTATCTTTACAACTTCACAATCCTTTAAACTTTTACAACAAAAGATCATAAAGGCCTCAAAATAGAACTACATACACAGCTACAAGTCTCAAAATGAAGCGACAACCAAGCATTAAACACATCAAGCATTGGCCCGCACAAAAGTCTGGCAACCAATCACCAGCTAAGCAAAGAAGTGCTATCAAGGAAACACCTCCACTTGCTCCTCCTCCTCAATTACCTCAATAGGGTCCGCTACAACTACTCTTGTAAAATATAGTATAGAAAGGAATGAGCAAAAACTATTGCTCAGCGAGGGTTATTGGTCTCAAGGACGGAGATGAGAAGAGAATGCAATGCAAATAGTCAAGCAATTCATTAAATTAACATAAAAAGAGAGAAACAAACCTAATAATAAAACAAGACAAGCATTAAAACTACAAACACTCATTCAAAGGATACGATTCACTTTCCACGAGAAACTTTCAATCACGAATTCGATGACGACCCGCCGGCCCAAACCACCTTATAACTTCAGTTTGGAATACCCCATAAGTATCCATCAATTCTACGACCCAAATCTCCCTGGGAGGCAACCCAAGCGAGAAAGAGAATAGGACACGGAGCTAGGGCAACCAACACTGGCAACCCGAGGCTACCTAGAGAGGCCCATCACACCGCCTCTGACTCTATGAATGCAATACAATATACAATACAACAATCGAGCAATCAAGCAATAGAGCCACACGTGGAAGAATAACAAAGTAGGTTACTCTCGCACGCAATAGCAACAGTTGATAAACATTTCAATCAGAATCAGCTCTAACGAGCATATCAAGCAATATTAAGCATTCTATAGGCATAACATTAAGAAAACAAGCAAAATCACAAAACGACCCCGACTTTCCAAACGCTACTACTTTCAAACGAGCCACGAGTTTTGGAAACCGACTTCACCAATCCTCCTAGGTCACCATATGGCACGTCTAAAGACCTCGAAACCCTACTTTACCCTAGAATTCACGGAAAACCCCGATTTTCCCCTTTGCTCATTTGAACTACCACTATCCTAACGAAACACCCAACCAACGCCATAACCACATCAAAAGTGCTTCCATGGCCTCCCGGGACAATGCCATCACGCAAAACGAGAAAACACTAAACTCGACCTAAACGACCCCAACTTTCACCAATGCATTTTTCTCATTTTTTCCATTACAAAATCCAAACAAATCATGCATTTAGGCATTCTAGCATATCTAGCATCTTTTCACATCAACAGAATGCATAACAGAGCAACTTCATCGAATCAAGGGTTTACTATTCATAATTTACTATTCAACTAACAATTTAATTTGCAATCTCAATATTCAACTGCATAAAATGTTAAAAAGCTATAAATACATGTTCTACAATTGCGAAAGAACATTCTTTAAGCATTAAGACGATTAAACTAACGATCTACGCATAAAATCCAAAAATCAAAGTTTGTGAACCAAATATTCAAATGCGCAAATTAACATGCTTCCCTCACCTTAGACACTCCTAGTCGCTAGAAAAACCATACTGGATGCCTCGGTAACAACCCCGCACAAGCTCACGCGAAGATTGGAAGTTTTGAAAGTTGAAATGCTTTTTTTTTCTCTTCAATGTTTCGGCCAGCTTGTTTTCTGTTTTGTGCTTTTTTTTTATTTTGCTATGTTATAACTATTAAAAGATGACAAGCTTTGGTCAAAGGTCAAGCCCCTTGGTCAAACTAACTTAAGTTGGTCAACTTGCCTATTTTTATGCATTTAAAAGCTATAACAACCATCACCAAATTAATTCTAGCTAACAACAAATAAAACACTAAAATTAAAACACTAAACACAAGTTTTCACTATTTGTTGAGGACTAGAAAACACCCTCTAACTATCACTCTCGAAATGCAATGCACCTTGTGGCAATAAAGAAGTAACAATTTGATTTCAAAAAATTTAAGAAAATATAAATTTCAAAATAATAAACAAGAAAATTCCACATTCCAGGCTTGGGTATTACAGTGGGATTCGATAATAGAAATCTAGTGGATAAAGTATATTGGCATCCCTAACCGGGGCAAAAAAAAATTGAAAATGGGAGTGCAACACGAGGACTTGCCAGGGGGTCATCCACCTAGTACTACTCTCACCCAAGCACGCATAACTTCGAAGTTCTGATGGGATCCGGCATGTTAGTGCTGGTATGATCGCACCCGTCATGTTGTGGGCACAAATCCTTTTTGTGTTGACGGTTCACAGTCCCAGCCTAGAGAGATGGCCCATTCAGAAGGAAAAATGGGCTTAACGACAACCCATCCGCTTCAACAATGTAGCATCCTCGCAAGTCGTGATATCGACGCATTGTAGGGCTTTCTAATGTCCCGCGAGTTAGGTTGTCCTGCCGAAGTTGCCGTGGGATTCAATAATAGAAATGTGGTGGATAAAGTATCTTGGCAACCCAAACCGGGGCAAAAAAAATTGAAAAGGGGGGTTACAACACGAGGAATTCCCAGGGGGTAACCCATCCTAGTACTACTCTCGCCCAAGCACGCTTAATTTCAGAGTTCTGATGGGATCCGGGGCATTAGTGCTCGTATGATCGCACCCGCCATGTTGTGGGCATAAATCCGTTATGTGTTGACGGTTCACAGTCCCAACCCAGAGAGTTGGCCCATTCAAAAGGTCCAATGAACTTAACGACAACCCATCCGTGTCAACAACTCATCATTCTTGCAAGATGTGATATCGACGAATTGTAGGGCCTTGTAATATCCTGCAAGTTAGGTTGCCGTCTTTTTAACAGCTCACAACGTAAGATCCGGGATGAAAAAATAAAGCAAAAGTAGAAAAATAGACCGAAACTGATGAAAACGTTCGATTTTCGGCTCTGAAAACAGGTGTAGTTGAGTAGGCTTGCTCACCCCGTCCTAGAACTCTCAGAGAGCTTTCCAATTGTATGTTGTGTTGCCCAAGGTGCCGTGGGATTCGGTAATAGAAATGTGGTGGATGAAGTATCTTGGCAACCCTAACCGGGGCAAAAAAAATTGAAAAGGGAGGGACAACACGAGGACTTCCTAGAGGGTCACTCATCCTAGTACTACTCTCACCCAAGCATGCTTAACTTCAGAGTTCTGATGGGATCCGGTGTATTAGTGTTCGTATGATTGCTCCCGTCATGTTGTGGGCGCAAATTCTTTACGTGTTGATGGTTCACAGTCCCAGCCTAGAGATATGGCCCATTCAAAAGG
This sequence comes from Ehretia macrophylla, assembly GCA_037974665.1. Lineage (NCBI taxonomy): Eukaryota > Viridiplantae > Streptophyta > Magnoliopsida > Boraginales > Ehretiaceae > Ehretia > Ehretia macrophylla. The sequence continues at coordinate 73,122,649 of CM075769.1, forward strand.
CCCAATGGGCTTAACGACAACCCATCCTCTTCAACAACGCAGCATCCTCGTAATATGTGATATTGACGCGTTGTAGGGCCCTATAATATCCTGCAAGTTAGGTTGTCGTCCTTTTAACAGCTCACGTCGTACGATCCAGGACGGACAAACAAAGGAAAAGAAGAAAAGTGTCCCGAAATTGATGAAAATGTTCGATTTTGGTCTATAAAAATAGACGCAGCAGAGCAAGCTTGCTACCCCCATCTTAGAGCACTCGGAGAGCTTTCCAACGGTATGCTGTGAACCACGTGACTCCATACGGATTAAAAGTTATGGGCATCGGAGCAAAGGAGACCTGGTCACAAGCCCAACGCCTTCGGTTTGCTAGCCCAGCCTCTAAGTGAAGCGAAGTTGTCTTGCCCAAGGTGTCGGGGTATTCGGTAATAGAAATGTGGTGGATAAAGTATCTTGGCAACCCTAACCAGGGAAAAAAAATTGAAAAGGCAGGTGCAATCCGAGGACTTCCCAGGGGATCACACATCCTAATGCTATTCTCGCCCAAGCACGCTTAACGCTTAACTTTGGAGTTCTGATGAGATCTAGTTCATTAGTTCTGGTATGATCGCAACTGTCATGTTGTGGGCACGAATCCTTTATGTGTTGACGGTTCACAGTCCCAGCCCAAAGAGTTGGCCCATTCAAAAGGCCCAATGGGCTTAACGACAACCCATCAGCTTCAACAACATAGCATCCTCACAAGACGTGATATCAATGCATTGTAGGGCCCTGTAATATCCTGCAAGTTAGGTTTTCATCCTTTTAACAGCTCACGATGTACGATCCAGGGCGCAAAACCAAAGCTAATGTAGAAAAATGGCCCGAAACTAAAGATAATGTTCAATTTTGGGCTTCGAAAACATGTGCAACTGAGCTGGCTTGCTGCTCCCGTCGTAGAGCTCTCGAAGAACTTTCCAACGGTATGCTGTACGTCGCGTAACTCCTTTCGGATTAAAAGTTATAGGCACCGGAGCGACGGAGACCTGGTCATAAGCCCCATGCCTTAGGTTTGCGGGCCCAACCACTACGTGAAGCGAAGTTGTCTAGCCCAAGGTACCGTGGGATTAGGTAATAGAAATCTGGTGGATAAAGTATCTTGGCAACCTTAACCGGGGCAAAAAAATTGAAAAGGGAGGGTGCAACACGAGGACTTCCCAAGGCGTCACCCATTCTAGTACTACTCTCGCCCAAGCACGCTAAACTTCGGAGTTCTGATAGGATTCGGTGCATTAGTGCTGGTATGATCGAACCTGTCATGTTGTGGGCACAAATCCTTTATGTGTTGATGGTTCACAGTCCCATCCCAGAGAGATCCCCTATTCAAAAGGCCCAATGGGCTTAACGACAACCCATCCGCTTCAACAACGTAGCATCCTCATAAGACGTGATATCAACGCATTGTAGGGCACTATAATGTCCCGCGATTTAGGTTGTCATCCTTTTAACAACTCACGACGTACGATCTGGGATGGAAAAACAGAGCAAAAGAAGAAAAGTGGCACGAAATTGATGAAAACATTCAATTTTGGGCACTAAAGTCGGGCACAACCGAGCAGGCTTGCTTCCCTGTAGTAGAGCTCTCGGAGAGCTTTCCAACGGTATGCTGTGCGGCGTGTAACTCCTTATAGATCAAAGTTATGAGCATCGGAGCAACGGAGTTATGGCCACAAGCCCTACGCCCTCGATTTGCGGGCCCAGCCACTACGTGTATCGAAGTTGTCTTGTCCAAGGTGCTGTGGGATTCGGTAATAGAATTGTGGTGGATAAAGTATCTTCGCAACCCTAACCGGGGCAAAAAAAATTGAAAATGGGGGGTACACCACGAGGACTTCCCAGGTGGTCACCTATCCTAGTACTACTCTCACCCAAGCATGCTTAACTTTGGAGTTCTTATGGGATCCGGTGCATTAGTACTGGTATGATCGCACCCGTTGTGTTGTGGGCACAAATCCTTTATGTGTTGACGGTTCACAGTCCCAGCCCAGAGAGATGGCCCATTCAAAAGGCCCAATGGTCTTAACGACAACCCATCCGCTTCAACAATAGAGTATCCTCGTAAGACATGATATCGACGCGTTGTAGGGCCCTGTAATATCCCACGAGTTAGGTTGTCATCCTTTTAACAGCTCACGACTTACAATCTGGGATGGAAAAACAGAGCAAAAGAAGAAAAGTGGCCCGAAACTGATGAAAACATTTGATTTTGGGGTCCGAAAATAGGCGCAGCCGAGCAGCTTGCAGCCCCCAATGTAGAGCTCTCGGAGAGCTTTCCAACGGTATGCTCTGCATCGCGTAACTTCTTACGGATTCAAAGTTATGTGCACCGGAGCGACAGAGACCTAGTCACAAGCCCCACACCCTTGGTTTGCGGGCCCAACCTCTACGTGAAGAGAAATTGTCTTGTCCAAGCTGCCGTGGGATTCAGTAATAGAAATGCGGTGGATAAAGTATCTTGGCAACCTTAACCGGGGAAAAAAAATTTGAAAAGGGGGGGTGCAACACGAGGACTTCCTAGAGGGTCACCCATCCTAGTACTACTCTCGCCCAAGCACGCTTAACCTCGGAGTTCTGATGGGATCCTATGCATTAGTGCTGGTATGATCACACCCATCATGTTGTGGGCATAAATCCTTTATACGTTGACGGTTCACAGTCCCAGCCCATAGAGATGGCCCATTCAAAAGGACCAATGGGCTTAACGACAACCCATCCGCTTCAACAATGCAGCATTCTTGTAAGATGTGATACCAACGCCTTGTAGGGCCCTGTAATATCCCGTGAGTTAGGTTTTTGTCCTTTTAACAGCTCACGACGTACGATCCGTGATGAAAAAATAGAGCAATAGTAGAAAAATAGCCTGAAACTGATAAAAACATTCGATTTGGGGCTCCGAAAACAGGTGCAGCTCAGCAACCTTGTTGCTCCCGTCGTAGAGCTCTTGGATAGCTTTCCAACTGTATGTTGTGCGTCGCACAACTCCTTTCGGATTAAAAGTTATTGTTCACTAGAGCGACGAAGACCTAGTCACAAGCCCTATGCCCTCGGTTTGCAGGCCCCGCGTCTACGTGAAGCGAAGTTGTCTTGCCCAAGGTGCCGTGGGATTCGGTAATAGAAATGGGGTGGATAAAGTATCTTGGCAACCCTAACTGGGGCAAAAAAAAATTGAAAAGAGGGGGTGCAACACGAGGACTTCCCAGAGGGTCACCCATCCTAGTACTATTCTCGCCCAAGCACGCTTAACTTCAAAGTTTTGATGGGATCCGGTGTATTAGTGCTGGTATGATCGCACCCGCCATGTTGTGGGCACAAATCCTTTATGTGTTGACTGTTCATAGTCCCAGCCCAGAGAGATGGCCCTTTCAAAAGGCCCAATGGGCTTAACGACAACCCATCCGCTTCAACAACGCAGCATTCTTGTAAGATGTGATATCAACACCTTGTAGGGCCTTGTATTATCCCACGAGTTAGGTTGTTGTCCTTTTAACAGCTCACGACGTACGATCCGGGATGAAAAAACAAACAAAAGTAAAAAAATGGCCCGAAACTGATGAAAACATTTGATTTTGGGCTCCGAAAACAAGTGCAGCCAGGTAGGCTTGCTGCTCCCATCGTAGAGCTCTCGGATAGCTTTCCAACTGTATGCTGTGCATCGCGCAACTTCTTTCGGATTAAAAGTTATTGTTCACCGGAGTGACGAAGACCTGGTCACAAGCCCTACACCCTCGGTTTGGGGGCCCAACGTGGGGTGCAACACGAGGACTTCCCAGAGGTAAAGTCCTAACTGGGGTAAAAAAAATTGAAAAGTGGGGTGCAACACGAGGACTTCCCAGAGGTTCAGCCATCCTAGTACTACTCTCGCCCAAGCACACTTAACTTCAGAGTTCTGATGGGATCAAGTGCATTAGTGCTGGTATGATCGCACCCGTTATGTTGTGGGTAAAAATCCTTTATGTGTTGACGGTTCACAGTCCCAGCCAAGAGATATGGCCCATTCAAAAGGCCCAATGGGCTTAACGACAACCCATCCACTTCAACAATGCAGCATCCTCGCAAGATGTGATATTGACACATTGTAGGGCCGTCTAATATCCCGGGAGTTAGGTTGTCGTCCTTTTAACAGCTCACGACGTACAATTTGGGATGGAAAAATAGGGCAAACAAAGAAAAGTGGCCCGAAACTGATGAAAACGTTCGATTTTGGGCTCCAAAAGTAGGAGCAGTCGAACAGGCTTGTTGTCCCATCGCAGAGCTCTCGGAGAGCTTTCCAATGGTATACTGTGCGCCGCTTAACTCCTTACGAATCAAAAGTTATGGGCACCGGAGCGAAGAAGACCTAGTCACAAGCCCTACGCCCTCGGTTTGCCGGCCCAACCTCTACGTGAAGCGAAGTTGTCTTGCCCAAGGTGCCGTGGGATTCGGTAATAGAAATGTGGTGGATAAAGTATCTTGGCAACCCTAACCCTGGCAAAAAAAATTGAAAAGGGGGGGTACAGCACGAGGACTTCCCTGGTAGTCACCTATCCTAGTACTACTCTAGCCCAAGCGCGCTTAACTTCAGAGTTCTTATGGGATCCGGAGCATTAGTACTGGTATGATCGCACCCATCATGTTGTGGGCACAGATCCTTTATGTGTTGACGGTTCACAGTCCCAGCCCAGAGAGATGGCCTATTCAAAAGGCCCAATGGGCTTAACGACAACCCATCTACTTCAACAACGGAGCATACTCATAAGATGTGATATTGATGCATTGTAGGGCCCCGTAATATCCCGTGAGTTAGGTTGTCGTCCTTTTAACACTCACGACGTACAATCCAGGATCGAAAAACAGAGCAAATGAAGAAAAGTGGCCCGAAACTGGTGAAAACAATCGATTTTGGGGTCCGAAAATAGGCTCAGCCGAGCAGGCTTGCTGTCCCCTTTGTAGAGCTCTCGGAGAGCTTTCCAACGGTATGTTGTGCATTGCGTAACTCCTTACGGATTAAAAGTTATATGCACCGGAGCGACAAAGACCTGGTCAGAAGCCCCATGCCCTCAGTTTGAGGGCCCAGCCTCTACGTGAAGCGAAGTTGTCTTGCCCAAGCTACCGTGGGATTCGGTAATAGAAATGTGGTGGATAAAGTATCTTGGCAACCCTAACCGGGGCAAAAAAAATTGAAAAATTGGGTGCAACACGAGGAATTCCTAAAGGGTTACCCATTCTAGTACTACTCTTGCCCAAGCACGCTTAACTTCGGAGTTCTGATGGGATCTGGTGCATTAGTGCTGGAATAATCGCACCCATCATGTTGTGGGCACAAATCCTTTATGTGTTGACGTTTCACTGTCCCAGCCCAGAGAGATGGCCCATTCAAAAGGCCCAATGGACTTAACGACAACCCATCCACTTCAACAACAGAGCATCCTTGTAAGACGAGATATCGACACATTGTAAGGCCCTGTAATACCCCACCAGTTAGGTTGTCGTCCTTTTAACAGCTCACGACGTACGATCCGTGACGAGAAAATTGAGCAAAAGAAGAAATATGGCCCAAAACTGATGAAAACGTTCAATTTTGGGGTTCAAAAATTGGGGCAGCCGAGCAAGCTGGTTGCCGCCATCGTAGAGCTCTCGGAGAGCTTTACAACGGTATGTTGTGCGTTGCGTAACTCCTTACGGATTAAAAGTTAAGGGCACCGGAGCAACGAAGATCTGGCCCCAACCCCCATGCCCTCGGTTTGCCGGTCCAGCCTCTACGTGAAGCAAAGTTGTCTTGCCCAAGCTGCCGTGGGATTCGGTAATAGAAATGTGGTGGATAAAGTATCTTGGCAACCCTAACCGGGGCAAAAAAAACTGAAAAGGGGGATGCAACACGGGGACTTCCTAGAGGGTCCCCCATCCTAGTACTACTCTTGCCCAAGCACGCTTAACCTTGGAGTTCTGATGGGATCCGATGCCTTAGTGTTGGTATGATCGCACCCGTCATGTTGTGGGCACAAATCCTTTATGTGTTGACATTTCACAGTCCCAGCCCAAAGAGATGGGCCGTTCAAAAGGCCCAATGGGCTTAACGACAACCCATCTGCTTCAACAACGTAGCATCCTCGCATGACGTGATATTGACGCATTTTAGGGCCCTCTAATGTCCTGCGAGTTGGGTTGTCATCCTTTTAACTGCTCACGGCGTACGATCCGGGACAGAAAAACTGAGCAAAAGAAGAAAAGTGGCCATATACTGATGAAAACGTTCGATTTTTGGCTCCAAAAATGGCCGCAGCCGAGCAGGCTTTGGTGAACCATCGTGGAGCTCTCAGAGAGCTTGCCAACGGTATGCTGTGCGCCGTTTAACTCCTTACGGATCAAAAGTTATGGGCACCGGAGCGACGGAGACCTGGTCACGGGCCCAGCCTCTACGTGAGGCGAAGTTGTCTTGCCCAAGGTGCCGTAGGATTCGATAATAGAAATGTGGTGGATGAAGTTTCTTGGCAACCCTAACCGGGGCAAAAAAATTTGAAAAGGGGGGTGCAACACGAGGACTTCACAGAGGGTCACCCATCCTAATACTACTCCCGCCCAAGTACGCTTAACTTCGGTGTTCTGATGGGATCCGGTGCATTAGTGCTGGTATGATCGCACCCGTCATGTTGTGGGCACAAATCCTTTATGTGTTGACGGTTCACAGTCCCAGCCCAGAGAGATTACCAATTCAAAAGGCCCAATGGGCTTAATGACAACCCACCCGCTTCAACAACGCAGCATCCTCATAAGACATGATATCGACGCATTGTAAGGCCATGTAATATCCTGTGAGTTAGGTTGTCGTCCTTTTAACAGCTCATGTCGTACGATTCGGGATGGACAAATAGAGCAAAAGAAGAAAAATGTCCCAAAATTGATGAAAACGTTCAATTTTCAGCTCCGAAAATAGGCGTAGCCGAGCTGGCTTGCTACCCCCATCGTAGAGTTCTTGGAGAGCTTTCCAACGGTATGCTGTGCACCGCGTGGCTCCATACGGATTAAAAGTCATGGGCACTGGAGCGACGGAGAGCTGGTCACAAGCCTCACGCCCTCAGTTTGCTGGCCCAGCCTCTAAGTGAAGCGAAGTTGTCTTGCCCAAGGTGCCGTGGGATTCGGTAATAGAAATCTGGTGGATAAAGTATCTTGGCAAACCTAACCGGGGAAAAAAAATTGAAAAGGGGGGGTGCAACACGTGGACTTCCCAGGGGGTCACCTATCCTAATACTACTCTCGCCCAAGCACGCTTAACTTTGGAGTTCTGATGAGATCCGGTACATTAATGCTGGTATGATCACAACCGTCATGTTGTGGGCACAAATCCTTTACTTGTTGACGGTTCATAGTCCCAGCCCAAAAAGATTACCCATTCAAAAGGCCCAATGGGCTTAACGGCAACCCACCCGCTTCAACAACGCAGCATCTTTGCAAGACGTGATATCGACACATTGTAGGGCCCTGTAATATCCCGTGAGTTAGGTTGTCGTCCTCTTAACAGCTCATGACGTACGATCCGGGATGCAAAACCTGAGTAAAAATAGATAAATGGCCCGAAACTGAAGAAAACGTTAAATTTTGGGCTCCGAAAACAAGCGAAGCTGAGCAGGCTAGCTACCCCCGTCATAGCGCTCTCGGAGAGCTTTCCAACGGTATGCTGTGCATCGCGTAACTTCTTACGGAATAAAAGTTATGCGCATCGGAGCGACAGAGACCTGGTCACAAGTCCCACGCCCTCGGTTTACGGGCCCAACCTCTACGTGAAGCAAAGTTGTCTAGCCCAAGGTGCCGTGGGATTCGGTAATAGAAATCTGGTGGATAAAGTATCTTGGCAACCCTAACCAGGGCAAAAAAAAATGTAAATGGGGGGGTGCAACACGAGGACTTCCCAAAGGGTCACCCATCGTAGTACTACTCTCGCCCAAGCACGCTTAACTTCGAAGTTCTGATGGGATACGGTGCATTAGTGCTGGTATGATCGCACCCGTCATGTTGTGGGCACAAATCCTTTATGTGTTGACGGTTCACAATCCCAACCCAGAGAGATGGCCTATTCAAAAGGCCCAATAGGCTTAACGACAACCCATCCGCTTCAACAACGCAGCATCCTCGCAAGACGTGATATAGACGCATTGTAGGGCCCTCTAATATCACGCGAGTTAGGTTGTTGTCTTTTTAACAACTCACGACACACGATCCGGGACGAAAAAATAGTGCAAAAGAAGAAAATTTGACCGAAACTAATGAAAATGTTCAATTTAGGGCTCCAAAAATGGGCACAACCGAGCAGGCTTGTTTCCCTGTCATAGAGCTCTCGGAGATCTTTCCAACGGCACGTTGTGCAGCGCATAACTCGCTACAAATCAAAAGTTATGAACACCGAAGCGACGGAGACTTGGCCACAAGCCCTACGCCCTCGGTTTGCAGGCCCAGCCACTATGTGAAGCGAAGTTGTCTTGCCCAAGTTGCCGTGGGATTCGGTAATAGAAATCTAGTGGATAAAGTATCTTGCCAACCCTAACCAGGGCAAAAAAAATTGAAAATGGGGGGTGTACCACGAGGACTTCCTACGGGGTCACCTACCTAGTACTACTCTCGCCCAAGCACGCTTAATTTCGGAGTTCTGATGAGATCCTGTGTGTTAGTGCTAGTATGATCGCACCAGTCATGTTGTGGGCACAAATCCTTTATGTGTTGACGGATCATAGTCCCAACCCAGAGAGATGGCCTATTCAGAAAGCCCAATGGGCTTAACGACAACCCATCCGCTTCAACAATTTAGCATCCTAGCAAGACGTGATATCGACGCATTGTAGGGCTCTCTAATTTCCCGCGAGTTAGGTTGTCGTCCTTTTAACAGCTCACGACGCACGATCCAGGACGGAAAAACAGAGCAAAACAAGAAAAGTGGCACGAAACTGATGAAAATGTTCGATTTTGGGTTCCAAAAATGGGCACAGTCGAGCAGGCTTGCTGCTTCGTTATAGAGCTCTTGGAGAGCTTTCCCACGGTATACTGTGCGCCGTGTAACGCCTTACTGATCAAAAGTTATGGGCACCGGAGCGACAAAGACCTGGTCACAAGCCCTACGACATCGGTTTACGGGCCCAGCCTCTACGTGAAGCGAAGTTGTCTTGTCCAAGGTTCCGCGGGATTCGGTAATAGAAATGTGGTGGATAAAGTATCTTGGCAACCCTAACCGGGGCAAAAAAAATTGAAAAGGGGGGTTGCAACACGAGGACATCCCATGGGGTCACCCATCCTAGTACTACTCTCGCCCAAGCACGCTTAACTTCAGAGTTCTTATGGGATCCAGTGCATTGGTGCTGGTATGATCGCACTCGTCATGTTGTGGGCACAAATCCTTTATGTGTTGACAGTTCACAGTCCCAGCCCAAAGAGATGGCCCATTCAAAAAGCCCAATGGGCTTAACGACAACCCATCTGCTTGAACAACAGAGCATCCTCGTAAGACATGATATCGACACGTTGTAGGGCCCTGTATTATCCCATGAGTTAGGTTGTCATCCTTTTAACAGCTCACGACGTACGATCCGGGACGAAAAAATAGAGCAAAATTAGAAAAGTGGCCCAAAACTGATGGAAACATTAGATTTTGCGGGTCGAAAATAGGCGCAGCCAAGCAGGCTTACTTCCCCTGGCGTAGAGCTCTCGGAGAGCTATCCAATGGCATACTACGCGTCGCGTAACTCCTTACGGATTAAAAGTTATGGGCACCGGAGCGACGGAGACCTGGTCCCAAGCCCCACGCCCTCGGTTTGCGGGCCCAGCCTCTACGTGAAGCGAAGTTGTCTTGCCCAAGCTTTCGTGGGATTCGGTAAAAGAAATGTGGTGGATAAAGTATCTTGGCAACCCTAACCAGTGCAAAAACAATTGAAAATGGGGGGTACAACACAAGGACTTCCTAGGGGGTCACCCATCCTAGTACTACTCTCGCCCAAGTACGCTTAACTTCGGAGTTCTTATGGGATCCGGTGCATTAGTGCTGGTATGATCGCACCCGCCATGTTGTGGTCACAGATCCTTTATATGTTGACGGTTCACAGTCCCAGCCCAGAGAGATGGCCTATTCAAAAGGCCCAATGGGCTTAACGACAGCCCATCTGCTTCAACAACGCAGCATTCTCGCAAGATGTGATATCGACGAATTGTAGGGCCTGCAATATCTTGCGAGTTAAGTTGTCGTCCTTTTAACAGCTCCCGACGTATGATCCGGGATGAAAAAACAGAGCAAAAGTAGAAAAATGGCCCGAAACTGATGAAAACGTTCAATTTTGGACTCCGAAAACAGGCACAGCCGAGCAGGCTTGCTGCCCCCGTCCTAGAGCTCTCGGAGATTTCCAACTTTATGTTGTGCATCGCGCAACTCCCTACGAATTAAAATTTATGGGCACTGGAGCGACAGAGACCTTGTCAAAAGCCCTACGCCCTCGGTTTGCGAGTTCTACGTGAAGCAAAGTTGTCTTGCCCAAGGTGTAGTGGGATTCGGTAATAGAAATGTGGTGGATAAAGTATCTTGGCAACCCTAACCGGGGCAAAAAAAATTGAAAATGGGGTTGCAACACGGGGACTTCCCAGAGGGTCACCCATCCTAGTACTATTCTTGCCCAAGCACGCTTAACTTCGGAGTTCTGATGGGATCCGGTGCATTAGTTCTGGTATGATCACACCCGTCATGTTGTGGGCACAAATCCTTTATGTATTGACGGTTCACAGTCCCAGCCTAGAGAGATGGGCCATTCAAAAGGCCCAATGTGCTTAACGACAACCCATCCACTTCAACAACGCAGCATCCTCGCAAGACGTGATATTGACGCAATGTAGGGTTCTCTAATGTCCCGCGAGTTAGGTTGTCGGCCTTTTAACAGCTCACGACGTACGATCCGGGACGGAAAAACTGAACAAAAGAAGAAAAGTGGCCCAAAACTGATGAAAACGTTATATTTTGGGCACCAAAAATGGGCGCAGCCGAGCAGGCTGGGTGCCCCGTCGTGGAACTCTCAGATAGCTTTCCAACGGTTTGCTGTGCACCGTGTAACTCCTTACGGATCAAAAGTTATAGGCCCCGGAGCGATGGAGACCTGGTCACAATCCCTACGCCCTTGGTTTACTGACCCAGCCTCTACGTGAAATGAAGTTGTCTTGCCCAAGGTGCCGTGGCATTCGGTAATATAAATGTGGTGGATGAAGTATCTTGACAACCCTAATCGGGGCAAAAAAAATTGAAAAGGGGGGTGCAACACGAGGACTTCCCAAAAGGTCACCCATCCTAGTACTATTCTCGCCCAAGCACGCTTAACTTCGGAGTGCTGATGGGATCCGATGCATTAGTGCTGGTATGGTCGCACCCGTCATGTTGTGGGTGCAATTCCTTTATGTGTTGACAGTTCACAGTCCCAGCCCAGACAGACGGTCCATTCAAAAGGCCCAATGGGCTTAACGACAACCCATCTGCTTCAACAAAGTAGCATCCTCGTAAGACGTGATATCGACGCGTTGTAGGGCCCTATAATATCCTGCGAGTTAGGTTGTCGTCCTTTTAACAACTCACGTCGTATGATCCGGGACGGACAAACAAAGCAAAAGAAGAAAAGTGTCCCGGAATTGATGAAAACGTTCGATTTTGGTCTCTGAATATAGGCGCAGCCAAGCAGGCTTACTACCCCTATGGTAGAGCTCTCGGAGAGCTTTCCAACGGTATGCTGTGCCCCTCGTGACTCCATACGGATTAAAAGTTATGGGCACCGGAGCAAAGGAGACCTGGTCACAAGCCCCATGCCCTCGGTTTGCTGGCCCAGCCTCTAAGTGAAGCGAAGTTGTCTTGCCCAAGGTGCCGGGGGATTCGGTAATAGAAATGTAGTGGATAAAGTATCTTGGCAACCCTAACCGGAGCCAAAAAAATTGAAAATGGGGGGTGCTGTGAGGCCCGACCTCGATTTGCGTGTGATACCTCGTTTCGTGTGCCCTAATCTAGATTTACGTGCCTTGACCTAGGTTTGAGAATTGCATTCATTTTGTGTGCCTTGCATTGAATTACGTGCATTCATTTAGGGTTGCGTGCATTTACTTGAAAAATGTGCATTTGCCTCGTAGTTCGTGCCCTACCTCGTAGTGCGTGCCCTAGACCTAGGAAAGCGTGCCCTCACGCTAATCAAGAAAGCATCTTACACAAAGCTCTAGACAATACAATCCTACAAAATCCACTATCGATATTATAATCTTAATTCAACTCGCTAGAAGACAAAAATTCACTAAACACTAGACATTCCTTATTCTTTATTCCTTATTCTTTTTGCACTTCCAACACACAATTAAATAATGCTCCAATAGTTGACAAAAATTCAGAATTTGTGTAGCCTTGGCCGACCACTAGGAGGTCTCTTTGCATGTATGCTAAATTCAAATTGATTTTAGAGAAGTTATGACACAAAAACACTTATCAATGCTTAAAAAATTGCTCAAAAATCTCCTCAATTCTTCACCATACTCGACCAACTCTTCCATGCCCATGCTAACAATTTTAAATTCCACCTTGAAGACACAAAATGCTGCCCAAGGCCGAGCATGCCTCATCAATAGCAAGGCTTGTGTTTTTTTTTTCATTTCTCTCACTTTCCTCTCAATCTTTTCTCTCTCCCTCTCAATTTCCCTCTCTCTCTCGGCCTTGGCTGAGTTCTCACCATCCTTAGCTCATCTTCTTCACACTATAGTCAATCAAGTCAAGCAACAAGCAAGGAAAGTCGAGCAAGCTAGCTAGGATGCAAGAATCATACATGCATGTCCTTTGAAGTCTTCTATTCGGCCCTAGGTAAGTTTCTTGGCTTCCATTTCTTATCTTCTTGTTCTAACCTCATGCATGTACTAAGAGCTTTGTCACTAAGATAGGAAAAATAGAGAAAATCTAGTTGGAACCTCAGCTAGGCAAAGGAGAAGAAGAAAAGTTTGCTTCAACAAGTTTTTGTGCATCCTCTTGGTTGATTGCTAAGGTGAGGGCTAAAACCTTTGGAAAATCCTTCAAAAATCCACATGCATGCTCATAAAAGTATGTCTTTGCTTCTGTACTTGAGTTATATGTTAGTTCATAAGCTTTTGCAACCATGCATGGCAAGATCTTGGCTTGAAAGTGATGATAGGTGAAGTCGGATTGTTGACAGCTCTCTGACCAGTTTGTTTAGAGGTAAGTTTAGCTAGGAAAATGATGTTAAAAATGCATGAAAATTGGTAGGTGACTATTTTGGCCAGTTTTGAACATTTTTTGCAGAAATAGGTAAAAGCTAATTTTGATTCTAAGGTCTTCAAAATGGCAAATCTTTAAAATGTGTCCAAATCTCAAAATCTGGAAAAATGAAGCAGGTTTTGGCAGATGCACTGACCTTGTAGAACGAACCAGATTTGACTTAGTAAATGATGTCCCAAATGCATGAAATTGGGTGTGCTGCTAGAATATTCAGTTCTGGACATTTTTTTCAGAAATGGACCAAGGCTAAATCTGACCTTAAGGACCTCAAAAACGTCAATTACTGAAAATTGTGCAAATCTGGACAGTTTTGTGCTATCTCACTGTTTCGGCTATATCTAATGATCCCGAACTCCAATTGATGCAAGCTTTGTTCCTAATTTTAGTTTACTTATTAAGATTTAATTTGAAATCTTATTCATTGGAGTTGGAGATTGTTTACTTGTCTTAATGTTTGTGAGAAAACATCCTATTGCAGTGAGGGTTTCACTTAGTTATATGCTTCGAAAATTGTTGTAACCTCTCTTGTGGTGTTAATTGCTTCGAATTGTGGTGTTGGGATGTTGTGTGGACTGTTTTGAGTACTTGAGGATGTTTGAATTAAATGATGCATGGCTTGATTTACATGTGTTACATGACTGCCCGCTTAATGTTCATATAACTCTATATGCCTTTCAAGTGAAATTACTTGTCTTATCGTGCCCTGCCTGTTTACTTGTCAATGTGCAATCTTATGACTGTCCGGAGGCAACCTACTTTGTTGTCCTCCTAACGTGATATGTTAATGTCATAAATGTGCACTGCATACAAGGTTGCAACCTTTCCTGTCAGCATGGTAGCGATCACGCACACCGGGCGGCATCGGGCTTGCCGGTGCACCCGTGACTACCATGGTCCCATTCCCTCTCTCGCTTGGGGGCTAGACTTCCTTGGAGAGTTGGGTCGTATGATTTCGGAGTACATCCGGAGTACATCCGGAGTACACCCACCTGGCGTGTTTGGGGGATGATTTGAAGTCGGCCACAACAACTGATTCTGGAATTGATCTGAGAGAAAAAGCTCACTGTATCCTTTTTACTATGTGTATAAGTACTCTCGCTTGGTTCCTAGAGAACCTCAAGGAGGAAAGACCAGTATTCATATTCCTGTACTTATATTATTGTTATATTCATGCTTGCAAAAGGATTTGATAAGTTGAACCGGAAAATGAGTTTCAAAACATATTTCTCATTCCCCCTCGCTGAGTTCATAAGGACTCATCCTCTTTTATCATCTCAGGTGAAGAAGACCCAGAACAGGTACCCGAGGACGGTGTGCCTAACGATGAACCCTTGGAGTGATTGCCTGTTTGTGTACTTTGCGTGATTGTGGCTACTTGTGAACTCTATGCTACTTGAAGACTATTTCCTTTATGTTGCTTGTTATTTGTAATGTAAAAGACCCCCCTTGTAATTTGGGGTCTAATTTTGATTTGTACTGATATTGCTAGACAGACACTAGACCCTACTATGATCGTTTTGCTATTATTACCGCTAATATCTATCATAGGTTACGGCGTATTAGTTAAGGACTAAGTAAATAAACCTATCCAATCTTAAACAGGTGCTTGCTATTAAGCTAAGATCAACAGGTACTTTTGTAACGAGGATAAACAAACAAACGAGACATAATATCATGCTAGGTTATAAATCAAACGAGACATCGAGATAACCAATAGGCATTTCAATTGATGTTAAATAGTAATTCTAGTTGGAAATGAAACTTGAGATTAGAAAGATTTGAGGCGTTTAGAGAATTAGGCCAAACCAAAGAGTCCAATTACAGCCGTCATGCTGCCGGTTTTCTGGAAAACTTTGGAGTTTAGACTAAAACGATAAGTGTTAAATCTTCACAAACGGTTAAGTATGTGTTTAGATCACACCCTAGTCTAACCTTATAGGCCGGGTTGGGGCGTGACAGGTGCAACACGAGGACTTCCCAGGGGGTCACCTATCCTAATGCTTCTCTCGCCCAAGCACGCTTAACTTCGGAGTTCTGATGGGATCCGATGCATTAGTACTGGTATGATCGCACCCGTCATGTTGTGGGCACAAATCCTTTAGGTGTTGACGGTTCACAGTCCCAGCCCAAAGAGATAGCCCATTCAAAAGGCCCAATGTGCTTAACGACAACCCATCAGCTTCAACAACGCAGTATCCTTGCAAGATGTGATATCGACGCATTGTAGGGCCCTGTAATATCCTGTGAGTTCGGTTGCCATCCTTTTAACAACTATCGACGTACGATCCAGGGTGCAAAACCAGAGCAAAAGTATAAAACTGGCCCGAAACTAAAGATAACGTTCAATTTTGGGCTCCAAAAACAGGCGCAGCTGAGCAGGCTTGTTGCCCCCGTCGTAGAGCTCTCGGAGAGCTTTCCAAAGGTATTCTGTACATCGCATAACTCCTTCCAGATTAAAAGTTATGAGCACCGGAGCGACAGAGACTTGGTCACAAGCCCCACGCCCTAGGTTTGCGGGCCCAGCCTCTACGTGAAGCGAAGTTGTCTAGCCCAAGGTGCCGTGCGATTCGGTAATAGAAATCTGGTGGATAAAGTATCTTGGCAACCCTAACCGGGGCAAAAAAAAATAAAAATGAGGGGTGCAACACAAGGACTTCCCAGGGGGTCACCCATCCTAGTACTACTCTTCCCCACGCACGCTTAACTTCAGAGTTGTGATGTGATGCGGTGCATTATTGCTGGTATGATCGCACCCGTCATGTTTTCGGCACAAATCCTTTCTGTGTTGATGGTTAACAGTCCCATCCCAGAGAGATGGCCTATTCAAAAGGCCCAATGGGCTTAACGACAACTCATCCGCTTCAACAACGCAGCATCCTCGCTAGACATGACATCAATGCATTGTAGGTCCCTTTAAGGTCCCGTGAGTTAGTTTTCATCCTTTTAACGGCTCCTGACGTACGTTCAGGGATGGAAAAATAGCGCAAAAGAAGAAAAGTGGCCCAAAACTGATGAAAATGTTCAATTTTGGGCTCTATAAATGAGCGCAATCGAGCATGCTTGCTTCCCTGTCGTAGGGCCCTCGGAGAGCGTTCTAAAAGTATGCTGTGCGGTGCGTAACTCTTTACGGATCAAAAGTTATGAGCACCGGAGCGACAGAGACTTGGCCACAAGTCCTACACCCTCGGTTTAGGGGCCCAGCCTCTACGTGAAGCGAAGTTGTCTTACCCAAGCTGCCGTGGGATTCGGTAATAGAAATGTGGTGGATAAAGTATCTTGGCAACCCTAACCGGGGAAAAAAAATTAAAAAGTAGGGGTGCAACACGAGGACATCCCAGGGGGTCACCCATCCTAGTACTACTCTCACCCAAGCACGCTTAACTTCGGTGTTTTGATGGGATCTAATGCATTAGTGTTGGTATGATTGCACCCGTCATGTTGTGGGCACAAATCCTCTATGTGTTGACGGTTCACAGTCCCAACCCAGAGAGATTACCCATTCAGAAGGCCCAAAGGGCTTAACGACAACCCATTCCCTTCAACAATGCAGCATCCGAGCTAGACGTGATATCGATGCATTGTAGGGCCCTCTAATGTCCAGTGAGTTAGGTTGTCATCCTTTTAACAGCTCACGACGCACGATCTGGGACAAAAAAACAAAGCAAAATAAGAAAAGTGGCACAAAATTGATGAAAATGTTCAATTTTGGGCTCCAAAAATGAGCGCAGCTAAGCAGGGTTGCTTCCATGTTGTAGAGCTCTCAGAGAGCTTTCCAATGGCATGTTGTGTTCTGCGTAACTCCTTACGGATCAAAAGTTGTGGGCACCGGAGTGACGAAGACCTGGTCACAAGCCCCACGCCATCGGTTTGCGGGCCCAGCCTCTACGTGAAGCGAAGTTGTCTTGCCCAAGGTGCCGTGGAATTCGGTAATAGAAATGTGGTGGATAAAGTATATCGGCAACCCTAACCGGGGCAAAAAAAAATTGAAATGGAGGGGTACAACACAAGGACTTCCCAAGTGGTCACCCATCCTAGTACTACTTTCGCCTAAGCACGCTTAACTTCGGAGTTCTTATGGTATCCGGTGCATTAGTTCTGGTATGATCGCACCCGTCATGTTGTGGGCACAAATCCTTTATGTGTTGACGGTTCACAGCCCCAGCCCAGAGAGATGGCCCATTCAAAAGGCCCAATGGGCTTAACAACAACCCATCTACTTCAACAACGGAGCATCCTTATAAGATGTGATATCGATGCGTTGTAGGGCACTGTAATATCCCGCGAGTTAGGTTGTTGTTCTTCTAACAGCTCACGACGTACGATCGGGGATGAAAAAATAGAGTAAAAGAAGAAAAGTTGCCCGAAACTAATGAAAACTTTTGATTTTGGTGTCCAAAAATAGGTGCAGTCGAGCAGACTTGCTGCCCCTATTGTGGAGCTCTCGAAGAGCTTTCCAACGGTATGTTGTGCGTCGCGTAACTCCTTACAGATTAAAAGTTATGTGCACCGGAGCGACAGAGACCTGGTCACAAGCCCCACACCCTCGCTTTGCTGGCCCAGCCTCTATGTGAAGTGAAATTGTCTTGCCCAAGCTGCCGTGGGCTTCGTTAAAAGAAATGTTGTGGAAAAGGTATCTTGGCAACCCTAACCGAGGCAAAAAAAATTGAAAAGGGGGGGGGGGGGGTGCAACACGAGGACTTCTCAGGGGGTCACCCATCCTAGTACTACTCTCGCCCAAGCACGCTTAACTTAGGAGTTCTTTTGGGATCCGGTGCATTAGTGCTGGTATGATCGCACCCGTCATGTTGTGGGCACAAATCCTTTATGTGTTGATGGTTCACAGTCCCAGCCCAGAGAGATGGCTCATTCAAAAGGCCCATTGGGCTTAACGACAACCGATCTGCTTCAACAACGCAGCATTCTCTTAAGATGTGAAATCAACGCCTTGTAGGGACCTGTAATATCCCACGATTTAGGTTGTTGTCCTTTTAACAGCTCACGACATACGATCTTGGATGCAAAAATAGGGCAAATGTAGAAAAATGGCCCGAAATTGATGAAAACGTTCGAATTTGGGCTACGAAAATAGGCGCAGCCCACCAGGCTTGCTGCTCCCGTCGTAGAGCTCTCGGAGAGCTTTCCAACTGTATGTTATGCGTCGTGCAGCTCCTTCCGAATTAAAAGTTATGGGCACCAGAGCGACGAAGACCTGGTCACAAGCCCTACGCCCTCGGTTTATGGGCCCAGCGTCTATGTGAAGCGAAGTTGTCTTGCCCAAGGTGCCGTGGGATTCGGTAATAGAAATGTGGTGTATAAAGTATCTTGGCAACCCTATCCGGGGCAAAAAAAATTGAAAAGGGGGGTGCAACACAAGGACTTCCCAAAGGGTCACCCATCCAAGTACTATTCTCGCCCAAGCACGCTTAACTTTGGAGTTCTGATGGGATCCGGTGTATTAGTGCAGGTATGATCGCACCCGTCATGTTGTGGGCACAATTCTTTTATGTGTTGACGGTTCACAGTCCCACCCCAGAGAGATGGCCCATTCGAAAGGCCTAATGGGCTTAACGACAACTCATCCACTTCAACAACGCAGCATCCTCGTAAGACGTGATATTGACGCATTGTAGGGCCCTGTAATATCCCGCAAGTTAGGTTGTCGTCCTTTTAACAGCTCACAACGTACGATCCGGGATGGAAAAATAGAGCTAAAGAAGAAAAGTAGCCCGAAACTGATGAAAACATTCGATTTTGGGCTTTGAAAACAGAAGCAGCTTAGCAGGCTTGCTGGCCCTGTCGTAAAGCTCTCGGAGAGATTTTCAATGGTATGTTGTGCACCACGTAACTCCTTACAGATCAAAAGTTATGGGCATTGGAGCGTCAGAGACCTGGTCACAAGCCCTACGCCCTCGGTTTGCGGGCCCAGCCTCTGCGTGAATCGAAGTTGTCTTGCCCAAGGTGCCATGCAATTTGGTAATAAAAATGTGGTGGATAAAGTATCTTGGAAACCCTATATGGGGCAAAAAAATGAAAAGGGGGGTGCAACACGAGGACTTCCCAGGGGCTTACCCATCTTAGTACTACACTCGCCCGAGAACGCTTAACTTCGGAGTTCCAATGGGATCCTGTGCATTAGTGCTGGTATGATCGCACCTGTCATGTTGAGGGTACAAATCCTTTATGTGTTGACGGTTCATAGTCCCAGCCTAGAGAGATGGACCATTCAAAAGGCCCAATGGGCTTAACAACAACCTATCCGCTTCAATAACGCAGCATCCTCGTAAGACGTGATATCGACGGAATGTACAGCCCTGTAATATCCGGTGAGTTAGGTTGTCGTCCTTTTAACAGCTCACGACATACGATCCGGGATGGAAAAATAGTGCTAAAGAAGAAAAGTGGCCCGAAATTGATGAAAACGTTTGATTTTGGGCTCCAAAAATAGGCGCAGCTTAGCAGGCTTGCTGGCCCCGCCATAGAGCTCACGGAGAGCTTTCCAACGGTATGCTGTGCTCCGCGTAACTCCTTACGGATCAAAAGTTATGGGCACCGGAGCGACAGAGACCTGGTCACAAGCCCTACGCCCTCGATTTGCTGGCCCAGCCTCTACGTGAAGCGAAGTTGTCTTGCCCAAGGTGCCTTGTGATTTGGTAATAGAAATGTGGTGGATAAAGTATCTTGGCAACCCTAACTGGGGCAAAAAAAAAATGAAAAGGGGGTATAACACCAGGACTTCCCAGGGGGTCACCCATCCTAGTACTATTCTCGCCCAAGAACGTTTAACTTCGGAGTTCTGATGGGATCCGGTGCATTAGTTCTGGTATGATCGCACCCGTCATGTTGTGGGCACAAATCTTTTATGTGTTGACGGTTCACAGTCCCAGCCCAAAGAGAGATGGCCCATTCAAAAGGCCCAATGGGCTTAACGACAACCCATCTGCTTCAACAACGCAGCATCCTCGCAATATGTGATATCGATGTGTTGTAGGGCCCTGTAATATCCCGCGAGTTAGGTTGTCGTCCTTTAAACAGCTCACGACGTACGATCTGAGATGAAAAAATAGAGCAGAAGAAGAAAAGTGGCCCGAAACTGATGAAAACATTTGATTTTGGGCTCCGAAAATAGGTGCAGCCGAGCAGGCTTGCTGCCCTGATCGTAGAGCTCTCAGAGAGCTTTCTAACGTTATTATGTGCGCCACGTAACTCCTTACGGATTAAAAGTTATCGGCACCGGAGTGACAGAGACTGGGTCACAAGCCCCACGCCCTCAGTTTGTTGACCCAGCCTCTACGTGAAGTGAATTTGTCTTGCACAAGTTGCCGTGGGATTCGGTAATAGAAATGTCATTGATAAAGCATCTTGGCAACCCTAACCGGGGCAAAAAAAATTGAAAAGGGGGGGTGCAGCACGAGGACTTCCCAGGGGGTCACCCATCCTAGTACTACTCTCGCCCAAGCACCCTTAACTTCGCTGTTCTGATGGGGGCTGGTGCATTAGTGTTGGTATGATTGCACCCGTCATGTTGTGGGCACAAATCCTTTATGTGTTGACGGTTCACAATACCAGCCTAGAGAGATGGCCCATTCAAAAGGCCCAATGGGCTTAACGACATCCCATCCGCTTCAACAACGTAGCATCCTTACAAGACCTGATATCGACGTGTTGTAAGGCCCTCTAATATCCCGCAAGTTAGGTTTTCGTCCTTTTAACAACTCACCACGTACGATACGAGATTGAAAAACAGAGCAAAACAAGAAAAATAGATCAAAACTGATGAAAATGTTCGATTTTGGGCTTCAAAAATAGGTGAAGCTAAGCAAGCTTGCTACCTCCGTCGTAGAGCTCTCGGAGAGCTTTCCAACGGTATGCTGTGCGCCGCATAACTCCTTACGGATCAAAAGTTATGGGCACCGGAACGACGGAGACCTGGTAACAAGCCCTAAGCCCTCAGTTTGCGGGCCCAGCCTCTACGTGAAGTGAAGTTGTCTTGCCCAAGGTACTGTGGGATTCGGCAATAGAAATGTGGTGGATAAAGTATATTGGCAACCCTAACCGGGGCAAAAAAATTTGAAAAGTAAGGGGGGGTACAACACGAGGACTTCCAAGGGGGTCACCCATCCTAGTACTACTCTCGCCCAAGCACCCTTAACTTCGATGATCTAATGGGACCTAGTGCATTAGTGCTGGTATGATTGCACCCGTCATGTTTGGCACAAATCCTTGATGTGTTGACAGTTCACAATCCCAGCCCAGAGAGATGGCCCATTCAAAAGGCCCAATGGGCTTAACAACAACCCATCCGCTTCAACAACGCAGCATCCTCACAAGACTTGATATCGACGCATTGTAGGGCCCTCTAATGTCCGGCGAGTTAGGTTGTCATCCTTTTAACAGCTCACGACGAACGATCCAGGATGGAAAAACAGAGCAAAAGTAGAAAAGTAGATCGGAACTGATCAAAAATGTTTGATTTTGGGCTTCAAAAATAGGCGCAGCCGAGCAGGCTTGCTGCCCCCATCGTAGAGCTCTCAGAGAGCTTTCCAACGGTATACTGTGTGCCACGCAACTCCTTACGGATCAAAAGTTATAGCCACCGGAACGACGGAGACCTAGTCCCAAGCCCTACACCCTCGGTTTGCGGGCCCAGCCTCTACGTGAACTGAAGTTGTCTTGCCTAAGGTGCTGTGGGATTCGATAATAGAAATGTGGTGGATAAAGTATCTTGGCAACCCTAACCAGGGCAAAAAAAATTGAAAAGGGGGGTACAACACGAGGACTTCCAGGGGGTCACCCATCCTAGTACTACTATCGCCCAAGCACGCTTAACTTCGGAGTTCTAATGGGATCCGGTGCATTAGTTTTGGTATGATTGCACCCGTCATGTTGAGGGCAGAAATCCTTTATGTGTTGATGGTTCACAGTCCCAGCCGAGAAAGATGGCCCATTCAAAAGGCCCAATGGGCTTAACGACAACCCATCTACTTCAACAACGCCACATCCTCGCAAGACGTGATATCGACGCGTTGTAGGGCCCTATAATATCTCGCGAGTTAGGTTGTCATCCTTTTAACAGCTTACTGTGTACGATACGGGACGAAAAAGCAGAGCAAAAGAAGACAAGTGGCCCGAAACTTATGAAAACATTCGATTTTTGTGCTCCAAAAATAGGCACAGCTGTGCAGGCTTGTTGTCCCTGTCATAGAGCTCTCGGAGAGCTTTCCAGCGGTATGCTGCGCACCGCGTAACTACTTACGGATTAAAACTTATGGGCACCGGAGCAATGGAGACCTGGTCACAAGCCCCACGCCCTCGGTTTACGGGCCTAGCCTCAATGTGAATCGAAGTAGTCTTGCCCAAGGTGCCGTGGGATTCGGTCATAGAAATGTGGTGAATAAAGTATCTTGGCAACCCTAACCGGGGCAAAAAAAAATTTAAAAGGTGTGGTGCAACACGAGGACTCCCCAGGAGGTCACCTATCCTAGTACTAATCTCGCCCAAGCACGCTTAACTTCGGAGTTCGGATGAGATACGGTGCAATAGTGCTGGTATGATCGCAGCCGTCATGTTGTGGGCACAAATCCTTTATGTGTTGATGGTTTACAGTCCCAGCCCAGAGAGATGGCCCATTCAAAAGGCCCAATGGGCTTAACGAAAATCCATCTGCTTCAACAACGCAGCATTCTCGCAAGACGTGGCATCGACGCATTGTAGGGCCCTGTAATATACCGCGAGTTAGGTTGTCGTCATTTTAACAGCTCAGGGCTTACGATCCGGCTTGAAAAAATAGAGCAAAAGAAGAGAAATGGCCCGAAACTCATGAAAGCAAGCGCAACTGAGCAGGCTTGCTACCCCCGTCGTACAGCTCTCGGAGAGCTTTCCAACGGTATGCTGTGCGTCGCGCAACTCGTTACAGATTAAAAATTATTGGCATCGGAGCGACGGAGACCTAGTCACAAGCCCCACGCCCTCGGTTTGCGGCCCCAGCCTCTACGTGAAGTGAAGTTGTCCTGGCCAAGGAGCTGTGGGATTCGGTAATAGAAGTGGGGTGTATAAATTATCTTGACAAGCCTAACCCAGGCAAAAAAAATTGAAAAATGGGCCGCACCACGAGGCCTTCCCAGTGGGTCCCCCATCCTAGTGCTACTCTCGCCCAAGCACGCTTAACTTCAAAGTTCTGATGGGATCCGGTGCATTAGTGTTGGTATGATTGCACCCGTCATGTTGTGGGAACAAATCCTTTATTTGTTGACCGTTCACAGTCGCAGCCCAAAGAGATGGCCTATTCAAAAGGCCGAATAGGCTTAACGACAACCCATCCGTATCAACAACGTAGCATCCTTGCAAGACGTGATATCGACACATTGTAAGGCCCTTTAATATCCTGCGAGTTAGATTGTCGTCCTTTTAACAGCTCACGACGTACAATCCGGGACGAAAAAACAGAGCAAATGAAGAAAAGTTGCCCAAAACTGATGAAAACATTGGATTTTGGGTTGTGAAAATAGGCGCAGCAGAGCAAGCTTGTTGTTCCAGTCGTAGAGCTCTCGGAGAGCTTTCCAACGGTATGATGTGCACCGCGTAACTCCTTACGGTTTAAAAGTTATGAGCATCCGAACGACGGAGACCTGGTCACTAGCCCCACCCCCTCGGTTTGCGGGCCCAGCCTCTACGTGAAGCGAAGTTGTCTTGCCCAAGGTGCCATGGGATTCGGTAATAGAAATGTGGTGGATAAAGTATATTGGGAGCCCTAAACGGGGCAAAAAAAATTGAAAAGCGTGGTCCAACACGAGGACTTTCCAGGGGGTCACCCATCCTAGTACTACTCTCGCCCAAGCACGCTTAACTTCGGAGTTCTGATGGGATCCGGTTCATTAGTGCTGGTATGATCACACCTGTCATGTTGTGGGCGCAAATCCTTTATGTATTCACGGTTCACAGTCCTAGCCTAGAGAGATGGCCCATTAAAAAGGTCCAATGGGCTTAACCACAACCCATCCGCTTCAACAACGAAGCATCCTCGTAAGACGTAATATTGACGCATTGTAGGGCCCTGTAATATCCTGCTAGTTAGGTTGTCATCCTTTTAACAGCTCATGACGTACGATCCGGGACCGAAAAATAGAGCAAAAGCATAAAAGTGGCTCGAAACTGATGAAAATGTTCGATATTGGGATCAGAAAACAGGCGCAGCCGAGGAGGTTTGCTGCCCACTTCGTAGAGCTCTCAGAGAGCTTTCCAACGGTATGCTGTGCGCTGCGTAACTCCTTATAGATCAAAAGTTATGGGTACCGGAGCGACGGAGACCTGGTCACAATCCCTATGCCCTCGGTTTGCAGGCCCAGCCTCTACCTGAAACAAAGTTGTCTATCCCAAGGTGCCGTGGGATTCTGTAATAGAAATGTGGTGGATAAAGTATCTTGGCAACCCTAACCGGGGCAAAAAAGATTGAAAATGAGGGGTGCAACACGAGGACTTCCCAAGAGGTCACCCATCCTAGTACTACTTACGCCCAAGCATGCTTAACTTCGGAGTTCCCATGGGATTCAGTGCATTAGTGCTGGTAAGATCGCACCCGTCATGTTGTACGCACAAATCCGTTATGTGTTGACGGTTCACAGTCCCAACCCAGAGAGATGGCCCATTCAAAAGGCCCAATGGGCTTAACGACAACCCATCTGCTTCAACAACGCAGCATCCTCACAAGACGTGATATCGATGTATTGTAGGGCCCTCTAATGTCCCGCGAGTTAGGTTGCCATCCTTTTAACAGGTCACGACGCACTATCTGGGACGAAAAAATAGAGCAAAAGAAGAAAAGTGGATCAAAACTAATCAAAACATTCGATTTTGGGCTCCAAAAATGGGCACTTTCGAGCAGGCTTGCATCCCTGTCGTAGAGCTCTCAGAGAGATTTCCAACGGTATGCTGTGCACCGTGTAACTCATTATGGATCAAAAGTTATGAACACCGGAGTGACGGAGACCTGGTCACAAGCCCTACGCCCTCGGTTTGCCGGCCCAGCCTTTTCATGAAGCGAAGTTGTCTTGCACAAGGTGCCGTGGGATTCGATAATAGAATTCTGGTAGATAAAGTATCTTGGCAACCCTAATCGGGGCAAAAAAAATTAAAAAAGGGGGGTGCAACTCGAGGACTTCCCAGGGTGTTACCTATCCAAGTACTACTCTCGCCCAAGCACGCTTGACTTCAGAGTTCTGATGGGATCCAGTGCATTTGTGCTGGTATGATTGAACCCGTCATGTTGCGGGCACAAATCCATTATGTGTTGACGGTTCACAGTCCCGACAGAGAGAGATAGCCCATTCAAAAGGCCCAATGGGCTTAACGACAACCCATCCACTTCAACAATGCAGCATCCTAGCAAAACATGATATCAACGCATTCTAGGGCCCTCTAATGTCCCGCGAGTTAGGTTGTCGCCCTTTTAATAGCTCAAAATGTACGATCCGAGATGAAAAAATAGAGCAAAAGAATAAAAGTGGCACGAAATTGATGAAAATGTTCGATTTTGGGATCCAAAAATGGGCGCGGCCAAGCAGGCTTGCTGCCCCATCATAGAGCTCTCAGAGAGCATCCTAACGGTATGCTGTGCGCCGCGTAACTCCTTACGGATCAAAACTTAAGGGCATCAGAGCGACGGAGACCTAATCACAAGCCCTACGCCCTCGGTTTGCGGGCCCAGCCTCTACTTGAAGCGAAGGTGTCTTGCCCAAGGTGCCGTGGGATTCGATAATAGAAATGTGGTTGATAAAGTATCTTGGCAACCCTTACCGGAGCAAAAAAAATTGAAAAAGGGTGCAACACGGGGACTTCCCACGCGGGCGCCCATCCTAGTACTACTCTTGCCTAAGCGCGCTTAACTTCGGAGTTCTGATGGGATCTGGTGCATTAGTGCTGGTATGATCGCACCCGTCATGTTGAGGGCACAAATCCTTTATGTGTTGACAGTTCACAGTCCCAGCCCAGAGAGATGGCCCATTCAAAAGGCCCAATGGGCTTAACAACAACCCATCCACTTCAACAATGCAGCATCCTGATAAGATGTGATATTGACGCATTGTAGGGCCCAGTAATATCCCGCGAATTAGGTTGTCGTCCTTTTAACAGCTCACGGCGTACGATCCAGGATGGGAAAATAGAGTAAAAGAAGATAAGTGCCCGAAACTGATGAAAACGTTCAATTTTGGTCTTCGAAAATAGGCAAAGCTGAGCAGGCTTGCTGCCCACGTCGTAGAGCTCTCGGAGAGCTTTCCAACGGTATGTGGTGGATAAAGTATATTGGCAACCCTAACCGGGGCAAAAAAATTTGAAAATGGGAGGTGCAACACGAGGACTTCCCAGGGGGTCACCCATCCTAGTACTACTCTCGCCCAAGCACGCTTAACTTCGGAGTTCTGATGGGATCCGGTGCATTAGCACGGTATGATTGCACCCGTCATGTTGTGGGCACAAATCCTTTATGTGTTGACGGTTCACAGTCCCAGCCTAGAGAGATGGCCCATTCAAAAGGCCCAATGGGCTTAACGACAACCCATCCGCTTCAACAACGCAGCATCCTCATAAGACGTGATATCGATGCGTTGTAGGGCCCTGTAATATCTCGCAAGTTAGGTTGTCATCCTTTTAACAGCTCACGTCGTACGATCCGGGACGGACAAACAAAGCAAAAGAAGAAAAGTGTCCCGAAATTGATGAAAACATTCAATTTTGGTCTCCAAAAATAGGGGCAGCCGAGCAGGCTTGCTACTCCCATCGTAGAGCTCTCGGAGAGCTTTCGAACGGTATGTTGTGCATCGCGTGACTCCATATGGATTAAAAGTTATGGGCACCGGAATGAAGGAGACCTGGTGTGAGGCCCGACCCCGAATAACATGTGTTACCTTGATTTGCGTGCCATAGACCCCTAATTATATGACCGACCCTGGATTACGTGTTCTGTCTTGGTTTTCATGCATACCTCGTCATACGTGCCTTGACCTAGAATAGTGTGCCCTAATCCCCGACTCACGTGCGGTACCTAGAAATACGTGCCCTGACCTCGATGTACGTGCATTACCTCATTTCTTGTGCCCTAACCTTGAACTGCGTACCTTAACCCAGGTTTAATAGTCGTACCTCGATTTGCATGCATTAGTCTTGAAGTCCGTGTCTTACCTCATAGTTTGTGTCTACCTCGTGATTCGTGCCTTGTATTGATTTCTGTGTATGTCTCGTAGTGCGTGCTCTAGACTTAGGAAAGCGTGCCCGCACGCTAATCAATAAAGAATCCTACACAAAGCACTAGACTATAAAATAATCCTACAAACACCACTAACTATTATTATAATCCTAATTCAAATCTCTACAAAATCCACTAACACCTAAATATTATATTTTAAACTCACTACAAGACAAAATCTCACAAACCTCTAAACATATCCTATATTCTATTCTACCGAAAATCCCTAAATACCCAACATTCTCTTACACACATATGTTCTTACAATGCCTTATATGCCAATATGTCAAAATGTGATCATATACTTGCTCGGAGGCAACCTACTTTGTTCACCTCCAAATGTGAAATGTTAAATGACATAAATGTGCATTGCATACAAGGTTGCAACCTTTCATTGTGGCATGGTAGCGTTTCACGAACGCCGAGCGGCATAGGGCTTGCTGGTGCTCCCATGACTACCATGGTCCAATTCCCTCTCTCGCTTGGCATTCCACCCTTGGAGAGTTGGGTCATAGGTTTCGGGGTACATCCGGAGTACACCCAATTGGGAGCGATAAGGAGATTATTGAAGTCAGCCGCAACAATTGTATCGAAATTGAAATTGAGAGCAACCGCTCACCGTATCCTTTTACTGTGTGTATAAGTACTCTCGCTTGGTTCCTAGAGAACCTCGGGGAGGAAAGACTGGTATTTCTGTTCCTTTACTTGATTTTACTGTTATATTCATGTTTGAAAAAGGGATTTTCATAAATTGAACCGGAAAATGAGTTTCAAAACGTATTTCTCGTTCCCCCTCGCTGAGTTCATAAGGACTCACCCTCTTTTTATCACAGGTGAAGAAGAACAGGTACAGGTACCCGAGGACAACGTGCCTATCGATGATTCCTTGGAGTGATTGCCTGTCCCTATGTGCTTTTGTGCCTTGCCTGAAAGTGGTTGCTATATGGATGTTGTGTTTGATTGCAACTATTCATTTTATTGATGTAAATGACCCCGTTGTAATTTGGGTCTAATTCTGGGATTGTACTATCTATAACCGGACGAACTTTTATTTGGTTGTTTGCTTTCGTTTTCTTCATTAGTAGTTATCGTAGGCATTCAAACCACTAGATGAACAATCAACTAAGTTAATTCTATCTATTTTCACTTAGGTGCTCATTTGCAAACTAAAGGATAATAGGTACTTGCATGATAGGAAATTGACAAATAAACGGGACATAGTTATCATGTTAGACTTATTAACCAAACGAGACTTTCAAGATAAACTAGTAGGCAAATCGGTTGGTGACAAATAGGAGTCCTTAATGGAATTGGATTAATGATTGGAATAATTGAGGCGTTTAGAGAATTAGGTCAAACCAAAGAGCCCAATTACAGCCGTTATGCTGCCGGTTTACCCAAAAATTTTGGAGTTTAGGCCAAAACGTTAAGTGTTAAATCTTTATAAATAGTTAAGTATGTGATATTACCTGAATGTTTAGATCACACCCTAGTCTAACCTTCATAGGCCGGGTTGGGGCATGACACCTGGTCACAAGCCCCATGCCCTTAGTTTGCTGGCCCAGCCTCTAAGTGAAGAAAAGTTGTCTTGCCCAAGGTGCCGGGGGATTCGGTAATAAAAATGTGGTGGATAAAGTATCTTGGCAACCCTAACCGGGGCAAAAAAAATTGAAAAGTGGGGTGCAACATGAGGACTTCCCAAGGGGTCACACATCCTAATGCTACTCTCGCCCAAGCACGCTTAACTTTGGAGTTCTTATGAGATCTGGTGCATTAGAGTTGGTATGATTGCAACCGTCATGTTGTGGGCACAAATCCTTTATGTGTTGATGGTTCACAGTCCCGGCCCAAAGAGTTGGCCCATTCAAAAGGCCCAATGGGCTTAACGACAACCCATCAGCTTCAACAACACAGCTTCCTTGCAAGACGTGATATCGACGCATTGTAGGGCCCTGTAATATCCCGCGAGTTAGGTTACCGTCCTTTTAATAGCTCACAACGTACGATCCGGGATCCAAAACCAGAGCAAAAGTAGAAAAATGGCCCGGAACTGAAGATAACGTTCAATTTTGGGCTCTGAAAATAGGCGCAGCTGAGCAGGCTTGCTGCCCCTATCGAAGAGCTCTTGGAGAACTTTCCAACGGTATGCTGTGCGTCGCGTAACACCTTTCGGATTAAAAGTTATAGGCACCGGAGCGACGGAGACCAGGTCACAAGCCCCACTCCTAAGGTTTGCGGGCCCAGCCTCTACGTGAAGCGAAGTTGTCTAGCCCAAGGTGCCGTAGTATTCGGTAATAGAAATGTGGTGGATAAGGTATCTTGGCAACCCTAACCGGGGAAAAAAAAATTGAAAAGGGAGGGTAGAACACGAGGACTTCCCAAGGGGTCACCCATCCTAGCACTACTCTCACCCACGCACGTTTAACTTCAGAGTTCTGATGGGATCCGGTACATTAGTGTTGGTATGATCGCACGTGTCATGTTGTGGGCACAAATCCTTTATTTGTTGATGGTTCACAGTCCCATCCCAGAGAGATCCCCTATTCAAAAGGCCCAATGGGCTTAACGACAACCCATCCGCTTCAACAACGCAGCATCCTCGCAAGACGTGATATCAACGCATTGTAGAGCACTCTAATGTCACGCAATTTAGGTTGTCGTCCTTTTAACAACTCACGCCGTACGATCCGGGATGGAAAAACAGAGCAAAAGAAGAAAAGTGGCCCGAAACTGATGAAAACATTCGATTTTGGGCTCTAAAGATGGGTGCAACCGAGCAGGCTTGCTTCCCTGTCATAGAGTTCTCGGAGAGCTTTCCAACGGTATCCTGTGCGGCGTATACCCCCTTACAGATCAAAAGTTATGAGAACCGGAGCAACGGAGAGCTAGCCACAAGCCTTATGCCCTCGGTTTGTGGGCCCAACCACTACGTGAAGTGAAGTTGTCTTGCCCAAGGTGCGGTGGGATTTGGTAATAGAAATCTGGTTGATAAAGTATCTTGGCAACCTAAACCGGGGCAAAAAAAATTAAAAAGGGGGGGTGCAACACGACGACATCCTAGGGGGTTACCCATCCTAGTACTACTCTTGCCCAAGCAAGCTTAACTTCAGAGTTTTGATGGGATCCGGTGCATTAGTGCTAGTATGATCGCACCCGTCATGTTGTGGGCACAAATCCTTTATGTGTTGATGGTTCATAGTCCAAGCCCAGAGAGATGGCCCATTCAAAAAGCCTAATGGGCTTAACGACAACTCATCCGCTTCATCAGTGCAGCATCCTCGCAAGATGATGCATTGTAGGGCTCTCTAATGTCCCACGAGTTAGGTTGTCGTCCTTTTAACAACTCAAGATGTACGATCCGGGACAAAAAATAGAGCAAAAGAAGAAAAGTGGCTCGAAATTGACTAAAATGTTCAATTTTGGGCTCCAAAAAGTAGCCTTGCTGCCCTGTCGTAGAGCTCTCGGAGCGCTTTCCAACAATGATTGTGCGCCGCTTAACTCCTTGAGGAACAAAATTTATAGGCACTAGAGCGACGGAGACCTGGTCATAAGCCCTACGCCCTTGGTTTGTAGGCCCAGCCTCTACGTGAAGCAAAATTGTCTTGCCCAAGGTGCCGTGGGATTCGGTAATAGAAATGTGGTGGATAAAGTATTTTGGCAACCCTAACCGGGGCAAAAAAAATTGAAAAGGGGA
This sequence comes from Ehretia macrophylla, assembly GCA_037974665.1. NCBI lineage: Eukaryota > Viridiplantae > Streptophyta > Magnoliopsida > Boraginales > Ehretiaceae > Ehretia > Ehretia macrophylla. The sequence goes on from CM075769.1 coordinate 73,153,864, forward strand.
GTGCAACACGAGGGCTTCCCAAGGGGTCACCCATCCTAGTACTACTCTCGGCCAAGCACTCTTAACTTCGGAGTTCTGATGGAATCCGGTGCATTAGAGCTAGTATGATCGCAGCCGTCATGTTGAAGGCGAAAATCCCTTATGTGTTGACAGTTCACAGTCCCAACCCAGAGAGATGGCCCCTTCAGAAGGCCCAATGGGCTTAACGACAACCAATCTGCTTTAACAATGCAGCATCCTCGCAAGACGTGATATCAACGCATTGTAGGACCCTGTAATATCCCGCGAGTTAGGTTGTCGTCCTTTTAACAGCTCACGACGTACGATCCAGGACGGAAAAACATAGTTAAAGTAGAAAATTGGCCCAAAACTGATGAAAATGTTCAATTTTGGGCTACGAAAATAGGCAATGCCGAGCAGGCTTGCTGCCCCCGTCGTAGAGCTCTCGGAGAGCTTTCCAACGGGATGCTGTGCGCCGCGTAACTCCTTGCAAATTAAAAGTTATGGGCATTGGAGCGACAGACACCTAGTCACAACCCTCGGTTTGCGGCCCCAGCCTCTACCTGAAGCGAAGTTGAGATGTGAGATCGACGCATTGTAGGGCGTTATAATATCCTGTGAGGTAGGTTGTCGTCTGTTTAACAGTTCACGACGAACGATCCGGGATGAAAAAACATAGCAAAAGTAGAAAAATGGCCTGAAACTAATGAAAACGTTCAATTTTGGGTTCTAAAAATAGGCGTAGTTGAGCAGGCTTGCTGCCCTCGTCGTAGAACTCTGGGAGAGCTTTCCAATGGTATCCTAAGCTTCGCGTAACTACCTACGGATTAAAAGTTATGGGCACTGGAGCGACGGAGACCTGGTCACAAGACCCACGCCCTCGGTTTATGGGCCCAGCCTCTACGAGAAGGGAATTTGTCTTGCCCAAGGTGTCGTTGGATTCGGTGATAGAAATGTGGTGGATAAAGTATCTTGGCAACCCTAACCGTGGCAAAAAAAAATTGAAAAGCGGGGGTGCAACACGAGGACTTCCCAGGGGGTCAGCATTCCTCGTACTACTCTCGCCTAAAGAAGCTTAACTTCGGAGTTCTGATGGGATCCAGGGCATTAGTGCTGGTATGATTGCACCTGTCATGTTGTGGGCACAATTCCTTTATGTGTTGACGGTTCACAGTCCCAGCCTCGAGAGATGGCCTATTCAGAAGGCCCAATGGGTTCACGATAACCTATCCCCTTCAACAATGCAGCATCCTCACAAGAAATGATATCGACGCATTGTAGGGCCCTCTAATGTCCAGCGAGTTAGGTTGTCGTCCTTTTAACAGCTCACGACGTACAATCCGGGAAAAAAAAACATAGCAAAAGAACAAAAGTGGCACGAAACTGATGAAAACGTTCGATTTTGGGCTCCAAAAATGGGTACAGTCGAGCAAGCTTACTACCCCGTTGTAGAGCTCTCGGAGAGCTTTCCAATGGTATGTTGTGCGCCGCGTAACTCCTTTTGGATCAAAAGTTATGGGCACCGGAGCGACGGAGACCTGGTCACAAGCCCTACGCCAACAGTTTGCGTGCCGAGCCTCTACGTGAAGCGAAGTTGTCTTGCCCAACGTACCGTGGGATTCGATAATAGAAATGTGGTGGATAAAGTATCTTGGCAACCCTAACCGGGGCAAAAAAAATTGAAAATGGGGGGTACAACACAAGGCCTTCCCAAGTGGTCACCCATCCTAGTACTACTCTCACCGAAGCATGCTTAACTTCGGAGTTCTAATGGGATCCGGTGCATTAGTACTAGTATGATCGCACCCGTCATGTTGTGGGCACAAATCCTTTATGTGTTGACGGTTCACAGTCCCAGCCCAAAGAGATGGCCCATTCAAAAGGCCCAATGGGCTTAACGATAACCCATCCGCATCAACAACGGAGCATCCTCGTAAGATGTGATATCGACGCATTGTAGGGCCCTGTAATATCCAGCGAGTTAGGTTGTCGACCTTTTAACAGCTCACGACGTACAATCCGAGATGGAAAAAAAGAGCAAAATAAGAAAAATGGCCTGAAACTGATGAATACATTCAATTTTCGGGTCCGAAAACAGGCGCAGCCGAGCAAACTTGATGCTCCCATTGTAGAGCTCTCGGAGAGCTTTCTAACGGTATGCTCCGCGTCGCGTAACTCCTTACGGATTAAAAGTTATGTGCACCGGAGCGACGGAGACCTGGTCACAAGCCCCACGCCCTCGGTTTGCGGGCTCAGCCTCTACGTGAAGCGAAGTTGTCTTGCCCAAGGTGCCGTGGGATTCGGTAATAGAAATGTGGTGGATAAAGTATCTTGGCAACCCTAAACGGGGCAAAAAATATTGAAAAAGGGGGTGCAACACGAGGTCTTCCCAGAGGGTCACCCATCCTAGTACTACTCTTGCCCAAGCACGCTTAACTTCGGAGTTCTGATGGGATTTGGTGCATTAGTGCTGGTATGATTGTACCCGCCATGTTGTGGGCACAAATCCTTTATGTGTTGACGGTTCACAGTCCCAGCCTAGAGCGATGGCCCATTCAAAAGGCCCAATGGGCTTAACGACAACCCATCCGCTTCAACAACGCAGCATTCTCGTAAGATGTGATATCGACGCATTTTAGGGCCCTCTAATATCCCGGGAATTAGGTTTTCGTCCTTTTAATAGCTCACGACGTATGATTTGGGATGGAAAAATAGAGCAAACGAAGAAAAATGGCCCGAAATAGATGAAAACATTCGATTTTGGGATCCAAAAATGGGAGCAGCCGAACAGGCTTGCTGTCTCGTCGCAGAGCTCTCGGAGAGCATTCCAATGGTATGTTGTGCGCCACGTAACTCCTTACGGGTCAAAAGTTATGGGCACCGGAGCGAAGGAGACCTACTCACAAGCCCTCCGCCCTCAGTTTGCGGGCCCAACCTCTACGTGAAGCGAAGTTGTCTTTCCCAAGGTGCCGTCAGATTCCGTAATAGAAATGTGGTGGATAAAGTGTCTTGGAAACCCTAACCAGGGCAAAAAAAATTGAAAAGGGGGGTGCAATACGAGGACTTCCCAATGGGTCACCCATCCTAGTACTACTCTCGCCCAAGCACGCTTAACTTCGGAGTTTTGATGGGATCCAGTGCATTAGTGCTGGTATGATCACACCCGTCATGTTGTGGGCACAAATACTTTATGTGTTGACGGTTCACATTCCCAGCCCAGAGAGATGGCCCATTCAAAAGGCCCAATGGGCTTAACAATAACCCATCCGCTTCAACAATGCAGCATCTTCACAAGATGTGATATCAACGCATTGTAGGGCTCTCTAATGTCCCACGAGTTAGGTTGTTGTCATTTTAACAGCTCACGACATACGATCCGGGACCAAAAAACAGAGCAAAAGAAGAAAAATTGACCAAAACTGATGAAAACGTTCGATTTTGGGCTCAAAAAATTGGCGCAGTCGAGCAGGCTTGCTTCCCTATCGTAGAGCTCTCAAAGATCTTTCCAACGGTATGCTGTGCGCCGTGTAACTCCTTACGGAACAAAATTTATGAGCACCTGGTCATAAGCCCTACGCCCTCGGTTTACAGGCCCAGCCTCTACGTGAGGCGAAGGTGTCACGCCTTAACCCGTCCTATAAGGTTAGACTAGGGTGTGATCTAAACATTCAAGTCTCGTCTCGTACTTAATCGTTCATGAAAATTTAACACTTAATGTTTAGCCTAAACTCCAAAATTTTCTGGAAAACCGGCAGCATAACGGCTGTAATTGGGCTCTTGGTTCAACATAATCCTCTAAACGCCTCAAGTTTTCCAATCTCAATTTCATTTCCAACTAGGATTATTATTTTCCATCAATTGAAACGCCTACTAACTATATGTCACATTTGATTAATAACCTAGCATGATACTATGTCTCGTTTGTTTGTTAATCCTCGTTATAAAGTACTTGTTGATCTTAGCTTAATAACGAGTACCTGCTTAAGATTGGATAGGTTCATTTACTTAGTCCTTACCTGTTACATCATAATCCTATGATAGATACTAGTAGTAATAATAGCAAAACGATCATAGTAGTTTCTAGTGTCTGTCTAGTTAATATCAGTACAACCCAAAATTAGACCCAAATTACTTACATTGCACATTAAGCAACATAAAAAGAAATAGTCTTCAAGTAGCATAGTTCACAAATAGCCATAATCACGCAAAGCACATAGGACAGGCAATCACTCCAAGGAATCATCGTTAGGCACATCGTCCTCAGGTACCTGTTCTTGATCTTCTTCACCTGAGATGATAAAAGAGGGTGGGTCGTTATGAACTCAACGAAGGGGAACAAGAAATAGGTTTTGAAACTCATTTTCCGGTTCAACTTATGAAAATCCTTTTGCAAGCATGAATATAACACAATTAAGTACATAACAATAATATAAAGTAAAGGAATACAATTACCAGTCTTTCCTCCCCGAGGTCCTCTAGGAACCAAGCGAGAGTACTTATACATATAGAAAAAGGATACGGTGAGCTTTTGCTCTCAGTTGTTACGGCCGACTTCAAATCATCCCCTTAACATGCCAAGTGGGTGTACTCCAGATATACCCCGAAATCCTACGACCCAACTCTCTGAGGAAGTTTAGCCCCCAAGCGAGAAAGAAAATTGGACAATGGTAGTCACGGTTGCACCGACAAGCCCGATGCCGCCCGGTGTGCGTGAACACTACCACGCCAGAATGAAAGGTTGCAACCTTGTATGCAATGCACATTTATGACATTTAATATATCACATTAGGAGAACAACAAAGTAGGTTGCCTCTGGACAGTCATAAGATTGCACATTGACAAGTAAACAAGCAAGGCACAAATAGACAAGTAATTTCACTTGAAAAGCATATGGAGTTATATGAACATTAAACGGGCAGCCACATGTAATGCACGTAAATCAGGTCATATAACTCATTTCAACGTCTACGTAATCAAATAATAAGGTTATTCAACATGCAACAACAATCTACGTGGTTCGGATGCAAGAAAGGCCTATTTGTCAACATGCAACGAATCAAAATCACATTTAGGACTATAAGGCAACTACGGGCAGCCTACTAAGCATATAATTACACCCAATATTCAAAGGATCAACACTTAGCATGTTTACCTAGTTGCTAGGGTTTCCATTTCGTGCTTACCTATGCGATTAAGCCCCAAGTCCACTCAAAATCAATCTCAAGCCAAGCATCAATTAATCCAAACATCCCCAAGTACTCAAAACAGTCCACACAACATCCCAATGCCACAATCCAAAGCAATTAATACCACAAGAGAAGTTACAACAAATTTCTAAGCATATAACTAAGTGAAACCCTCACTACAATAGGCTATTTTCTCACAATCATTAAGTCAAGCAAACAATCTCCAATTCTAGTAAATAAGATTTCAAATTAAATCTTAAGAAGTGAACTAAAATCAGAAACAAATCTTGCATCATTTGGAGTTCGAGATCAATAGTTATAGCCAAAACAGTGGGATTGCACAAAATTGTCCAGATTTGCACACATTTCAATATTTGTGGTTTTTTAGGTCCTTAGGGTCAGATTCAGCCTTAGTCCATTTCTAACAAAAATGTCCAGAATTGCAAAAATCTAGCAGCACAAAAAATTTCATGCATTTTGGACATCATTTATTAAGTCAAAACTGGCTCGTTCCACAAGGTCAGTGCATCTGCCAAAACCTGCTTCATTTTTCCAGACTTCCAGATTTGGACACATTTTAATGTTTTTCCATTTTGAGGACCTTAGAGTCAAAATTAGGTTTGGACTATTTCTGCGAAAAATGTTCAAAACTGAAAAACTAGTTACCTACCAATTTTCATGCATTTTCAACATCATTTTCCAAGCCAAACTCACCTCGCAACAACAAGATAGAGAGCTGTCACCAAACCCGATTTCATCTGTCATCATCTTCAAGCCAAAATCTTGCCATGCATGGTTGTAAAAGCTTATGAACACACAAATAACTCAAGTACAGAAACAAAGACATACATTTAAGAGCATTCATGTGGATTTTTGAAGGATTTTCAAAAGGTTTTAGCCCTCACCTTAGCAAATCAACAAGAAGATGCACAAAACTTGATGAAGCTCAAGTTTCTTCTTCTTCCTTGCTTAGCCAAGACACCACCCGATTTCTCTCTATTTTTCCTAGCTTAGTGGCCAAGTTCTTAGTACATGCATGTGGTTAGAACAAGAAGAAAAGAAATGGAAGCTAGTAAACTCACCAAGGCCGAAATGGTGACTCAAAGAGCATGCATGTGTGATTCTTGCATCCTAGCTAGCTTGGGTGAGTTTCTTTGCTTGTTGCTTGTCTTGATTAACTATGATGTGATGAAGATGAACTATGAAGTGAAGGAACTCAGCCAAGGCCAAGAGAGAGAGAGAATAATGAGAGGGAGAGAGAGAAGAATGAGAGGAAAATGAGAGAAATGAAAAAAAAAAACAAGAGCCTTGCAATTGATGAAGCATGTTCGGCCTTGGGCAGCAAAAATTCAGCTTTTTTGTGTCTTCAAGATGTAATTTGAAATTCCTAGTATGGGCAAGAAGTAGTTGGTCGAGAATGGTGGAGTTTTGAGGAGATTTTAAGCAATTTTTTATGCATTTGTGTCATAGAATTTTCATAAGTTGTCTAGAATTAATTTTGATTTGAGCAAGCAAGCACAAAACTCATGTGGTGGTCGGCCAAGGCTATAAAAAAATCTGATTTTGTGTCATCTTTTGAGCATTATTTAATTGTGTGTTGAAAGTGCAAAAAGAATAAGGAATAAAGAATAAGGAATGTCTAGCTTTTTGTGAGATTTTGTCTTCTAGTGGGTTGAATTAGTAATTTAATAATAGTTAGTGGATTTTGTAGGATTAATTAATGACCTAGTGCCTCGTGTAAGATGTTTTCTTGATTAGCGTGAGGCACACTTTCTTAGGTCTAGGGCACGCACTACGAGGTAGGGCACGAACTACGAGACGAACGCACATTTTTCTAGTAAATGCACGCAACCCTAAACGAATGAACATAATTCAATGCATGGCATACAAAATGAAACATAATTTTTAAATCTAGGTCAAGGCGCGCAAATCTAGATTAGGGCACACGAAACGAGGTATCACATGTAAATCGAGGTCGGGCCTCATAGAAGTTGTCTTTCCCAAGGTGACATGGGATTCGGTAACAGAAATCTGGTGGATAAAGTATCTTGGCAACCCTAACCGAGGCAAAAAAAATTAAAAACGGGACTTCCCAGGAGGTCACCCGTTCTAGTACTACTCTCGCCCAAGCACGCTAAACTTCGGAGTTTTGATGGGATCCGGTGCATTAATACAAGTATGATCGGACCAGTCATGTTGTGGGCATAAATCCTTTATGTATTGACGGTTCACAGTCCCAGCCCAGAGAAATGGACCATTCAAAAGGCCCAAAGGACTTAACGACAACCCATCCGCTTCAATAACAAAGCATCCTTGGAAGACGTGATATCGACTCATTGTAGGGCCTTGTAATATCTCGCGGTCAGGTTGTCGTCCTTTTAACAGCTCACGACGAACGATCCGGGATGAAAAAACATAGCAAAAGAAGAAAAGTTGCCCGAAACTGATTAAAACGTTTGATTTTATTCTCTGAAAAAGGCGCAGCTGAGCAGGCTTGCTGCCCCCGTCGTATAGCTCTCAGAGAGCATTCCAACGGTATGCTGTGCATCGCGTAACTTCGTACAGATTAAAAGTTATGGGCACTTGAGCGATGGAGACCTCGTCACAAGCACTACGCCCTCGGTTTGCGGGCCCAGCCTCTACGTGAAGCGAAGTTGTCTTGCCCAAGGTGCAGTCGGATTCGATAATAGAAATGTGGTGGATAAAGTATCTTGGCAACCCTAATCAGTGCAAAAAAAATTAAAAAGTGGGGGTGCAACACGAGGACTTCCCAGGGGGTCACCCATCCTAGTACTACTCTCGCCCAAGCACGCTTAACTTCGGAGTTCTTATAGGATCCAGTGCATTAGTGCTGGTATGATCACACCCATCATGTTGTGGACATAAATCCTTTATGTGTTAACGGTTGACAGTCCCATCCTAGAGAGATGGCCCATTCAAAAGGTCCAATGAGCTTAACGACAACCCAACCACTTCAACAATGCAGCATCCTCGTAAGACGTGATATCGACGCATTGTAGGGCCCTATAATATCCCGCGAGTTAGGTTGTCATCCTTTTAACAGCTCACGACGTACGATCTGGGAAGAAAAAACAGAGCAAAAGAAGAAAAGTGGCCCGAAACTGATGAAAACGTTCTATTTTGGGCTCCGAGATCAGGTACAGCCAAGCAAGCTTGCTGCCCTCGTCATAGAGCTCTCGGAGAGCTTTCCATCTTTATGCTGTGCGCCGCGTAACTCCTTACGGATTAAAAGTTATGGGCACCGAAGCGACGGAGACCTGGTCATAAGCCCCACGCCCTCGGTTTGCGGGCCCAGCCTCTACGTTAAGCGAAGTTGTCTCGCCCAAGCTGCCGTGGGATTCAGTAATAGAAATGTGGTGGAAAAAGTATCTTCGCAACCCTAACCGGGGGAAAAAAAATTCAAAATGGGGGGTGCAATACAAGGACTTCCTAGGGCGTCACCCATCCTAGTACTACTCTCGCCCAAGCACGCTTAACTTCGGAGTTCTTATGGGATCCAGTTCATTAGTGCTGGTGTGATAGCACCTGTCATGTTGTGGGCACAAATCCTTTACGTGTTGACGGTTCACAATCCCAAACCAAGGAGATGGCCCATTCAAAAAGCCCAATTGGCTTAATGACAACCCATCCGCTTTAACAATGCAGCATCCTCGCAAGACGTGATATTGACGCATTGTAGGGCCTTGTAATATCCTACGAGTTAGGTTGTCGTCCGTTTAATAGCTCATGACGTGCGATATGGGCCAAAAAAATAGAGCAAACGTAGAAAAATGGCACGAAACTGATGAAACCATTCGATTTTGGGCTCCAAAAATTGGCGCAGCTGAGCAGGCTTGTTGCTCTTGTCGAAAAGCTCTTGGAGAGCTTTCCAACGGCATGCTGTGCTTCGTGTAACACCTTACGGTTTAAAAGTTATGGGCACCGAAGCGATGGAGACCTGGTCACAAGTCCCACGCCCTCGGTTTGCGGGCCCAACCTCTACGTGAAGCGAAGTTGTCTTGCCCAAGGTGCCATGGGATTCGGTAATAGAAATGTGGTGGATAAAATATCTTGGCAACCCTAACTGGGGCAAAAAAAATTGAAAATGGGGGGTGCAACACGAAGACATCCCAGGGGGTCACCTATCCTAGTACTACCCTCGCCCAAGCATGCTTAACTTCAGAGTTCTGATGGGATCCGGTGCATTAGTACTGGTATGATCGCACCTGTCATGTTGTGGGCACAAATCCTTTATGTGTTGACGTTTCAAATTCCCAGCCCAGAGAGATGGGCCATTTAGAAGGCCCAATAGGCTTAACGACAACCCATTTGCTTCAACAATGCAGCATCCTCGCAAGACGTGATATCGACTCATTGTAAGGCACTCTAATGTCCCGCGAGTTTGTTTGTTGTCCTTTTAACAGCTCACGATGTACGATCCGGGACTGAAAAACAGAGTAAAAGAAGGAAAGTGGCACGAAACTAATGTGAACATTTGATTTTGAGGTCCAAAAGTAGGTGCAGCCGAGAAAGCTTGCTGCCCCGTTGTAGAGCTCTCGGAGTGCTTTCCAACGATATATTGTGCGCCATGTAACTCCTTACGAATGAAAAGTTATGGACACCGGAGCGACAGAGACCTGGTCACAAGCCCTACGCCATCGGTTTGCGGGCCCAGCCTCTACGTGAAGCGAAGTTGTCTTGCCCAAGGTGCCGTGGGATTCGGTATTAGAAATGTGGCGGACAAAGTATCTTGGTCACCCTAACCGGAGCAAAAAAAATTGAAAATGGGGGGTGCAACACAAGGACTTCCTAGGGAGTCACCCATCCTAGTACTACTCTCGCCCAAGCATACTAAACTTCGGAGTTCTGATGGGATCCGGTGCATTAGTGCTGGTATGATTGCACCCGTCATGTTGTGGGCACAAATCCTTTATGTGTTGATGGTTCAAAGTCCCAGCCTAGCGAGATGGCCCATTCAAAAGGCCCAATGGGCTTAACGACAACCCATCTATTTCAACAACGGACCATCCTCGTCAGACGTGATATCGATGCGTTGAAGGGCCCTGTAATATACCGCGAGTTAGGTTGTCGTCCTTTTAATAGCTCACGACGTACTATCCGCGATGGAAAAACAAAGCAAAAGAAGAAAAGTGGTATGAAACTGATGAAAACGTTCAATTTTGGGGTCCGAAAAAAGGCACAGCCGAGCAGGCTTGTTGCCCCCGTCGTAAAGCTCTCGAAGATCTTAGGGTATATTGTCCATCGCGTAACTCCATTCAGATTAAAAGTTATGGGCACCGAGTGACGGAGACCTGGTCACAAGCCCCACGCCCTCGGTTTGCGAGCCCTGCCTCTACGTGAAGCGAAGTTTTTTTGCCTAAACTACCGTGGGATTCGGTAATAGAAATGTGGTGGAAAAAGTATCTTGGCAACCCTAACCGGGGCAAAAAAAATTTAAAAGGGGGGCGCAACACAAGGACTTCCCGGGGGGTCACCCATCCTAGTACTACTCTCGCCCAAGCACGCTTAACTTCGGTATTCTGATGGGATCCGGTGCATTAGTGCTGGTATGATCGCACCCGTCATGTTGTGGGCACCAATCCTTTATGTGTTGACGGTTCACAGTCCTAGACCAGAGAGATGGCCCAATCAAAAGGCCTAATGGGCTTAACGACATCCCATCCGTTTCAACAACGCAGCATCCTCGTAAGACATGATATGGACGCATTGTAGGGCCCTGTAATATCCAGCGAGTTAGGTTGTCGTCCATTTAATAGCTCACGACGAATGATCCAAGACGAAAAAATAGAGCAAAAGAAGAAAAATGGTCCGAAAAAGATGAAAACGTTCGAATTTAGTCTCGAAAAATAGGCGCAGCTGATCAGACTTGCTGCCAAAGTCGTAGAGCTCTCGGAGAGCTTTGCAACGATGTGTTGTACATTGCATAACTCCTTACGGATTAAAAGTTATGGGTACCGGAGCGACGGAGACCTGGTCACAAGCACTACGCCCTCGATTTGCGGCCCAGCCTCTACGTGAAGTGAAGTTGTCTTGCCCAAGGTGCTGTGGGATTCAGTAATAGAAATATGGTGGATAAAGTATCTTGGCAACCCTAACCGGGGCAAAAAAAATTAAAAAGTGGGGGTGCAACACGAGGACTTCCCAGGGGGTCACCCATCCTAGTACTACTCTTGCCCAAGCACGCTTAAGTTCGAAGTTCTGATGGGATCCGGTGCATTAGTGCTGGTATGATCGCACCCGTCATGTTGAGGGCACAATTCCTTTATGCATTGACGGTTCACAGTCCCAGCCCAGAGAGATGGCCCATTCAAAAGGCCCAATGGGCTAAGCGACAACCCATCCGCTTCAACAACGCAGCATCCTCGTAAGACGTGATATCGACGCATTATAGGGTACAGTAATTTCCCGCAAATTAGGTTGTCGTCCTTTTAACAACTCACAACGTATGATCTGGGATGAAAAAATAGATCAAAAGAAGAAAAGTGGCCCGAAACTAATGAAAACGTTCTATTTTGGGCTCTAAAGGCGCAGCCGAGCATGCTTGCTGCCACCGTCGTAAAGCTCTTGGAGAGCTTTCCAACGGTATGCTGTGCATCACGTAACTCCTTACGGATTAAAAGTTATGAGCACCGGAGCGACGGAGACCTGGTTACAAGCCCTACGCCCTTGGTTTGCGGGCCCAGCCTCTACGTGAAGCGAAGTTGTTTTGCCCAAGGTGCCGAGGGATTCGGTAATAGAAATGTCGTGGATAAAGTATCTTGGCAACCCTAACCGGGGCAAAAAAAATTTAAAAAGTGGGGGTGCAACACGTGGACTTCGCAGGGGGTCACCCAGCCCAGTAGTACTCTCGCCCAAGCACGCTTAACTTCGGAGTTCTTATGGGATCCGGTGCATTAGTTCTGGTATGATCGCACCCGTCATGTTGTGGGCACAAATCCTTTATGTGTTGACAGTTAATAGTCCCATCCCAGAGAGATGGCCCATTCAAAAGGCCCAATGAGCTTAACGACAACCCATCCGCTACAACAACGCAGCATCCTCGCAAGACGTGATATCGACGCATTGTAGGGCCATGTAATATCCTGTGAGTTAGGTTGTCGTCTGTTTAATAGCTCACGACATACGATCCAAGATGAAAGAACAAAGCAAAAGTAGAAAAATGGCTGGAAACCAATGAAAAGGTTCGATTTTGGGCTCCAAAAATAGGCGCAGCTGAGTAGGCTTGCTGCCCCCGTCGTAGGGCTCTCAGAGCACTATCCAACGATATGTTGTGCATCGCGTAACTCCTTAAGGATTAAAAGTTATGGGCACCGGAGCAACGGAGCCCTGGCCACAAGCCCCACTCCCTCGGTTTGCGGGCCGCACCTCTACGTGAAGCGAAGTTGTCTTGCCCAAGGTGCCGTGGGATTCGATAATAGAAATGTGTGGATAAACTATCTGGGCAACCCTAACTGGGGCAAAAAAAATTGAAAAGGGGAGGGGGGGTGCAACACAAGGACTTCTCAGGGGGTCACCCATCCTATTACTACTCTCGCCTAAGCACGCTTAGCTTCGGAGTTCTGATGGGATCCGGTGCATTTGTGCTGGTATGATCGCACCCGTTATGTTGTGGGCATAAATCCTTTATGTGTTGACGGTTCATAGTCCCAGCCTAGAGAGATGGCCCATTTAGAAGGCCCAATGGGTTTAACGACAACCCATCCGTTTCAACAATGCAGCATCCATGCAAGATGTGATATCGACGCATTGTAGTGCCCTCTAATGTCCCGCGAGTTAGGTTATCGTACATTTAACAGCTCACGACGTACGATATGGGACAAAAAACAGAGAAAAATTAGAAAAATAGACCAAAACTAATAAAAACGTTCAATTTTGGGCTCCGAAAATTGGCGCAGCTGAGCAAGCTTACTGCCCCCGACGTAGAGCTCTCGAAGAGCTTTCGACCGATATGTTGTGCGTCATGTAACTCCTTAAGGATTAAAAGTTATGAGCACTGGAGTGACGGAGACTTGGTCACAAGACCCACGCCCTCGGTTTGCAGGCCCAGCCTCTAGGTGAAGCAAAGTTGTCTAGCCTAAGGTGCCGTGGGATTCGGAAATAGAAATGTGGTGGATAAAGTATCTTGGCAACCCTAACCGGGGCAAAAAAAATTGAAAAGGCAGGGTGCAACACGAGGACTTCCCAAGGGGTCACCCATCCTAGTATTACTCTTGCCCAAGCACGCTTAACTTCGGAGTTCTGATGAGATCCGGTGCATTAGTGTTGGTATGTTCGCACCCGTCATGTTGTGGGCACAAATCCTTTATGTGTTGACGGTTCACAGTCCCAACCATGAGAGATGGCCCATTCAAAAGGCCCAATGGGCTTAACGACAACCCATCTGTTTCAACAACGCAGCATCCACGTAAGACGTGATAACGACGCATTGTAGGGCCCTCTAATTTCCCGCGAGTTAGGTTGTTGTCTTTTTAACAGCTCACGACGAATGATTCAGGACGAAAAAACAGAGCAAAAGAAGAAAAGTGGCCAAAAACTGATGAAAAAGTTTGATTTTTGGCAAAAAAAATAGGCGCAGTTGAGCATGCTTGTTTCCCCATAGTAGAGCTCTTAGAGAGCTTTCCAACGGTATGTTGTGCGCCTCGTAACTCATTACGGATCAAAAGTTATGAGCACCGGAGCAACGGAGACCTAGTGACAAGCCCTACGCCTTCGGTTTGCAGGCCCAGCCTCTACGTGAAGCGAAGTTGTCTTGCCCAAGGTGCCGTGGGATTCGGTAATAGAAATGTGGTGGATAAAGTATCTCGGAAACCATAACCGGGGCAAAAAAAATTTAAAATGAGGGGTACAATACGAGGATTTCCCAAGGGGTCACCCATCCTAGTACTACTCTCGCCCAAGCACGCTTAACATCGGAGTTCGGATGGGATCCGGTGAATTAGTGCTAGTATGATCGCACCCGTCATGTTGTGGGTATAAATCATTTATGTGTTGACGGTTTACAGTCCTAGCCCAGAGAGATGGCCCATTCAGAAGGCCCAATGGGCTTAACGACAACCCATTTGCTTCAAATATGCAGCATCCTTGCAAGAGGTGATATTGACGCATTGTAGGGCCCGCTAATGTCCCGCGAGTTTGGTTGTCATCTTTGTAACAGCTCACGACGTACAATCCGGGCCAAAAAAACAGAGCAAAAGAATAAAAGTGGCTCGAAACTGATGAAAATGTTTGATTTTGGGCTCCAAAAACGGTCGCAGCCGAGAGTGCTTCTTGTCTTGTCGTAGGGCTCTCGAACAGCTTTCCAACGGTATGCTGTGCGCCGCATAACTCCTTACGGATCCAAAGTTATGGGCATCAGAGCGACGGAGACCTGGTCACGAGCCCCACACCCTCGGTTTGCGGGCCCAACCTTTACGTGAAGCGAAGTTGACTTGCCCTAGGTGCCGTAGGATTCGGTAATAGAAATGTGATGGATAAAGTACCTTGGCAACCCTAACCAGGGCAACAAAAATTGAAAATGGGGGATGCAACACGAGGACTTCCCAAGGGGTCACCCATCCTAGTACTACTCTTGCCCAAGCTTGCTTAACTTTGGAGTTCTGATGGGATCATGTGCATTAGTGCTGGTATGATCGCACCCGTCATCTTGTGGGCACAAATCCTTTATGTTTTGACGATTCAGAGTCCCAGCCCAGAGAGATTGGCCATTCAAAAGGCCCAATGGGCTTAACGACAACCCATTCGCTTCAACAACGTAGCATCATCGCAAGTCATTATCACGATGTATTGTAGGGCCTTCTAATGTCCCGCAAGTTAGGTTGTTGTCCTTTTAACTGCTCACGACGAACAATCTGGGGCGAAAAAACAGAGCAAAAGGAGAAAATTAGCCAAAAACAGATGAAAGCATTCGATTTGGGGCTCCAAAAATGGGTGCAGCCAAGCAGGATTGCTTCCCCATCCTAGAGCTCTCAGAGAGTTTTCCAATAGTATGTTGTACGCCGCGTAACTCCTTACGGATCAAAAGTTATGAGCACCGGAGCGACGAGGATTTGGTCACAAGCCCTACGCCCTTGGTTTGCGGGGCCAGCCTCTACGTGAAGCGATGTTGTCTTGCCCAAGGTGCCATTGGATTTGGTAACAGAAATTTGGTGGATAAAGTATCTTGGAAACCCTAACCGGGGCAAAAAATATTAAAAAGAGGGGGTGCAACACGAGGAATTCGTAGGAGGTCACCCATCCTAGTACTACTCTCGCCAAAGCATGCTTAATTTCGGAGTTCTGATGGGATCCAGTGCATTAGTGCTGGTATTATTGCACCAGTCATATTGTGGGCACAAATCCTTTATGAGTTGACGGTTCACAGTCCTAGCCCTGAGAGATGGCCCATTCAGAAGGCCCAATGGGCTTAATGACAACCCATCCACTTCAACAATGCAGCATCCTCGCAAGATGTGATATCGACGCATTGTAGGGCCCTCTAATGTCCCGCGAGTTAGGTTGTCATCCGTTTAACTGCTGAGGACGTACGATACGGGACGAAAAAACAGAGCAAATGTAGAAAAATGGCCCGAAATTGATGAAAACGTTCGATTTTGGGCTCCAAAAATAGGTGCCGCTTAGCAGGCTTGGTGCCCCCGTCATAGAGCTCTCGGAGAGCTTTCCAACGGTATGGTGTGCGCTTCGTAACTCCTTACGGATCAAAAGTTATAGGCACCGGAGCGACGGAGACCTGGTTACAAGCCCTATGCCATCGGTTTGCGGGCCCAGCCTCTACGTGAAGCGAAGTAGTTTGGCCAAGGTGCCGTGGGATTCAGTAATACAAATGTGGTGGACAAAGTATCTTGGCAACCCTAACCAGGGCAAAAAAAATTGAAAATGGGGGGTGCAACGAGAGGACTTTCCAGGGGGGCGCCCATCCTGGTACTTCTCTCGCCCAAGTACGCTTAACTATGGAGTTCTTATGGGATCCAGTGCATTAGTGCTGGTATGATCGCACCTGTCATGTTGTGGGCACAAATCCTTTATGTGTTGACGGTTCACAGTCCCAACCCAAAGAGATGGCCCATTCAAAAGGCCCAATGGGCTTAACAACAACCCATTCGCTTCAACAACGTAGCATCATCGCAAGTCATTATAACGATGTATTGTAGGGCCTTCTAATGTCCCGCGAGTTAGGTTGTTGTCCTTTTAACTGCTCACGACGAACGATCTGGGATGAAAAAATAGAGCAAAAGGAGAAAAGTCGCCAGATACAGATGAAAACATTCGATTTGGGGCTCCAAAAATGGGTGCATCCAAACAGGATTGCTTCCCCGTCGTAGAGCTCTAAGAGAGTTTTTCAATAGTATCCTGTAATATCCCGCGAGTTAGGTTGTCATCCTTTTAACAGCTCACGACGTACGATCCGAGACGCAAAAACAGAGCAAAAGAAAAAAAATAGCACGAAACTGATGAAAACGTTCAATTTTATCCCCGAAAACAGGCGCAGCTGAGCAAGCTTGTTGCCCCTGTCGTAGAGCTCTCGTAGAGCTTTCCACCGGTATGCTGTGCGTCGCGTAACTCTTTATAGATTAAAAGTTATGGGCACCAGAGCGACAGAGGCCTGGTCACAAGCCCCACGCCCTCGGTTTGCGAGCCCAGCCACTACGTTAAGCGAAGTTGTCTAGCCCAAGGTGCTGTGGGATTCGGTAATAGAAATGTGGTGGATAAACTATCTTGGCAACCCTAACCAGGGCAACAAAAATTGAAAAGGGGGGGTGCAACACGAGGACTTCCCAAGGGGTCACCCATCCTAGTACTACTATTTCCCAAGCTTGCTTAACTTTGGAGTTCTGATGGGATCAGGTGCATTAGTGCTGGTATGATCGCACCCGTCATCTTGTGGGCACAAATCCTTTATGTGTTGACGATTCAGAGTCCCAACCCAGAGAGATGGCCCATTCAGAAGGCCCAATGGGCTTAACGACAACCCATTCGCTTCAACAAAGTAGCATTATCACAAGTTGTTATAACGATGTATTGTAGGGCCTTCTAATGTCCCGCGAGTTAGGTTGTTGTCCTTTTAACTACTCACGACGAACGATCTGGGATGAAAAAACAGAGCAAAAGAAGAAAAGTGGCCAGAAACAGATGAAAACATTCGATTTGGGGCTCCAAAAATGGGTGCAGCCAAGCAGGATTGCTTTCCCGTCGTAAAGCTCTCAGAGAGTTTTCCAATAGTATGTTGTACGCCGCGTAACTCCTTACAGATCAAAAATTATGAGCACCGGAGCGACTGGGATTTGGTCACAAGCCCTACGCCCTTGGTTTGCGGGGCCAGCCTCTACGTGAAGCGATGTTGTCTTGCCCAAGGTGCCGTTGGATTTGGTAACAGAAATTTGGTGGATAAAGTATCTTGGCAACCCTAACCGGGGCAAAAAATATTAAAAAGGGGGGGTACAACATGAGGACTTCGTAGGAGGTCACCTATCCTAGTACTACTCTCGCCCAAGCACGCTTAACTTCGGAGTTTTGATGGGATCTGGTGCATTAGTTCTAGTATGAATGCACCCGTCATATTGTGGGCACAAATCCTTTATGGCTTGACGGTTCACAGTCCCAACCCAGAGAGATGGCCCATTCAGAAGGCCCAATGGGCTTAACGACAACCCATCCAGTTCAACAATGCAGCATCCTCGCAAGACGTGATATCGACGCATTGTAGGGCCCTCTAATGTCCCGCGAGTTAGGTTGTCATCCGTTTAACTGCTCACGACGTACGATACAGGACGAAAAAACAGGGCAAATGTAGAAAAATGGCACAAAATTGATGAAAACGTTCGATTTTGGGCTCCAAAAATAGGTGCCGCTTAGCAGGCTTGGTGCCCCCGTCATAGAGCTCTCGGAGAGCTTTCCAACGGTATGGTGTGCGCTGCGTAACTCCTTACAGATCAAAAGTTATAGGCACCGGAGCGACGGAGACCTGGTCACAAGCCCTACGCCATCGGTTTGCGAGCCCAGCCTCTATGTGAGGCGAAGTAGTCTTGGCCAAGGTGTCGTGGGATTCAGTAATACAAATGTGGTGGACAAAGTATCTTGGCAACCCTAACTGGGGCAAAAAAAATTGAAAATGGGGGGTGCAACGCGAGGACTTTCCAGGGGGGCGCCCATCCTAGTACTTCTCTCTCCCAAGTACGCTTAACTACGGAGTTCTGATGGGATCCGGTGCATTAGTATTGGTATGATCGCCCCTGTCATGTTGTGGGCACAAATCCTTTATGTGTTGACTATTCACAGTCCCAACCCAAAGAGATGGCCCATTCAAAAGGCCCAATGGGCTTAACGACAACCCATCTGCTTCAACAACGCAGCATCCTCGCAGGACGTGATATCGACGCATTGTAGGGACCTGTAATATCCCGCGAGTTAGGTTGTCATCCTTTTAACAGCTCACGACGTACGATCCGAGACGTAAAAACAGAGCAAAAGAAAAAAAATAGCACGAAACTGATGAAAACGTTCAATTTTATCCCCGAAAACAGGCGCAGCTGAGCAAGCTTGCTGCCCCCGTCGTAGAGCTCTCGTACAGCTTTCCACCGGTATGCTGTGCGTCGCATAACTTCTTATAGATTAAAAGTTATGGGCACCAGAGCGACAGAGGCCTGGTCACAAGCCCCACGCCCTCGGTTTGCGAGCCCAGCCACTACGTGAAGCAAAGTTGTCTACCCCAAGGTGCCGTGGGATTCAAACATAGAAATGTGGTGGATAATATATCTTGGCAACCCTAACCAGGGCAACAAAAATTGAAAAGGGGGGGGTGTAACACGAGGACTTCCCAAGGGGTCACCCATCCTAGTACTACTCATGCCCAAGCTTGCTTAACTTTGGAGTTCTGATGGGATCAGGTGCATTAGTGCTAGTATGATCGCACCTGTCATCTTGTGGGTACAAATCCTTTATGTGTTGACGATTCAGAGTCCCAGACCAGAGAGATTGGCCATTCAAAAGGCCCAATGGGCTTAACGACAACCCGTTCGCTTCAACAACGTAGTATCATCGCAAGTCGTTATAACGATGTATTGTAGGGCCTTCAAATGTCCCGCGAGTTAGGTTGTTGTCCTTTTAACTGCTCACGACGAACGATCTGGGATGAAAAAATAGAGCAAAAGGAGAAAAGTGACCAGAAACAGATGAAAACGTTCGATTTGGGGCTCCAAAAATGGGTGCAGCCAAGCAGGATTGCTTCCCCGTCGTAGAGCTCTCAGAGAGTTTTCCAATAGTATGTTGTACGCCGCGTAACTCCTTACGGATCAAAAGTTATGAGCACCGGAGTGACGGGGATTTGGTCACAAGCCCTACGCCCTTGGTTTGCGGGGCCAGCCTCTACGTGAAGCGATGTTGTCTTGCCCAAGGTGCCGTTGGATTTGGTAACAGAAATTTGGTGGATAAAGTATCTTGGCAACCCTAACCGGGGCAAAAAATATTAAAAAGGGTGGGTGCAACACGAGGACTTCATAGGAGGTCACCCATCCTAGTACTACTCTCGCCCAAGCACGCTTAATTTCGGAGTTCTGATGGGATTCGGTGCATTAATGCTGGTATGATTGCACCCGTCATATTGTGGGCACAAATCCTTTATGAGTTGACGGTTCACAGTCCTTGCCCAGAAAGATGGCCCATTTAGAAGGCCTAATGGGCTTAACGACAACCCATCCGCTTCAACAATGCAGCATCCTCGCAAGACGTGATATCGACACATTGTAGGGCCCTCTAATGTCCCGCGAGTTAGGTTGTCGTCCTTTTAACAACTCACGACGTGCAATCCGGGACGAAAAAGCATAGCAAAAGAAGAAAAGTGGCACGAAACTGATGAAAACGTTTGATTTTGGGCTCCAAAAATGAACGCAGTCGAGCAGGCTAGCTGCCCCATTGTAGAACTCTCGGAGACCTTTCCAACGGTATGCTGTGTGCTGCGTAACTCTTTACGGATTAAAAGTTATGGGCACCAGAGTGACGGAGACCTGGTCACAAGTCCTACGCTATCGGTTTGCGGGCCCAGCCTCTACGTGAAGCGAAGTTGTCTTGGCCAAGGTGCCGTGGGATTCGGTAATACAAATGTGGTAGAAAAAGTATCTTGGCAACCCTAACCGGGGAAAAAAAAATTGAAAATGAGGGGTGCAACATGAGGACTTGCCAGGGGCTCACCCATCCTAGTACTACTCTCGGCCAAGCACGCTTAACTTCGGAGTTCTTATGGGATCCGGTGCATTAGTGCTGCTTTGATCGCACCCGTCATGTTGTGGGCACAAATCCTTTATGTGTTGACGGTTCACAGTCCCAGCCTAGAGAGATGGCCCATTCAAAAGGCCCAATGGGCTTAATGACAACCCATCTGCTTCAACAACGCAGCATCCTCGTAAGATGTGATATTGACGTGTTTTAGGGCCCTGTAATATCCCGCGAGTTAGGTTGTCATCCTTTTAACAGCTCACGACATACGGTCCGGAACGGACAAACAGAGCAAAAGAAGAAAAGTGGCCCAGAATTAATGAAAATATTAGATTTTAGGCTCCGAAAACAGGCGCAGCAGAGTAGGCTTGCTACCCATGTCGTAGAGCTCTCGGAGAGCTTTCCAACGGTATGCTGTGCACCACGTGACTCCTTATGGATTAAAAGTTATAGGCACCAGAGCGACAGAGACCTGGTCACAAGCCCCACGCCCTCGGTTTGCTGGCCCAGCCTCTAAATGAAACGAAGTTGTCTTGCCCAAGGTGCCGTGGGATTCGGTAATAGAAAAGTGGTTAATAAAGTATCTTGGTAACCCTAACCGGGGCAAAAAAAAATTAAAAGGGGGGGTGCAACACGAGGACTTCCAATGGGGTCACCGATCCTAGTACTACTCTCACCCAAGCACGCTTAACTTCGGAGTTCTAATGGGATCCGGTGCATTAGTGCTGGTATGATCGCAACCATCATGTTGTGGGCACAAATCCTTTATGTGTTGATGGTTCAGAGTCCCAGCCCAGAAAGATGGCCCATTCAAAAGGCCTAATGGGCTTAACGAAAACCCATCCGCTTCAACAACGGAACATCCTCGCATGACCTGATAACGACACATTGTAGGGCCCTCTAATGTCCCGCGAGTTAGGTTGTCGTCCTTTTAACAACTCACGACGTACAATCCGGGACGAAAAAATAGAGCAAAAGAAGAAAAGTTTCCCGAAATTGATAAAAATGTTCAATTTTGGGCTCTGAAAATAGGCGTAGCAGAGCAGTCTTGTTACCCCTGTCGTAGAACGCTCAGAGAGCTTTCCAACGGTATGTTGTTCACCGCCTAACTCCTTACGAATCAAAAGTTATGAGCACCGGAGTGACGGAGACTTGGTCACATGCCCTAGGCCCTTGGTTTGCTGGCCCAGCCTCTACGTGAAGCGAAGTTGTCTTGCCCAAGGTGCCGTGGGATTCGGTAATAGAAATCTGATTGACAAAGTATCTTGGCAACCCTAACCGGGGCAAAAAAATTTAAAAATGGGGGGTACAACACGAGGACTTCCCAGGGGGTCACCCGTCCAAGTACTACTCTCGCCCAAGCACGCTTAACTTCTGAGTTCTAATGGGATCCGGTGCATTATTGGGCTTAACGACAACCCATCCGCTTCAACAACGCAGCATCCTCGTAAGACGAGATATCGATGCATTGTAGGGCCATGTAATATCCCGCTAGTTAGGTTGTCGTCCTTTTAACAGCTCACGACGAACGATCCGAGATGGAAAAATAGAGCAAAAGAAGAAAAGTGGCCCGAAACTGATGAAAACATTTGATTTTAGGCTCTGAAAATAGGTGCAGCTGAGCAGGCTCGCTGCCCCCGTCGTAGACCTCTCAGAGAGCTTTCCAACGGTATGATGTGCGTCACGTAACTCCATACGGATTAAATGTTATGGGCACCGAAACGACGGAGACGGGGTGACATGCCCTATGCCCTGGGTTTGTGGGCCCAGCCTCTACGTGAATCGAAGTTGTCTTGTCCAACGTGCCGTGGGATTCGGTAATAGAAATGAGGTGGATAAAGTATCTTGGTAACCCTAATCGGGGCAAAAAAAATTAAAAAGTGGGGGTGCAACACGAGGACTTCCCAGGGGGTCACCCATCCTAGTATTACTCTCGCCCAAGCACGTTTAACTTCGGAGTGCTGATGGGATCCGGTGCATTAGTACTGGTATTATCACGCCCGTAATGTTGTGGGCATAAATCCTTTATGTGTTGACGGTTCACAGTCCCATCCCAGAGAGATGGCCCATTCAAAAGGCCCAATGGGCTTAACAACAACCCATCCACTTCAACAATGCAGCATCCTCGTAAGATGGGATATCCATGCATTTTAGGGTCCTGTAATATCCCGCGAATTAGGTTGTCATCCTTTTAACAGCTCACGATGTACGATCCGGGAATTAAAAATAGAGCAAATGAAGAAAAGTGGCACGAAACTAATGAAAACGTTCTATTTTTTGTTCCAAAAATAGGCGCAGACGAGCAGGCTTGCTGCCCCCGTCGTAGAGCTCTCGAAGTGCTTCCCAACGGTATGTTGTGCGCTGTGTAATTCCTTACGGATTAAAAGTTATGGGCACCGGAGTGATGGAGACCTGGTCACAAGCCCCACGACCTCGGTTTGCGAGCCCAGCCTCTCTGCAAAGCGAAGTTGTCTTGCCCAAGCTGCCGTGTGATTCAATAATAGAAATGTGGTGGAAAAAGTATCATGGCAACCCCAACCGGGGCAAAAAAATTTGAAAATGAGGGGTGCAACATGAGGACTTCCAAGGGGGTCACCCATCTTTGTACTACTATCACCCAAGCACGCTTAACTTCGAATTTCTTATGGGATCCGGTTCATTAGTCCTGGTATGATCGCACCCGTCATGTTGTGGGCACAAATCCTTTATGTGTTGACGGTTAACAGTCCCAGCCCAGAGAGATGGCCCATTCCAAAGGCCAATTGGGCTTAACCACAACCCTTCCGCTTCAACAACACAGCATCCTCGTAAGACGTGATATCGACGCATTGTAGGGCCCTGTAATATCCTGCGAGTTAGGTTGTTATCCGTTTAACAGCTCACGACGTACGATCCAGGGGGGAAAATAGAGCATAAGTAGAAAAATGGCCAAAAACTAATGAAAACATTCGATTTTGGGCCCCAAAAATAGGCGCAACTGAGCAGCCTTGCTGCCCTCATCGTAGAGCCATCGGAGAGCATTCCAACAGTATGTTGTGCGTCGCGTAACTCCTTACGAACTAAAAGTTATGGACACCGAAGCGACGGAGACCTGGTCACAAGCCCCACGCCCTCAGTTTGCGGTCCCAACCTCTACGTGAAGTGAAGATGTCTTGCCCAAGGTACCGTGGGATTCGGTAATAGAAATGTGGTGGATAAAGTATCTTGGCAACCCTAGCCGGGGCAAAAAAAATTGAAAACGGGGGGTGCAACACGAGGATTTCCCAAGGGGTTACCCATCCAAGTACTACTCTCGCCCAAGCACGCTTAACTTCGGAGTTCTAATGGGATCCGGTGCATTAGTGCCGGTATGATCGCACCTGTCATGTTGTGGGCACAAATCCTTTATGTGTTGATGGTTCACAGTCCAAGCCTTAGATGGCCCATTCAGAAGGCCCAATAGGCTTAACGATAACCCATCCGCTTCAACAATGCAGCATCCTCGCAAGATGTGATATCGACGCATTGTAGGGCCCTCTAATGTCTTGCGAGTTAGGTTGTCGTCCTTTTAACAGCTCACGACGTACGATCCAGGATGCAAAAATAGAGCAAAAGTAGAAAAATAGCCCGAAACTTAGCAGGCTTGCTGCCCCCGTCGTAGAGCTCTCGGAGAGCTTTCCACCGGTATGCTGTGCATCGCGTAACTCCTTACGGATCAAAAGTTATGGGTACCGGAGCAACGGAGACCTGGTCACAAGCTCTACGCCCTCAGTTTGCAGGCCCAGCATCTACGTGAAGCGAAGTTGTCCTGCCCAAGGTGCCGTGGGATTTGGTAATAGAAATCTGGTGGATAAAGTATCTTGGCAACCCTAACCGGGGAAAAAAAAATTAAAAAGGGGGGTGCAACACAACGACTTCGTGGGGGCTCACACATCTTAGTACAACTCTCACCCAAGCACGCTTAATTTCGGAGTTTTGATGGGATCCGGTGCATTAGTGCTGGTATGATCGCACCCGTCATATTGTGGGCACAAATCCTTTATGTGTTGACGGTTCACAGTCCTAGCCCAGAGAGATGGCCCATTCAGAAGGCCCAATGGGATTAACGACAACCCATCCACTTCAACAATGCAGCATCCTCACAAGACGTGATATCGACGAATTGTAGGGCCCTCTAATGTCCCGCGAGTTAGGTTGTCGTCCTTTTAACAGCTCACGACGTGCGATCCAGGACGGAAAAAATGTGCAAAAGAAGAAAAGTGGCACGAAATTGATGAAAATGTTTGATTTTGGACTCCAAAAAGGGTCAAAGCCGAGCAGGCTAGCTGCCCCATTGTAGAGCTCTCGGAGAGCTTTCCAACGGTATGCTGTACGATGCGTAACTCCTTACAGATCAAAAGTTATGGGCACCGGAGCGATGGAGACCTGGTCACAAGCCCTACGCCATCGGTTTACAAGCCCAGCCTCTACGTGAAGCGAAGTTGTCTTGCCCAAGGTGCCGTGGGATTCGGTAATACAAATGTGGTAGACAAAGTATCTTGGCAACACTAACCGGGGTAAAAAAAAATTAAAAAGGGGGGGTACAACACGAGGACTTCGTAGGGGGTCACACATCCTAGTACTACTCTCGCCCAAGCACGCTTAATTCGGGAGTTGTGGTGGGACCCGGTGCTTTCGTGTTGGTATGTTCGCCCCCGTCATATTGTGGGCATAAATCTTTTATGTGTTGATAGTTCACACTCCCAACCCAGAGAGATGGCCCATTCAGAAGGCCCAATGGGCTTAACGACAACCCATCCGCTTCAACGATGCAGCATCTTCACAAGACGTGATATCGATGAATTGTAGGGCCTTCTAGTGTCCAGCGAGTTATGTTGTCGTCCTTTTAAAATCTCACGATGTACGATCCGGAATAGAAAAACAGAACAAAAGAAAAAAAGTGGCACGAAATTGATGAAAATGTTTGATTTGGGGCTCCAAAAACGGTCGCAGCTTAGCAGGCTAGTTGCCCTATTGTAAAGCTCTCGGAGAGCTTTCCAACGGTATGTTGTGCGCTGCGTAACTCCTTACGAATCAAAAGCTATGGGCACCGGAGCGATGGAGACCTAGTCACAAGCCCCACACCCTCGGTTTGCGGGCCCAGCATCTACGTGAAGCAAAATTGTCTTGCCCAAGGTGCCGTGGGATTTGGTAATACAAATGTGGTGGGCAAAGTATCCTGGCAACCCTAACTGGGGTAAAAAAAAAATTGAAAAGGAGCGGTGTAACACGAGGACTTCCCAGGGGGTCACCCATCCTAGTACTACTCTCACCCAAGCACGTTTAATTTTGGAGTTCTGATGGGATCTGGTGCATTCGTGCTGGTATGATCGCACCCATCATATTGTGGGCAGAAATCCTTTAGGTGTTGACGGTTCACACTCCCAGCCCAGAGAGATGGCCCATTCAGAAGGCCCAATGGGCTTAACGACAACCCATCCGCTTCGACAATGCAGCATCCTCACAAGGCGTGATATCGACGAATTGGAGGGCCTTCTATTGTCCAGCGAGTTAGGTTGGCGTCGTTTTAAAATCTCACGATGTACGATCCGGAACAGAAAAACAGAGCAAAAGAAGAAAAGTGGCACGAAATTGATGAAAATGTTTGATTTGGGGCTCCAAAAACGGTCGCAGCCGAGCAGGCTAGCTGCCCCATTGTAGAGCTCTCGGAGAGCTTTCCAATGGTATGTTGTGCGCTACGTAACTCCTTACGAACCAAAAGTTATGGGCACCGGAGCGATGGAGACCTGGTCACAAGCCCTACGCCATCGGTTAGCGGGCCCAGCCTCTACGTGAAGCGAAGTTGTCTTGCCCAAGGTGCCGTGGGATTTGGTAATACAAATGTGGTAGACAAAGTATCCTGGCAACCCTAACCGGGGTAAAAAAAATTGAAAAGGAGCGGTGCAACACGAGGACTTCCTAGGGGGTCACCCATCCTAATACTACTCTCGCCCAAGCACGCTTAACTTCGGAGTTCTTATGGGATCCGGTGCATTAGTGCTGGCATGATCGCACCCGTCATGTTGTGGGCACAAATCCTTTATGTGTTGACGGTTCATAGTCCCAGCCCAGAGAGATGGCCCATTCAAAAGGCCCAATGGGCTTAACGACAGCCCATCCACTTCAATAACGAAGCATCCTCACAAGACGTGATATCGACACATTGTAGGGCCCTCTAATGTCCTACCAGTTAGGTTGTTTTCCTTTCAACAGCTCACGATGTACGATCCGGGACAGAAAAATAGAGCAAAAGATGAAAAGTCGCCCGAAACTCATGAAAATGTTCAATTTTGGGCTCTAAATAAGGGCGCAATCGAGTAGGCTTGCTGCCCCGTCGTAGAGCTCCCGGAGAACTTTCCAACAGTATGATGTGCACCGCATAACTCCTTACAGATCAAAAGTTATGGGCGCCGGAGCAAAGGAGACCTGGTTATAAGCTCTACCCCCTCGGTTTGCGGGCCCAGCCTCTACGTGAAGCGAAGTTGTCTTGCCCAAAGTGCCGTGGGATTCAGTAATTGAAAAATTGAAAAGCGGGGTGCAACACGAGGACTTCCCAGAAGGTCACCCATCCTAGTATTACTCTCGCCCAAGCACGCTTAACTTCGGAGTTCTGATGGGATCCGGTGCATTAGTGCTGGTATGATCACACCCATCATGTTGTGGGCACAAATCCTTTATGTGTTGACGGTTCATTGTCCCAGCCCAGAGAGATGGCCCATTCAAAAGGCCCAATGGGCTTAACGACAACCTATCTACTTCAACAACACAGCATCCCCGTAAGATGTGATATCGACATGTTGTCGGGCCTTATAATATACTGTGAGTTCGGTTGTTGTCCTTTGAACAGTTCACGACGTACGATCCGGGATGGACAAACAGAGCAAAAGAAGAAAAGTGGCCTGGAATTGATGAAAACATTAGCTTTTGGGCTCCGAAAACAGGTACAGCAAAGTAGGCATGCTACCTTTGTCATAGAGCTCTCGGAGAGCTTTCTAACGGTATACTCTGCACCGCGAGACTCCATATGGATTAAAAGTTATAATCACTGGAGCGACGAAGACCAGGTCACAAGCCCCACGCCCTCGGTTTGTTGGCCCAGCCTCTAAGTGAAGCGAAGTTGTCTTGCCCAAGGTGCCGTGGGATTCGGTAATAGAAATGAGGTGGATAAAGTATCTTGGCAACCTTAACCGGGGCCAAAAAAATTTAAAAGGGGGGGTGCAACACGAGAACTACCCAAAGGGTCACCCATCCTAGTACTACTCTCGCCCAAGCATGCTTAACTTCGTAGTTCTAATGGGATCCAGTGCATTAGTGCTGATATGATCGC
This sequence comes from Ehretia macrophylla, assembly GCA_037974665.1. Lineage (NCBI taxonomy): Eukaryota > Viridiplantae > Streptophyta > Magnoliopsida > Boraginales > Ehretiaceae > Ehretia > Ehretia macrophylla. Next base: position 73,181,620 of record CM075769.1, read on the forward strand.
ACCCGTCATGTTTTGGGCACAGATCCTTTATATGTTGACAGTTCAGAGTCCGAGCCAAGAGAGATGGCCCATTCAAAAGGCCCAATAGGCTTAACGACAACCCATGCGCTTCAACAATGCAGCATCCTAGCATGACGTGATAACGATGCATTGTAGGGCCCTTTAATGTCTCGTGAGTTAGGTTGTCGTCCTTTTAACAGCTCACGACGTACGATCCAGGACGAAAAAATAGAGCTAAAGAAGAAAAGTGGCATGTAACGGATGAAAATGTTCAATTTTGGCCTCAAAAAATGGGCGCAGAAGCTTGCTGCTCCGTTGTAGAGCTCTAGGAGAGCTTTCCAACAGTATACTGTGCACCACGTAACTCCTTACGGATCAAAAGTTATGGGCACCGAAGCGACGGATACTTGGTCACAAACCTACGCCATCGGTTTGCGTGCCCAGTCTCTACCTGAAGCGAAGTTGTCTTGCCCAAGGTGCCGTGGGATTCGATAATAGAAATGTGGTGAGTAAAGTATCTTGGCAACCATAGCCGGGGCAAAAAAAATTGAAAAGTGGGGTGCAACACGAGGACTTCCCAAGGGGTCACCCATCCTAGTAATACTCTCGCCCAAGCACACTTAACTTCGCAGTTCTGATGGGATCCAGTGCATTAGTGCTGGTATGATCGCACCCATCATGTTGTGGGCACAATTCCTTTATGTGTTGACGGTTCACAGTCCCAACCCAGATAGATGGCCCATTCAGAAGGCCGAATGGGCTTAACGACAACCCATCTGCTTCAACAATGCTGCATCGTCGCAAGACGTTGTATCGACGCATTATAGGGCCCTCTAACGTCCCACGAGTTAGGTTGTCGTCCTTTTAATAGCTCACGGCGTACGATCCGGGATGGAAAAACAGACAAAAGAAGAAAAGTGGCATGAAACTGATGAAAACGTTCAATTTTGGGCTCCAAAAAGGGCGCATCCGAGGAGTCTTGTTGCCTCATTGTAGAGCTCTTCGAGAGCTTTCCAACGGTATGTTGTGCGCCGCGTAACTCCTTACGGATCAAAAGCTATGGGCACCGGAGCGACGGAGACCTGGTCACAAGCCCTACTCCATCGGTTTGCCGGCCTAGCCTCTACATGAAGTGAACTTGTCTTGCCCAAGGTGTCGTGGGATTTGGTAACAGAAATGTGGTGGACAAAGTATCTTGGCAACCCTAACTCGGGCAAAAAAATTGAAAATGGGGGGTGCAACACGAGGACTTCTTATGGGGTCACCCATCCTAGTACTACTCTTGCCCAAGCATGTTAACTTCGGAGTTCTGATGGGATCTAGGGCATTTGTGTTGGTATGATCGCACCCGTCTTGTTGTGGGCACAAATCCTTTATGTGTTGACGGTTCACAGTCCCAACCTAGATAGATGGCCCATTCAAAAGGCCCAATGGGCGTAACGACAACCCATCCGCTTCAACAATGCAGCATCCTCGTAAGACGTGATATCGACACATTGTAGGGCCCTCTAATGTCCCGCGATTTAGGTTGTCATCCTTTTAACAGCTCACGACGTACGATCCTAGACGGAAAAACAGAGCAAAAGAAGAAAAGTGGTACGAAATTGATGAAAACGTTCGATTTTGGGCTCCAAAAACTGGCGCAGTCAAGTAGGCTTGCTGCCTCATTGTAGAGCTATCGGAGAGCTTTCCAACTGCATGCTGTGCGCTGCGAACCTTCTTACGAATCAAAAGTTATGGGCACCGGAGCGACGGAGACCTAGTCATAAGCCCTACACCATTGGTGCGAGCCTAGCCTCTATGTGAAGCGAAGTTGTCTTGCCCAAGGTGCCGTGGGATTCGGTAATAGAAATGTGTTGGACAAAGTATCTAGGCAACCCTAGCCGGGCCAAAAAAAATTGAAAAGGGGAGGGGTGCAACACGAGGACTTCCTAGGGGGTCACCCATCCAAGGACTACTCTCGCCCAAGCACGTTTAACTTCAGAGTTCTGATGGGATCCAGTGCATCAGTGTTGGTATAATCACACCCGTCATGTTGTGGGCATAAGTCCTTTATGTGTTGACGGTTCACTGTCCCAGCCTAGATAGATGGCCCATTCAGAAGGCCCAATAGGCTTTACGACAACCCATCCGCTTCAACAATACAGCATCCTCGCAAGACATGATATCGACGCATTGTAGGGCCCTCTAATGTCCCGTGAGTTAGGTTGTCATCCTTTTAACAGCTCACGACGTACAATCCAGGACGGAAAAATTGAGCAAAATATGAAAAGTGGCACGAAACTGATGAAAACATTCGATTTTGGGCTCCAAAAATGGGCGCAACAAAGCAGGCATGCTGTCCCGTTGTAGAGCTCTCGGAGAGCTTTCCAACGGTATGTTGTGCATCGCGTAACTCCTTACGGATCAAAAGTTATGGGCACCGGAGCGACGGAGACCTAGTCACAAGCCCCACGCCCTCGGTTTTACGGGCCCAGCCTCTACGCGAAGCTAAGCTGTATTGCCAAGGCTACTGTGGAATTCGATAACAGAAATGTGGTGGAAAAGGTATATTGGCAACCCTAACCGGGGCAAAAAAAATTGAAAAGGGGGGGTGCAACACGAGGACTTCCCAGGGGGTCACCCATCCTAGTACTACTCTCACCCAAGCACGCTTGACTTCGGAGTTCTGATGTGATCCAGTGCATTAGTGCTGATATGATCGCACCCGTAACGTTGTGGGCACAAATCCTTTATGTGTTGACGGTTCACAGTCCCAGCCTAGAGAGATGGCCCATTCAAAAGGCCCAATGGGCTTAACGACAACCCATCCGCTTCAACCACACAGCATCCTCGCAAGACGTGATATCGACGCATTGTAGGGCCCTGTAATATCATGTGAGTTAGGTTGTCGTCCTTTTAACAGCTCACGATGAACGATCCAGGACAGAAAAATATAGCAAAAGAAGAAAAGTGGCCTGAAACTGATGAAAACGTTCTATTTTGGGCTTCGAAAATAGGCACAGCCGAGCAGGCTTGATGCCCCCGTCATAGAGCTCTCAGAGAGCTTTCCAACGGTATGCTGGGCACCGCGTGACTCTTTACAGATTAAAAGTTATCGGCATCGAAGCGACGGAGACCTGGTCACAAGCCCCACGCCCTCGGATTGCAGGCCCAGCCTCTACGTGAAGCGAAGTTGACATGCCCAAGCTGCCGTGGGATTCAGTAATAGAAATGTAGTGGAAAAAGTATATTGGCAACCCTATCCAGGGAAAAAAAAATTGAAAAAGGGGGGAAGGGGTGTGCAACACGAGGAATTCCCAGGGGGTCACCCATCCTAGTACGACTCTCGCGCAAGCACGCTTAACATTGTAGTTCTGATGGGATCCGGTGCCTTAGTGCAGGTATGATCACACCCGTACTGTTGTGGGCACAAATCCTTTATGTGTTGACTGTTCACAGTCCCAGCCCAGAGAGATGGCCCATTCAAAAGGCCCAATGGGCTTAACGACAACCCATCCGCTTTAACAACGCAGCATCCTAATAACATGTGATATGGATGCATTATAGGGCTTTGTAATATCCTGCGAGTTAGGTTGTCGTCCTTTTAACAGCTCACGACGAACGATCAAGGACGGAAAAACATAGCAAAAGAAGAAAAGTGGCCTGAAACTGATGAAAACGTTCTATTTTGGGCTCCGAAAACAGGTGCAGCTGAGCAAGCTCGATGCCCCTATCATAGATCTCTCAGAGAGCTTTCCAACAGTATGCTGGGCGCCACGTAACTGCTTACGGATTAAAAGTTATGGGCACCAGAGCGACGGAGACCTGGTCACAAGTCCCACGCCCTCGGTTTGCACGCCTTGCCTCTACGTGAAGCGAAGTTGTCTTGCCCAAGCTGTTGTGGGATTCAGTAATAGAAATGTGGTGGAAAAAGTATCTTGGCAACCCTAACCGGGGCAAAAAAAAATTGAACAGGGGGGGTGCAACACGAAGACTTCCAAGGGGGTCACCAATCCTAGTACTACTCTCGCCCAAGCACACTTAACTTCGGAGTTCTTATGGGATCCGGTGCATTAGTGCTGGTATGATCGCACCTGTCATGTTGTGGGCACAAATCCTTTATATGTTGACGGTTCGTAGTCCCAGCCCAGAGAGATGGCCATTCAAAAGGCCCAATGGGCTTAACGACAACCCATTCGCTTTAACAATGTCGCATGCTCGCAAGACGTGATATCGACGCATTGTAGGGCCCTCTAATGTCCCGCGAGTTAGGTTGTCGTCCTTTTAACAACTCACGAAGTACGAACCGGGACTGAAAAACAGAGCAAAAGAATAAAAGTGGCACGAAACTGATGAAAACTTTCGATTTTGGTCTTTAAAAATGGGCGTAGCCGAGCAAGCTTGCTACACAGTTTTAAAGCTCTAGGAGGCCTTTCCAACAGTATGTTGTGCGCCGCGTAACTCCTTACGGATCAAAAGTTATGGGCACCGGAGCGACGGAGACTTAGTCACAAGCCCTACGCCATTGGTTTGCGGGCCCAGTGTCTACGTGAAACGAAGTTGTCTTGCCCAAGGTGCCGTGGGATTCGGTAATAGAAATATGGTGGATAAAGTATCTTGGCAACTCTAACCGGGGGAAAAAAATTTGAAAATGGGGGATACTACACGAGGACTTCCTAGGGGGTCACCCATCCTAGTACTAGTCTCGCCCAAGCACGCTTAACTTCGGTGTTCTTATGGGATCCGGTGAATTAGTGCTGGTATGATCACACCCTTCATGTTGTGGGCACAAATCCTTTATGTGTTGACAGTTCACAGTCCCAGCCCAGAGAGATGGCATATTCAAAAGGCCCAATGGTCTTAACGACAACCCATCCGCTTCAACAACGGAGTATCCTCGTAAGACTTGATATCGAAGCGTTGTAGGGCCTGTAATATCCCGCGAGTCAGGTTGTCGTCCTTTGGGCTTTAAAAATGGGCACAGCTGAGCAAGCTTACTGCCCCGTTGTAGAGCTCTCGGAGAGCTTTCCAACATGTGTTGTGCGCAGCATAACTCTTTACGGATGAAAAGTTATGGGCACCGCAGTGACGGAGACCTAGTCACGATCCCCACGCCCTCAGTTTACAGGCCCAACCTGTATGTGAAGCGAAGTTGTCTTGCCCAAGCTGCAATGGGATTCAGTAATAGAAATGTGGTGGAAAAAGTATCTTGGCAACCCTAACCGGGGCAAAAAAAATTGGAAATGAGGGGTGCAACACAAGGACTTCCCAGGGGGTCATACATCCTAGTACTATTCTTGCCCAAGCATGCTTAACTTCGGAGTTCTGATGGGATCCGGTGTATTCGTGCTGGTATGATCGCACCCATCATATTGTGGGCACAAATCCTTTATGTCTCCACGGTTCACAGTCTTAGCCCAGAGAGATGGCCCATTCAAAAGGCCCAATGGGCTTAACGACAACCCATTCGCTTCAACAACATAGCATCCTCCTAAGACGTGATATTGACGCATTGTAGGGCCCTGTAATATCCTGCAAGTTAGGTTGTCGTCCTTTTAACAGCTCACGACGAATGATCCAGGACAGAAAAACATATCACAAGAAGAAAAGTGTCTAGAAATTGATGAAAACGTTATATTTTGGGCTTCGAAAACAGGCGCAGCCGAGCAGGCTTGATGGCCCCGACATAGAGCTCTTAGAGAGCTTTCCAACGGTATGCTGGGCGCCGCGTAACTCCTTACGGATTAAAAGTTATGGGCACCGGATCGACGGAGACCTGGTCACAAGCCCCACGCCCTCGGTTTGCAGGCCCAGCCTCTACGTGAAGCAAAGTTGTCTTGCCCAAGCTGCCGTGGGATTCAGTATAGAAATGTGGTGGAAAAAGTATCTTGGCAACCCTAACCGGGGCAAAAAAAATTGAAAAGGTGGGGTACAACACGAGGACTTCCCAGGGGGTCACCCATCCTAGTACTACTCTCGCCCAAGCACGCTGAACTTTGGAGTACTTATGGGATCCAATGCATTAGTGCTGGTATGATCGCACCCGCCATGTTGTGGGCGCAAATCGTTTATGTGTGGACGGTTAACAGTCCCAGCCCAGAGAGATGGCTCATTCAAAAGGCCCAATGGGATTAACGACAACCCATCCGCTTCAACAACGTAGCATCCTTGTAAGATGTGATATCGACGCATTGTAGGGCCCTATAATATCCTGCGAGTTAGGTTGTCGTCCGTTTAACAGCTCACGACGTACGATCTGGGACTAAAAAATAGAGCAAAAGTGGAAAAATGGCCCAAAATTGATGAAAACGTTGGATTTTGGGCTCCAAAAATAGGCGCAGCTGAGCAGGCTTGCTGTCCCTGTCGTAGAGCTCTCGGAGAGCTTTCCAACGGTATTCTGTGCATCGCGTAAATTCTTACAGATTAAAAGTTACGGGCACCGGAGCGACGGAGACCTAGTGACAAGCCCTATGCGCTCGGTATACGGGTCGAGCCTCTACGTAAAGCGAAGATGTCTTGCCCAAGGTACCGTGGGATTCCGTAATAGAAATGTGGTGGATAAAGTATCTTGGCAACCCTAGCCGGGGCAAAAAAAAATGAAAAATGGGGGTGCAACACGAGGACTTCCAAGGGGGTTACCCATCTTAGTACTACTCTCGCCCAAACACGCTTAACTTCGGAGTTCTGATGGGATCCACTGCATTTGTGCTGGTATGATCGCACCTATCATGTTGTGGGCACAAATACTTTATGTGTTGACGGTTCACTGTCCCAGCCCAGAGAGATGGCCTATTCAAAAGGCCCAATGGGCTTAACTACAACCCATCCACTTCAACAATGCAGCATCCTCGCAAGACGTGATATCGACGCATTTTAGGGCCCTCTAATGTACCGCAAATTAGGTTGTCGTCCTTCTAACAGCTCACGACGTACGATCCGGGACGGAAAAATAGAGAAAAAGTAGAAAAGTGGCCCGAAAATGATGAAAATGTTCGATTTTGGCCTCCAAAAATAGGCGCGGCCGAGAAGGATTGCTGCCCCGTTGTAGAGCTCTTGGAGAGCTTTCCAACGCTATGCTGTACGCCGCGTAACTCCTTTCGGATCAAATGTTCTGGGCATCGGAGCGAGAGAGACCTGGTCACAAACCCTATGCCCTCGGTTTGCGGGCCTGGCCTTTACGTGAAGCCAAGTTGTCTTCCCCAAGGTACTGTGGGATTCGGTAACAGAAATGTGGTGGATAAAGTATCTTGGCAATCCTAACCGAGGGAAAAAAAATTGAAAAGGTGGGGTGCAACACGAGGACTTCCCAAGGGGTCACCCATCCTAGTACTACTCTCGGGCAAGCACGCTTAACTTCGGAGTTCTGATGGGATCCGGTGCATTAGTGCTGGTATGATCGTACCCATCATGTTGTGGGCACAAATCCTTTATGTGTTGACCGTCCACAATCGTAGCCCAGAGAGATGGCCCATTCAAAAGGCCCAATGGGCTTAACGACAACCCATCCGCTTAAACAATGCAGCATCCTCGTAAGATGTGATATCGACGCATTGTAGGCCCCTCTAATGTCCCGCGAGTAAGGTGGGCGTCCTTTTAACAACTCCCCACGTACGATCAGGGACGGAAAAATAGAGTAAAAGGATAAAAGTGGCACAAAACTGATGAAAACGTTCTATTTTGGGCTTCAAAAATTGGCGCAACCGAGCAAGCTTGCTGTCCCATTGTAGATGTCACACCCTAACCTGGCCTATAAGGTTAGACTAGGGTGTGACCTAAACGTTCAGGACATGTCACATGCTTAACCGTTTATGAAGATTTAACACTTATCTTTTTAGTCTAAACTCCAAGTTTTTTCAGAAAACCGGCAACATAACGGTTGTAATTGGGCTCTTTGGTTTGGCCTAATTCTTTAAACGCCTCAATTTTTATTATCTCAATTTCATTTCCAACTAAGATTACTATTTAACATCAATTGAAATGCCTATTGGTTATCTCGATGTCTCGTTTGATTTATAACCTAGCATGATACTATGTCTCGTTTGTTTGTTTATCCTCGTTACAAAAGTACCTGTTGATCTTTGCTTAATAGCGAGTACCTGTTTAAGATTGGATAAGTTCATTTACTTAGTCCTTAACTAATACGTCATGACCTATTATAGTTACTAGCGGTAATAATAGCAAAAACGATCATAGTAGTGTCTAGCGTCGGTCTACTTGATATCAGTACAAACCAAAATTAGACTCCAAATTACAACGGGGGTCTTTACATTACCACATCGAGCAACATAAAAGGAAATAGTCTTCAAGTAGCATAAAGTTCACAAGTAGCCATAATCACGCAAAGCACACAAAGAGGCAATCACTCCAAGGATTCATCGCTAGGCACACCGTCCTCGGGTACCTGTTCTGGATCTTTTTCACTTGAGATAATAAAAGAGGGTGAGTCCTTATGAACTCAGCGAGGGGGAACGAGAAATAGGTTTTGAAACTCATTTTCCGGTTCAACTTATGAAATCCTTTTGCAAGCATGAATATAACAATAATACAAGTACATAAACAGAAATACCAGTCTTTCTTCCCCGAGGTTCTCTAGGAACCAAGTGAGAGTACTTATACACATAGTAAAAAGGATACAGTGAGCTTTTGCTCTCAGATCAGTTTCAGAATCAGAAGTTGCGCCGACTTCAAATAACCCCAAAACACGCTAGGTGGGTGTACTCCGGATGTACCCCGAAATCCTACGACACAACTCTCCGAGGGTGAAATGCCAAGCGAGAGAGGAAATTGGACCATGGTAGTCACGGTAACACCGGCAAGCCCGATGCCGCCCGACGTGCGTGAAACACTACCATGCCACACTGAAAGGTTGCAACCTCGTATGCAATGCACATTTATAACATTTAACATATCACATTAGGAGGACAACAAAGTAGGTCGCCTCCGAGCAGTTATAAGATCGCACGTTATCAAGTAATCAAACGAGGCACGATAAGACAAGTAATTTCACTTGAAAGGCATATAGAGCCATATGAACATTAAACGGGCAGCCATGTAACACATGCAAGTCAATCCATATAACTCATTTCAAAGTCCACGTAATCAAGTGATACGATTATTCAACATGCAACAACATCTACGTGGGTTCAGATGCAAGAAAAGCTTATTTGCCAACATGCAATGATCAAAATCACATTTAGGACTATAAAGGAATTTACGGGCAGCCTCCTAAACATATAATTCCACACAATATCCAAATGATCAACACTTAGCAAAACTACCTAGTCATTAGGGTTTCCATTTCGTGCATATTCGTGCAATTTGAGCCTCAAACCAACTCAAAATCAATCTCAAGCCATGCATCATTTAATTCAACATCCTCAAACATTCAAAACAGTCCACACAACATCCCAAAGCTACAATCCCAAGCATTTAATTCAACAAGAGGAGTTACCACAATGTTTCTAAGCACAACATTAAGTGAAACCCTTACTGCAATAGGCTGTTTTCTCACAATCAATATGATATGCAAAAAATCTCCAAATCCTGTGAATAAGATTTCAAATTAAAGCTTAAGAAGTTAACTAAAATCAGAAACAAACCTTGCATCAATTGGAGTTCGGGATCATTAGATATAGCCGAAACAGTGGAATAGCACAAAACTGTCCAGATTTGTACACATTTCGATAATTGACGTTTTTGAGGTCCTTAGTGTCAGATTCAGCCTTAGTCGATTTCTGACAAAAATGTCCAGAACTGAAAAATCTAGAAAAAAGACAATTTTCATGCATTTTGGACATCATTAACTAAGTCAAATCTGGTTCGTTCTACAAGGTCAGTGCATCTGCCAAAACCTGCTTCATTTTTCCAGATTTCCAGATTTGGACACATTTTAAAGATTTTCCATTTTTAGGACCTTAGAATCAAAATTAGCTTCGGCCTATTTCTGCGAAAAATGTTCCAAACTGTACAAACTAGTCACCTACCAATTTTCAAGCATTTTCGACATCATTTTCCTAGCTAAACGTACCTCGAAACAGACTCATCAGAGAGCTGTCAACGGACGACTTCACCTATCACCACTTTCAAGCCAAGATCTTGCCATGCATGGTTGCAAAAGCTTATGAACGAACATATAACTCAAGTACAGAAGCAAATACATACTTTAATGAACATGCATGTGGATTTTTGAAGGATTTTCAAAAGGTTTCAGCCCTAACTTTAGCAATCAACCAAGAAGATGCACAAAAACTTGTTGAAGCACAAATTTCTTCTTCTTCCTTGCTTAGCCAAGACTCCACCTGATTTCTCTCTATTTTTCCTAGCTTAGTGGCCAAGTTCTTAGTACATGCATGTGGTTAGAACAAGAAGAAAAGAAATGGAACCTAGTAAACTCACCAAGGCCGAAAATGGTGACTCAAAAAGCTTGCATGTGTGATTCTTGCATCCTAGCTTGCTTGGGTGAGTTTCTTTGCTTGTTTTTTGTCTTGATGCACCATAGGATGATGAAGATGAGCTAAGGGATGAAGAAACTCAGCCCAAAACCGAGATGGAGAGAGAAGAATGAGAGGGAGAGGGAGAAATGTGAGGAGAATGAGAGAAATGAAAGAAAAATGAGGCTTTTTGAAAAAGTTGACGCATGGGTTCAGCCTTGAGCTTAGCAATTCTGATTTTTATGTCTTCAAGAGGCATTTTGAAATTCCTAGCATGGGCAAGGAGCACTTGGTCGAAAATGGTGTGCATTGGGTAGGTTTTGGGGCTATTCTTTATGCATTTGCGTCATAATATGTCATAGATTGTCTAGGACTAATTTTTTATGCATTTGTGTCATTAGAATTGTCATAGGAATGTTCGAGAATTAGGAAGTCTAGGTAAAATAAAATATAGGAATGTTTGTTGATGAGTTGAATTATGAATAGAATAATAGTTAGTGGGAAATGTAGGAATAGTTTAGTATTATTTTATTGTTAGTGGAGTTTGTAGAGAATTTGAATTAGGGATATAATATTGGTTAGTGGATTATGTAGGATTATTTTAGTGTCTAGTGCTTTGTGTAGGATTCTTTCTTGATTAACGTGGTGGCACGGATTTCTAGGTCTAGGGCCTGAATTACGAGGTAGACACGAACTTCAAGACTAAGACACGTACTTCAAGACTAATACACGCAATCCTAGGTGAATGCATGTAAACCAATACAAGGCACGTAAATCAATGCAAGGCACACAAAACAAAGACAATTCTTAAACCTAAGTCAAGGCACGCAAATCTAGGTTAGGACACACGAAACAAGGTATCGCACGGATATCGAGGATTAGGGCACACAATTCTAGGTTAAGGCACGTATAACGAGGCATGCATGAAAACCAAGATAGGGCACGTAATCCAAGATCGGTCATATAATTTTAGGTCTAAGGTACGCGAATAGAGGTAGGACACATTATTCGAGGTTGGGCCTCACAGTAGAGCTCTAGGAGAGCTTTCCAACTGTATGTTGTGCGCCGCGTAACTCCTTACGGATCAAAAGTTATGGGCACCGGAGCAACGGAGACCTGGTCACAAGTCCTACGCCATCGGTTTGCGGGCCCAACGCCTACGTCAAGCGAAGTTGTCTTGCCCAAGGAGCCGTTGGATTCGGTAATAGAAATAAGGTGGACAAAGTATCCTGGCAACCCTAACCGGGGCAAAAAAAATTGAAAAAGGGGGATGCAACACGAGGACTTCCCATGGGGTCACCCATCCTAGTACTACTCTCGCCCAAGCACGCTTAACTTCGGTGTTCTTATGGGATCCGGTGCATTAGTACTGGTATGATCGCACCCGTCATGTTGTGGGCACAAATCCTTTATGTGTTCAAGGTTCACAGTCCCAGCCCGGAGAGAGGGCCCACTCAAAAGGCCTAATGCGCTTAACGACAACCCATCCGCTTCAACAACGCAGCGTCCATGTAATACGTGATATCGACACGTTGTAGGGCCCTGTAGTATCCCGCGAGTTAGGTTGTAGTCCTTTTAACAACTCACGACGAATGATCCAGGACGAAAAAACAGAGCAAAAGAAGAAAAGTGGCCCGAAAGTGATGAAAATGTTCAATTTTGGGCTCCGAAAACAAGCGCAGCCGAGCAGGCTTGATGCTCCCGTCATAGAGCTCTCATAGAGCTTTCCAACGGTATGCTAGGCACCGCATAACTCCTTACGGATTAATAGTTATAGGCACTGGAGAGACGGAGACCTAGTCACAAGCCCCACGCCCTCGGTTTATAGGCCCAGCCTCTACGTGAAGCAAAGTTGTCTTGCCCAAGCTGCCGCGGGATTCAGTAATAGAAATGTGGTGGAAAAAGTATCTTGGCAACCCTAACTAGGGCACAAAAAATTGAAAAGGGGGGATGCAACACGAGGACTTCCTAGGGGGTCACCCATCGTAGTACTACTCTCGCCCAAGCACACTTAACTTCGGAGTTCTTATGGGATCCGGTGCATTAGTGCTGGTATGATCGCACCGGTCATGTTGTGGGCACAAATCCTTTATATGTTGACGGTTAACAGTCTTATCCCAGAGAGATGGCCCATTCAAAAGCCCCAATGGGCTTAAGGACAACCCATCCGCTTCAACAACGTAGCATCCTCGCAAGACGTGATATTGACGCATTGTAGGGCCCTATAATATCCGGCGAGTTAGGTTGTCGTCCGTTTAACATCTCACGACATATGATCCGGGATGAAAAAACGGAGCAAAAATTAGAAAAATAGCCCGAAACTGATGAAAACGTTGGATTTTGGGCTCCAAAAATAGGTGCAGATGAGCAGGCTTGCTTTCCTCGTCGTAGAGCTCTCGGAGAGCTTTCCAACGGTATACTGTGCATCGCGTAACTCCTTACGGATTAAAACTTATAGGCACCAGAGTGAAAAAGAACTTGCCACAATCCCCATGCCCTCGGTTTGCCGGCCCAGCCTCTACGTGAAGCGAAGATGTCTTGCCCAAGGTGCTGTGGGATTCGATAATAGAAATGTGGTGGATAAAGTATCTTGGCAACCCTAGCCGGGGCAAAAAAAATTGAAAAGGGGGGGTGTAACACGAGGACTTCCCAGGGGGTCACCCATCCTAGTACTACTCTCGCCCAAGCATGCTTAACTTCAGTGTTCTGATGGGATCCGGTGCATTAGTGCTGGTATGATCGCACCCATCATGTTGTGGGCACAAATCCTTTATGTGTTGACGGTTCACAGTCCCAGCCCAGATAGACGGCCTATTCAGAAGGCCCAATGGGCTTAACGACAACCCATCATCTTCAACAATGCAGCATCCTTGCAAGACGTGATATTGACGCATTGTAGGGCCGTCTAATGTCCCGCGAGTTAGATTGTCGTCCTTTTAACAGCTGACGACGTACGATCCAGGATAGAAAAATAGGGCAAAAGAAGAAAAGTGGCACGAAACTGATGAAACCGTTCGATTTGGGGCTCCAAAAATAGGCACAACCGAGCGGGCTTGCTGCCTCGTTGTAAAACTCTCAGAGAGGTTTCCAACGGTATGCTGTGCGCTACGTAACTCCTTACGGATCAAAAGTTATAGACACCGGAGTGACAGAGACCTGGTCACAAGCCCTACGGCATCGGTTTGCGGGCCCAGCCTCTACGTGAAGTGAAGTTGTCTTGCCCAAGGTGCCGTGGGATTTGGTAATAAAAATGTGGCGGACAAAGTATCCTGGCAACCCTAACCGGGGCAAAAAAAATTGAAAATGGAGGGTGCAACACGAGGACTTCCCAAGGGGTCAACCATCCTAGTACTACTCTCGCCCAAGCACGCTTAACTTCGTAGTTCTTATGGGATCCGGTGCATTAGTGCTGGTATGATCGCACCCATCATGTTGTGGGCAAAAATCCTTTATGGGTTGATGGTTCACAGTCCTAGCCTAGAGAGATGGCCCATTCAAAAGGCCCAATGGGATTAACGACAACCCATCTGCTTCAACAACGGAGCATCCTCATAAGACATGATATTGGTGCGTTGTAGGGCCCTATAATATCCTGCGAGTTAGGTTTTCGTCCTTTTAACAGCTCACGGGGTATGATCTGGGACGAAAAAATAGAGCAAAAGAAGAAAAGTGGCCCAAAATTGATGAAAATGTTCGATTTTGGGGTTCGAAATAAGTGCAGCCGAGCAGGCTTGCTTCCCCCGTCGTAGAGCTCTCGGAGAACTTTCCAACGGTATGTTGTGCGTCGCATAACTCCTTCTGGATTAAAAGTTATGGGCACCGGGGCGACGGAGACCTGGTCACAAGCCCCACGCCCTCGGTTTGCGGGCCCACCCTCTACGTGAGTCGAAGTTGTCTTGCCCAAGATGCCAGGGGATTCGGTAATAGAAATGTGGTGGAAAAAGTATCTCGGCAACCCTAACCGGGGCAAAAACAATTGAAAAGTGGGGGTGCAACACGAGGATTTCCCAGGGGGTCACCTATCCTAGTACTACTCTCGCCCAAGCACGCTTAACTTCGGATTTCTTATGGGATCCGGTGCATTTGTGCTGACATGATCACATCCATCATGTTGTGGGCACAAATCCTTTATGTTCTGACGGTTCACTGTCCCAGCCCAGAGAGATGGCCCATTCAAAAGGCCCAATGGGCTTAACGACAACCCATCCGCTTCAACAACGCAACATTCTCGGAAGATGTGATATCGACAACTTGTATGGCCCTGTAATATCCCGCGAGTTAGGTTGTAGTCCTTTTAACAGCTCCCAACGTACGATCTGGGACGAAAAAATAGATCAAAAGTAGAAAAATTGATCAAAACAGATAAAAATATTCAATGTTTGGCTCCGAAAATAGGCACAGTCGAGTAGGCTTCTTGCCCGGGTTGTAGAGCTCTCAGAGAGCTTTCCAACAGTATGTTGTGCGTCGTATAACTACTTACGGATTAAAAGTTATGGGCACCGGAGCGACGGAGACCTGGTCACAAGCCCTATGCCCTCGGTTTGCGGGCCCATCCTTTACGTGAAGTGAAGTTGTCTTGCCCAAGGTGCCGTGGGATTCGGTAATAAAAATTTGGTGGATAAAGTATATTGGCAACCTTAATCGGGGCAAAAAAAATTAAAAAAGAGGGGTACAACCCGAAGACTTCCCAGGGGGTCGTCCATCATAGTACTACTCTAGTCCAAGCACACTTATCTTCGGAGTTCTGATCGGATCCGGTGCATTAGTGCTGGTGCGATCGCACCCATCATGTTGAGGGCACAAATCCCTTATGTGTTGACGGTTCACAGTCCTAGCCCAGAGAGATGGCCCATTCAAAAGGCCCAATGGGCTTAACGACAACCCATCCACTTTCACAACACAGCTTCCTCGTAAGATGTGATATCGACGCGTTGTAGGGCCCTATAATATCCCACGAGTTAGGTTGTCATCCTTTTAACAGCTCACGACAAACGAACCAGGACGGAAAAACATAGCAAAAGAAGAAAAGTATCACGAAATTGATGAAAATGTTCTATTTTGGGCTCCGAAAAAAGGCGCAACCGAGCACGCTTAAGGCCCCCATCATAGAGCTCTCAGAGAGCTTTCCAACGGTATGCCGGGCACCGCGTAACGCCTTACAGATTAATAGTTATGGGCACTGGAGCGACGGAGACCTGGTCACAAGCCCCATGCCTTCGGTTTGCTGGCCCAGCCTCTACGTGAAGCTAAGACGTCTTGCCCAAGGTGCCGTGGGATTCAGTAATAGAAATATGGTGGATAAAGTATCTTGGCAACCCTAGCCAGGGCAAAAAAAAAATTAAAAAATGGGATGTAACACGAGGACTTCCCAGGGGGTCACCCATCTTAGTACTACTCTCGCCCAACCATGCTTAACTTCAGAGTTCTGATAGGATCCTGTGCATTAGTACTGGTATGATCGCACCCGTCATGTTGAAGGCACAAATCCTTTATGTGTTGACGGTTCACGGTCCCAGCCCAGATAGATGGCCCATTCAGAAGGACCATTAGGCTTAACGACAACCCATCCACTTCAACAATGCCGCATCCTCGCAAGATGTGATATTGATGCGTTGTAGGGCCCTCTAATGTCTCGCGAGTTTGGTTGTCATCTTTTTAACAGCTCACGACGTACAGTCTGGGACGGAGAAACTGAGCAAAAGAAGAAAAGTGGCACGAAACTAATGAAAACGTTCAATTTTGGGCTCCGAAAATGTTCAATTTTGGTCTCAAAAAACGGGCACAACTGAGCAGACTTGCTGCCTCGTTGTAGAGCTCTCAGAGAGGTTTCCAACGGTTTGTTGCGCGCTGCGTAACTCCTTACAGATCAAAAGTTATGGGCACCGAAACGACGGAGACCTAGTCACAAGCCCTACGCCATCGGTTTGCGGGCCCAGCCTCTACGTGAAGCGAAGTTGTCTTGCACAAGGTGCCATGGGATTTGGTAATAGAAATGTGGTGGACAAAGTATCATGGCAACCCTAACCGGGGCAAAAAAAATTGAAAAGGAGGGTACAACACGAGGACTTCCCAGGGGGTCACCCATCCAAGTACTACTCTCGCCCAAGCACGCTTAACTTCGGAGTTCTTATGGGATCCGATGCATTAGTGCTTGTATGATCGCACCCGTCATGTTGTGGGCATAAATCCTTTATGTGTTGACGGTTCATAGACCCAGCCCAGAGAGATGGCCCATTCAAAAGGCCCAATGGGCTTAACGATAACACATCCGCTTCAACAACAGAGCATCCTTGTAAGACGTGATATCGACACGTTGTGGGGCCCTAAAATATCCTGCGAGTTAGGTTGTCGTCCTTTTAACAGCTCACAACGTACGATCTAGGATGAAAAAATAGAGCAAAAGAAGAAAAGTGGCCCAAAATTGATGAAAACATTCGATTTTGGGGTTTGAAAACAGGTGCAGCCAAGCAGGCATGTTGCCCCCGTCGTAGAGCTCTCGGAGAGATTTTCAACTGTATGTTGTGCGTCGCGTAATTCCTTACGGATTAAAAGTTATGGGCACCGGAGCGACGGAGACCTGGTCACAAGCCCTACGCCATCGGTTTGCAGGCGCAGCCTCTACGTGGAGCGAAGTTGTCTTGCCCAAGGTTCCGTGGGATTCGGTAATTGAAATGTGGTGGATAAAGTATCTTGGGAACCCTAGCCGGGGCAAAAAAAATTGAAAAGGTGGGGGTGCAACACGAGGATTTCCTAGGGGGTCACCCATCCTAATACTACTCTAGCCCAGGCACGCTTAACTTCGGAGTTCTGATAGGATCCGATGCATTAGTGCTGGTATGATCACAACCATCATGTTGTTGGCACAAATCCTTTAAGTGTTGATGGTTCACAGTCCCAGTCTAAAAAGATGGCCTATTCAGAAGGCCCAATGGGCTTAACGACAACCCATCCTATTCAACATCGTAGCATCCTCGCAAGACGTGATATTGACGAATTGTAGGGCCCTGTAATATCCCGCGAGTTAGGTTGTTGTCCTTTTAACAGCTCACGACGTATGATCCGGGACGAAAAATAGAGCAAAAGTAGAAAAATGGATCAAAACTGATAAAAACTTTCGATTTTGCGCTATGAAAACTGGCACAGCCGAGCAGGCATGCTGCCGCCGGCGCAGAGCTCTCGGAGAGCTCTACAATGGTATGCTGCGCATTGCGTAACTCCTTACGAATAAAAAGTTATGGGCATCGGAGCCATGGAGACTTGGTCATAAGCCCTACGCCCTCGGTTTGTGGGTCCAGCCTCTACGTGAAGCGAAGTTGTCTTCCCCAAGGTGTCGTGGGATTCGGTAATAGAAATGTGATGGATAAAGTATCTTGGCAACCCTAACCAGGGAAAAAAAAATTGAAAAGGGGGGTACAACACGAGGACTTCCCAGGGGGTCACCCATCCTAATACTACTCACGCCCAAGCACGCTTAACTTCGGAGTTCTGATGGGATCCAATGGATTAGTGCTGGCATGCTCACAACCATCATATTGTTGGCACAACTCCTTTAAGTGTTTACGGTTCACAGTCCTAGCCTAAAGAGATGGCCCATTCACAAGGCCCGATAGGCTTAACGACAACCCATTCGCTTCAACGACGCAGCATCCTCGCAAGACGTGATATCAACGAATTGTAGGGCCCTATAATATCCCGCGTGTTAGGTTGTCGTCCTTTTAACAGCTCACGATGTTCGATCCGGGACGCAAAAGTAGAGCAAAAGTAGAAAAATAGATCGAAACTGATGAAAACATTCAATTTTGAGCTCCAAAAATAGGCGCAGCTGAGCAGACTTTCTGTACCAGTCGTAGAGCTCTCGGAGGGCTTTCCAATGATATGCTGTGCGTCGCATAACTCCTTACGGATTAAAAGTTATGGGCATCGGAGCGACGGAGACCAGGCCACAAGCCCCATACCCTAGGTTTGCAGGCCAGCCTCTACGTGAAGCGAAGTTGTCTAGCCCAAGGTACCGTGGGAGTCGGTAATAGAAATGTGGTGGATAAAGTATCTTGGCAACCTTAACCGGGGCAAAATAAATTGAAAATGGGGGTTGCAACACGAGGACTTCCCAAGGGGTCACCCATCCTAGTACTACTCTTGCCCTTGCACGCTTAACTTCGGAGTTCGGATGGGATCCGGTGCATCAGTATTGGTATGATCATACCTGTCAAGTTGTGGGCACAAATCATTTATGTGTTGACGGTTTAGAGTCCCAGACCAGAGTGATGGCCCATTCAAAAGGCCCAATGGGCTTAACGACAACCCATCCGCATCAACCACGCAGCATCCTCTTTAGACGTGATATCGACGCATTGTAGGGCCCTCTAATTTCCCGCGAGTTAGGTTGTTGTCCTTTTAACAACTCGCGACGTACGATCCGAGACGAAAATACTAGGTAAAAGAAGAAAGGTTGCCCGAAACTGATGAAAACATTTGATTTTGGGCTCCAAAATTGGCACAACTATGCAGGCTTGCTTCCCCGTCGTAGAGCTCTCGGAGAGCTTTCCAACGGTATGCTATGCGCCGCGTAACTCCTTGCGGATCAAAAATTATGAGCACCAGAGCAACAAAGACCTTTCATAAGCCCTACGCCCTCGGTTCGCGGGCCCAGCCTCTACGTGGAGCAAAGTTGTCTTGCCCAAGGTGCCGTGGGATTCGGTAATAGAAATCTAGTGGATAAAGTATCTTGGCAACCCTAACTGGGGCAAAAAAAATTAAAAAAGAGGGGTGCAACACGAGGACTTCCCAGGGGGTCACCCATCCTTGTACTACTCTCGCCCAAGAACGCTTAACTTCGGAGTTCTGATGGGATCCGCTGTATTAGTGCTGGTATGATCGCACCCATCATGTTGTGGGCACAAATCCTTTATGTGTTGACGGTTCACAGTCCCTGCCCAGAGAGATGGCCCATTCAAAAGGCCCAATAGGCTTAACGATAACCCATCCGCTTCAACGACGTAGCATTCTTGCAAGATGTGATATCGATGCCTTGTAGGGCCTGTAATATCCCGCGAGTTAGGTTGTCGTCCTTTTAACAGCTCAAGACGTACGATCCGGGATGAAAAAATAGAGCAAAAGTAGAAAAATAGATCGAAACTGGTAAAAATGTTAGATTTTGGGCTCCGAAAACAGGCACAGCCGAGCAGGCTTGCTGCCCTCGTCGCAGGGCTCTCGGAGAGTTTTCCAGCGGTATGTTGTGCGTTGCGTAACTCCTTACGGATTAAAAGTTACGGGTGTCGGAGCGACGGAGACCTGGTAACAAGCCCTACGCCCTCGGTTTGCGGGCCCATCCTTTACGTGAAGCGAAGGTGTCTTGCCCAAGGTGCCGTGGGATTCGGTAATAGAAATCTGGTGGATAAAGTACCTGGCAACCCTAAACAGGGAAAAAAAATTTGAAAAGGGAGGTACAACACGAGGACTTCCTAGGGAGTCACCCATCCTAATACTACTCTAGCCCAAGCACGCTTAACTTCGGAGTTCTGATGGGATCCGATGCATTAGTACTGGTATTATCACCACCTTAATATTGTGGGCACAAATCCTTTATGTGTTGACGGTTCACAGACCCAGCCTAAAGAGATGGCCCATTCAAAAGGCCCAATTGGTTTAACGACAACCCATCCGCTTCAACAATCCAGTATCATCGCAAGACGTGATATCGACGCATTGTAGGGCCCTCTAATGTCCCGCGAGTTAGTTTGTCGTCCTTTTAACAACTCGCGACTTACGATCCGAGACGAAAAAATAGGGTCAAAGAAGAAAAGTGGCCCGAAACTGATGAAAACGTTCAATTTTGGGCTCCAAAAATAGGAGCAACTAAGCAAGCTTGCTTCCCCATCATAGAGCTCTGGAAGCGCTTTCCAACGGTATGCTGTGCATCGCGTAACTCCTTACGGATCAAAAGTTATGAGCACCGGAGCGACGGAGACCTGGTCACAAGCCCCACGCCCTCGGTTTGCGGGCCCAGCCTCTACATGAAGCGAAGTTGTCTTGCCCAAGGTGCCGTGGGATTCGGTAATAGAAATATGGTGGATAAAGTATCATGGCAACCCTAACCGGAGCAAAAAAATTGAAAAAAGAGGAGTGCAACATGAGGACTTCATAGAGGGTCACCCATCCTAGTACAACTCTCGCCTAGGCACGCTTAACTTCGCAGTTCTGATGGGATTCGATGCATTAGTGCTGGTATGATCGTACCCATCATGTTGTGGGCGCAAATCCTTTATGTGTTGATGATTCACAATCCCAGCCCAGAGGGCTAGCTCATTCAAAAGGCCCAATGGGCTTAACGACAACCCATCCGCTTCAACAACGCAGCATCCTCGTAAGACGTGATATCGACAAATTATAGGGCCCTGTAATATCCTGCGAGTTAGGTTGTCATCCTTTTAACAGCTCACGATGATTGATCCGGGACGGAAAAACTGAGCAAAAGAATAAAATTGGCCCGAAACTGATGAAAACGTTCAATTTTAGGCTTTGAAAATTGGCATACCTAAGCAGGCTTTCTGCCCCCGTCGTAGAGCTCTCGGAGGGTTTTCTAACGGTATGTTGTGTGTCGCGTAACACCTTACGGATTAAAAGTTATGGGCACCGGAGAAACGGAGACCTGGCCACAAGCCCTACTCCCTCAGTTTGCTGGCCCAACCACTACGTGAGGCGAAGTTGTCTCGCCCAAGGTGCCGTAGGAGTCGGTAATAGAAATCTGGTGGATAAAGTATCTTGGCAACCCTAACCGGTGAAAAAAAAATTTAAAATGGGGGGTGCAACACGAGGACTTCCCAAGGGGTCACTCATCATAGTACTACTCTCAACCAAGCACGCTTAACTTCGAAGTTCGGATGGGATCCGGTGCATTAGTGCTAGTATGATCGCACCCGTCATGTTGTGGGTGCAAATCATTTATGTGTTGACGGTTCACAGTCTCAGCCCAAAGAGATAGCCCATTCAAAAGGCCCAATGGGCTTAACGACAACCAATCTACTTCAACAACGCAGCATCCTCGCTAGACGTGGTATCAACGCATTGTAGGGCCCTATAATGTCTCGCGAGTTAGGTTGTTGTCCTTTTAACAGCTCGCGACGTACGATCCGAGATGAAAAAACAGGGTAAAAGAAGAAAAGTGGCCCGAAACTTGAGAAAACATTTGATTTTGGGTTCCAAAAACAGGCGCAGTTATACAGGCTTGCTTCCCCGTCGTAGACCTCTGGAAGAGCTTTCCAATGGTATGCTGTGCGCCGCGTAACTCCTTACGGATCAAAAGTTATGAGCACCAGAGAGACAGAGACCTGGTCACAAGCCCTACGCCCTCGGTTTGCTGGCCCAGCCTCTACGTGAATCGAAGTTGTCTTGCCCAAGGTGCCGTAGGATTCGGTAATAGAAATATGGTGGATAAAGTATCTTGACAACCCTAACCGGGGCAAAAAAAATTTAAAAAAAGGGGTGCAACACGAGGACTTTCCAGGGGGTCACCCATCCTTGTACTACTCTCGCCCAGGCACGTTTAACTTCGGAGTTCTGATGGGATCTGCTGCATTAGTGCTAGTATGATCGCACCCGTCATGTTGTGGGCATAAATCATTTATGTGTTGACGGTTCACAGACCCAGCCCAGAGAGATAGCTTATTCAAAAGGCCCAATGGGCTTAACGACAACCCATCCGCTGCAACAATGCAGCATCCTCGTAAGACGTGATATCGACGAATTGTAGGGCCCTATAATATCCTGCAAGTTTGGTTGTCGTCCTTTTAACAACTCACGACAATTGATCCTGGACGGAAAAATTGAGTAAAAGAATAAAATTGGCCCGAAACTGATGAAAATGTTCAATTTTAGGCTCCGAAAACTGGCGCACCTAAGCAGGCTTTCTCCCCCCGTCGTAGAGCTCTCGGAGGGCTTTCTAATGGAATGTTGTGAGTCGCATAACTCCTTACAGAGTAAAAGTTTTGAGCGCTGGAGCGACGGAGACCTGGCCACAAGCCCTACGCCCTCAGTTTGCTGGCCCAACCTCTACGTGAGGCGAAGTTGTCTAGCCCAAGGTGCCGTAGGAGTCGGTAATAGAAATCTGGTGGATAAAGTATCTTGGCAACCCTAACCGGTGAAAAAAAAATTTAAAATGGGGGGTGCAACACGAGGACTTCCCAAGGGGTCACTCATCATAGTACTACTCTCACCCAAGCACGCTTAACTTCGAAGTTCGGATGGGATCCGGTGCATTAGTGCTAGTATGATCGCACCCGTCATGTTGTGGGTGCAAATCATTTATGTGTTGACGGTTCACAGTCTCAGCCCAAAGAGATAGCCCATTCAAAAGGCCCAATGGGCTTAACGACAACCTATCTGCTTCAACAACGCAGCATCCTCGCTAGACGTGGTATCAACGCATTGTAGGGCCCTCTAATGTCTCGCGAGTTAGGTTGTTGTCCTTTTAACAGCTCGCAACGTACGATCCGAGATGAAAAAACAGGGTAAAAGAAGAAAAGTGGCCCGAAACTGATGAAAACATTTGATTTTGGGTTCCAAAAACAGGCGCAGTTATACAGGCTTGCTTCCCCGTCGTAGACCTCTGGAAGAGCTTTCCAATGGTATGCTGTGCGCCGCGTAACTCCTTACGGATCAAAAGTTATGAGCACCGGAGAGACGGAGACCTGGTCACAAGCCCTACGCCCTCGGTTTGCTGGCCCAGCCTCTACGTGAATCGAAGTTGTCTTGCCTAAGGTGCCGTAGGATTCGGTAATAGAAATATGGTGGATAAAGTATCTTGACAACCCTAACCGGGGCAAAAAAAATTAAAAAAAAGGGGTGCAACACGAGGACTTTCCAGGGGGTCACCCATCCTTGTACTACTCTCGCCCAGGCATGCTTAACTTCTGAGTTCTGATGGGATCCGCTACATTAGTGCTAGTATGATCGCACCCGTCATGTTGTGGGCATAAATCATTTATGTGTTGACGGTTCACAGACCCAGCCCAGAGAGATAGCTCATTCAAAATGCCCAATGGGCTTAATGACAACCCATCCGCTGCAACAATGCAGCATCCTCGTAAGACATGATATCGACGAATTGTAGGGCCCTATAATATCCTGCAAGTTTGGTTGTCGTCCTTTTAACAACTCACGAAAATTGATCCTGGACGGAAAAATTGAGCAAAAGAATAAAAATTGCCCGAAACTGATGAAAACGTTCAATTTTAGGCTTTGAAAATTGGCATACCTAAGCAGGCTTTCTGCCCCCGTCGTAGAGCTCTTGGAGGGTTTTCTAACGGTATGTTGTGTGTCGCGTAACACCTTACGGATTAAAAGTTATGGGCACCGGAGAAACGGAGACCTGGCCATAAGCCCTACGCCCTCGGTTTGAAGGCCCAGCCTCTACGTGAAACGAAGTTGTCTAGCCCAAGGTGCCGTGGGAGTCGGTAATAGAAATCTGGTAGATAAAGTATCTTGGCAACCCTAACCGGGGCAAAAAAAATTTAAAATTGGGGGTGCAACACGAGGACTTTCCAAGGGGTCACCCATCCTAGTACTACTCTCGCCCAACCACGCTTAACTTCGGAGTTCGGATGGGATTCAGTGCATTAGTGCTAGTATGATTGCACTCGTCATGTTGTGGGTACAAATTGTTTATGTGTTGACGGTTCACAGTTCCACCCCAGAGAGACGGCCCATTCAAAAGGCCCAATGGGCTTAACGACAACCCATCTGCTTCAACAACGCAGCATTCTCGCTAGATGTGGTATCAACGCATTGTAGGGCCCTTTAATGTCCCGCAAGTTAGGTTGTCGTCCTTTTTACAGCTCGTGACGTACGATCCGGGATGGAAAAATAGGGAAAAAGAAGAAAAGTGGCCCGAAATTGATGAAAACATTTGATTTTGGGATCCAAAAATAGGCGAAGCTGAGCAGGCTTGCTTCCCCGTCGTAGAGCTCTCAGAGAGCTTACCAACGGCGTGCTGTTCGCCGCGTAACTCCTTACGGATCAAAATTTATGAGCACTAGAGCGACGGAGACCTGGTCATAAGCCGTACGCCCTCGATTTACGGGCCCAGCCTCTACGTTAAGCGAAGTTGTCTTGCCCAAGGTGTCGTGGGATTCAGTAATAGAAATCTGGTGGATAAAGTATCTTGGCAACCCTAACAGGGGCAAAAAGAATTAAAAAAGAGGGGTGCAACACGAGGACCTCCCACGGGGTCACCCATCCTAGTACTACTCTCGCCCAAGCACGCTTAACTTCGGAGTTCTGATGGGATCCGATGCATTAGTGCTGGTATAATCACAACCATCATGTTGTGTGCACAAATCCTTTATGTGTTGACGGTTCACAGACCCAGCCTAAAGAGATGGTCCATTCAGAAGGCCCAATGGGCTTAATGTCAACCCATCCGCTTCAACAATGCAGCATCCTCGTAAGACGTAATATCGACGAATTGTAAGGCCCTGTAATATCCTGCGAGTTAGGTTGTCGTCCTTTTAATAGCTCCCGACGAACGATCCGGGACAAAAAAACTGAGCAAAAGAATAAAAGTGGCCCGAAACTAATGAAAGTGTTCGATTTTAGGCTCCGAAAACTGGCGCACCTAAGCAAGCTTTCTACCCTCTTCGTAACGCTCTCGGAGGGCTTTTCAACGGTATGTTGTGCGTCTCGTAACTCCTTAAGGATTGAAGGTTATGGGCACCGGAGCGACGGAGACCTGGACACAAGGCCTATGCCATCGGTTTGCGGGCCCAGCCTCTACGTGAAGCGAAGTTGCCTAGCCCAAGGTGCCGTGGGATTCGGTAATAGAAATGTGGTGGATAAAGTATCATGGCAACCCTAACCGGGGCAAAAAAAATTTAAAATGGAGGGTGCAACACGAGGACTTCCTAAGGGGTCACCCATCCTAGTACTACTCTCGCCCAAGCACGCTTAACTTTGGAGTTCGGATGGGATCCGGTGCATTAGTGCTAGTATGATCGCACCCGTGATGTTGTGGGTACAAATCATTTACGTGTTGACGGTTCACAGTCCCAGCCCAGAGAGATGGCCTATTCAAAAGGCCCAATGTGCTTAACGACAACCCATCCGCTTGAACAACGCAGCATCCTCGCTAGACATGATATCGACGCATTGTAAGGCCCTTTAATGTCCCGCGAGTTAGGTTGTCGTCCTTTTAACAGCTCGCGACGTACGATCCAAGATGAAAAAATAGGGTAAAAGAAGAAAAGTGCCCTGAAACTGATGAAAACATTTGATTTTGGGCTCCAAAAATAGGCGCAGCTATACAGGCATGCTTCCCCCATCGTAGAGCTCTCGGAGAGCTTTCCAACGGTATGTTGTGCGCTGCGTAACTCCTTACGGATCAAAAGTTATAAGCATCAGAGCGACGAAGACCTGGTCACAAGCCCTACGACCTCGATTCGCGGGCCCATCCTCTACGTGAAGCGAAGTTGTCTTGCCCAAGGTGCCGTGGGATTCGGTAATAGAAATCTGGTGGATAAAGTATCTTGGCAACCCTAACCGGGGCAAAAAAAATTAAAAAAGAGGGGTGCAACACGAGGACTTCCCAGGGGGTCACCCATCCTAGTACTACTCTCGCCCAAACACGCTTAACTTTGGAGTTCTGATGGGATCCGCTGCATTAGTGCTGGTATGATCGCACCCGTCATGTTGTAGGCACAAATCCTTTATGTGTTGACGATTCACAGTCCCTGCCCAGAGAGATGGCCCATTCAAGTGGCCCAATGGGCTTAACGACAACCCATCCGCTTCAACAATGCAGCATCCTCGTAAGACGTGATATCGACGAGTTGTAGGGCCTTGTAATATCCTATGAGTTAGGTTGTCGTCCTTTTAACAGCTCACGACGATTGATTGTAGACGGAAAAACTTAGCAAAAGAATAAAAGTGGCCCGAAACTGATGAAAACGTTCAATTTTAGGCTTCGAAAACTAGCGCACCTAAGCAGGATTTCTGCCCCCGTCGTAGAGCTCTCCGAGGGCTTTCTAACGATATGTTGTGCGTCGTGTAACTCTTTGCGGATTAAAAGTTATGGGCACTGGGGCGACGGGGACCTGGCCATAAGCCCTATGCCCTCGGTTTGTGTGCCTAACCTCTACGTGAAGTAAAGTAGTCTAGCCCAAGGTGCCGTGGGAGTCGGTAATAGAAATGTGGTGGATAAAGTATCTTGGCAACCCTAACCGGGGCAAAAAAAATTTAAAATGGGGGGTACAACACGAGGATTTCCCAAGGGGTCACCCATCCTAGTACTACTCTCGTCCAAGCACGCTTAACATCGGAGTTCGGATGGGATCCGGTGCATTAGTGCTAGTATGATCGCACCCGTCATGTTGTGGGTGCAAATCATTTATGTGTTGACGGTTTACAGTCCCAGCCCAGAGAGATGGCCCATTCAAAAGGCCAAATGGGCTTAACCACAACCCATCTTCTTAAACAACGCAACATCCTCGCTAGACGTGGTATGGAAGCATTGTAGGGCCCTCTAATGTCCCGCGAGTTAGGTTGTCATCCTTTTAATAGCTCGCGACATACGATCTGGGATGGAAAAACAGAGCAAAAGAAGAAAAGTGGCCCAAAATTGATGAAAACATTTGATTTTGAGCTCCAAAAATAGGCGCAGCTGAGCAGGCTTGCATCCCCATCATAGAGCTCTCGAAGAGCTTTCCAACGGTATGCTGTGCACTGCGTAACGCCTTACGGATCAAAAGTTATGAGCACTAGAGCGACGGAGACCTGGTCATAAGCCCTACGCCCTCGGTTTGCGGGCCCAGCCTCTACGTGAAGCGAAGTTGTCTTGCCCAAGGTGCCGTGGGATTCGGTAATAGAAATGTGGTAGATAAAGTATCTTGGCAACCTAATCGGGGCAAAAAGAATTAAAAAAGAGGAGTGCAACACGAGGACTTCCCAGGGGGTCACCCATCCTAGTACTACTCTCGCCCAAGCACGCTTAACTTCGGAGTTTTGATGGGATCAAATGCATTAGTGCTAGTATGATCGCACCCGTCATGTTGTGGGCACAAATCCTTTATCTGTTGACGGTTCACAGTCCCAGCCTAAAGAGTTAGCCCATTCAAAAGGCCCAATGGGCTTAATGACAACCCATTCGCTTCAACAACGCAGCATCCCCGAAAGACATGATATCGACGCATTGTAGGGCCCTCTAATGTCCTGCGAGTTAGGTTGTCGTCCTTTTAACAACTCGCGACATACGATCCGGGACAAAAAAATAGAGTAAACGATGAAAAGTGGCCCGAAACTGATGAAAACGTTCAATTTTGCACTCCAAAAATAGGAGCAGCTAAGCAGGCTGGCTTCCCCGTCGTAGAGCTCTGGAAGAGCTTTCCAACAGTATGATGTGCGCCGCGTAACAACTTACGGATCAAAAGTTACGAGCACCGGAGCGACGGAGATCTGGTCACAAGCCCTCCGCCCTCGGTCTGCAGGCCCAGCCTCTACGTGAAGCGAAGTTGTCTTGCCCTAGCTGCCGTGGGATTCGGTAATAGAAATATGGTGGATAAAGTATCTTGGCACCCCTAACCGGGGAAAAAAAAATTAAAAAAGAGGGGTGCAACACGAGGACTCCCCAGGGGGTCACCTATCCTAGTACTACTCTGGCTCAGGCACGCTTAACTTCGAAGTTCTGATGGGATCCGCTGCATTAGTGCCAGTATGATCCCACCCGTCATGTTGTGGGCACAAATCCTTTATGTGTTGACGGTTCACAGTCCCAGCCCAGAGAGATGGCTCATTCAAAAGACCCAATGGGCTTAACGACAACCCATCCGCTTCAACAATGCAGCATCCTCGTAAGACGTGATATCAACGAATTGTAGGGCCCTGTAATATCCTGCGAGTTAGGTTGTCGTCCTTTTAACGGCTCACGACGAACAATCCGGGACAAAAAAATTGAGCAAAAGAATAAAATTGGCCCGAAACTGATGAAAATGTTCGATTTTAGTCTCTGAAAACTGGCGCACCTAAGCAGGCTTTCTGCCCTCGTCGTAGAGCTCTCGGAGGGCTTTCCAACGGTATGTTGTGCGTTGCGTAACTCCTTACGGATTAAAAGTTATGGGCACCGGAGCGTCGGAGACCTGGCCACAAGCCCTACACCCTCGGTTCGCGGGCCCAACCTCTACGTGAAGCGAAGTTGTCTAGCCCAAGGTGCCGTGGGAGTCGTTAATAGAAATATGGTAGATAAAGTATCTTGGCAACCTTAACCGGGGCAAAAAAAAATTAAAATGGGGGGTGCAACACGAGGACTTCCCAAGGGGCCAACCATCCTAGTACTACTCTCGCCCGAGCACGCTTAACTTCGGAGTTCGGATGGGATCCGGTGCATTAGTGCTAGTATGATCGCACCCGTCATGTTGTGGGTACAAATCATTTTTGTGTTGACGGTTCACAGTCTCAGCCCAGAGAAATGGCCCATTCAAAAGGCCCAAAGGGCTTAACGACAACCCATCTGCTTCAACAATGCAGCATCCTCGCTAGACGTGATATTGATGCATTGTAGGGCCCTTAAATGTCCGGTGAGTTAGGTTGTTTCCCTTTTAACAGCTCACGACGTACAATCCGGGACGGAAAAATAGAGCAAAAGAAGAAAAGTGGCCCGATATGGATGAAAACATTCGATTTTGGGCTCCAAAAATAGGCGCAGTTGACTAGGCTTGTTGCCCCAGTCGTAGAGCTCTCAGAGAACTTTTCAACGGTATGCTGTGCGTCGCGTAACTCCTTACGGATTAAAAGTTATGGGCACCAGAGCGACGGAGACCTAGTCACAAATCCTACGCCCTCGGTTTGCGAGCCCAGCCTCTACGTGAAGCGAAGTTGTCTTGCCCAAGGTGCCATGGGATTCGGTAATAGAAATCTGGTGGATAAATTATCTTGGCAACCTTAACCGGGGCAAAAAGAATTAAAAAAGAGGGGTGCAACACGAGAACTACCCATGGGGTCACCCATCCTTGTACTACTCTCACCCAAGCACGCTTAACTTCGCAGTTCGGATGGGATCCGCTGCATTAGTGCTGGTATTATCGCACCCGTCATGTTGTGGGCACAAATCCTTTATGTGTTGACGGTTCACAGTCCCAGCCTAGAGAGATGGTCCATTCAAAAAGCCCAAAGGGCTTAACGACAACCCATCCGCTTCAACGACGCATAATTCTCGCAAGATGTGATATCGACGCTTTGTAGGGCCCTATAATATCCCACGAGTTAGGTTGTCGTCCTTTTTACAACTCAAGACGTACGATCCGGGACTAAAAAATCCAGCAAAAGTTGAAAAATAGATCGAAACTGATAAAAACGTTTGATTTTGGCCTTCGAAAACAGGCACAGCTGAGCAGGCTTGCTGCCCTAGTCGTAGAGCTCTCGGAGAGCTTTCCAAGGGTATGCTGTGTGTTGCGTAACTCCTTTCGGATTAAAAGTTAAGGGCACTGGAGCGACGGAGACTTGGCCACAAGCCCCATGCCCTCGGTTTGCGGGCCAGCCTCTACGTGAAGCAAAGTTGTCTAGCACAAGGTGCCATGGGAGTCAGTAATAGAAATGTGGTGGATAAAGTATCTTGGCAACCCTAACCAGGGCAAAAAAAAATGAAAATGGGGGTTGCTACACGAGGACTTCCCAAGGGGTCACCCATCCTGGTACTACTCTCGCCCTTGCACGCTTAACTTCAGAGTTCAGATAGGATCCGGTGCATTAGTGCTGGTATGATCGTACCCGTCATGTTGTGGGCACAAATCGTTTATGTGTTGACGGGCCCATTAGGCTTAACGACAATCCATCTGCTTCAACAACGCAGCATCCTTGCAAGATGTGATATCGATGCATTGTACGGCCCTCTAATGTCCCGCGAGTTAGGTTGTCGTCCTTTTAACAGCTCGCGACGTACGATCCGGGACGAAAAAACAGTGTAAAAAAGAAAAGTGGCCCAAAATTGATGAAAACATTTGATTTTGGGCTCCAAAAATAGGCACAGCCGTGCAGGCTTGCTTCCCTATCGTAGAGCTCTCGGAGAGCTTTCCAACGGTATGTTGTATGTCGCGTAACTCCTTACAGATCAAAAGTTATGAGCACCAAAGCGACGAAGACCTGGTCACAAGCCCTACGCCCTCGGTTCGCGGGCACAGCCTCTACTTGAAGTGAAGTTGTCTTGCCCAAGGTGCCGTGGGATTCAGTAATAGAAATCTGGTGGATAAAGTATCTTAGCAACCCTAACCGGGGCAAAAAAAATTAAAAAAGAAGGGTGCAACACGAGGACTTCCCACGGGGTCACCCATCCTAGTTCTACTCTCGCTCAAGCACACTTAACTTCGAAGTTCTGATGGGATCCGCTGCATTAGTGTTGGTATGTGTTGTGGGCACAAATCCTTTATGTGTTGACGGTTAACAGTCCCTGCCTAGAGAGATGGCCCATAAAAATGGCCCAATAGGCTTAACGACAACTAATCCGCTTCAACGACGCAGCATTCTTGCAAGATATGATATCGACGCCTTGTAGGACCCTATAATATCCCGCGAGCTAGGTTGTCATCCTTTTAAAAGCTCAAAATGTACCGTCCGCGATGAAAAAATAGAGCAAAAGTGGAAAAAATGGATCGAAACTGATAAAAATGTTCGATTTTGGGCTCCGAAAATAGGCACAGCTGAGCAGGCTTTCTGTCCTTGTCGCAAAGCTCTCGGAGAGCTTTCCATCAGTATATTGTGCGTTGCGTAACTCCTTACGAATTAAAAGTTATGGGAATCGGAGTGACGGAGACCTGGTAACAAGCACTTCGCCCTCGGTTTGCAGGCCCATCCTCTTCGTGAAGCGAAGTTGTCTTGCCCAAGGTGCTGTGGGATTCGGTAACAGAAATGTGGTGGATAAAGTATCTTGGCAACCCTAAACGGGGCAAAAAAAATTGAAAATGGGGGTACAACACGAGGACTTGCCAGGGAGTCACCCATCCTAATACTACTCTAGCCCAAGCACGCTTAACTTCGGAGTTCTGATGGGATCCGATGTGTTAGTGCTGGTATGATCACAACCGTCATGTTGTGGGCACAAATCCTTTATGTGTTGACGGTTCACAGACCCAGCCGACCATTCAAAAGGCCCAATGGGCTTAACGACAACCCATCTGCTTCAACAACGCAGCATCCTCACAAGACATGACATCGACGCATTATAGGGCCCTCTAATGTCCCGCGAGTTAGGTTGTCATCCTTTTAACAGCCCGCGACGAATGATCCGGGACGAAAAAATAGGGTAAAAGAAGAAAAGTGGCCCGAAACTGATGAAAACGTTCAATTTTGGGCTCCAAAAATAGGAGTAGCCGAGCAGGCTTGCTTCGCCATCATAGAGCTCTAGAAGAGCTTTCCAACGGTATGCTGTGCGCCGCGTAACTCCTTACGGATCAAAAGTTATGAGCAACGGAGCGACGGAGACCTGGTCACAATACCTACGCCCTCGGTTTGCTGGCCCAGCCTCTACGTGAAGCGAAGTTGTCTTGCCCAAGGTGCCGTGGGATTCGGTAATAGAAATCTGGTGGATAAAGTATCTTCGCAACCCTAACCGGGGCAAAAAAAATTAAAAAAGAGGTGTGCAACACGAGGACTTCCCAGGGGGTCACCCATCCTAGTACCACTCTCGCCCAGACACGCTTAACTTCGGAGTTCTGATGGGATCCGCTGCCTTAGTGTTGGTATGATTGCACCCGTCATGTTGTGGGCACAAATTCTTTATGTATTAATGGTTCACAGTCCCAGCCCAGAGAGATTGCCCATTCAAAAGGCCCAATGGGCTTAACGACAACCCATCCGCTACAACAATGCAGCATCCTCGTAAGATGTGATATCGACGAATTGTAGGGCCCTATAATATCCTGCGAGTTAGGTTGTCGTCCTTTTAACAGCTCACGACGAACGATCCGGGACAGAAAAACTGAGCAAAAGAATAAAAGTGGCCAGAAACTGATGAAAACGTTCGATTTTAGGCTTCAAAAATTGGCGCACTTAAGCAGGCTTTCTGCCCCCATCGTAGAGCTCTTGGAGGGCTTTCGAACAGTATGTTGTGCGTTGTGTCACTCCTTACGGATTAAAAGTTATGGGCACCGGAGCGGTGGAGACCTGGCCACAAGCCCCACGCCCTCGGTTTGCGGGCCCAGCCTCTACGTGAAGCGAAGTTGTCTTGCCCAGGGTGCCGTGGGAGTCAGTAATAGAAATGTGGTGGATAAAGTATCTTGGCAACCCTAACCGGGGCAAAAAAAATTTAAAATAGGGGGTGCAACACGAGGACTTCCCAAGGGGTCACCCATCCTAGTACTACTCTCGCCCAAGCACGCTTAACTTCGGAGTTTGGATGGGATCCGGTGCATTAGTGCTGGTATGATCATACCCGTCATGTTGTGGGTACAAATTGTTTATGTATTGACGGTTCACAGTCCTAGCCCAGAGAGATGGCCATTCAAAAGGCCCAATGGGCTTAACGACAACCCATCTACTTCAACAATGCAGCCTCCTCGCAAGACATGATATCGACGCATTTTAGGGCCCTCTAATGTCTCGCGAGTTAGGTTGTCGTCCTTTTAACAGCTCGCGACGTATGATCTAGGACGAAAAAATAGAGCAAAAGAAGAAAAGTGGCCCAAAATTGATGAAAACATTTTTTTTTGGGCTCCAAAAAGAGGCGCAGCTGAGCAGGCTTGCTTTCCGGTCGTAGAGCTTTCGGAGAGCTTTCCAATGGTTTGCTATGCGCCGCGTAACTCCTTACGGATCAAAAGTTATAAGCACTAGAGCGATGGAGCCCTGGTCACAAGCCCTACGCCCTCGGTTTGCGGGCCCTACCTCTACGTGAAGCGAAGTTGTCTTGCCCAAGGTGCCGTGGGATTCGGTAATAGAAATCTGGTG
Organism: Ehretia macrophylla; assembly: GCA_037974665.1. Lineage (NCBI taxonomy): Eukaryota > Viridiplantae > Streptophyta > Magnoliopsida > Boraginales > Ehretiaceae > Ehretia > Ehretia macrophylla. The sequence goes on from CM075769.1 coordinate 73,214,949, forward strand.
GATAAAGTAACTTGGCAACCCTAACCGGGGCAAAAAGAATTAAAAAAGTGGGGTGCAACACGAGGACTTCCCAGGGGGTCACCCATCCAAGTACTACTCTCGACCAAGCACGCTTAACTTCGGAGTTCTGACGGGATCCGCTGCATTAGTGTTGGTATTATTGCACCAGTCATGTTGTAGGCACAAATCCTTTATGTGTTGATGGTTCACAGTCCCAGCCCAGAGAGATGGCCCATTCAAAAAGCCCAATGGGCTTAACTACAACCCATCCGCTTCAACGATGCAGCATTCTCGCAAGATGTGATATCGACGCCATGTAGGGCCCTGTAATATCCCACGACATGGGTTGTCATCCTTTTAACAACTCAAGACGTTCGATCCGGGATGAAAAAATTGAGCAAACGTAGAAAAATGGATCGAAACTAATAAAAACGTTCAATTTTGGGCTCTGAAAATAGGTACAGTCGAGCAGGCTTGCTACCCCCGTCATAGAGCTCTCGGAGAGTTTTCCAACGGTATGTTGTTTATCGCGTAACTCCTTACGGATCAAAAGTTATGGGCACCGGAGCGACGGAGACCTGGTCACAAGCCCTACGCCCTCGGTTTGCGGGCCCATCCTCTACGTGAAATGAAGTTCTCTTGCCCAAGGTGCCGTGCGATTCGGTAATAGAAATGTGGTGGATAAAGTATCTTGGCAACCCTAATCGTGGCAAAAAAAATTGAAAATGGGGGTAAACACGAGGACTTCCCAAGGGGTCGCCCATCCTAAAACTACTCTCGCCCAAGCACGCTTAACTTTGGAGTTCTGATGGGATCCAATGCATTAGTGCTGGTATAATCACAACCGTCATGTTATGGGCACAAATCCTTTATATGTTGACGGTTCACAGTCCCAGCCTAAAGAGATGACCTATTCAGAAGGCCCATTGGGCTTAACGATAACCCATCCGCTTCAACAATGCAGCATCCTCACAAGACGTGATGTCAACGATTTGTGAGGCCGTGTAATATCCCGCGAGTTAAGTTGTCGTCCTTTTAACAGCTCACGACGTACGATCCAAGACGCAAAAATAGAGCAAAAGTAGAAAAATGGTCTGAAACTGATGAAAACGTTCAATTTTGGGCTCTGAAAATAGGCAGAGCCGAGCAGGCTTTCTGCCATCGTCATAGAGCTCTCAGTGGGCTTTCCAACGGTAAGCTGTGAGTCGCGTAACTCCTTACGGATTAAAAGTTATGGGCACCGGAGTGACGGAGACCTGGTCACCAGCCCTACGTCCTCAGTTTGCGGGCCCAACCTCTACGTGAAGCGCAGTTGTCTAGCCCAAGGTGCCGTGGGAGTCGATAATACAAATGTGGTAGATAAAGTATCTTGGCAACCCTAACCGGGGCCAAAAAAATTGAAAATGGGGGTACAACAAGAGGACTTCCCAAGGGGTCACCCATCCTAGTACTACTCTTGCCCAAGCACGCTTAACTTTGGAGTTCGGATGGGATTCGGTGCATTAGTGTTGGTATGATCGCAGCCATCATGTTGTGGGCACAAATTGTTTATGTGTTGACGGTTCACAGTCCCAACCTAAACAGATGGCCCATTCAAAAGGCCCAATGGGCTTAACGACAACCTATCCACTTCAACAACGCAGCATCCTCGCTAGACGTGAGATCGACGCATTGTAGGGCCCTTTAATGTCCCGCGAGTTAGGTTGTCATCCTTTTAACAGCTCGCGACGTACGATCCGGGATGGAAAAACAGAGCAAATGAAGAAAAGTGGCTCCAAACTAATGAAAACATTCAATTTTGGGCTCCAAAAACAGGCACAACCGAGCAGGCTTGCTTCCTCATCGTAGAGCTCTCGGAGCGCTTTCCAACGGTATGCTGTGCACCGCATAACTCCTTACGGATCAAAAGTTATGAGCACCGGAGTGACGGAGACCTGGTCACGAGTCCTACGCCCTCGGTTTTCTGGCCCATCCTCTACGTGAAGCGAAGTGGTCTTGACCAAGGTGCCGTGGGATTCGGTAATAGAAATATGATGGATAAAGTATCTTGGCAACCCTAACCGGGGCAAAAAAAATTTAAAAAGTTGGGTGCAACACGAGGACTTCCCCGGGGATTACCCATCCTAGTACTACTCTCGCCCAAGCACGCTTAACTTCGGAGTTCTGATGGGATCCGCTTCATCAGCGCTGGTATGATCGCACCCGTCATGTTGTAGGTACAAATCCTTTATGTGTTGACGATTCACAGTCCCAGCCAAGAGAGATGGCCCATTCAAAAGGCCCAATGGGCTTAACGGCAACCCATCCGCTTCAACAATGCAGCATCCTCGTAAGACGTGATATCAATGTGTTGTAGGGCCCTGTAATATCCCACAAGTTAGGTTGTCGTCCTTTTAACAGCTCAAAACGTACGATCCGCGACGGAAAAACAGAGTAGAAGAAGAAAAGTGGCCCAAAATTGATGAAAATGTTTGATTTTGGGCTTCGAAAATGGGTGCGTCCGAGAAAGCTTGCTGCCCCGTTGTAGAGGTCTCGGAGAGATTTCCAACGTTATGTTGTGCGTCGCATAACTCCTTATGGATAAAAAGTTATGGGCACTGAAGCGATAGAGACCTGGTCACAAGCCCTATGCCCTCGGTTTGCGATCCCATCCTCTACGTGAAGCGAAGTTGTCTTGCCGAAGGTACAGTGGGATTCGGTAATAGAAATGTGGCCCCCATCGTAGAGCTCTCGGAGAGCTTTCCAACAGTATGGTGTGCGCCATGTAACTCCTTACAGATCAAAAGTTATGGGCACTAGAGCGACGGAGACCTGGTCACAAGCCCTACGCCCTCGGTTTGCGGGACCAGCCTCAACGTGAAGCGAAGTTGTCTTGCCCAAGGTGCTGTGGGATTCGGTAATAGAAATGTGGTGGATAAATTATCTTGGAAACCCTAACCGGGGCAAAAAAAAATTGAAAAGTGGGGTGCAACACGAGGACTTCCCAGGGGGTCACCCATCCTAGTACTATTCTCGCCCAAGCACGCTTAACATCGTAGTTCTGATGGGTTCCGGTGCATTAGTGCTGGTATGATAGCACCCGTCATGTTGAGGGCACAAATCCTTTATGTGTTGACGGTTCACAATCCCTGCCTAAAGAGATGGCCCAATGAAAAGGCCCATGGACTTAACGACAACTCATCTGCTTCAACAACGCAGCATCCTCGTAAGAAGTGATATCGACGCGTTGTAGGGCCCTGTAATATATGGCGATTTAGGTTGTCATCCTTTTAACAGCTCACGACGTACGATCCGGGATGGAAATATCGAGCAAAAGAAGGTAAGTTGCCCGAAACTGATGAAAACCTTCAATTTTGGGCTCCGAAATTAGGTGCAGCCGACCAGGCTTGCTGCCCCCGTAGTAGAGCTCTCGAAGAGCTTTCCAACGGTAAGTTGCGCGCCTTGTCACACCTTACGGATTAAAAGTTATGGGCACCAGAGCGACGGAGACCTGGTCACAAGCACCACGCCCTCGGTTTGCGGGCCCAGCCTCTACGTGAAGCGAAGTTGTCTTACCCAAGGTGATGTGGAATTCGGTAGTAGAAATGTGGTAGATAAAGTATCTTGGCAACCCTAACCGGGGCAAAAAATATTGAAATGTGGGGTGCAACACGAGGACTTACCATGGGGTCACCCATCCTATTACTACTCTCGCCCAAGCACGCTTAACTTCAGAGTTCCGATGGGATTCGGGGCATTATTGCTGGTATGATCGCACTTGTCATGTTTTGGGCACAAATCCTTTATGTGTTGATGGTTCACAGTCCCAGCCTAGAGAGATGGCCCAATCAAAAGACCCAATGGGCTTAACGGCAACCCATGCCCTTCAACAACGCATCATTCTAGCAAGACGTGATATCGACTCGTTGTAGGCCCTCTAATATCCCTCGAGTTAGGTTGTCGTCTTTTTAACAACTCATGACGTACAATCCAGGATGAAAAAATAGAGCAAAAGAAGAAAAATGGCTCGAAATTGATGAAAATGTTCGATTTTGGGATCCGAAAATAGGCGCAGTTGAGCAGTCTTACTGCCCCCATCGTAGAGCTCTTGGAGTGCTTTCCAATAGTATGCTGTGCGCCGCGTAACTCCTTACGTATTAAAAGTTATGGGTACCAGAGCGATGGAGACTTGGTCATAAGCCCCACGCCCTCGGTTTGTGGGCCCAGCCTCTACGTGAAGGGAAGTTGTCTTGCCCAGGATGTCGTGGGATTCGGCAATAGAAATGTGGAGGATAAATTATCTTGGCAACCCTAACCGGGGCAAAAAAAATTGAGAAGGGAGGGTGCAACACGAGGACTTCCTAGGGGGTCACCCATCCTAGTACTACTATCACCCAAGTACGCTTAACTTCGGAGTTCTGATGAGATCCAATGCATTTCTGCTGGTATGATCGCACCCGTCATGTTGTGGGCACTAATCCTTTATGTATTGACGGTTCACAGTCCCAGCCCAGAGAGATGACCCATTCAAAAGGCCCAATGGGCTTAACGACAACCCATCCACTTCAACAACGCAGCATCCTTGCAAGACGTGATATTGACGCATTGTAGGGCCTTGTAATATCCCGCGAGTTAGGTTGTCGACCATTTAACCACTCACGACGTACGATCCGGGATGAATAAACAAAGTAAATTAAGAAAAGTAGCCCGAAACTGATGAAAATGTTCGATTTTGGGCTCCGAAAACAAGCGCAGCCGAGCAGGCTTGCTGCCCCCGTCATAGAGCTCTCAGAGAGCTATCCAACGGTATGTTGTGTGCCGCGTAACTCCTTACAAATCAAAGGTTATAAGCACCCATCCTAGTACTACTCTCGCCCAAGCACGCTTAACTTCGGAGTTCTGATGGGATCTGGTGCATTAGTGCTGGTATGATCGCACCAGTCATGTTGTGGGCACAAATCCTTTATCTGTTGATGGTTCACAGTCCCAGCCCAGAGAAATGGCCCATTCGAAAGGCCCAATAGGCTTAACGATAACCCATCCGCTTCAACAACGCAGCACCCTCATAAGACGTGATATCGTTGCATTGTAGGGCCTTGTAATATCCCGCGAGTTAGGTTGTCGTGCTTTTAACAGCTCACGACGTACGAACCGGGACAAAAAAAAGAGCAAAAGAAGAGTAGTGGCCCGAAACTAATTAAAACATTCGTTTTTGGGCTCCGAAAATCGGCACAGCCGATTTGGCTTACTGCCCCCGTCGTAGAGCTCTCAGAGAGCTTTCCAACGGTATGGTGTACGTAGCGTAACTCCTTATGAATCAAAAGTTGTGGGCACCAGAGCGACGGAAACCTGGTCATAAGTCCTATGCCCTCGGTTTGCGGGCCTAGCATCTACGTGAAGCGAAATTGTCTTGCCCAAGGTGCCGTGGGATTCGGTAATAGAAATGTCATGGATAAAGTATCCTGGCAACCCTAACCGAGGCAAAAAAATTGAAAAGGGTTGTGCAACACGAGGAGTTCCCAGGGGGTCGCCCATCCTAGTACTACTCTCGCCCAAGCATGCTTAACTTCGGAGTTCTGATGGGATCCGGTGCATTAATGCTGGTATGATCGCACCCGTCATGTTGAGGGCACAAATCCTTTATGTGTTGACGGTTCACAGACGCAGCCCAGAGACATGGCCCATTCAAAAAGCCCAATGGGCTTAACGACAACCCATCTACTTTAACAACGCAGCATCGTGGTAAGACGTGATATCGACGCATTGTAAAGCCCTGTAATCTAACGCGAGTTAGGTTGTCGTCCTTTTAACAGCTCACGACGTACGATCCGGGATGGAAAAACAGAGCAAAAGAAGAAAAGTTCCTTGAAACTGATGAAAATGTTTGAATTTGAGATCCGAAAAAAGGCGCAGCTGAGCAGGCTTGCTACCCTCGTCGTAGAGCTCTCGAAGAGCTTTCCAACGATATGTTGTGGGCGGCATAACTCCTTACGGATTAAAAGTTATGGGTACCAGAGCGACGGAGACCTGGTTACAAGCCCCATGCCCTAGGTTTGCGGGCCCAACCTCTACGTGAAGCGAAGTTTTCTTGCCCAAGGTGCCGTGGGATTCGATAATAGAAATGTGGTGGATAAAGTATCTTGGCAACTCTAACTGGGACAAAAAAAATTGAAAAGGGGGGTGCAACACAAGGACTTCCCACGGGGTCACCCATCCTTTTACTACTCCTACCCAAGCACGCTTAACTTTGGAGTTCTAATGGGATCCAGTGCATTAGGGTTGGTATGATCGCACCCGTCATATTGTGGGAACAAATCCATTATGTGTTGATGGTTCACAGTCTCAGCCCAGAGAGATGGCCCATTCAAAAGGTCCAATGGGCTTAACGACAACCCATCCGTTTCAACAACGCAGCATCCTCACAAGACGTGATATCGACACATTGTACTGCCCAGTTATATCCCGCGAGTTAGGTTGTCATCCTTTTAACAGCTCAGGACGTACGATCCGGGATGAAAAAATAGAGCAAAAGAAGAAAAGTGGCCCAAAACTGATGAAACGTTCGATTTTTAGCTCCGAAAACAGGCGCAGCTGAGTAGGCTTGCTGCCTCCATCGTAGAGCTCTCGGAGAGCTTTCCAACGATATGCTGCGTAACTCATTACAGATCAAAATTTATGGGCACCGGAGTGACGGAGACCTGGTCACAAGCCCAACGCCCTCGGTTTTCTGGCCCAGCCTCTACATGAAGCGAAGTTGTCTTGCCCAAGGTGCCGTGGGATTCGGTAATAGAAATGTGGTGGATAAAGTATCTCGGCAACCCTAACCGAGGCAAAGCAAATTGAAAAGGGGGTGCAACTCGAGGACTTCCCAGAGGGTCACTCATCCTAGCACTACTCTTGCCCAAGCACGCTTAACTTCGGAGTTCTGATGTGATCCGGTGCATTAGTGCTGGTATGATCGCACCTATCATGTTGAGGGCACAAATCCTTTATGTGTTTACGGTTCACAGTCCCAGCCCAGAGAGATGGCCCTTTCAAAAGCCCTAATGGACTTAACGACAACCCATCCGCGTCAACAACGCAGTATCCTCGCAAGACGTGATATCGACATGTTGTAGGGCCCTGTAATATCCTGCGAGTTAGGTTGTCGTCCTTTTAACAGCTCACTACGTACGATCCAGGATGAAAAAATAGAGCAAAAGAAGAAAAGTAGCCCAATAATTATGAAAATGTTAGATTTTGGGCTCTTAAAATTGGTGCAGCCGAGCAGGCTTGTTGCGCCCATCATAGAGCTCTTGGAGAGCTTTTCAACGGTATGCTGTGTGCCACGTAACTTCTTACGAATTAAAACTTATGGGCACCGGAGCGACGGGGACCTGGTAACAATCCCTACGCCCTCGGTTTGCGGGCCCAGCCTCTACATGAAGCGAAGTTGTCTTGCCCAAGGTGCCATGGGATTTAGTAATAGAAATGTGTAGGATAAAGTATCTTGGCAACCCTAACCAGGGCAAAAAAAAATTTTAAAGGGGGGGTGCAACATGAGGACTTCCCAGGGGGTCACCCATCCTAGTACTACTCTCGCCCAAGCACGCTTAACTTCGGAGTTCTGATGTGATCTGGTGCATTAGTGCTGGTATGATCGCACCCATCATGTCAAGGGCACAAATCCTTTATGTGTTGATGGTTCACAGTCCCAGCCTAGAGAAATGGCCCATTGAAAAGGCCCAATGGGCTTAACGACAACCCATCCGCTTCGACAACGCAGCATCCTTGTAAGATGTGATATCGACATGTTTTAGGGCCCGGTAATATCCCGCGAGTAAGGTTGTGGTCCTTTTAACAGCTAACGATGTAGGATTCGGGATCAAAAAATAGAGCAAAAGAAGAATAGTGTCCCGAAACTGATTAAAACGTTCAATTTTGGGGTCCAAAAAAAGGCGCAATCGAGCAGGCTTGTGGTCTCCGTCGTAGAGTTCTCGGAGAGCTTTCCAATGGTATGCTGTACGCCGCATAACTCCTTATGGATCAAAAGTTATGGGCACCAGAGCGACGGAGACCTAGTCACAAGCCCTAAGTCCTCGGTTTGCGGGCCCAGCCTCTACGTGAAGAGAAGTTGTCTTACCCAAGTTACCGTGGAATTCGGAAATAGAAATGTGGTGGATAAAGTATCTTGGCAACCCTAACCGAGACAAAAAGAATTGAAAATGGGGGTTGCAACACGAGGACTTCTCAGGGGGTCACCCATCCTAGTACTACTCTCGCCCAAGCACACTTAACTTCAGAGTTCTGATGAGATCTGGTGAATTAGTGTTGGTATGATCGCACCCGTCATGCTGTGCGCACAAATCCTTTATGTGTTGACGGTTCACAGTCCTAGCCCAGAGAGATGGCCCATTCCAAAGGCCCAATGGGCTTAACAACAAGCCATCCGCTTCAACAAAGCAGCATCCTCGCAAGACGTGATATCGACGCGTGGTAGGGCCCTGTAATATCCCACGAGTTACGTTGTAGTCCTTTTAACAGCTTACGACATACGATATGAGACGAAAAAATAGAGCAAAAGAAGAAAAGTAGACCGAAACTGATGAAGACGTTCGATTTTGGGCTCCTAAAACATGCGCAGCCGAGAAGGCTTGCTGCCACTATCGTAGAGCTCTCGGAGAGCTTTCCAACGGTATGCTATACGCCGCGTAACTCCTTACGGAATAAAAGTTATGGGCACCGGAGCGACAGAGACCTGGTCCCAAGCCCTATGCCCTCGGTTTGCAGGCCCAGCCTCTACGTGAAGCGAAGTTGTCTTGCCCAAGGTGACGTGGGATTCAGTAATAGAAATGTGGTCGATAAAGTATCTTGACAACCCTAATCGGGACAAAAAAAATTGAAAAGGGGGGTGCAACAGGTGGACTTCCCAAGGGGTCACCTACCCTAATACTACTCTCACCAGCACGCTTAACTTCGGACTTCTGATGGGTTCCGGTGCATTAGTGTTGGTATGATCGCACCCATCATGTTGAGGGCACAAATCCATTATGTGTTGACGGTTCACAGTCCTAGCCCAGAGAGATGGCCCATTCAAAAGGCCTAGTGGGCTTAACGACAACCTATCATCTTCAACAACGCAGCATCCTCACAAGACATGATATCGACGCATTGTAGGGCCCTGTAATATCCCGCGAGTTAGGTTGTCGTCCTTTTAACAGCTCACGACATACGATTCGTGACGAAAAAATAGAGCAAAAGAAGAAAAGTGGCCCGAAACAAATGAAAACGTTCGATTTTGGGCTCCGAAAATAGGCGCATAAGCAGGCTTGCTACCCACGTCGTAGCGCTCTCGGAGAACTTTCCAACAGTATGCTGTGCGCTGCGTAACTCCTTATAGATTAAAAGTTATGGGCACCGGAGCTACAGAGACCTGGTCACAAGGCCCACGCCCTCGCTTTGCGGGCCCAGCCTCTATGTGAAGCGAAGTTGTCCTGCCCAAGGTGTCGTGGGATTCGGTAATAGAAGTGTGGTGGATAAAGTATCTTGGCAACCCTAACCAGGGCAAAAAAAAATTGAAAAGAGGGGCGGCAACACGAGCCCTTCCCAGGGGGTCACCCATCCTAGTACTACTCTTGCCCAAGCACTCTTAACTTCGGAGTTCTGATGTGATCCGGTGCATTAGTGCTGGTATGATCGCACCTATCATGATGAGGACGCAAATCCCTTATGTGTTGACGGTTCACAATCCCAGCCCAGAGAGATGGCCCATTCAAAAGGCCCAATGGGCTTAACGATAACCCATCCGCTTCAACAACGTAGCATCCTCGTAAGACGTGATATCGACGCGTTGTAGGGCCCTGTAATATCTCGCGAGTTAGGTTGTCGTCCTTTTAACAACTCGCGACGTAAGATCCCGGACGAAAAAATAGAGCAAAAGAAAAAAAGTGGCCCGAAACTGATGAAAACGTTCCATTTTCGGCTCCGAAAATAGGTGCAGCAAAGCAGACTTGCTGTCGCCGTCGTAGAGCTCTCGGAGTGCTTTCCAACGGTATGCTGTACGTTGCGTAACTCCTTACGAACCAAAAGTTATGGGCACTGGAGCGACGAAGACTTGGTCACAAGCCCTACATGAAGCGAAGTTGTTTTGCCCAAGGTGCCATGGGATTCGGTAATAGAAATGTGGTGGTTAAAGTATCTTGGCAACCCTAACCAGGGAAAAAAAATTGAAAAAGGGGGTTGCAACACGAGGACTTCTTAGGGGGTTACCCATCCTAGTACTACTCTCGTCCAAGCACGCTTAACTTCGGAGTTCTGATGGTGGCCGGTGTATTAGTGCTGGTATGATCGCACCCGTCATGTTGTGGGCACAAATGCTTTATGTGTTGACGGTTCATAGTCCTAGCCTAGAGAGATGGCCCGTTCAAAAGGCCTAGTGGGCTTAACGACAACCTATCCGCTTCAACAACGCAGCATCCTCGCAAGACGTGATATTGACACGTTGTAGGGCCCTGTAATATCTCATGAGTTAGGCTGTCATCCTTTTACCACCTCACGACGTACGCTACGGGACAAAAAAATAGAGTAAAAGAAGAAAAATGGACCGAAACTAATGAACACGTTCGATTTTGGGCTCTGAAAATAGGCGCAGCAAAGCGAGCTTACTGCCCCCGTTGTAGAGCTCTCGAAGAACTTTCCAACGGTATGCTGTGTGTGAGGCCCGACCCCGAATTGCGTGCGAAACCTAGCTTCATTTTCCCTGACCTAGATTTGCGTGCCACCTAGGTTTGAGAATTGCGTTTAGCTTGGTGCCTTGCATTGAATTACGTGTATTCATTTAGTGTTGCGTGCATTTACTTGAAAAACGTGCGTTCGTCTCGTAGTTCGTGTCCTATCTCATAGTGCGTGCCCTAGACCTAGGAAAGTGTACCTTCACGCTAATCAAGAAAGCATCTTCCACGAAGCACTAGGCTATTAAACAATCCTACAAAGTCCACTATCAATATAATAATCCTAAACCAATTCACTAGAAGATAAAAATTCACCAAAAACAAAACATTTCTTATTCTTTATGCATTATTCTCTTTGCACTTTCAAGATACCATTAAAATAACACTCAACCAAGACAAAAATTCAGAATTATGCACATGTTTGGCCGGCCATATCATGTTTTGAGCAAGAAAAATTGAACAACATAAATTATTGTGCATGCTTAGACATTCTATGACACAAAGGCATTAAAAATTGCTCAAAAATCCTTCCACTTGCACAATATTTTCGGCCACTTCATCCTTCCCCATCCTAGAAATTTTAAAATAGCATATTGGAGACACAAAATGCAGAATTTGGGAGCCCAAGGCCGACATTCTCCTTGAACATGGAAAAGGCTAGAATTGTTGTCATCTTTCTTCATTCTCTTTCATTCTTCTTCATTTCCCTCTCATTTCTCACTCTCTCTCTCGGCCCTAGCTGCACATTACTCCCTCCATAGCTTCTCTCCCTCACAACATAGCAAATCAAGTCAAGCAACCATCAAAAAATCGAAGCAAGCAAGCTAGAGTTCGAAATCACTCATGCATGTGCATTGAAGCTTCATAATCGGCTTAGGTGCGCTTCTCAACATCCATTTGTTTTCTTCATGTTTTAACCTCATGCATATGCTAAGAGTTTGATCACTAATCTTGGAAAAATAGAGAAAATCTAGTTGGGTTGTCACCTAAGCAAGGAGAAGGAGAAGGTTGTGCTTCAACAAAGGTTTTGAGCATTTGTGTGGTTGATTGCTAAGGTGAGGGTTAAAACTTTTGAAAACTCTTAAAAAAACTCACATGCATGCTCATAAATGTGTGTATTTGCTTCTGTACTTGAGATATATGGTCGTTCATAAGCTTAAACAACCATGCATGGCAAGATCTTGGCTTGAAAATGATGCTAGGTGAAGTCGAAATGGATGACAGCTCTCTGACCAGTCTGTTCGAGGTAAGTTTAGCTAAGAAACTGATGTTGAAAATGCTTGAAAATTGGTGGGTGACTAGTTTGAACAGTTTTTAACATTTGTCCCAGAAATAGGCCGAAGCTAATTTTGACTCTAAGGTCCTAATAATAGCAAATCATTAAAATGTGACCAAATCTGGAAATCTGGAAAAATGAATCAGGTTTTGGCAGATGCACTGACCTTGTGGAACGAACTATATTTGACTTAGTAAATTTTGTCCAAAACGCATTAAATTTGGTGTGCTGCTATATTTTTCAGTTCTGGACAATTTTGTAAGAAATGGACCAAAGCTAAAACTGACCCTAAGGACCTCAAAAACGTCAATTTCTGAAAAGTATGCAATTCTGGACAGTTTTGTGTTACCTCACTGTTTCGGCTATAACTAATGATTCTGAACTCCAATTTATGCAAGGCTTGTTTCTGATTTTAGTTAACTTCTTAAGATTTAATTTGAAATCTTATTCACTGAATTTGGAGATTGTTTGATTATCCTATTCATTGTGAGAAAACAGCCTATTGCAGTAAAGGTTTCATTTAGTTACATGCATGGGAAAATTGTTGTAACCTCTCTTGTGGTACTAATTGTGTGGAAATGTCGTGTTGGGATGTTGTGTGGACTGTTTTGAATGTTTGAGGATGTTGAATTAAATGATGTGTGGTTTGAGATTGATATTGAGTTGGGTTGAGGCTCAAATTGCACGAATATACATGAAATGGAAGCCCTAATGACTAGGTAGTTTTGCTAAGTGTTGATCATTTGGATATTGCGTGGTAATTATACACTTAGTGGGCTGCCCGTGATTGTTTTATAACTTCAAAAGTGATCTTGACCGTTGCATGTTGTCAAATAAGCTTTTCTTGCTACCGAACCCATGTTAATTTCACTGCATGTTGAATAATCTTATCACTTGATTACGTGGGCTTCTTAATGAGTTATATGTCCTGTTTTACATGTGTTACATGGCTGCCCGTTTATTTTTCATATAACTCTATATGCCTTTCAAGTGAAATTTCCTGTCTTATCGTGTCTTGCTTGTTTGCCTGTCAATGTGCAATCTTATGACTGTCCGGAGGCAACCTACTTTGTTGTCCTCCTTCTGTGATATATATTACCTGTCATGAACGTGCATTGTATACAAGGTTGCAACCTTTCCTGTTGGCATGGTAGCGATCACGCACACCGGGCGGCATCGGGCTTGCCGGTGCACCCGTGACTACCATGGTCCCATTCCCTCTCTCGCTTGGGGGCTAGACTTCCTCGGAGAGTTGGGTCGTAGGATTTTGGGGTACATCCGGAGTACACCCACCTGGCGTGTTTGGGGGATGATTTGAAATCGGCCGCAACAACTGATCATGGATCTGATCTGAGAGCAAAAGCTCACCCTATCCTTTTTATTATGTGTATAAGTACTCCCGCTTGGTTCCTAGAGAACCTCGAGGAGGAAAGACCAGTATTCCTGTTCTGTACTTGTATTTCTGTACTTGTATTTCTGTACTTGTATTTCTGTTCTATTCATATTTGAGAAAGGGATTTTCATAAGTTTAACCAGAAAATGAGTTTCAAAACTTATTTCTCGTTTCCCCCTCGCTGAGTTCATAAGGACTCACCCTCTTTTATCATCTCAGGTGAAGAAGAACAGGTACAGGAACCCGAGGACAATGTACCTAATGATGAACCCCTGGAGTGATTGCCTGTTATTGTTGTTTTGCTTGAACGTGACTACTTGTGTACCTTGTGCTGCTTGAAGACCATTTATTTTATGTTGCTTGATGTTGCTAATGTAAAAGACCCCCGTTGTAATTTGGGGTCTAATTTTGGTTTGTACTCATACTAAGTAGACTGATACTAGACATAACACTACTATGATCGTTTTGCTTTTGTCACCGGTAGTATCTATCTTAAGTTACGACGCTTTAGTTAAGATCTAAGTAAATGAACTTATCCAATCCTAACAGGTACTTGCTATTGAGCTAAGATCAACAGGTATAATTGTAACGAGGACAAACAAACAAACGAGACATAGTATCATGCTAGGCTATAAATCAAACAAGACGTCGCATAACCAATAGACAATTCATTTGATGGTAAATTTTGAGGCATTTAGAGAATTAGGTCAAACCAAAGGGCCAACTACAGCCGTTATGCTGCTGGTTTTCCGAGAAAACTTTGGAGTTTAGACTAAATCACTAGGTGTTAATCTTCTTAAACAGCTAAGTACCTGATGTCACTTGAATGTTAGTTCACACCCTAGTCTAACCTTATAGGCCGTGTTGGGGCATGACACCTTAGAAGAATGGTATCAAAGCTTAGATTGCATAAGCCGGGTTTAACTCTCGGACCGTGGGTAGAGCCCTAAGATAATTAGGATGACTTGTTTGTATGTTATTGTGTGATAGTGCCTTCTATGTTCTATGTGCTTAAGTGACTTATATGCCTTGAATGTTTTTAGAATTGTACCTATAATATGTTGCATATCTTATGCATTAGATTCTTATTTGTCGTATTTTCAATAAATTGTGCCTATAGATGGCTGGCCCTAGTACCCGTACTACTAATAGGAGCGGTGAACCTCAAGAGACCGGGGATGCCTATCAGACTAATCCCGGTATAGCTATGTTTAATATGATGGCAACTGCCATGGATCGTGTATCACGTGTGATGGAGCGTCAAGATGCTCGTGAAGCCAACAACAACATCAATAATAGGAATGAGGGTAACCATGGGAGACATAGCAGAATGAAGGAATTCCTTGACTTTCGGCCGTCTAAATTCTACGGGGAAGCTGATGATGAGAAAGCCTAGGCTTGGCTGTCCGAGATCGAGAAGATTTTCAGGCCACTTGATTATACAGATGAAAAGAAATTGGAGTTTGCTGTATTTCTGTTGCACGGAGATGCCGAGCATTGGTGGCACACTGTAGAAGCACTGTGGGAGACTGATCAGACACCTCGCTTGTGGGGTAATTTCGTTAAGGCGTTTAAGGAGAAATATGTACCTACAGTTTCCAGGCAGAGGCGGATCGAGGAGTTCATGCACTTGACCCAGGGTAATATGACGGTGGCCCAATACGAGGCTCGTTTTGACCGACTGTCCCGTTATGCTCAATATATGGTTTGTACTTCAGAGGCAAAAATGTGAAAATTTACTATTGGTTTGAGGCCAGAGATTCAGGACCAGTTAGCTTCTCATGACTTCGCTACTTACTCTGCCCTTTTTGCTGCTGCCTCTCGAGTTGAGAAGAGGAAACTAGATGGAGCCGGCTCGAGTCAGCCCAACAAGAAACCATACCAGCCTCCAGGTCAGCAGATGAAGTTTCAGAGTCAGAGTCGCGGTCAGGGCCAGAGCCAGAACAGACCAAGGAATAACCGTGGCCCGACGAAAGCGTCATCAGCCTCTTCCGCCTACGGATCCACAGGTAGTTCACCCGCTACTCAGTCTGTCAGCTGTTCATATTGTGACAAGAAGGGGCATACCGAGGCCCAGTGTTGGAGAAAGTTGGGACGATGTATGAGGTGCGGCAGCGATCAGCACCAGATCAAGGATTGCCCTAAACGTCAGGCAGGGCAGAATCAGGGTAAACCAGCCGGCAGAGGCAAGACTCCAGTTCCTAGGGTCCAGGCTCGAGCCTATGCTATCGAGTGCGAGGAGATTCCAGATGAGACCGCTGTTGTTGAAGGTACATTCTTCATACTGAATCAACCTGTTAAGGTATTAATTGATCCAGGTGCTACTCATTCATTTATTACTCCCTTATGTGTGGAATGTATGAAATTGAAAGTTGTATGTTTGCCATATGAAGTAGAAGTTGGTACTCCAATGGGTTCTAAACTTGTAACTAGTTCAGCTTGTAAAGCATGTAAAATCCAAATTAAGGATAGGGAATTCTCAGCCAATCTTATTGTACTACCTTTTCGAGACTATGAGGTCATTTTAGGGATGGACTGGCTGGCAAAACATCATGTCCAACTGGATTGCCGGGCAAAGATTATAACGTTCTGGGTACCTGATCAACCGATACTGGAGATTATGGGTCGAAGAGATTTCACCGGAAGTTCCATCATTTCATCTACAAAAGCAGTGAAGTCCTTGAGGAAAGGGTGCAGCGGATACTTGGCTTACCTTATCAACAAGCCGTCGGATAAAACTAAGTTGGAGGAGATGCCTGTGATCAAAGACTATGCAGATGTGTTCCCTGAAGAATTACCCGGTTTGCCCCCAAATCGGGAGATCGAGTTTGTTGTGGAGTTGCTACCTGCCACCCAGCCGATATCAAAAGCTCCCTATCGTATGGCACCGGCTGAGCTACAAGAATTAAAGGACCAATTGCAAGGATTGCTGAAGAAGGGATTTGTACAACCGAGCTCTTCACCGTGGGGTGCGCCAGTACTATTTGTTAAGAAGAAAGACGGAACGTTGAGGCTATGCATTGACTATCGAGGTTTGAACCAAGTGACTGTCAAGAATAAATACCCACTTCCCCTTATTGACGAATTATTTGATCAACTGCAAGGAGCCAAATTGTATTCAAAACTCGACTTGAGGCAAGGGTATTATCAGTTGCAGATCAAGAAGGAAGATGTGCCTAAAACGGCTTTCAGGACGAGATATGGGCATTATGAATATGTGGTGATGCCTTTTGGACTAACTAATGCCCCTGTAGCTTTTATGGATTTGATGCATAGGGTGTTTCAACCCTACTTGGACCAATTTGTGGTGATCTTCATTGATGATATTTTGGTATACTCGAAATCAGAGGCGGAGCATGAGCAACATCTGCGGTTGGTACTGCAGAAACTTCGAGAGCACCAATTGTATGCAAAGTTTAGCAAATGTGAATTTTGGTTGCAGCATATTGCATTTTTAGAGCATATCATATCCCAAGAGGGAATAGCGGTAGATCCAGCAAAGATCGATGCAGTGATGTCTTGGAAGAAGCCGTAAAATGTTACGAAAGTTTGGAGTTTTTTTGGTCTAGCCAGCTATTATCGGAGGTTCGTGAAGGATTCCTCTAAGATTGTAGGACCGCTTACAAAGCTCACTCAAAAGCAAACCAAGTTCATGTGGGATGATAAGTGTGAGAACAGCTTCCAAGAATTGAAGAAAAGATTGACTACCGCACCAGTTCTTGCATTGCCTGAAGGGAGTCAAGGTTTTGTAATCTATAGCGATGCTTCGAAAGAATGATTGGGATGTGTATTGATGCAAAATGGAAGAATGATTGCATATGCTTCTAGGAAACCAAAGCCATATGAGATGAATTACCCAACACGTGATTTGGAATTAGCGGCTATTGTGTTTGCACTCAAGAAATGGAGGAATTATCTGTGGGGTAACAAGTTTGAAGTATTTACCGATCATAAGAGCTTGAAATACTTGTTCTCTCAAAAGGAGTTGAATATGAGGCAAAGGCGGTGGATGGAGCTTTTGGATGATTATAACTGCTCAATCAATTATGTGCCCGGTAAAGCGAATGTAGTCGTAGATGCCTTAAGCAGAAAAGCAAGCATGGCGAAACTGGAAGTCAAGGTACAGGAGTTGTTGGAAGAAGCATTTCTGTGGAAACCCCAATTGACTCAGAAAGGGTTACTTTTTGCCACTACCCAAGTTCAATCGACTTTGTTATCTGAGTTACGAGAGGCTCAACAGAAGGACCAACAATTTCAAAAGATTAAGGAAAGCAATGCAGATTTCAAGTTTCATGATGATGGTGTTTGGAGGTTTAGGAACCGGATTTGTGTTCCCAATGAGCCAGAGCTGAAAAAGAAGATTCTTGAGGAAGCACATAATTCAAGATATACTATTCACCCCAGTGGAACAAAGATGTATCGGGATTTGAAGCGACACTATTGGTGGAATAACATGAAAAGAGAAATTGCGGAGTTTGTAGCACGGTGTTTGACTTGCCAAAAAGTCAAAGCAGAACATCAACGGCCTGCAGGTTTACTTCAACCGTTGGAGATTCCTCAATGAAAATGGGAACATATAACTATGGATTTTGTTATGGACCTACCTAGATCACGAAAGGGTCGTGATGCCGTTTGGGTTATAGTGGATAGATTGACTAAGTCGGCGCACTTTTTACCAATGAACAAGGAGGATAGTCCTAAGAAACTGGGAGATATGTATGTGGAGGATATTGTAAGATTGCACGGGATGCATGTGAGTATCGTATCGGATAGGGATCCTCATTTTACTTCCCGATTTTGGAAGAGATTGCAGGAAGCTTTGGGGACGAAATTGAGTTTTAGCACGGCTTATCACCCTCAGACGGACGGTCAATTGGAGTGAACTATTCAGATTTTGGAAGATATGTTGAGGGCATGTGTGTTGGACTTCGGGAAAGGTTGGGAGAAATATCTATCTCTAGCGGAGTTCGCCTACAATAATAGTTATCAGGCCACTATCGGGATGGCCCCATTTGAGGCGCTGTATGGACGTAAGTGTCGATCCCCAATCTACTGGGATGAAGTAGGTGAGGCGAAGACTTTTGACCCGACCCTTTTACCTGAACTGATGAAGACTGTTGACAACATCCACCTCATTCGGAAACGGATGCTTACCGCCCAAAGCAGGCAGAAGAGTTATGCAGACCGACGAAGACGGAGTCTCGAGTTTGAGGTTCGCAACAAGGTGTTCTTGAAGATATCACCCCGGAGGGGACTGATTAAGCATGGCAAGGGTGGAAAGCTGAGCCCGAGATTTGTAGGACCATTTGAGATAGTTGAGAAAGTTGGCAAGTTGGCGTATCGCCTAGCACTACCCTAGAACCTCTCCAATATTCACGACGTCTTTCATGTTTCGATGCTGCGGAAGTACCATCCTGACCCGTCGCATATCTTGGAGCCAGAGCTGTTGCAGCTTCGGGAAAACTTGTTTTACGAGGAGAAGCCCATACGGATCCTAGACCAGCAGGATCGGGAGTTGCGCAACAGAACTATACATATGGTGAAAGTGCTGTGGGATCATCACGGACTCGAAGAAGCATCGTGGGAAGGGCGAGACAAGATGGAGCAGCAGTATCCAGCATTTCAAGGTAATATTGAATTTTGGGATGAAATTCTTTTAAGGAGGGGAGGATGTGAGGCCCGACCCCGAATTGCATGCGAAACCTAGCTTCGTTTGCCCTGACCTAGATTTGCGTGTCATGACCTAAGTTTGAGAATTGCGTTTAGCTTGTGTGCCTTGCATTGAATTACGTGCATTCATTTAGTGTTGTGTGCGTTTACTTGAAAAATGTGTGTTCGTCTCGTAGTTCGTGTCCTACCTCGTAGTGTGTGCCCTAGACCTAGGAAAGCGTGCCTTCACGCTAATCAAGAAAGCATCTTCCACGAAGCACTAGGCTATTAAACAATCCTACAAAGTCCACTATCAATATAAGAATCCTAAACCAATTCACTAGAAGACAAAAATTCACCAAAAACAAAACATTTCTTATTCTTTATGCATTATTCTCTTTGCACTTTCAAGATACCATTAAAATAACACTCAACCAAGACAAAAATTCAGAATTATGCACATGTTTGGCCGGCCATATCATGTTTTGAGCAAGAAAAATTGAACAACATAAATTATTGTGCATGCTTAGAGATTCTATGACACAAAAGCATTAAAAATTGCTCAAAAATCCTTCCACTTGCACAATATTTTCGGCCACTTCATCCTTGCCCATCCTAGCAATTTCAAAATATCATATTGGAGACACAAAATGCAGAATTTGGGAGCCCAAGGCCGACATTCTCCTTGAACATGCAAAAGGCTTGAATTGTTGTCATCTTTCTTCATTCTCTTTCATTCTTCTTCATTTCCCTCTCATTTCTCACTCTCTCTCTCGGCCCTAGCTGCACATTACTCCCTCCATAGCTTCTCTCCCTCACAACATAGCAAATCAAGTCAAGCAACCATAAAAAAATCGAAGCAAGCAAGCTAGAGTTCGAAATCACTCATGCATGTGCATTGAAGCTTCATAATCGGCTTAGGTGAGCTTCTCAACATCCATTTGCTTTCTTCATATTTTAACCTCATGCATGTGCTAAGAGTTTGATCACTAAGTTAGGAAAAATAGAGAAAAGCTAGTTGGGTTGTCGCCTAAGCAAGGAGAAGGAGAAGGTTGTGCTTCAACAAAGGTTTTGAGCATTTGTGTGGTTGATTGCTAAGGTGAGGGTTAAAACTTTTGAAAACTCTTAAAAAAACTCACATGCATGCTCATAAATGTGTGTATTTGCTTCTGTACTTGAGATATATGGTCGTTCATAAGCTTAAACAACCATGCATGGCAAGATCTTGGCTTGAAAATTATGCTAGGTGAAGTCGAAATGGATGACAGCTCTCTGACCAGTCTGTTCGAAGTACGTTTAGCTAAGAAAATGATGTTGAAAATGCTTGAAAATTGGTGGGTGACTAGTTTGAACATTTTTCCCAGAAATAGGCTGAAGCTAATTTTGACTCTAAGGTCCTCAAAATAGCAAATCATTAGAATGTGACCAAATCTGGAAATCTGGAAAAATGAATCAGGTTTGGGCAGATGCACTGACCTTGTGGAACGAACCATATTTGACTTAGTAAATTTTGTCCAAAACGCATCAAGTTTGGTGTGTTGCTTTATTTTTCAGTTCTGAACAAATTTGTCAGAAGTGGACCAAACCTAAACCTGACACTAAGGATCTCAAAAACGTCAATTTCTGAAAAGTATGCAAATCTGGACAGTTTTGTGTTACCTCACTGTTTCGGCTATAACTAATGATTCTGAACTCCAATTTATGCAAGGATTGTTTCTGATTTTAGTTAACTTCTTAAGATTTAATTTGACATCTTATTCACTGAATTTGGAGATTTTTTGATTATCCTATTGATTGTGAGAAAACAGCCTATTGCCGTAAAGGTTTCATTTAGTTACATGCATGGGAAAATTGTTGTAACCTCTCTTGTGGTACTAATTGTGCGGAAATGTGGTGTTGGGATGTTTTGTGGACTGTTTTGAATGTTTGAGGATGTTGAATTAAATGATGTGTGGTTTGAGATTGATATTGAGTTGGGTTGAGGCTCAAATTGCACGAATATACATGAAATGGAAGCCCTAATGACTAGGTAATTTTGCTAAGTGTTGATCATTTGGATATTGCGTGGTAATTATACACTTAGTGGGCTGCCCGTGATTGTTTTATAACTTCAAAAGTGATCTTTACCGTTGCATGTTGTCAAATAAGCTTTTCTTGCTACCGGACCCATGTTAATTTCACTGCATGTTGAATAATCTTATCACTTGATTACGTGGGCTTCTTAATGAGTTATATGTCCTGTTTTACATGTGTTACATGGATGCCCATTTAATTTTCATATAACTCTATTTGCCTTTCAAGTGAAATTTCCTGTCTTATCGTGTCCTGCTTGTTTGCCTGTCAATGTGCAATCTTATGACTGTCCGGAGGCAACCTACTTTGTCATCCTCCTTTTGTGATATATATTACCTGTCATGAATGTGCATTGCATACAAGGTTGCAACCTTTCCTGTTGGCATGGTAGCGATCACGCACACCGGGCGGCATCGGGCTTGCCGGTGCACCCGTGACTATCATGGTCCCATTCCCTCTCTCGCTTGAGGGCTAGACTTCCTCGGAGAGTTGGGTCGCAGGATTTTGGGGTACATCCGGAGTACACCCACCTGGTGTGTTTGGGGGATGATTTGAAGTCGGCCGCAACAACTGATCATGGATCTGATTTGAGAGCAAATGCTTACCCTATCCTTTTTATTATGTGTATAAGTACTCCCGCTTGGTTCCTAGAGAACCTCAGGGAGGAAAGACCAGTATTCATGTTCTGTACTTGTATTTCTGTACTTGTATTTCTATTGTATTCATGTTTGAGAAAGGGATTTTCATAAGTTTAACCGGAAAATGAGTTTCAAAACTTATTTCTCGTTTCCCCCTCGCTGAGTTCATAAGGACTCACCCTCTTTTATCATCTCAGGTGAAGAAGAATAGGTACAAGAACCCGAGGACAATGTACATAATTATGTACCCCTGGAGTGATTGCTTGTTATTGTTGTTTTGCTTGAACGTGACTACTTGTGTACCTTGTGCTGCTTGAAGACCATTTATTTTATGTTGCTTGTTGTTGCTAATGTAAAAGACCCCCGTTGTAATTTGGGGTCTAATTTTGGTTTGTACTCATATTAAGTAGACTGATGCTAGACATAACACTACTATGATCATTTTGCTTTTGTCACCGGTAGTATCTATCTTAGGTTACGACGCTTTAGTTAAGATATAAGTAAATGAACTTATCCAATCTTAACAGGTACTTGCTATTGAGCTAAGATCAACAGGTATAATTGTAACGAGGACAAACAAACAAACGAGACATAGTATCATGCTAGGCTATAAATCAAACAGGACGTCGCATAACCAATAGACAATTCATTTGATGGTAAATTTTGAGGCATTTAGAGAATTAGGTCAAACCAAAGGGCCAACTACAGCCGTTATGCTGCCGGTTTTCCGAGAAAACTTTAGAGTTTAGACTAAATCACTAGGTGTTAATCTTCTTAAACAGCTAAGTATCTGATGTCACTTGAATGTTAGTTCACTAGGTTCACACTGTGCGCCTCGTAACTCCTTACGGATCAAAAGTTATGGGCAACGGAGCGACAGAGACTTGGTTACAAGCCCTACGCCCTCGGTTTGCAGGCCCAGCCTCTACATGAAGTGAAGTTGTCTTGCCCAAGGTGCCGTGGGATTCGGTAATAGAAATGTGGTGGATAAAGTATCTTGGCAACCCTAACTGGGGCATAAAAAATTGAAAAGTGCGGTGCAACACGAGGACTTCCCAGGGGGTCACCCATCCTAGTACTACCCTCACCCAAGCGCGCTTAACTTAGGAGTTCTGGTGGGATCCAATGCATTAGGGCAGGTATGATCGCACCCGTCATGTTGAGGGCACAAATCCTTTATATGTTGATGGTTCAATGTCCCAGCCCAGAGAGATGGCCCATTCAAAAGGCCCAACGGGCTTAAAGACAACCCATCTGCTTCAACAATGCAGCATCCTCGCAAGACGTGATATCGATGCATTGTAGGGCCCTCTAATGTCCTGCGAGTTAGTTTGTCATCCTTTTAACAGCTCACGACGTTCGATCCGAGATGGAAAAACAGAGCAAAAGAAGATGAGTGGCCCAAAACTGATGAAAACGTTTGATTTTGGGCTCCAAAAATGGGTGCGTCCGAGAAGGGTTGTTGCCCCTGTCGTAGAGCTCTTGGAGAGCCTTCCAACGGTATGCTGTGCACCGCGTAACTCTTTACAGATCAAAAGTTATGGCCACCTGAGCGACGGAGACTTGGTCACAAGCCCTACGCCCTCGGTTTGCAGGCCCAGCCTCTACGTGAAGTGAAGTTGTCTTGCCCAAGGTGCCGTGGGATTCAATAATAGAAATTTGGTAGATAAAGTATCTTGGCAACCCTAACCGGGGCAAATAAAATTGAAAGTGGGGCTACAACACGAGTACTTCCCAGGGGGTCACCCATCCTAGTACTACTCTCGCCCAAGCATGCTTAACTTCGAAGTTCTGATGGGATCCAGTGCATTAGTGCTGGTATGGTCGCACCCATCATGTTGAGGGCACAAATCCTTTATGTGTTGACGGTTCGCAGTCCCAGCCTAGAGAGATGGCCCATTCAAAAGGCCCAATGGGCTTAACGATAACCCATCTACTTCAACAACGTAGCATCCTCACAAGACGTGATATCAACGCATTGTAAGGCCTTGTAATATCCCGCGAGTTAGGTTGTCGTCCTTTTAACAGCTCACAACGTACGATCCAGGTGAAAAAACAGAGAAAATGACGAAAAGTGGCCTAAAATTGATGAAAACATTCGATTTTGGGCTCCGAAAACAGGCACAACTGGGAATGCTTACTGCCCCCGTCGTAGAACTCTCGGAGAGCTTACCAACGGTATGCTGTGCGCCACATAACGCCTTACAGATTAAAAGTTATGGGCACCGGAGCGACGGAGACCTGGTCAAAAGCCCCACTCCCTCGGTTTGCGGGCCCAGCCTCTACGTGAAGCGAAGTTGTCTTGCCCAAGGTGCTGTGTGATACGGTAATAGAAATGTGGAGGATAAACTATCTTGGCAACCCTAAAGGGCGCAAAGAAAATTGAAAAGGGGTGGTGCAACACGAGGATTTCCCAAGGGGTCACCTATCCTAGTACTACTCTCGCCCAAGCACGCTTAACTTCAGAGTTTTGATGGGATCCTGTGCATTAGTGCTAGTATGATCACACACCCATCATGTTGTGGGCACAAATCCTTTATGTGTTGACCGTTCACAGTCCCAGCCCAAAGAGATGGCCCATTCAAAAGGCCCAATGGGTTTAACGACAACCCATCCATTTAAACAACGTAGCATCCTCGTAAGACGTGATATCGATGCATTGCAAGGCCCTGTAATATCCCACGAGTTAGGTTGCCATCCTTTTAACAGCTCACGACATACGATCCGGGATAGAAAAACAGAGAAAAAAAAGAAAAGTGGACCAAAACTGAGAAAAATGTTCAATTTTGGGCTAAAAAAAAGGGGCGGTTGAGCAGGCGTGAGACTTACGTCGTAGAACTCTCAGAGAGCTTTCCAACGGTATGCTGTACGTTGCGTAACTTCTTACGGATTAAAAGTTATGGGCACCGGAGCAACGGAGACCTGGTCATAAGCCCCACGCCCTCGATTTACAAGCCCAGCCTCTACGTGAAGCAAAGTTGTCTTGCCCAAGGTGCCATGGGATTCGGTAATAAAAATGTGGTGGATAAAGTATCTTGGCGACCCTAAGCGGGGCAAAAAAAAATTGAAAATGGCGGGTGCAACACGAGGACTTCCTAGGGGGTCACCAATCCTTGTACTACTCTCGCCCAAGCACGTTTAACTTCGGAGTTCTGATAGGATCCGGTGCATTAGTGCTAGTATGATCGCACCCGTCATGTTGTGGACACAAATCCTTTATGTGTTGATCGTTCACAGTCCCAGCCCAGAGCAATGGCCCATTCAAAAGGCCCAATGGGCTTAACGATGACTTATCCGCTTCAAGAACGTAGCATCCTTGCAAGACGTGATATCAACGCGTTGTAGGGCCCTCTAATGTCCCGTGAGTTAGGTTGTCATCCTTTTAACAGCTCACGACGTATGATCCAGGATGAAAAAACAGAGCAAAAGAAGAAAAGTGGCCTAAAACTGATGAAAACTTTTGATTTTGGGCTCCGAAAATAGGCACAGCTTTGTATGCTTGCTGCCCCCATCGTAGAGCTCTCGGAGAGCTTTCCAACGGTATGCTGTGCGCCGTATAACTCCTTACGGATTAAAAGTTATGGGCACCGAAGAGACAGAGACCTGGTCAAAAGCCCCACTCCCTCGATTTGCGAGCCCAGCCTCTACGTTAAGCGAAGTTGTCTTGCCCAAAGTGTCGTCTGATACGGTAATAGAACTGTGGAGGATAAACTATCTTGGCAACCCTAAAGGGCGCAAAGAAAATTGAAAATGGGGGGTGTAACACGAGGACTTCCCAGGGGGTCACCCATCCTAGTACTACTCTCGCCCAAGTACGCTTAACTTCAGAGTTTTGATGGGATCCAGTGCATTAGTGCTGGTATGATCACACCCGTCATGTTGTGGGCACAAATCCATTATGTGTTGATCGTTCATAGTCCCAGCCTAGAGAGATGGCCCATTCAAAAGGCCCAATGGGCTTAACGACAACTCATCCACTTCAACAACGTAGCATCCTTGCAAGACGTGATATCGTCACGTTGTAGGGCTCAGTAATATCCCACGAGTTAGGTTGTCGTCCTTTTAACAGCTCACGACGTACGATCCGGGATGAAAAAACAGAGCAAAAGAAGAAAAATGGCCCGAAATAGATGAAAACATTTGATTTTTGGCTCCCAAAATAGGCGCAGTTGTGCGGGCTTACTGCCCCTATCGTAGAGCTCTCGGAGAGCTTTCCAACGGTATGCTGTGCGCCACGTAACTCCTTACGGATTAAAAGTTATGGACACCAGAGCGATGAAGAACCGGTCACAAGCCCCATGCCCTTGGTTTGCGAGCCCAGCCTCTACGTGAAGTGAAGTTGTCTTGCCCAAGGTGCCGTGGGATTCGGTAATAGAAATGTGGAGGATAAAGTATCTTGGCAACCCTAACCGGGGCAAAAAAAATTGAAAATGGGGGGGGTGTAAAATGAGGACTTCCCAGGGGGTCACCCATCCTAGTACTACTCTCACCCAAACACGATTAACTTCGGAGTTCTGATGGGATCTGGTGCATTAGTTCTTGTATGATTGCTCCCGTCAAGTTGTGGGTACAAATCCTTTATGTCTTGACGATTCACAGTCCCAGCCCAGAGAGATGGCCTATTCAAAAGGCCCAATGGGCTTAATGATAACCCATCTGCTTCAAGAACGTAGCATCCTCACAAGACGTGATATCAACGCGTTGTAGGGCCCTGTAATATACCGTGAGTTAGGTTGTTGTCCTTTTAAAAACTCACGACGTACGATCCAGGACGAAAAAACAGAGCAAAAGAAGAAAAGTGGCCCGAAGCTGGTGTAAACGTTTGATTTGGGCTCCGAAAATAGGCGCAGCCAAGCAGGCTTGCTACTTCCGTCGTAGAGCTCTCGGAGAGCTTTCCAACGGTATGCTGTGCGCCGCATAACTCCTTGTGGATTAAAAGTTATGGGTATCGAAGGAACGAAGACCTGGTCACAAGCCCCAAGCCCTCGGTTTTCGAACCCAGCCTCTACGTGAAGCGAAGTTGTCTTGCCCAAGGTGCCGTGGGATTAGGTAACAGAAATGTGGAGAATAAAGTATCTTGGCAACCCTAACCGGCGCAAAAAAAATTGAAAATGGGGGGTGTAACATGAGGACTTCCCAGGGGG
Organism: Ehretia macrophylla; assembly: GCA_037974665.1. Classification (NCBI taxonomy): domain Eukaryota; kingdom Viridiplantae; phylum Streptophyta; class Magnoliopsida; order Boraginales; family Ehretiaceae; genus Ehretia; species Ehretia macrophylla. The sequence goes on from CM075769.1 coordinate 73,241,810, forward strand.
TCACCCATCCTAGTACTACTCTCGTCCAAGCATGCTTAACTTTGGAGTTCTGATAGGATCTGATGCATTATTGCTGGTACGATCGCACCCATCATGTTGTGGGCACAAATCGTTTATGTGTTGACTGTTCATAGTCCTAGCCGAGAGAGATGGCCCATTCAAAATGCCCAATGGGCTTAACGACAACCCATCCGCTTCAAGAATGTAGCATCCTTGCAAGACGTGATATCAACACGTTGTAGGGCCCTGTAATATCCCGTGAGTTAGGTTGTCGTCCTTTTAACAACTCACGATGTACGATCCAGGATGAAAAAACAGAGAAAAAGAAGAAAACTGGCCCGAAACTGGTGTAAACATTTGATTTTAGGCTTCGAAAATAGGCGCAGCCGAGCAGGCTTGCTGCTTTCGTCGTAGAGCTCTCGGAGAGCTTTCCAACGGTATGATGTGCACCGCTTAACTCCTTACGAATTAAAAGTTATGGATACCGAAGCGACGGAGACCTGGTCACAAGCCCCAAGCCCTCGATTTGCGAGCCCAGCCTCTACGTGAAGCGAAGTTGTCTTGCCCAAGGTGCCGTGGGATTCGGTAATAGAAATGTGGAGGATAAAGTATCTTGGCAACCCTAACCGGCGCAAAAAAAATTGAAAAGGGGGGGTGCAACATGAGGACTTCCCAGGGGATCACCCATCCTAGTACTACTCTCGTCCAAGCACGCTTAACTTTGGAGTTCTGATGGGATCCGGTGCATTATTGCTGGTATGATCGCACCCATCTTGTTGTGGATACAAATCGTTTATGTGTTGACCGTTCACAGTCCCAGCCCAGAGAGATGGCCCATTCAAAAGGCGCAATGGGCTTCACGACAACCCATCCGCTTCAACAATACAGCATCCTTATAAGACGTGAAATTGACGCGTTGCAGGGCCCTGTAATATCCCGCGAGTTAGGTTGTCATCCTTTTAACAGCTCACGACGTGCGATCCAGGACGGAAAAATAGAGCAAAAGAAGAAAAGTGGACTAAAACTGATCAAAACGTTCGATTTTGGGCTTCGAAAATAGGCGCAGCCGAGCAGGCTTGCTGCCCCAATCGTAGAGCTCTCGGAGAGCTTTCCAACTGTATGTTGTGCACCACGTAACTCCTTACGGATCAAAAGTTATGGGCACCGGAGTGACAGAGGCCTAGTCACAAGCCTTACATCCTCGGTTTGCGTGTCACACCCCAACCCGGCCTGTAAGGTTAGACTAGGGTATGACCTAAACGTTTAGGACATGTCACATGCTTAACCGTTTATGAAGATTTAACACTTATCGTTTTAGTCTAAACTCCAAGTTTTTCTAGAAAACTGGCAGCATAACGGCTGTAATTGGGCTCTTTGGTTTGGCCTAATTCTCTAAACGCCTCAAAGTTTACTATCTCAATTTCATTTCCAACTAAGATTACTATTTAACATCAATTGAAATGCCTATTGGTTATCTTGATGTCTCGTTTGATTTTTAACCTAGCATGATACTATGTCTCATTTGTTTGTTTATCCTCGTTACAAAAGTGCCTGATTAAGATTGGATAGGTTCATTTACTTAGTCCTCAACTAATACGTCATAACCTATGATAGATACTAGCGGTAATAATAGCAAAACGATCATAGCAATGTCTAGTGTCTGTCTAGCAATATCAATACAAACCAAAATTAGACCCCAAATTACAACGGGGGTCTTTACATTACAACATCGAGCAACATAAAAGGAAATAGTCTTCAAGTAGCATAAAGTTCACAAGTAGCCACAATCACACAAAGCACACAAACAGGCAATCACTCCAAGGATTCATCGTTAGGCACACCGTCCTCGGGTGCCTGTTCTGGATCTTCTTCACCTGAGATGATAAAAGAGGGTGAGTCCTTATGAACTCAGCGAGGGGGAATGAGATGTAGGTTTTGAAACTCATTTTCCGGTTCAACTTATGAAATCCTTTTGCAAGCATGAATATAACACTAATACAAGTACATGAACAGAAATACCGATATTTCCTCCCCGAGGTTCTCTAGGAACCAAGTAAGAGTACTTATACAGACAGTAAAAAGGATACAGTGAGCTTTTGCTCTCAGATCAGTTCCAGAATCAGTTGTTGCGGCCGACTTCAAATCATCCCCAAACACGCCAGGTGGGTGTACTCCGGATATACCCCGAAATCCTACGACCCAACTCTCCGAGGAAGTCTAGCCCCCAAGCAAGAGAGGGAATGGGACCATGGTAGTCACGGGTGCAACGACAAGCCTGATGCCGCTCGGTGTACGTGATCGCTACCATGCCGACAGGAAAGGTTGCAACCTTGTATGCAATGCACATTTATGACAGGTAATATATCACAGTAGGAGGACAACAAAGTAGGTTGCCTCCGGACAGTCATAAGATTGCACATTGACAAGTAACCAAGCAGGGCACGATAAGACAGGAAATTTCACTTGAAAGGCATATAGAGTTATATGAAAATTAAACGGGCAGCCATGTAACACATGTAAAACAGGCTATATAACTCATTACGAAGCCCACGTGATCAAGTGATAAGATTATTCAACATGCAATGACATCAACATGGGTTCGGGTGCAAGAAAAACTTATTTGTCAACATGCAATGGTCAAAATCACATTTGAAGTTATAAGACATTTACGGGCAGCCCACTAAGCATATAATTTCCACACAATATCCAAATGATCAACACTTAGCAAGACTACCTAGTCATTAGGGTTTCCGTTTCATGCTTAACCGTGTGATTAAACCCTAAGTCAACTCAAGATCATTCTCAAGTCATGCATCATTCAATTCAAACATCCTCAAGTACTCAAAACAGTCCACACAACATCCCAACACCACAATTCCAAGCAATTAGTACCACAAGAGAGGTTACAACAATTTTCCAAGCATATAACTAAGTGAAACCTTTACTGCAATAGGCTGTTTTCTCACAATCAATAGGATAATAAAAAAATCTCCAAATCCAGTGAATAAGATGTCAAATTAAATCTTAAGAAGTTAACTAAAATCAGAAACAAACCTTGCATCAATTGGAGCTCGGGATCATTAGATATAGCCGAAACAGTGGAAGAGCACAAAACTGTCCAGATTTACACACATTTCGATAATTGACATTTTTGAGGTCCTTAGGGTCAGATTCAGCATTAGTCCATTTCTTACAAAAATGTCCAGAACTGAAAAATCTAGCAGAATACCAAATTTCATGCATTTTATTCATCATTTACTAAGTAAAATCTGGTTCGTTCTACATGGTCAGTGCATCTACCAAAACCTGCTTCATTTTTCCAGATTTCCAGATTTGGACACATTTTAAAGATTTGCCATTTTGAGAACCTTAGATTCACAATTAGCTTTCGCCTATTTCCGTGAAAAATGTTCAAAACTACCAAAACTAGTCACCTATCAATTTTCATGCATTTTCAACATCATTTGCCTAGCCAAACTCACCTCGAAACAACAGGTCAGAGAGTTGTCACATAATCCGACTTCACCTATCACCACTTTCAAGCCAAGATCTTGCCATGCAAGGTTGAAGAAGCTTATGGACGAACATATAACTCAAGTACAGAAGCAAAGACATACATTTATGAGCATGCATGTGAATTTTTTGAAGGATTTTCAAAAGGTTTTAGCCCTCACCTTTGCAAATCAACAAGAAGATGCACAAAACTTGATGAAGCACAATTTTCTTCTTCTTCCTTGCTTAGCCAAGACACCACCCGATTTCTCTCTATTTTTCCTAGCTTAGTGGCCAAGCTCTTAGTACATGCATGTGGTTAGAACAAGAAGAAAAGAAATGGAAGCTAGGAAACTCACCAAGGCCGAAAATGGTGACTCAAAATGCTTGCATGTGTGTTTCTTGCATCCTAGCTTGCTTGGGTGAGTTTCTTTGCTTGTTGTTTGTCTTGATGCACCATGGGATGATGAAGATGAGCTAAGGGATGAAGAAACTCAGCCCAAAACCGAGATGGAGAGGGAAGAATGAGAGGGAGAGAGAGAAAATGTGAGACGAAAGAAGAAATGACAAAAAAAAATGAAAGCCTTTGCAATCTTCAAGCATGTGGTCGGCCTTGGGCCATTTAAATCTGATTTTGTGTCTTCAATGTGTGATTTTAAAATGTTTAGCATGGGAAAAGGTGGTTTGGTTGAGCAAGATAGAGGATTTAGGTGGTTTTGAGCATTTTTTTATGTGTTGTGCTAAGTGTTTGTCATAGTTTGTCTAGGACTAATTTTTTTTATGCATTTGTGTCATTAGAATTGTCATAGGAATGTTGAGAAATTAGGGAATCTAGGGAGAATAAAATATAAAAATGATTGTATATGAGTTGAATTATGAATAGAATAATATTTAGTGGGAAATGTAGGAATAGTTTAGTATTATTTTATTGTTAGTAGAGTTTGTAGAGAATTTGAATTAGGAATATAATATTGGTTAGTGGATTGCGTAGGATTATTTTATTGTCTAGTGCTTTGTGTAGGATTCTTTCTTGATTAACGTGGTGGCACGAATTCCTAGGTCTAGGGCACGAATTACGAGGTAGACACAAACTTCAAGACTAAGGCACGTACTTCAAGACTAATGCACGCAATCCTAGGTGAATGCACGTAAAACAATACAAGGCACGTAATTCAATGCAATGCACACAAATCAAGGCACGACTCTACATCTAGGTTAAGGTACGCAGTTCAAGGTTAGGGCACACGATTCTAGGTCAAGGCACGTATGACAAGGTATGCACCAAAACCAAGACAGGATACGTAATCCAAGGTCGGTCATATAATTAGGGGTCGATGGCACGCAAATTGAGGTATGACACGTTAATCGGGGTCGGGCCTTACATTGTGGGCCCAGCCTTTACGTGAACTGAAGTTGTCTTGGCTAAGGTGTTGTGGGATTCGGTAATAGAAATGTGGTGGATAAAGTATCTTGGCAACCCAAACCGGGGCAAAAAAAAATTGAAAAGGGGGGTGCAACACGAGGACTTCCCAGGGGGTCACCCATCCTAGTTCTACTCTCGTCCAAGCACGCTTAACTTCGGAGTTCTGATGGGATCCGGTGCATTAGTTCTAGTATGATCGCACCCGTCATGTTGAGGGCCCAAATCCTTTATGTGTTGACGGTTCACAGTCCCAGCCCAGAGAGATGGCCCATTCAAAAGGCCCAATGGGCTTAACAACAACCCATCCGCTTCAACAACGCAGCATCCTCGTAAGATGTGATATCGACGCGTTGTAGGGCCCTGTAATATCCCGCGAGTTAGGTTGTCGTCCTTCTAACAGCTAACTGCGTACGATACGGGACGAAAAAGCAGAGTAAAAGAAGAAAAGTAGTCCAAAACTTATGAAAATGTTCGATTTTGGGCTCCGAAAATAGGCACAGCCGTGCAGGCTTATTGCCCCCATCGTAGAGCTCTCGGAGAGCTTTCCAACGGTATGCTGCGCACCGCGTAACTCCTTACGGAGTAAAACTTATGGGCACCAGAGCGATAGAGACCTGGGCAGAAGCCCCACGCCCTCGGGTTGCGGGCCCAGCCTCTACGTGAATCGAAGTTGTCTTGCCCAAGGTGCCGTGGGGTTCGGTCATAAAAATGTGGTGAATAAAGTATCTTGGCAACCCTAACCGGGGTAAAAAAAATTGAAAAGGTGGGGTGCAACACGAGGACTTCCCAAGAGGTCACCCATCCTAGTACTACTCTCGCCCAAGCACGCTTAATGTCGGAGTTCGGATGGGATCCGGTGCATTAATGCTGGTATGATCGCACCCGTCATGTTGTGGGCACAAATCCTTTATGTGTTGACGGTTCACAGTCCCAGCCCAGAGAGATGGCCCATTCAAAAGGCCCAATGGGCTTAACGAAAACCCATCTGCTTCAAGAACGCAGCTTTCTCTCAAGACGTGACATCGACGCGTTGTAGGGCCCTGTAATATGCCGCGAGTTAGGTTGTCGTCCTTTTAACAGCTCACGACGTACGATCTGGTTTGAAAAAATAAAGCAAAAGAAGAAAAATGGCCTGAATCTCATGAAAGCAAGCGCAACTGAGCAGGCTTGCTGCCCCCGTTGTACACCTCTCGGAGAGCTTTCCAACGGTATGTTGTACGTCGTGTAACTCGTTACAGATTAAAAGTTATTGGCACCGGAGCGACGGAGACCTGGTGACAAGCCCCACGGCCTCGGTTTGCGGCCCCAGCCTCTACGTGAAGCGAAGTTGTCCTGCCCAAGGAGCCGTGGGATTCAGTAATAGAAGTGTGGTGTATAAAGTATCTTGGCAAGCCTAACCCGGGCAAAAAAAATTGAAAAAGGGGTGCAACACGAGGACTTTCTAGGGGGTCACCCATCCTAGTACTACTCTCGCCCAAGCACGCTTAACTTCGGGGTTCTGATGGAATCCGGTGGATTAGTGTTGGTATGATCGAACCTGTTATGTTTTGAGCAAAAATCATTTTTGTGGACACGGTTCACAGTCCAAGATCAGAGAGATGGCCCATTCAAAAGGACTAATGGACTTAACCACACCCCATCTATTTAAACACCGTAGCATCCTCGTAAGACGTGAAATCGACGCGTTGTAGGGCCCTGTAATTTCCCACGAGTTAGTTTGTCATCCTTTTAATAGTTCACGACGTACGATCTAGGACGAAAAAATAGAGCAAAAGTAGAAAAGCGGCCTAAAACTGATGAAAATGTTCGATATTGGGCTCCAAAAATAGGAGGAGCTGTGCAGGCTTGCTGCCCCCGTCATAGAGATCTCGGAGAGCTTTCCAACGGTGTTATGGGCACCGGAGCAACGGAGACCTGGTCACAAGCCCTATGCCCTCGATTTGCGGGCCCAGCCTCTACCTGAAGCGAAGTTGTCTAGCCAAAGGTGCCGTGAGATTCGGTAATAGAAATGTGGTGGATAAAGTATCTTGGCAACCCTAACCGGAGCAAAAAAAAATTGAAAAGAGAGGGTGCAACATGAGGACTTCCTAAGGGGTCCACCATCCTAGGACTACTCTCGCACAAGCATCCTTAACTTCGGAGTTCTGATGGGATCCAGGGCATTAGTGCTAGTATGATCGCACCCGTCATGTTGTACGCACAAATCCGTTATGTGTTGACGGTTCACAATCCCAGCCCAGAAAGATGGCCCATTCAAAAGGCCCAATGGGCTTAACGACAACCCATCCGTTTCAACAACGCAGCATCCTCACAAGACGTGATATCGATGCATTGTAGGGTCCTCTAATATCCCGCGAGTTAGGTTGTCGTCCTTTTAACAGGTCACGACGCACTATCCGGGATGAAAAAACAGAGCAAAAGAAGAAAAGTGGACCGAAACTGATCAAAACGTTCGATTTTGGGCTCCAAAAATGGGCGCTGTCGAGTAGGCTTGCATCCCCGTTGTAGAGCCTCAGAGAGATTTCCAACAATATGCTGTGCGCCACGTAACTCATTACAGATCAAAAGTTATGAGCACCGGAGCGACGGAGACCTGGTCACATGCCCTACGTCCTCGGTTTGCAGGCCCAGCCTCTACGTGAAGCGAAGTTGTCTTGCCCAAGGTGCCGTGTGATTCGTTAATAGAAATCTAGTGGATAAAGTATCTTGGCAACCCTAACTGGGGAAAAAAAAGTTAAAAAAGGGGGGGTGCAACACTTGGACATCCCAGGGTGTCACCCATCCAAGTACTACTCTCGCCCAAGCACGCTTGACTTCGGAGATCTGATGGGATCCGGTGCATTTGTGCTAGTATGATCGCACCCATCATGTTGTGGGCACAAATCCTTTATGTGTTGACCGTTCACAGTCCCAACCCAGAGAGATGGCCCATTCAAAAGGCCCAATGGGCTTAACGACAACCCATCCACTTCAACAATGCAACATCCTTGCAAAACATGATATCGACGCATTCTAGAGCCGTCTAATGTCCCGCGAGTTAGGTTGTCGTCCATTTAACAGCTCAAAACATACGATCCGAGATGAAAAAATAGAGCAACAGAAGAAAAGTGGCACGAAATTGATGAAAATGTTCAATTTTGGGATCCAAAAATTGGCGCGGCCGTGCAGGCTTGCTGTCCCATCGTAGATCTCTCAAAGAGCATCCCAACGGTATGCTATGCGCCGTGTAACTCTTTACGGATCAAAAGTTATGGGCACCAGAGCGACGGAGACCTGGTCACAAGCCCTATGCCCTCGGTTTGCGGGCCTAGCCTCTACGTGAAGCGAAGTTGTCTTGTCCAAGGTGCCGTGGGATTCGATAATAGAAATGTGGTGGATAAAGTATCTTGGGAACCCTAAACGGGGCAAAAAAAATTGAAAAGCATGGTCCAACACGAGGACTTTCCAGGGGGTCACCCATCCTAGTACTACTCTTTTCCAAGCACGCTTAACTTTGGAGTTTTGATGGGACCCAGTGCATTAGTGCTGGTATGATCACACCTGTTATGTTGTGGGCACAAATCCTTTATGTGTTCACGGTTCACAGTCTCAGCCCAAGGAGATGGCCCATTCAAAAGGTCCAATGGGCTTAACCAAGACCCATCCGCTTCAACAACGTAGCATCCTCGTAAGATGTGATATCGAAGCATTGTAGGGCCCTGTAATATCCCGCCAATTAGGTTGTCATCCTTTTAAAACCTCACGACGTACGATCCAGGACGAAAAAATTGAGCAAAAGCAGAAAAGTGGCCCGAAACTGATGAAAACGTTCGATATTGGGCTCCAAAAATAGGCGCAGTTGTGCAAGCTCGCTGCCACGGTCATAGAGCTCTTGGCGAGCTTTCCAACGGTATGCTGTGCGTCACGTAACTCCTTACAAATCAAAAGTTATGGGCACCGAAGCAACGGAGATCTGGTCACAAGCCCTACGCCCCAGGTTTGCGGGCCCAGCTTCTACTTGAAGTGAAGTTGTCTAGCCCAAGGTTCCGTGGGATTCGGTAATAGCAATGTGGTGGATAAAGTATCTTGGCAACCCTAACCGGGACAAAAAAAATTGAAAAGGGGGGGTTGCAACACGAGGACTTGCCAAGGGGTCACCCATCATAGTACTACTCTCGCCCAAGCATGCTTAACTTCAGAGTTCTGATAGGATCCAGTGCATTAGTGCTGCTATGATCGCACCCGTCATGTTGTGCGCACAAATCCGTTATGTGTTGATGGTTCACAGTCCCAACCCAGAGAGATGGCCCATTCAAAAGGCCTAATGGGCTTAACGATAACCCATCTACTTCAACAACATGGCATCCTCACAAGACGTGATATCGACGCATTGTAGGGTCCTCTAATGTCCCGCGAGTTAGGTTGTCGTCCTTTTAACAGGTCACGGTGCACTATCCGGGACGAAAAAATGGAGCAAAAGAAGAAAAGTGGTCCGAAACTGATCAAAATTTTCGATTTGGGCTCCAAAAATGGGCGTTGTCGAGCAGGTTTGCATCCTCGTCGTAGAGATCTCGGAGAGATTTGCAACGGTATGCTGTGCGGCGCGTAACTCATTACGAAAAAGTTATGAGCACCGAAGCGACGGAGACCTAGTCACAAGCCCTACGACCTCAGTTTGCAGGCCCAGCATCTACGTGAAATGAAGTTGTCTTGCCCAAGGTGTCGTGGGATTCGGTAATAGAAATCTGGTGGATAAAGTATCTTGGCAACCCTAACCGAGGCAAAAAAAATTAAAAAGGGGGGGTACAACACGAGGACTTCCCAAGGTATCACCCATTCAAGTACTACTCTCGCCAAAGCATGCTTGACTTCGGAGTTCTGATGGGATCCAGTGCATTTGTGCTGGTATGATCGTACCCCTCATGTTGTGGGCACAAATCCTTTATGTGTTGACGGTTCACAGTCCCAACCCTGAGAGATGGCCCATTCAAAACGCCCAATGGGCTTAACGACAACCTATCTGCTTCAACAATGCAGTATCCTCGCAAAATGTGATATCAACGCATTCTACGGCCCTCTATTGTCCCGCGAGTTAGGTTGTCATCCTTTTAACAACTCAAAATGTACGATCCGAGACCAAAAATTGAGCAAAAGGAGAAAAGTGGCACGAAATTGATGAAAATTTACAATTTTGGGATCCAAAAATGGGTGCGGCCGAGCAGGCAAACTGCCCCATCGTAGAGCTCTCGGAGAGCATCCTAACGGTATGTTGTGTGCCGCGTAACTCCTTACAGATCAAAAGTTATGGGCACCGGAGCGACGAAAACCTGGTCACAAGCCCTACGCCCTCGGTTTGCGGGCCCAGCCTCTACTTGAAGCGAAGTTGTCTTGCCTAAGGTGCCGTGGGATTCGGTAATAGAAATGTGGTGGATAAAGTATATTGGCAACCTTAACCGGGGCAAAAAAAATTGAAAAGGGGGGTTGCAACACGAGGACTTCGTAGGGGGTTACCCATCCTAGTACTACGCTCGCCCAAGCACGCATAACATTGGAGTTCTGATTGGATCCGGTGCATTAGCGCTGGTATGATTGCACCTGTCATGTTGTGGGCACAAATCCTTTATGTGTTGACGGTTCACAGTCCCAGCCTAGAGAGATAGCCCATTCAAAAGGCTCAATAGGCTTAACGACAACCCATCCGCTTCAACAACGCAGCATCCTCGTAAGATGTGATATCGACGCATTGTAGGGCCCTGTAATATCCCGAGATTTAGGTAGTCATCCTTTTAACAACTCACGACGAACGATCCTGGACGAAAAAACAGAGCAAAAGAAGAAAAGTTGCCCGAAACTAATAAAAACGTTTGATTTTAGGCAAAGCTGAGCAGGCTTGCTGCCCCCGTTGTAGAGCTCTCGGAGAGCTTTCCAACGGTATGCTGTGCATCGCGTAACTCCTTACGGATTAAAAGTTATAGGCAACGGAGCGACGGAGACCTGGTCACATGCCTTACGCCCTCGGTTTGCGGGCCCAGCCTCTACGTGAAGCGAAGTTGTCTTGCCCAAGGTGCCATGGGATTCGGTAATAGAAATGTGGTGGATAAAGTATATTGGCAACCCTAACTGGGGCAAAAAAAATTGAAAAGGGGGGTTGCAACACGAGGACTTCCTAGGGGGTCACCCATCCTAGTACTACTCTCACCCAAGCACGCTTAACTTTGGAGCTCTGATTGCATCCGGTGCATTAGCGCTGGTATGATTGCACCTGTCATGTTGTGGGCACAAATCCTTTATGTGTTGACGGTTCACAGTCCCAGCCTAGAGAGATGGCCCATTCAAAAGGCTCAATAGGCTTAACGACAACCCATCCACTTCAACAACGCAGCATCCTCGTAAGACGTGATATCAACGCATTGTAGGGCCCTGTAATATCCCGAGATTTAGGTAGTCATCCTTTTAACAACTCACGACGAACGATCCTGGACGAAAAAACAGAGCAAAAGAAGAAAAGTTGCCCGAAACTAATAAAAACGTGTGATTTTAGGCAAAGCTGAGCAGGCTTGCTGCCCCCATTGTAGAGCTCTCGGAGAGCTTTCCAATGGTATGTTGTGCATCGCGTAACTCCTTACGGATTAAAAGTTATGGGTATTGGAGCGACGGAGACTTGGTCACAAGCCTCACGCCCTTGGTTTGCGGGCCCAGCCTCTGCGTGAAGCGAAGTTGTCTTGCCCAAGGTGCCGTGGATTTGGTAATAGAAATGTGGTGGATAAAGTATCTTGGCAACCCTAACTGGGGCAAAAAAAATTGAAAAGGGGGGTTGCAACACGAGGACTTCCTAGGGGGTCACCCATCCTAGTACTACTCTCACCCAAGCACGCTTAACTTTGGAGCTCTGATTGCATCCGGTGCATTAGCGCTGGTATGATTGCACCTGTCATGTTGTGGGCACAAATCCTTTATGTGTTGACGGTTCACAGTCCCAGCCTAGAGAGATGGCCCATTCAAAAGGCTCAATAGGCTTAACGACAACCCATCCACTTCAACAACGCAGCATCCTCGTAAGACGTGATATCGATGCATTGTAGGGCCCTTTAATATCCCGAGATTTAGGTAGTCGTCCTTTTAACAACTCACGACGAACGATCCTGGACGGAAAAACAGAGCAAAAGAAGAAAATTTGCCCGAAACTGATGAAAATGTTTGATTTTAGGCGAAGCTGAGCAGGCTTGCTGCCCCCGTTGTAGAGCTCTCGGAGAGCTTTCCAACGGTATGCTGTGCATCGCGTAACTCCCTACGGATTAAAAGTTATAGGCACCGGAGCGACGGAGACCTGGTCACATGTCTTACGCCCTCGGTTTGCGGGCCCAGCCTCTACGTGAAGTGCAGTTGTCTTGCCCAATGTGCCGTGGGATTCAGTAATTGAAATTTGGTGGATAAAGTATCTTGGCAACCCAAACCGGGGCAAAAAAAAGTAAAAAGTGGGGGGCAACACGAGGACTTGCCAGGGGGTCAACAATCCTAGTACTACTCTCGCCCAAGCACGCTTAACTTCGGAATTCTGATGGGATCCGGTGCATTAGTGCTAGTATGATCGCACCTGTCATGTTGTGGGCACAAATCCTTTATGTGTTGACGGTTCACAGTCCCAGCCTAGAGAGATGGCCCATTCAAAAGGCCCAATGGGCTTGACGACAACCCATCCGCTTCAACAACATAGCATCCTCGCAAGACGTGATATCGACGCATTGTAGGGCCCTGTAATATCCTGCGAGTTAGGTTGTCGTCTGTTTAACAGCTCACGACGTACTATACGGGAAGAAAAAACATAGCAAAAGTAGAAAAATGGCCAGAAACTGATGAAAACGTTCAATTTTGGGCTCCAAAAATAGGCACAGCTGAGAAGGCTTGCTTCCCCCATCGTAGAGCTCTCGGAGAGCTTTCCAACGATTTGCTGTGCGTCACGTAACTCCTTACGGATTAAAGGTTATGGGCACCGGAGCGACGGAGACCTGGTCACAAGCCCCACGCCTTTGGTTTGCGGGCCCAGCCTCTACGTGAAGCAAAGTTGTCTTGCCCAAGGTGCCATGGGATTAGGTAATAGAAATATGGTGGATAAAGCATCTTGGCAAGCCTAACCGGGGTAAAAAAAATAGAAAATGGGGGTGCAACACGAGGACTTCCCAAAGGGTCACCCATCCTAGTACTACTCTTGCCCAAGCACGCTTAACTTCGGAGTTTTGATGGGATCCGGTGTGTTAGTGTTGGTATGATCGCACCCGTCATGTTGTGGGCACAAATCCTTTGTGTGTTGACGGTTCACAGTCCCAGCCCAAAGAGTTGGCCCATTCAGAAGGCCCAATGGGCTTAACGACAACATATTCGCTTCAACAATGTAGCATTCCCGCAAGACGTGATATCGACGCATTGTAGGGCTATCTAATGTCCCGTGAGTTAGGTTGTCGTCCTTTTAACAGCTCACGACGTACGATCCGGGATGAAAAAATAGAGCAAAAGAAGAAAAATTGCACGAAACTGATGAAATCGTTCATTTTTGGGCTCTAAAAATCGGTGCAGCCGAGTAGGCTTGTTGCCCCGTTGTAGAGCTATTGGAGAGCTCTCCAACGGTATGTTGTGCGCCGCGTAACGCCTTACGGATCAAAAGTTATGGGCATTGGAGTGACGGAGACCTGGGGACAAGCCCTACGCCATAGGTTTGCGGGCCCAGCCTCTATGTGAAGCGAAGTTGTCTTGTCCAAGGGGCCGTGGGATTCGGTAATAGAAATGTGGCGGATAAAGTATCTTGGCAACCCTAACCGAGGCAAAAAAAATTGAAAAGGGGGGGTGCAACACGAGGACTTCCCATGGGGTCACCTATCCTAGTACTACTCTCGCCCAAGGACACTTAACTTCGGAGTTCTTATGGGATCCAGTGCATTAGTGTTGGTTTGATCGCACCCGTCATGTTGTGGGCACAAATACTTTATGTGTTGACGGTTCGCAATCCCAGCCCAGAGAGATAGCCCATTCAAAAGGCCCAAGGGCTTAACGACAACCTATCCGCTTCAACAACGGAGCATCCTCATAAGACGTTATGTCGACACATTGTAGGGCCATGTAATATCCCCCGAGTTAGGTTGTCGTCCTTTTAACAGCTCACGACGTACGATCCGGGACGGAAGAACAAAGCAAAAGAAGAAAAGTGGCCCAAAATTGATGAAAACATTCGATTTTGGGGTTTGCAAACAGGCGCAACCGAGCAGGCTTGCTGCACTGTTGTAGAGCTCTCAGAGAGCTTTCCAACGGTATACTGTGCGTTGCGTAAATCCTTAAGGATTAATGGTTATGGGCACTGGAGCGATGGACACCTGGTCACAAGCCTCACCCCTCGGTTTGCGGGCCCAACCTCTACGTAAAACGAAGTTGTCTTGGCCAAGATGCCGTGGGATTCGGTAATAGAAATGTGGTGGAAAAAGTATCTTGGCAACCCTAACCAGGGCAAAAAAAATTGAAAAAGTGGGGTACAACACAAGGACTTCCCAGGGGGTCACCCATCCTAGTACTACTTTCACCCATGCACGCTTAACTTCGGAGTTCTTATGGGATCCGGTGCATAAGTGCTGGTATGATCGCACCCGTCATGTTGTGGGCACATATCGTTAATGTGTTGACAGTTCACAGTCCCAGCCCAGAGAGATGGCCCATTCAAAAGGCCCAATGGGCTTAACGACAACCTATCCACTTTAACAATCCAGCATCCTTGCAAGATGTGATATTGACGCATTGTAGGGCCCTGTAATATCCAGCGAGTTAGGCTGTCGTCCTTTTAACAGCTCACGACATACGATCCGAGACGAAAAAACAGAGCAAAAGTAGAAAAATATCCCAAAACTTATGAAAACATTCGATTTTGGGCTCCGAAAACATGAGCAGCCAAGGAGGTTTGCTGCCCCTGTCCTATAGCTCTCAGAGAGCTTTCCAACTGTATGCTGTGCGTCGCGCAACTCCTTACGGATTAAAATTTTTGGGCACCGGAGCGACGGAGACCTGGTCACAAGCCCTACACCCTCGGTTTGCTAGCCCAGCCTCTACGTGAAGCGAAGTTGTCTTGCCCAAGCTGCCATGGGATTTGGTAATAGAAATGTGGTGGTAAAGTATATTGGCAACCCTAAACGGGGCAAAAAAAAAATGAAAAGGGGGGTGCAACACGAGGTCTTCCCAGGGGGTCACCCATCCTAGTATTACTCTTGTCCAAGCACGGTTAACTTCGGAGTTCTTATGGGATCCAGTGCATTAGTGCTGGTATGATTGCACCCGTCATGTTATGGGCACAAATCCTTTATGTGTTGACGGTTCACAATACCAGCCCCGAGAGATAGCCCATTCAAAAGGCCCAATGGGCTTTACAACAACCCATCCACTTCAACAATGTAGCATCCTCACAAGACATGATATCAACGCAATGTACGGCCCTCTAATGTCCCGCGAGTTAGGTTGTCATCCTTTTAACAACTCACGACTTACGATCTGGGATGAAAAAACAGAGCAAAAGAAGAAAAGTGGCACGAAACTGATGAAAATGTTCGATTTTAGGGCTCTAAAAATGGGCGCAGCCGAGCAGGCATGTTGCCCCATCGTAGAGCTCTCGAAGAGCTTTTCAATGGTATGTTGTGCACCGCGTAACTTTTTACGGATCAAAAGTTATGGGCACCGGAGCGACAGAAACCTAGTCACAAGCCCTACGCCATCGGTTTGCGGGCCAGCCTCTACGTGAAGCGAAGTGGTCTTGTCCAAGGTGTCGTGGGATTCGGTAATAGAAATACGGTGGATAAAGTATCTTGGCAACCCTAACCGGGGCAAAAAAAATTGAAAAAGGGGGTACAAACGAGGACTTCCCAGAGGGTCACCCATCCTAGTACTACTCTCGTCCAAGCATGCTTAACTTCGGAGTTCTTATGGGATCCGGTGCATTAGTGCTGGTATGATCGTACCCATCATGTTATGGGCACAAATCCTTCATGTGTTGATGGTTCACAGTGCCAGCCCAAAGAGATGGCCCATTCAAAAGGCCAAATGGGCTTAATGACAACCTATCCACTTCAACAACGGAGCATCCTCGTAAGACGTGATATCAAAACATTATAGTGCCCATTAATACCCCGTGAGTTAGGTTGGCGTCGTTTTAACAACTCACGACGTACGATCCGTGATCGAAAAACAGAGCAAAAGACGAAAAGTGGCCCGAAAGATATGAAAACGTTCGATTTTGGGGTACAAAAACAGGCGCAGCCAAGTAGGCTTGCTGCCCCCGTCGTAGAGCTCTCAGAGAGCTTTCTAACGGTATGTTGTGCATCACGTAACTCCTTACGGATTAAAAGTTATGGGCACCAGAGCAACGGAGATCTGGTTACAAGCCCCACGCCCTCGGTTTGCCGGCCCAGCCTCTACGTGAAGTGAAGTTGTCTTGCCCAAGCTACCGTGGGATTCGGTAATAAAAATGTGGTGGAAAATGGATATTGGCCACCCTAACCGGGGCAAAAAAATTGAAAATGGGGGGTACAACACGAGGACTTCCCAGGGGGTCACCCATCCTAGTACTACTCTCGCCCAAGAACGCTTAACTTCAGAGTTCTTATAGGATCCGTTGCATTAGTGCTGGTATGATCGCACCCATCATGTTGTGGGTACAAATCCTTTATGTGTTGATGGTTCACAGTCCCAGCCCAGAAAGATGGCCCATTCAAAAGGCCCAATGGGCCTAACGACAACCCATTCGCTTTAACAATGCAACATTCTCGCATGATGTGATATCAACGCCTTGTATGGCCCTGTAATATCCCGTGAGTTAGGTTGTCGTCCGTTTAACCGCTCACGACGTGCGATCTGGGATGAAAAAATAGAGCAAAAGTAGAAAAATGGCCCGAAACTGATGAAAGCGTTCGATTTTGGGGTCCAAAAATTGGCACTGCTGAGCAGGCTTGCTGCCCCCGTCCTAGAGCTCTCGAATAGCTTTCCAACTGTATGCTGTACGTCGCGCAACTCCTTACGGATTAAAATTTATGGGAACCCGGGCGACGGAGACCTGGTCACAAGCCCTACGCCCTCGGTTTGCGGGCCCAGCCTCTACGTGAAGCGAAGTTGTCTTGCCCAAGGTGCCATGGGATTCGGTAATAGAAATGTGGTGGATAAAGTATCTTGGCAACCCTAACCGGGGGAAAAGAATTGAAAATGGGGGTGAAACACGAGGACTTCCCAGAGGGTCACCCATCATAGTACTACTTTTGCCCAAGCACGCTTATGTATTGATGGTTCACAGTCCCAGCCCAGAGAGATAGGCCATTCAAAAGGCCCAATGGGCTTAACGACAACCCATCTACTTCAACAACGCAGCATCCTCGCAAGACGTGATATTGACGCATTGTAGGGCTCTCTAATGTCCCGCGAGTTAGGTTGTCGTCCTTTTAACTGCTCACGACGTACGATCCGGGATGAAAAAACTGAGCAAAAGAAGAAAAGTAGCCCGAAACTGATGAAAACGTTGGATTTTAGGCTCCAAAAATGGGCGCAGTCAAGAAAGCTTTGTGCCCCGTCATGGAGCTCTCAGAGAGTTTTCCAACGATATGCTGTGCACCGCGTAACTTCTTACGGATCAAAAGTTATGGGCACTGGAGAGACGGAGACTTGGTCACAAGCCCTACGCCCTTAGTTTGAGGGCCTAGCCTCTACGTGCCGCGAAGTTGTGTTGCCCAAGGAGCCGTGGGAATCGGTAATAGAAATGTGGTGGATGAAGTATCTTGGCAACCCTAATCGGGGCAAAAAAAATTGAAAAGGGGGAGATAACACGAGGACTTCCCAGAGGGTCACCCATCCTACTACTACTCTTGCCCAAGCACTCTTAACTTCGGAGTTCTGATGGGATCCGGTGCATTAGTGCTGGTATGATCGCACCCGTCATGTTGAGGGTACAAATCCTTTATGTGTTGACGGTTCACAGTCCCAGCCAAGAGAGATGGCCCATTCAAAAGGCCCAATGGGCTTAATGACAACCCATCCGCTTCAACAATGGAGCATCCTCGTAAGACGTGATATCGACGCATTGTAGGGCCCTATAATATCCTGCAAGTTAGGTTGTCATCCTTTTAACAGCTCACGTCGTACGATCCGAGACGGACAAACAAAGCAAAAGAAGAAAAGTATCCTGAAATTGATGAAAACATTCAATTTTGGTCTCCTAAAATAGGCGCAGCTGAGCAGGCTTGCTACCCCCATCGTAGAGCTCTCGGAGAGCTTTCCAACGGCATGCTGTGCACTGCTTGACTGCATACGGATTAAAAGATATGGGCATCGGAGCGAAGGAGACCTGGTCACAAGCCCCACGCCATCGGTTTGCGGCCCCAGTCTCTATGCGAAGCAAAGTTGTCTTGCCCAAGGTGCCGGGGGATTCGGCAATAAAAATGTGGTGGATAGAGTATCTTTGTAACCTTAACCGGGGCAAAAAAAATTGAAAAGGGGGGTGCGACACGAGGACTTCTAAGTGGGTCACCCATCCTACTACTACTCTTGCCCAGGCACGCTTAACTTCGGAGTTCTTATGGGATCTGGTACATTAGTACAGGTATGATCGTACCCATCATGTTGAGGGCACAAATCCCTTATGTGTTGATGGTTCACAGTCCCAGCCTAGAGAGATGGACCATTAAGAAGGCCCAATAGGTTAACGACAACCCATCCCCTTCAACAATGCAGCATCCTCGCAAGACGTGATATCAACGCATTGTAGGGCCCACTAATGTCCAGCAAGTTAGGTTGTCCTCCTTTTAACAGCTCACGACGTACAATCCGGGACAAAAAAAAAAAGCAAAAGAAAAAAAGTGGCACGAAACTGATGACAACATTTGATTTTGGGCTCCAAAAATGGGCGCAACCGAGCAGGCTTACAGCCCTGTTGTAGATCTCTTGAAGAGCTTTCCAATGGTATGTTGTGCGCCATGTAACTCCTTACGGATCAAAAGTTATGGGCACCTGAGCGACGAAGACCTGGTCACAAGCCCTACGCCACCGGTTTGCGCACCCTGCCTCTACGTGAAGCGATGCTGTCTTGCCCAAGGTGCCGTGGGATTCGGTAATAGAAATGTGCTGGATAAAGTATCTTGGCAACCCTAACCGGGGCAAAAAAAATTGAAAAAGGGGCGTACAACACGAGGACTTCCCAGGTGGTCACCCATCCTAGTACTACTCTTGCCCAAGAATGCTTAACTTCAGAGTATTTATGGGATCCGGTGTATTTGTACTGGTATGATCGCGCCCGTTATGTTGCGGGCACAAATCCTTTATGTGTTGATGGTTCACAGTCCCAGCCCAGAGAGATGGCCTATTCAAAGGGCCCAATGGGCTTACGACAACCCATCCGCTTCAACAACAGAGCATCCTCGTAAGACGTGATAACGACGCATTGTATGGCCCTGTATTATCCAGCGAGTTAGGTTGTTGTCCTTTTAACAGCTCACGACGTACAATCCGGGATGGAAAAACATAGCAAAAGTAGAAAAGTGGCCCGAAACTGATGAAAACGTTCAATTTTAGGGTCCGAAAATAGGCGTAGCTGAGCAGGATTGCTGCCCCCGTTGGAGAGCTCTCGGAGAGCTTTCTTACGGTATGCTCTGCGTCACGTAACTCCTTACGGATTAAAAGTTATATGCACCAGAACAACGGAGACCTGGTCACAAGCCCAATGGCCTTGGTTTGCGGGCCCAGTCTTTACGTGAAGCGAAGTTGTCTTGCCCAAGCTGCCGTGGGATTCGGTTATAGAAATGTGGTGGATAAAGTATCTTGGCAACACTAACGGGGGCAAAAAAAATTGAAAAGGGGGGGGTACAACACGATGACTTCCCAAAGGGTCACCCATCCTAGTACTACTCTCGCCCAAGCACGCTAAACTTCGGAGTACTGATGGGATCCGGTGCATTAGTGCTGGTATGATCGCACCCATTATGTTGTGGGCACAAATCCTTAATGTGTTGATGGTTCACAGTCCCAGCCCAGAGAGATGACCCATTTAAAAGGCCCAATGGGCTTAACGACAACCCATCCGTTTCAACAACGCAGCATTCTCGTAAGATGTGATATCAACTCCTTGTAGGGCCCTGTAATATCCCGCGAGTTAGGTTGTCATCATTTTAACAGCTCACGACGAATGATCCGGGACGAAAAAACATAGCAAAGGTAGAAAAATGGCCCAAAACTGATGAAAACATTCGATTTTGGACTCTGAAAACAGGCGCAGCCCAATAGGCTTGCTGCTCTCGTCGTAGAGCTCTAGGATAGCTTTCTAACTGTATGCTGTACGTTGCGCACCTCCTTCCAGATTAAAATTTATTGTTCAGCAGAGCGATGAAGACCTGGTCACAAGCCCTACGCCCTCGGTTTGCGGGCCCAGCTTCTACGTGAAGCGAAGTTGCCTTGCCCAAGGTGCCGTGGGATTCGGTTATAGAAATGTGGTGGATAAAGTATCTTGGCAACCCTAACCAGGGCAAAAAAAATTGAAAAGTGGGGTGTAACACGAGGACTTCCCATAGGTTCACCCATCCTAGTACTACTCTCGCCCAGGCACGCTTAACTTCGGAGTTCTGATGGGATCCTGTGCATTAGTGCTGGTATGATCGCACCCGTCATGTTGTGGGCAAAAATCCTTTATGTGTTGACGGTTCACAGTCCCAGCCCAGATAGATGGCCCATTGAAAAGGCCCAATGGGCTTAACGATAACCCATCCACTTCAACAATGCAGCATCCTCGCAAGACGTGATATTGACGCATTGTAGGGCCCTCTAATATTCTGAGAGTTAGGTTCTCATCCTTTTAACAGCTCACGACATACGATTCGGGATGGAAAAACATAGTAAACGAATAAAAGTGGCCCGAAACTGATGAAAACGTTCGATTTTGGGCACCAAAAATGGGAGCAGTTGAACAGGCTTGTTGTCCCATTGTAGAGCTCTCGGAGAGCTTTCCAACAGTATGCTGTGCGCCGCGTAACTCTTTACAGTTCAAAAGTTATGGGCACCGGAGCGAAGGAGATTTAGTCACAAGCCCTACGCCCTCGGTTTGCGGGCCCAACCTCTACATGAAGCAAAGTTGTCTTGCCCAAGGTGCCATGGGATTCGGTAATAGAAATGTGGTGGATAAAGTATCTTGGCAAACTAACCCTGGAAAAAAAATTGAAAAGGGGGGGTACAACACGAGGACTTCCCAGGTGGTCACCCATCCTAGTACTACTCTCGCCCAAGCGCGCTTAACTTCGGAGTTCTTATGGGATCCGGTGCATTAGTATTGGTATGATCGCACTCGTCATGTTGTGGGCACAGATCCTTTATGTGTTGACGGTTCACAGTCGTAGCCTAGAGAGATGGCCTATTCAAAAGGCCCAATGGGCTTAACGACAACCCATCCACTTCAACAACGGAGCATCCTCGTAAGACGTGATATCGACGCGTTGTAGGGCCCCGTAGTATCCCGTGAGTTAGGTTGTCGTCCTTTTAACAGCTCACGACATACAATCTAGTATGGAAAAACAGAGCAAATGAAGAAAAGTGGCCCGAAACTGATAAAAAAAATTCAATTTTGGGGTCCGAAAACAGGCTCAGCCGAGCAGGCTTGCTGCCCCCGTCCTAGAGCTCTCGGAGAGATTTCCGATGGTATGCTGTGCGTTGCATAACTCCTTACAGATTAAAAGTTATGTGCACCGGAGCGACGGAGACCTGGTCACAAGCCCCACGCCCTCAGTTACGTGAAGCGAAGTTGTCTTGCCCAAGCTGCCATGGGATTCGGTAATAGAAATGTGGTGGATAAAGTATCTTGGCAACCCTAACCGGGGCAAAAAAAATTGAAAAGGGGGGTACAACACGAGGACTTCCTAGAGGGTCACCCATCCTAGTACTACTCTTTCCCAAGCACGCTTAACTTCGGAGTTCTGATGGGATCCGGTGTATTAGTGCTGGTATAGTAGCACCCGTCATGTTGAGGGCACAAATCCTTTATGTGTTGACGGTTCACTGTCCCATCCCAAAGAGATGGCCTATTCAAAAGGCACAATGGGCTTAACGACAACCCATCCGCTTCAACAACAGAGCATCCTCGTAAGATGAGATATCAACGCATTGTAAGGCCCTGTAATATCCGGCGAGTTCGGTTGTCGCCCTTTTAACAGCTCACAACGTACGATCAGTGGCGGATAAACTGAGCAAAAGAATAAAAGTGGCCCGAAACGGATGAAAACGTTCAATTTTGGGGTTCAAAAACAGGCGCAGTCGAGTAGGATTGATGCCGCCGTCGTAGAGCTCTCGGAGAGCTTTCCAACGGTATGTTGTGCGTTGCGTAACTCCTTACGGATTAAAAGTTATGGTCACCGGAGCAACAGAGATCTGGTCACAAGCCCCACGCCTTCGGTTTTCCGGCCCGGCCTCTACGTGAAGTGAAGTTGTCTTGCCCAAGCTGCCGTGGGATTTGGTTATAGAAATGTGGTGGAAAATGTATCTTCGCAACCCTAACTGGGGCAAAAAAAATTAAAAGGGGGGTACAACACGAGGACTTCCCAGGGGGTCACCTATCCTAGTACTACTCTCGCCCAAGCACACTTAGCTTCGGAGTTCTTATGGGATCCGGTACATTAGTGCTGGTATGATCGCTCCCGTCATGCTGTGGGTGCAAAGCCATTATGTGTTGACGGTTCACAGTCCTAGCCCAGAGAGATGGCCCATTTCAAAGGCCCAATGGGCTTAACAACAACCCATCGGCTTTAACAACGCAGCATTCTCTCAAGATGTGATATTGACGCCTTGTAGGGCCCTGTAATATCCCGTGAGTTAGGTTGTCATCCTTTTAACAGCTCACGACGTACAATCCGGGACGAAAAAATAAATCAAAAGTAAAAAAATGGCCAAAACTGATGAAAACGTTCAATTTTGGGCTCCGAGAATAGGCGCAGTAGTCACGTCCCAACCCGGCCTATAAAGGTTAGATTGGGGTATGATCTAAACATTCAAGTCACGTCTCGTACTTAACCGTTCATGAACACTTAACGTCTTGGCCTAAACTCTGAAATCTTTTGGTAAATCGGCAGCATAACAGCTGTAATTGGGCTCTTTGGTTTGACCTAATTCCCTAAACGCCTCAATTATTCCAATCATTAATCCAATTCCATTAAGGACTCCTATTTGTCACCAACCGATTTGCCTACTAGTTTATCTTGAAAGTCTCGTTTGGTTAATAAGCCTAACATGATAACTATGTTCCGTTTATTTGTCAATTTCCTATCATGCAAGTACCTATTATCCTTTAGTTTGCAAATGAGCACCTAAGTGAAATTAGATAGAATTAACTTAGTTGATTGTTCATCTAGTTGTTTGAATGCCTACGATAACTACTAATTAAAAAAACGAAACCAAACAACCATATAAAAGTTCATCCGGTTATAGATAGTACAATCCCAGAATTAGACCCAAATTACAACGGTGTCATTTACATCAATAAACAACGAGCAACATAAAAGAAATAGTCTTCAAGTAGCATAGTTCACAAATAGCCATAATCACGCAAAGCACACAAGACAGGCAATCACTCCAAGGAATCATCGTTAGGCACATCGTCCTCGGTACCTGTTCTTGATCTTCTTTACCTGAGATGATAGAAGAGGGTGAGTCCTTATGAACTCAGCGAGGGGCAACGAGAAATAAGTTTTGAAACTCATTTTCCGGTTCAACTTATGAAAATCCTTTTGCAAGCATGAATATAACAATAATACAAGTACAGGAACATAAATACAAGTCTTTCCTCCCCAAGGTTCTCTAAGAACCAAGCGAGAGTACTTATACAGATAGTAAAAAGGGTACAGTGAGCTTTTGTTCTCAGGTCAGTTTCAGAATCAGAAGATGCGGCCGACTTCAAATCATCCCCCAAACACGCCAGGTGGGTGTACTCCGGATGTACCCCGAAATCCTACGACCCAACTCTCCGAGGAAGTCTAGCCCCCAAGCGAGATAGGGAATGGGACTATGGTAGTCATAGGTGCACCGGCAAGCCCGATGCCGCCCGGTGTGTGTGATTGCTACCATGCCAACAGGAAAGGTTGCAACCTTGTATGCAATGCACATTCATGACAGGTAATATCTCACATTAGGAGGACAACAAAATAGGTTGCCTACGGACAATCATAAGATTGCACATTGGCAGGTAAACAAGCAGGGCACGATAAGATAGGAAATATATCAAAGTAGGAGGACAACAAAGTAGGTTACCTCCAGATAGTCATAAGATTGCACATTGGCAGGTAAACAAGCAAGGCACGATAAGACATGAAATATATCACAGTAGGAGGACAACAAAGTAGGTTGCCTCCGGACAGTCACAAGATTGCACGTTGGCAGGTAAACAAGCAGGGCACGATAAGATAGGTAATTTCACTTGAAAGGCATATAGAGTTATATGAAAATTAAACAGGAAGCCATGTAACACATGTAAAACAGGCCATATAACTCATTAAGAAGCCCATGTGATCAAGTGATAAGATTATTCAACATGCAATAACATCAATCATGGGTTTGGGTGCAAGAAAAGCTTATTTGTCGACATGCAATGGTCAAAATCACATTTGAAGTTATAAGACATTTACGGGCAGCCCACTAAGCATATAATTTCCACACAATATCCAAATGATCAACACTTAGCAAGACTACCTAGTCATTAGGGTTTTCGTTTCATGCTTAATCGTGTGATTAAACCCTAGGTCAACTCAAAATCATTCTCAAGTCATGCATCATTCAATTCAAAAATCTTCAAGTACTCAAAACAGTCCACACAACATCCCAACACCACAATTCCAAGCAATTGGTACCACAAGAGAGGTTACAACAATTTTTCCAAGCATATAACTAAGTGAAACCCTTACTGCAATAGGCTGTTTTCTCACAATCAATAGGATAATCAAACAATCTCCAAATCCAGTGAATAAGAAGTCAAATTAAAACTTAATAAGTTAAATAAAATCAGAAACAAACCTTGCATAAATTGGAGTTCGAGATCATTAGATATAGCCGAAACAGTGGGATACCACAAAACTGTTCAGATTTGCACACATTTCGATAATTGACGTTTTTGAGGTCCTTAGGATCAGATTCAGCCTTAGTCCATTTCTGACAAAAATGTCCAGAACTAAAAAATATAGCCGTACACCAATTTTCATACATTTTTGTCATCATTAACTAAGTCAAATCTGGTTCGTTCTACAAAGTCAGTGCATCTGCCAAAACCTGCTTCATTTTTCCAGATTTCCAGATTTGGTCACAATTTAAAGATTTGCCATTTTGAGGGCCTTAGTTTCAAAATTAGCTTCGGCCTATTTCTGGAAAAAAATGTTCAAAACTGTCCAAACTAGTCACCTACTAATTTTCATGTATTTTAAACATCATTTTCCTAGCTAAACTTACCTCGAACAGACTGGTCAGAGAGCTGTCAACAATTTCGACTTCACCTAGCATCATTTTCAAGCCAAGATCTTGCCATGCATGGTTGTTTAAGCTTATGAACGACCATATAGCTCAATTACAGAAGCAAATACACACATTTATGAGCATGCATGTGAATTTTTTAAGAGTTTTCAAATGGTTTTAACCCTCACCTTAGCAATCAACCAAAAGATGCTCAAAAACCTTGTTGAAGCTCGAATCTTCTCTTTTGCTTTGCCTAGCCGAAATCCCAACTAGCTTTTCTCTATTTTTCCTAGCTTAGTGATCAATCTCTTAGTACATGCATGTATTTAGGACTTGAAGAAAAGAAATGGATGCCAAGAAGCTTACCTAGGCCGAATGGAGTCTTCAATGCACATGCAAGTGTGATTTTCACTTCTTAGCTAGCTCGGTTGAAGTCTTTTGCTTGTGGCTTGCTTGGTTTAGCTATGGTGTGAAGAAGAGAAGCTATGGAGATGAAGAAATCAGCCAAAACCGAAATGGAGAGAGAAAATGAGAGGGAGAGAGAGAAAATGTGAGAGGAAAGAAGAAATGACAAAAAAATGAAGGCTTTTGCATTATTCAAGCACTTGGTCGGCCTTGGGCCATTAAAATCTGATTTTTATGTCTTCAATGTGTGATTTTAAAATGTTTAGCATGGGCAAAGGTGGTTTGGTTGAGCAAGGTAGAGGATTTAGGTGGTTTTGAGCATTTCTATGCATTTTGTGTCATAGTTTGTCATAGATTGTCTAGGACTAATTTTTTATGCATTTGTGTCATTAGAATTGTCATAGGAATGTTGGGAAATTAGGGAATCTAGGTAGAATAAAATATAGGAATGTTTCTTGATGAGTTGAATTATGAATAGAATAATAGTTAGTGGAAAATGTAGGAATAGTTTAGTATTATTTTATTGTTAGTGGAGTTTGTAGAGAATTTGAATTAGGAATATAATATTGGTTAGTGGATTGTGTAGGATTATTTTATTGTCTAGTGCTTTGTGTAGGATTCTTTCTTGATTAGTGTGGTGGCATGGATTCCTAGATCTAGGGCATGAATTACAAGGTAGACACGAACTACGAGGTACAACACGTATTTCAAGACTAAGGCACATACTTCAAGATAAGTGCACATATTCTAATGCTAACACACGCAACCCTAGGTGAATGAACGTAGACCGAAAAAAGGCACGTAATTCAATGCAATGCACGTAATTTAAGACACGACTCCTAAACCTAGGTTAAAGCATGCAGTTCAAGGTTAATGCACACGAAACGAAGAGACACATGCAAATCAAGGTCTCGTACGTAAATTAAGGTCATGGCATGTTTATCTAGGTATCACACGTATATCGAGGATTAGGGCACACAATTCTAGGTTAAGGTACGTATAACGAGGCATGCACGAAAACCAAGACAGGGCACGTAATCCAAGGTTAGTCATACAGTTTTGGGTCTAAGGCACGCAAATCGAGGTACGACACGTTATTCGGGGTCAGGCCTCACATCTTCCCCTCCTTAAAAGAATTTCATCCCGAAATTCATTCTTGCCTATTGAGGTCATTTAGACAGATTCTGACCCTTGTTATTCTTCCTACTCTGGTTCATCTCGTGTTTGGTGATCTTTTACTGCAACCAATTCACTTCTTATTTCTCCAATCATTTAGTTCGGTGTGACCTTTACATTTATAGTTCGTTTCTTTGAACGACTCTATTCTCCATTTGATCTTAAGGTCAAGTTCATTAACTAAGATTAGAATCTCCAAACATAGTAATCAAAGCTGCATTGGTATTCTAACAATATAATTATGACTCCAAAATCATGACTTATGTTGTATCAATCTCGCATTCATACCTCAAAAGGAATATCACAATAATTCCATGATCCTAGGGTGACATACGCTAACTTCAAGATGATAGGTCTATATCCGATTTACATATCATATCTACTAGCTTCAAATTGTTAGCATGTAAGACATACACATGTTATGGATTATTTTCACGATACGATCCTATTTTCAGGAAGAACTCACCAAACAAACTAATCCATCTCAAACTGTCATCTATCGATTGTATCATAGTCCTTATCTCGTAGGTACATTAGATTAACAAATCTTCTAATGACAAGTCTCTCGGCTACAGGCTCCTATTCACTAACATTCTTTCCCAACTTCATTAACCTTCACGCTCGTAATCAAGGAGAAAGACCGTTGAGATTCATGAAACTCAAACTCTAAGGTTTATTAAGTACCACCAACAAATTTCCATTAAAATTGCATGGGTAAACTAATCATGTGGCACTAGTTCAACTTTATAAGTAAGCTTCATCAGCTTGTGATCGACAATTTATTTCCTTATTGAAATCTCTAATTTCAAGTCACAAGGCTTCAGAATTTTCTTTTAATCTTATCCAAAACTCCTAAGGTGAATAGTTTCAACCTCAAATAAATTCCACTAATCTTAATCCAAGGTTACGTCATACTCAAGAAGACAATGGTCCTACTCACTTAGCAACCTAGTTATTCCTTCGAACACTTAATGCCTGCCAATATATCTTCAACATTAATGTTACTAAGCTGGGTTCATAGCCATGTAAGTGATATCAATTCTCTACTAGGTTACTGGCCGTACAACAACAATCCTAGGACTATAAATGGGTACCGAAATGATCGAGCTCATAAAATACTTACACGAGATAACTTCAAGGTTGTATCAACATAAGAATTATGACCACGAGGCATCCTTCAACATAACCTAATAGAACTTCAAAAGTAATCAACCACTCATTTAACTATCACTACAAGATTCACCCCTCTATTTAGTTACCACAATTCGAAGTCTACCAATCGCTAGTTTCTAGATGTGAAACGGTGCACATAGATACGGTGGTCTAACAATAGTCTCTTGGGTCATTATGACTCTAATTCATCTCTATCTTAACTCTATGAAATATTACTCTTCTCATTTACATGTTCAACTAGCTAAGAGCATCAAGACTCATCGGCCTTAGGTCCTAGGGTTCACCATGAATCATCATGCGTACCGTACTCACTATTAACTATTTATACCCTAACGACTCCACTTTGCAACCGGATGCTTTAACCTCATTTCCATGGTTTATATATATTAGGTCCATCGGTAATACTTAGGGATATATGCTTCCTAATATCCTTTAGGGTATCCAAATAACGAGTGTATAGAATGACTTACTTTGCATAATCACAACTAAATCCGAGAGGCACCAAACTAATATCATGTTTCTTAATATTACCAATATCCAACTTAGGACCTTTAGCAACGTTAGTCATCTAATGCATAATTCAATACCTTACACTTCTATTCGACCTAACATTTAGGTATAGTCTTCCGAACATGAGTTCTAGTTACGTGAATTTCTCGATTCCAACATCCTTATATCTTGTTATATTAAAGAATCATCAACCTTGTTAAATTCGGTCTCTAGAGTTGCCTACATGTCTTGAGGTTATCCATTGTTAAGTCACTCAAATACACTATCCATGTCTCAATAATCTAACCCCTAAAAGTAACTATCGTCAACTTTCACAAATTCATCTTTTAATTTCTAGGTCACGATCTTATCATTGATTGAACTTGAAACTCGCTAGTATACACCATATTAGATTCATCAATGCTTAGTTCCAATCAAGTAAGGATTCAATCGTACGAGTATATTACTAACTTCTTAGATAGTCTATCAAGCCAATTTTAAGATGTGAGAAATGGATTCAAAGAAACCTCCAAGTCAACTTCCACTATCAGCACATGAGAATATATACTATTCTACATATTTAATAGTATACCCTTATATCTAAGGAAATAGCATGTCTTTAACCTTTATACTTGAACCATAATGAGAAGAACGGTTTAACGGAATCAAAACTTCATAGCCATAAAATCGATAACTTAATCATAGGTATGAGTATTCCAAAGATAAGGGGATAACTTTACCTCAACATTTATACATGTGCTACGCATTTTATATATGCATATCCAATAATACATACAATCCATCGAGTACCTGTGAAGATGCGAGAAATCTCTAACCGAGCCTTTTCGTTCGTCCTGCACAAATTCACTTCCCTGCAATTCCTAATCCTTACTATCTATGTGTATAAACAGTCATTCACGGTTATATAACATGCACATGTATCGAGGAAGGAGTATAAAAGCATGCATGCATTATCGAGGTCACTAATGTGTCGGTGTGCATGACACATAATACACATGGTCCACAAAGGCACATAATATTCAAAGCAATTAAAGAACATTAGCACACATTCACACATATAAACAAAACATCGTAATTACCTTAGGGCTTCTACCTATGGTCCGAGAGTTGAACTCGACTAACGCCTAGTTAGTAAACTAAGCTCTTATACCATTCTATTTATAAGGTGTCACGCCCCAACCCGGCCTATAAAGGTTAGACTGGGGTATGATCTAAACATTCAACTCACGTCTCGTATTTAACCGTTCATGAACACTTAACGTCTTGGCCTAAACTCTAAAATTTTTGGGTAAACCGACAGCATAATAGCTGTAATTGGGCTCTTTGGTTTGACCTAATTCCCTAAACGCCTATATTATTCCAATCATTAATCCAATTCCATTAAGGACTCTTATTTGTCACCAACCTATTTGCCTACTAGTTTATCTTGAAAGTCTCGTTTGGTTAATAAGCCTAGCATGATAACTATGTCCCATTTATTTGTCAATTTCCTATCATGCAAGTACCTATTATCCTTTAGTTTTCAAATGAGCACCTAAGTGAAATTAGATAGAATTAACTTAGTTGATTGTTCATCTAGTGGTTTGAATGCCTACGATAACTACTAATTAAGAAAACGAAAGCAAACAACCATATAAAAGTTCGTCCGGTTATAGATAGTACAATCCCAGAATTAGACCCAAATTACAATGGGGTCATTGACATCAATAAACAACGAGCAACATAAAAGAAATAGTCTTCAAGTAGCATAGTTCACAAATAGCCATAATCACGCAAAGCACACAAGACAGGCAATCACTCCAAGGAATCATCGTTAGGCACATCGTCCTTGGGTACCTGTTCTTGATCTTCTTTACCTGAGATAATAAAAGAGGGTGAGTCCTTATGAACTCAGCGAGGGGGGACGAGAAATAAGTTTTGAAACTCATTTTCCGGTTCAACTTATGAAAATCCTTTTGCAAGCATGAATATAACAATAATACAAGTACAAGAACAGAAATACCAGTCTTTCCTCCCCGAGGTTCTCTAGGAACCAAGCGAGAGTACTTATACAGATAGTAAAAAGGATACAGTGAGCTTTTGCTCTCAGGTCAGTTTCAGAATCAGAAGTTGCGGTCGACTTCAAATCATTCCCCAAACACGCCAGGTGGGTGTACTCCGGATGTACCCCGAAATCCTACGACCCAACTCTCCGAGGAAGTCTAGCCCCCAAGCGAGAAAGGGAATGGGACCATGGTAGTCACGGGTGCACCGGCAAGCCCAACGCCGCCCGGTGTGCGTGATCGCTACCATGCCAACAGGAAAGGTTGCAACCTTGTATGCAATGCACATTCATGACAGGTAATATCTCACATTAGGAGGAAAACAAAGTAGGCTGCCTCCGGACAGTCATAAGATTGCACATTGGCAGGTAAACAAGCAGGGCACGATAAGACAGGAAATATATCACAGTAGGAGGACAACAAAGTAGGTTGCCTCCGGACAGTCATAAGATTGCACATTGGCAGGTAAACAAGCAGGGCACGATAAGACGTGAAATATATCACAGTAGGAGGACAACAAAGTAGGTTGCCTCCGGACAGTCATAAGATTGCACATTGGCAGGTAAACAAGCAGGGCACGATAAGATAGGTAATTTAACTTGAAAGGCATATAGAGTTATATGAAAATTAAACAGGCAGCCATGAAACACATGTAAAATAGGCCATATAACTCATTAAGAAGCCCACGTGATCAAGTGATAAGATTATTCAACATGCAATAACATCAATCATGGGTTTAGGTGCAAGAAAAGCTTCTTTGTTGACATGCAATGGTCAAAATCACATTTGAAGTTATAAGACATTTACGGGCAGCCCACTAAGCATATAATTTCCACACAATATCCAAATAATCAACACTTAGCAAGACTACCTAGTCATTAGGGTTTCCGTTTCATGCTTAACCGTGTGATTAAACCCGAGGTCAACTCAAAATCATTCTCAAGTCATGCATCATTCAATTCAAACATATTCAAGTACTCAAAACAGTCCACACAACATCCCAACACCACAATTCCAAGCAATTGGTACCACAAGAGAGGTTACAACAATTTTTCCAAGCATATAACTAAGTGAAACCCTTACTGCAATAGGCTGTTTTCTCACAATCAATAGGATAATCAAACAATGTCCAAATCCATTGAATAAGATGTCAAATTAAATCTTAAGAAGTTAACTAAAACTAGAAACAAACCTTGCATCAATTGGAGTTCGGGATCATTAGATATAGCCGAAACAGTGGGATAGCACAAAACTGTTCAGATTTGCACACATTTCGATAATTGACGTTTTTGAGGTCCTTAGGGTCAGATTTAGCCTTAGTCCATTTCTGACAAAAATGTCCAGAACTAAAAAATATTACCGTACACCAATTTTCATACATTTTGGACATCATCAACTAAGTCAAATCTTGTTCGTTCTACAAAGTCAGTGCATCTGCCAAAACCTGCTTCATTTTTCCATATTTCCAGATTTGGTCACAATTTAAAGATTTGCCATTTTGAGGACTTTAGATTCAAAATTAGCTTCGGCCTATTTCTGGGAAAAATGTTCAAAACTGTCCAAACTAGTCACCTACTAATTTTCATCATTTTCAACATCATGTGCCTAGCTAAACTTACCTCGAACAGACTGGTCAGAGAGCTGTCAACAATTTCTACTTCACCTAGCATCATTTTCAAGCCAAGATCTTGCCATGCATGGTTGTTTAAGCTTATGAACGACCATATAGCTCAAGTACAGAAGCAAATACACACATTTATGAGCATACATGTGAATTTTTGAAGAGTTTTCAAAAGGTTTTAACCCTCACCTTAGCAATCAACCAAAAGATGCTCAAAAACCTTGTTGAAGCTCGAATCTTCTCTTTTGCTTTGCCTAGCCGAAATCCCAACTAGCTTTTCTCTATTTTTCCTAGATTAGTGATCAATCTCTTAGTACATGCATGTAGTTAGGACTTGAAGAAAAGAAATGGATGCCAAGAAGCTTACCTAGGCCGAATGGAGTCTTCAATGCACATGCAAGTGTGATTTTCACTTCTTAGCTAGCTCGGTTGAAGTCTTTTGCTTGTGGCTTGCTTGGTTTAGCTATAGTGTGAAGAAGAGAAGCTATGGAGATGAAGAACTCAGCCAAAACAGAAATGGAGAGAGAAAATGAGAGGGAGAGAGAGAAAATGTGAGAGGAAAGAAGAAATGACAAAAAAATGAAGGCTTTTGCATTATTCAAGCACTTGGTCGGCCTTGGGCCATTAAAATCTGATTTTTTTGTCTTCAATGTGTGATTTTAAAATGTTTAGCATGGGCAAAGGTGGTTTGGTTGAGCAAGGTAGAGGATTTAGGTGATTTTGTGCATTTTTACGCATTTTGTGTCATAGTTTGTCATAGATTGTCTAGGACTAATTTTTTATGCATTTGTATCGTTAGAATTGTCATAGGAATGTTGGGAAATTAGTAAATCTAGGTAGAATAAAATATAGGAATGTTTGTTGACGAGTTGAATTATGAATAGAATAATAGTTAGTGGAAAATGTATGAATAGTTTAGTATTATTTTATTGTTAGTGGAGTTTGTAGAGAATTTGAATTAGGAATATAATATTGGTTAGTGGATTGTGTAGGATTATTTTATTGTTTAGTGCTTTGTGTAGGATTCTTTCTTGATTAGTGTGGTGGCACGGATTCCTAGATCTAGGGCATGAATTACGAGGTAGACACGAACTACGAGGTACAACACGTATTTCAAGACTAAGGTACATACTTCAAGATAAGTGCACAGATTCTAATGCTAACACACGCAACCCTAGGTGAATGAATGTAGACCGAAAAAAGGCACGTAATTCAATGCAATGCACGTAATTTAAGACACGACTCCTAAACCTAGGTTAAATCATGCAGTTCAAGGTTAATGTACAAGAAACGAAGAGACACACACAAATCAAGGTCTCGCACGTAAATTAAGGTCATGGCACGTTTATCTAGGTATTGCACGTATATCGAGGATTAGGGTACACAATTCTAGGTTAAGGCACGTATAACGAGGCATGTACGAAAACCAAGATAGGGCACGTAATCCAAGGTCGATCATACAGTTCTAGGTCTAAGACACGCAAATTGAGGTAAGGCACGTTATTCAGGGTCGGGCCTCACAGCAGCCGAGCAGGTTTGCTACCCCCGTCCTAGAGCTCTCGGAGAGCTTTCCAACTGTATTATGTGCATCACGCATCTCCTTTCGGATTAAAATTTATGTTCACTGGCGCGATGGAGACCTGGTCACAAGGCTTACGCCCTCGGTTTGCAGGCCCAGCCTCTAAGTGAAGTGAAGTTGTCTTGCCCAAGGTGCTATGGGATTCGGTAATAGAAATGTGGTGGATAAAGTATCTTGGCAACCCTAACCGTGGCAAAAAAAATTGAAAAGGGAGATGCAACACGAGGACTTCCCAGAAGGTCACCCATCCTAGTACTAATCTTGCCCAAGCATGCTTAACTTCGGAGTTCTGATGGGATCCGGTGCATTAGTGTTGGTATAATCGCACCCGTCATGTTGTGGGCACAAATCCTTTATGTGTTGACAGTTCACAGTCCCATCACAAAGAGATGGGCCATTAAAAAGGCCCAATGGGCTTAACGACAACCCATCCGCTTCAACAACGTATCATCCTCGCATGACATGATATTGACACATTTTAGGGCCATCTAATGTCCCGCGAGTTAGGTTGTCATCCTTTTAACAGCTCACAGCGTACAATCTGGGACGGAAAAACTGAGCAAAAGAAGAAAAGTGGCCCTAAATTGATGAAAACGTTCAATTTTTGTCTCCAAAAACGGGCGCAGCCGAGCAGGCTTGGTGCCCCGTTGTGGAGCTCTCATTGAGCTTGCCAACGGTATGCTGTGCGCCGTGTAACTCCTTATGGATCAAAAGTTATGGGCACTGGAGCGACGGAGACCTGGTCACGGTCCCAACCTCTATGTGAAGCGAAGTTATTTTGCCCAAGGTGCCGTGGGATTCGATAATAGAAATGTGGTGGATGAAGTATCTTGTCAACCCTAACTGGGGCAAAAAAAATTGAAAAGGGGGGTGCAACACGAGGACTTCCGAGAGGGTCACCCATCCTAATACTACTTTCGCCCAAGCACGCTTAACTTCGAAGTTCTGATGGGATCCGGTGCATTAGTGCTGGTATGATCGCACTCTTCATGTTGTGGGCACAAATCCTTTATGTGTTGATGGTTCACAATCCCAGCCCAGAGAGATTGCCCATTCAAAAGGCCAAATGGGCTTAACGACAACCCACCCGCTTCAACAACGCAGCATCCTTGTAAGACGTGATATCGATGCATTGTAGGGCCTTATAATATCCCGCGAGTTTGGTAGTCGTCCTTTTAACAGCTCACGTCGTATGATCCGGGACGGACAAATAGAGCAAAAGAAGAAAAGTGTCCCAAAATTGATGAAAACGTTCAATTTTCAGCTCCAAAAATAGGCGTAGCCGAGCAGACTTGCTACCCCCATCCTAGAGCTCTCGGAGAGCTCTCCAATTGTATGTTGTGCACCGCGTGACTCCATACGGATTAAAAGTTATGGGCACCGGAGCAACGGAGACCTGGTCACAAGCCCCACGCCCTTGGTTTGCTGGCCCAGCCTCTAAGTGAAGCGAAGTTGTCTTGCCCAAGGTACCGGGGGATTTAAGATTAGAAATCTGGTGGATAAAGTATCTTGGCAACCCTAACCAGGGCAAAAAAAATTGAAAAGGGGGGGTGCAACACGAGGACTTCCCAGGGGGTCACCTATCCTAATACTACTCTCGCCCAAGCACACTTAACTTTGGAGTTCTGATTAGATCCAGTGCATTAATGCTGGTATGATCGCAACCGTCATGTTGTGGGCACAAATCCTTTACGTGTTGAAGGTTCACAGTCCCAGCCCAAAAAGATTACCCATTCAAAAGGCCCAATGGGCTTAACGACAACCCATCCACTTCAACAACGCAGCATCCTCGCAACACGTGATATCGACGCATTGTAGGGCCCTGTAATATCCCGCGAGTTAGGTTGTCATCCTTTTAACAGCTCGTGACGTACGATCCGGGACGCAAAACCAGAGTAAAAGTAGAAAAATGGCCCGAAACTGAGGAAAATGTTCAATTTTGGGCTCCGAAAACAGGCGCAGCTAAGCAGGTTTGCTACCCCCGTTGTAGAGCTCTCGGAGAGCTTTCCAATTGTATGTTGTGCACCGCGTGACTCCATACGGATTAAAAGTTATGGGCACCGGAGCAACGGAGACCTGGTCACAAGCCCCACGCCCTTGGTTTGCTGGCCTAGCCACTAAGTGAAGCGAAGTTGTCTTGCCCAAGGTACCGGGGGATTCAAGATTAGAAATATGGTGGATAAAGTATCTTGGCAACCCTAACCGGGGCAAAAAAGAATTGTAAAGGGGGGGGGGGTGCAACACGACGACTTCGCAGGGGGTCACCCATCCTAGTACTACTCTCGCCCAATCACGCTTAACTTCAGAGTTCTGATGGGATTCGGTGCATTAGTGCTGGTATGATCGCACCCATCATGTTGTGGGCACAAATACTTTATGTGTTGATGGTTCACAGTCCCAGCCCAGAGAGATGGCCCATTCAAAAGGTCCAATGGGCTTAACGACAACCCATCCGCTTCAACAACGTTGCATCCTCACAAGACGTGATATCGACGAATTGTAGGGCTCTGCAATATCCAACGAGTTAGGTTGTCGTCCTTTTAACAGCTCACGACGTATGATCCGGGACGAAAAAACATAGCAAAAGTAGAAAAATGGCCCGAAACAGATGAAAACGTTCAATTTTGGGCTCCGAAAACAGGCGCAGCTGAGCAGGCTTGCTGCCCCCGTCCTAGAGCTCTCGGAGAGCTTACCAACTTTATGCTGTGCTTCGCGCAACTCCTTACAAATTAAAATTTATGGGCATTGGAGCGACGGAGACCTGGTCAAAAGCCCTATGCCCTTAGTTTGCGAGCCCAGCCTCTACGTGAAGCGAAGTTGTCTTGCCGAAGGTACAGTAGGATTCGGTAATAGAAATGTGGTGGATAAAGTATCTTGGCAACCCTAACCGGGGCAAAAAAAATTGAAAAGGGGGGTGCAACACGAGGACTTCCCAGAGGGTCACCCATCCTAGTACTACTTTTGCCCATGCACGCTTAACTTTGGAGTTCTGATGGGATCTGGTGAATTAGTGATGGTATGATCACACCCGTCATGTTGTGGGCACAAATCATTTATGTGTTGACGGTTCACAGTCCCAGCCTAGAGAGATGGGCCATTCAAAAGGCCCAATGTGCTTAATGACAACCCATCCACTTCAACAACGCAGCATCCTCGCAAGACGTGATATTGACGCATTGTAGGGCTCTTTATTGTCCTGCGAGTTAGGTTGTCGTCCTTTTAACAATTCACGACGTACGATCCGGGATGAAAAAATTGAACAAAAGAAGAAAAGTGGCCCGAAACTAATGAAAACGTTCGATTTTTGCTCCAAAAATGGGCACAGCCGAGTAGGCTGGGTACCCCATCGTGGAACTCTCAAAGAGCTTTCCAACGGTATGCTGTGCGCCATGTAACTCCTTACGGATCAAAATTTATGGGCACTGGAGCGACGGAGACCTGGTCACAAGCCTTACACCCTCGGTTTGCGGGCCCAGCCTCTACGTGAAGCAAAGTTGTCTTGTCCAAGGTGCCGTGGGATTCGGTAATAGAAATGTGGGGGATGAAGTATCTTGACAACACTAACCGGGGCAAAAAAAATTGAAAAGGGGGGTGCAACACGAGGACTTCCCAAAGGGTCACCCATCCTAGTACTACTCTCGCCCAAGCACGCTTAACTTCGGAGTTGTGATGGGATCCAGTGCATTAGTGCCGGTATGATCGCACCCGTCATGTTGTGGGCGCAAATCCTTTATGTGTTGACGGTTCATAGTCCCAGTCCAAAGAGATGGCCCATTCAAAAGGCTCAATGGGCTTAACGACAACCCATCCCCTTCAACAATGCAGCATCCTCGTAAGATGTGATATCAACGTATTGTAGGGCCCTGTAATATCCCGTGAGTTAGGTTGTCGTCCATTTAACAGCTCACTGCGTACGATACGGGATGGAAAAACAGAGCAAAAGAAGAAAAGTGGCACGAAACTGATGAAAACGTTCAATTTTGGGCCTCAAAAATAGGCACAGCCGAGCAGGCTTACTGGCTCATCGTAGAGCTCTGGGAGAGCTTTCCAGCGGTATTTAGTGCGCCGCGTAACTCCTTACGGATTAAAAGTTATGGGCACCGGAGCGACAGAGACCGGGTCACAAGCCCTATGCCCTCAGTTTGCGGACCCAGCCTCTATGTGAAGCGAATTTATCTTGCCCAAGGTGCCGTGGGATTCGGTAACATAAATGTTGTTGATAAAGCATCTTGGCAACCCTAACCGGGGCCAAAAAAATTGAAAAGGAAGGGTGCAGCACGAGGACTTCCCAGGGGGTCACCCATCCTAGTACTACTCTTGCCCAAGTACCCTTAACTTCGCTGTTCTGAAAGGGCCTGGTGCATTAGTGCTGGTATGATTGCACCCGTCATGTTGTGGGCACAAATCCTTTATGTGTTAGCAGTTCACAATACCAGCCCAGAGAGATGGCCCATTCAAAAGGCCCAATGGGCTTAACGACAACCCATCCGCTTCAACAACGTAGCATCCTCACAAGACCTGATATCGACGTGTTGTAGGGCCCTCTAATGTCTAGCGAGTTAGGTTCTCGTCCTTTTAATAGCTCACCAAGTAAGATACGGGATTGAAAAATAGAGCAAAATAAGAAAAGTTGACCGAAACTGATGAAAATATTCGATTTTGGGCTTCAAAAATTGGCGCAGCTAAGCAAGCTTGCTACCTCCGTCGTAGAGCTCTCGGAGAGCTTCCCAACGGTATGCTGTGCGCAGCGTAACTCCTTACGGATCAAAAGCCAGAGCGACGGAGACCTGGTAACAAGCCCTACGCCCTCAGTTTGCGTGCTCAGCCTCTACGTGAAGCGAAGTTGTCTTGCACAAGGTGCTGTGGGATTCGGTAATAGAAATGTGGTGGATAAAGTATCTTGGCAACCCTAACCGGGGCAAAAAAAATTGAAAAGGGAGGGGTACAACACGAGGACTTCCCAGGGGGTCACCCATCCTAGTACTACTCTCGCCCAAGCACCCTTAACTTCGGTGATCTGATGGGACCTGGTGCATTAGTGCTGGTATAATTGCACCCGTCATGTTGTGGGCACAAATCCTTTATGTGTTGACAATTCACAATCGTAGCCCAGAGAGATGGCCCATTCACAAGGCCCAAAGGGCTTAACAACAACCCATCCGCTTCAACAACGCAGCATCCTCGTAAGAACTAATATTGACGCGTTGTAGGGCCCTCTAATGTCCGGCGAGTTAGGTTGTTGTCCTTTTAACAGCTCACGACGAATGATCCGGGATGGAAAAACAAAGATAAAGAAGAAAAGTGGACCGAAACTGATGAAAATGTTCAAT
Organism: Ehretia macrophylla; assembly: GCA_037974665.1. NCBI lineage: Eukaryota > Viridiplantae > Streptophyta > Magnoliopsida > Boraginales > Ehretiaceae > Ehretia > Ehretia macrophylla. The sequence goes on from CM075769.1 coordinate 73,281,015, forward strand.
TTTGGGCTTCGAAAATAGGCACAGCCGAGCAGGCTTGTTGCCCCCATCGTAGAGCTCTCAGAGAGCTTTCCAACGGTATGCTGTGCGCTGCGTAACTCTTACGGATCAAAAGTTATGGGCACTGGAGCGACGGAGACCTAGTCACAAGCCCTACGCCCTCGATTTGCGGGCCCAACCTCTACGTGAACGGAAGTTTTCTTGCCCAAGGTGCTGTGGGATTTGATAATAGAAATGTGGTGGATAAAGTATCTTGGCAACCCTAACTGGGGCAAAATAAATTGAAAAGGGGGGTGCAACACGAGGACTTCCCAGGGGGTCACCCATCCTAGTACTACTCTCGCCCAAGCACGCTTAACTTTGCAGTTTGTATAGGATTTGGTGCATTAGTGCTGGTATGATCGCACCAGTCATGTTGTGGGCACAAATCCTTTATGTGTTGACGGTTCACAGTCCCAGCCCAGAGAGATGGCCCATTCAAAAGGCCCAATAGTCTTAACAAAAACCCATCTGCTTTAACAACGCAGCATTCTCGCAAGACATGACATCGCCAAGTTGTAGGGCCCTATAATATACCGCGAGTTAGGTTGTGGTCCTTTTAACAGCTCACGACGTACGATCTTGGTTGAAAAAAAAGAGCAAAAGAAGAAAAATGGCCCGAAACTCATGAAAGCAGGCGCAACTGAACAGGCTTGCTACCCCCGTCATACAGCTCTCGGAGAGCTTTCCAACGGCATGCTGTACATCGCGTAACTCGTTACAGATTATAAGTTATTGGCACCGGAGCGACGGAGACCTGGTCACAAGCCCCACGCCTTCGGTTTACGGCCCCAGCCTCTACGTGAAGCGAAGTTATCCTGCCCAAGGAGCCGTGTGATTCTGTAATAGAAGTGTGGTATATAAAGTATCTTGGAAAGCCTAACCCGGGCAAAAAAAATTGAAAAAGGGGGTACAACACAAGGACTTCCCAAGGGGTCACCCATCCTAGTACTACTCTCACCCAAGCACGCTTAACTTCGGAGTTCTGATGGGATCCAGTGCATTAGTGTTGGTATGATCGCACCTGTCATGTTGTGGGCACAAATCCTTTATTTGTTTACCGTTCACAGTCGCAGCCCAAAGAGATAGCCTATTCAAAAGGCCCAATAGGCTTAACGACAACCCATCCGCTTCAACAATGCAGCATCCTTGCAAGATGTGATATCGACGCATTGTAAGGCCCTCTAATGTCCTTCGAGTTAGGTTGTCGTCCTTTTAACAGCTCACGACGTACGATCCGGGATAGAAAAACAGAGCAAATGAAGAAAAGTTGCCCGAAATTGAAGAAAATATTCAATTTTAGGCTCCGAAAATAGGCGCAGTCGAGCAGGCTTGTTGTTCCCGTCGTAGAGCTCTCGGAGAGCTTTCCAACGGTATGCTGTGCACTGCGTAACTCCTTACGGTTTAAAAGTTAGAGGCATCGGAGCGACGGAGACCTGGTCACTAGCCCCACGCCCTCGGTTTGCGGGCCCAGCCTCTACGTGAAGAGAATTTTTCTTGCCCAAGGTGCCGTGGGATTTGGTAATAGAAATGTGGCGGATAAAGTATCTTGGGAACCCTAAACGGGGCAAAAAAAAATTGAAAAGAGTGGTCCAACACGAGGACTTTCCAGGGGGTCACCCATCCTAGTACTACTCTCGCCCAACCACGCTTAACTTCGGAGTTCTGATGGGATCCGGTGCATTAGTGCTGGTATGATTGCACTTGTCATGTTGTGGGCACAAATCCTTTTTGTGTTCACGGTTCACAGTCCTAGCCTCAATTATTCCTACAATGCGTCGATATCACGTCTTGCGAGGATGCTGCGTTGTTGAAGCTGATGGGTTGTCGTTAAGCCTATTGGGCCTTTTGAATGGGCCATATCTCTAGGCTGGGACTGTGAACCTTTAACACATAAAGGAAATGTGCCCTCAACATGACGGGTGCGATCATACCAGCACTAATGCACCGGATCCCATCAGAACTCCGAAGTTAAGCGTGCTTGGGCGAGAGTAGTACTAGGATGGGTGACCCCCTCGGAAGTCCTCGTGTTGCACCCCCCTTTTCAATTTTTTTTGCTCCGGTTAGGGTTGCCAAGATACTTTACCCACCACATTTCTATTATCGAATCCCACGGCACCTTGGGCAAGACAACTTCTCTTCACGTGGAGGCTGGGCCCGCAAACCGAGGGCGTAGGGCTTGTGACCAGGTCTCCGTCGCTCCGGTGCCCATAACTTTTGATCCGTAAGGAGTTACGAGGCGCACATCATACCGTTGGAAAACTCTCTGAGAGCTCTACGACGGGGGCAGCAAGCTAGCTCGCTGTGCCCTTTTCGGAGCTCAAAATCGAACGTTTTCATTAGTTTCGAGCCACTTTTCTTCTTTTGCTCTGTTTTTTCATCCCGAATCGTAAGTCATGAGCTGTTAAAAGGACGACAACCTTACTCGCGGCACATTAGAGGACCCTACAATGCGTCGATATCACGTCTTGCGAGGATGCTGCGTTGTTGAAGCGGATGGGTTGTCGTTTAGCCCATTGGTCCTTTTGAATCGGTCATATCTCTAGGCTGGGACTGTGAACCGTTATCACATAAAGGAATTGTGCCCTCAACATGACGGGTGCGATCATACCAGCACTAATGCACCGGATCCCATCAGAACTCCGAAGTTAAGCGTGCTTGGGCGAGAGTAGTACTAGGATGGGTGACCCCCTGGGAAGCCCTGGTGTTGCACCCCCCTTTTCAATTTTTTTTGCTCCGGTTAGGGTTGCCAAGATACTTTACCCACCACATTTCTATTATCGAATCCCACGGCACCTTGGGCAAGACAACTTCTCTTCACGTAGAGGCTGGGCCCGCAAACCGAGGGCGTAGGGCTTGTGACCAGGTCTCCGTCGCTCCGGTGCCCATAACTTTTGATCCGTAAGGAGTTACGAGGCGCACAGCATACCGTTGGAAAGCTCTCTGAGAGCTCTACGACGGGGGCAGCCAGCTAGCTCGCTTTGCCCTTTTCGGAGCTGAAAATCGAACGTTTTCATTAGTTTCGGGCCACTCTTCTTCATTTGCTCTGTTTTTCCGTCCTAGATCGTACGTCGTGAGCTGATAAAAGGACGACAACCTTACTTGCGGCACATTAGAGGACCCTACAATGCGTCGATATCACGTCTTGCTAGGATGCTGCGTTGTTGAAGCGGATGGGTTGTCATTAAGCCCATTGGGCCTTTTGAATGGGACATCTCTCTAGGCTGGGGCTGTGAACCGTTAACAAAATAAAGGAATTGTGCCCTCAACATGACGGGTGCGATCATACAAGCAATAATGAACCAGATCCCATCAGAACTCCGAAGTTATGCGTGCTTTGGTGAGAGTAGTACTAGAATGGGTGACCCCCTCGGAAGTCCTCGTGTTGCACCCCCCTTTTCAATTTTATTTGCTCCAGTTTGGTTTGCCAAGATACTTTATCCACCACATTTCTATTATCGAATCCCACGACACCTTGGGTAACACAACTTTGCTTCACGTGGAGGATGGGCCCGCAAACCGATGCCCATAACTTTTGATCCGTAAGGAGTTACGAGGTGCACAACATACCGTTGGAAAGCTCGCTGAGAGCTCTACGACGGGGGCAGCCAGCTTGCTCACTGTGCCCTTTTTGGAGCCCAAAATCGAATGTTTTCATCAGTTTTAGGACACTTTTCTTCTTTTGCTCTGTTTTTTCATCCCAGATCGTACGTCGTGAGCCGTTAAATGGACAACAACCTTACTCGCGGGAAATTAGAAGGCCCTACAATGCGTCGATATCACGTCTTGCGAGGATGCTGCGTTGTTGAAGTGGAAGGGTTGTCGTTAAGCCCATTGGCCCTTTTGAATGGGCCATCTCTCTAGGCTAGGACTGTGAACCGTTAACAAATAAAGGTATTGTGCCCTCAACATGACGGGTGTGATCATACCAGCAGTAATGCACCGGATCCCATCAGAACTCCGAAGTTAAGCGTGCTTGGGCGAGAGTAGTACTAGGATGGGTGACCCCCTGGGAAGTCCTCGTGTTGCACCCCACTTTTCAATTTTTTTTGCTCCGGTTAGGGTTGCCAAGATACTTTACCCACCACATTTCTATTATCGAATCCCACAGCACCTTGGGCAAGACAACTTCTCTTCACGTGGAGGCTGGGCCCGCAAACCGGTGCCCATAACTTTTGATCCGTAAGGAGTTACGAGGCGCACAGCATACCGTTGGAAAGCTCTCTGAGAGCTCTACGACGGGGGCAGCTAGCTAGCTCGCTGTGCCCTTTTCGGAGCTCAAAATCGAACCTTTTCATCAGTTTCGGGCCACTTTTCTTCTTTTGCTCTGTTTTTCCGTCCCGGATCGTACGTCGTGAGCTGTTAAAAGGACGACGACCTTACTCGCGGCACATTAGAGGACCCTACAATGCGTCGATATCACGTCTTGCGAGGATGCTGCGTTGTTGAAGCTGATGGGTTGTCGTTAAGCCTATTGGGCCTTTTGAATGGGCCATATCTCTAGGCTGGGACTGTGAACCTTTAACACATAAAGGAAATGTGCCCTCAACATGACGGGTGCGATCATACCAGCACTAATGCACCGGATCCCATCAGAACTCCGAAGTTAAGCGTGCTTGGGCGAGAGTAGTACTAGGATGGGTGACCCCCTCGGAAGTCCTCGTGTTGCACTCCCCTTTTCAATTTTTTTTGCTCCGGTTAGGGTTGCCAAGATACTTTATCCAACACATTTCTATTATCGAATCCCACGGCACCTTGGGCAAGACAACTTCTCTTCACGTGGAGGCTAGGCCCGCAAACCGAGGGCGTAGGGTTGTAACCAGGTCTCCGTCGCTCCGGTGCCCATAACTTTTGATCCGTAAGGAGTTACGAGGCGCACAGCATACCGTTGGAAAGCTCTCTAAGAGCTCTACGACGGGGGCGGCCAGCTAGCTCGCTTTGCCCTTTTCGGAGCTGAAAATCGAACGTTTTCATTAGTTTTGGGCCACTCTTCTTCTTTTGCTCTGTTTTTCCGTCCCGGATCGTACGTCGTGAGCTGTTAAAAGGACGACAACCTTACTCGCGGCACATTAGAGGACCCTACAATGCGTCGATATCACGTCTTGCGATGATGCTGCGTTGTTGAAGCGGATGGGTTGTCGTTAAGCCCATTCGGCCTTTTGAATGGGCCATATCTCTAGGCTGGGACTGTGAACCGTTAACACATAAAGGAATTGTGCCCTCAACATGACGGGTGCGATCATACCAGCACTAATGCACCAGATCCCATCAGAACTCCGAAGTTATGCGTGCTTAGGCGAGAGTAGTACAAGGATGGGTGACCCCCTTGGAAGTTCTCTTGTTGCACCCCCTTTTTCAATTTTTTTGGCCCGGTTAGAGTTGCCAATATACTTTACCCACCACATTTCTATTATCGAATACCACGGCACGTTGGGCAAGACAACTTCTCTTCACATGGAGGCTGGGCCCGCAAACCGGTGCCCATAACTTTTGATCCGTAAGGAGTTACAAGGCGCACAGCATACCGTTGGAAAACTCTCTGAGAGCTCTACGACGAGGCCAGCTAGCTAGCTTGCTATGCCCTTTTCGGAGCTCAAAATCGAACGTTTTCATCAGTTTCGGGCCACTTTTTTTCTTTTGCTCTGTTTTTCCGTCCCGGATCGTACGTCGTGAGCTGTTAAAAGGACGACAACCTTACTCGCGGCACATTAGAGGACCCTACAATGCGTCGATATCACGTCTTGCGATGATGCTGGGTTGTTGAAGCGGATGGGTTGTCGTTAAGCCCATTGGGCCTTTTGAATGGGCCATATCTCTAGGCTGGGACTGTGAACCGTTAACACATAAAGGAATTGTGCCCTCAACATGACGGGTGCGATCATACCAGCACTAATGCACCGGATCCCATCAGAACTCCGAAGTTAAGCGTGCTTGGGCGAGAGTAGTACTAGGATGGGTGACCCCCTGGGAAGTCCTCGTGTTGCACCCCCGTTTTTAATTTTTTTTGCTCCGGTTAGGGTTGCCAAGATACTTTACCCACCACATTTCTATTATCGAATCCCACGGCACCTTGGGCAAGACAACTTCTCTTCACGTGGAGGCTGGGCCCGCAAACCGAGGGCGTAGGGCTTGTGACCAGGTCTCCGTCGCTCCGGTGCCCATAACTTTTGATCCGTAAGGAGTTACGAGGCGCACAGCATACCGTTGGAAAGCTCTCTGAGAGCTCTACGACGGGGGTAGCTAGCTAGCTTGCTATGCCCTTTTTGGAGCTCAAAATCGAACGTTTTCATCAGTTTCGGGCCACTTTTCTTCTTTTGCTCTGTTTTTCCGTCCCGGATCATACGTCGTGAGCTGTTAAAAGGACGACAACCTTACTCGCGGCACATTAGAGGACCCTACAATGCGTCGATATCACCTCTTGCGAGGATGCTGCGTTGTTGAAGCGGATGGGTTGTCGTTAAGCCCATTGGGCCTTTTGAATGGGCCATATCTCTAGGCTGGGACTGTGAACCGTTAACATATAAAGGAATTGTGCCCTCAACATGACGGGTGCGATCATACCAGCACTAATGCACTGGATCCCATCAGAACTCTGAAGTTAAGCGTGCTTGGGCGAGAGTAGTACTAGGATGGGTGACC